>JAVQMG010000106.1:6397500-7617540 GCA_032878915.1 Castanopsis chinensis
TGAGTTCCTATTGGAATTGAGGAGGTAGAATATCAACCTAACCATAGTGTTTCGGGGTTTAAAGGTAGTACCCGAGCTTTATACTCCCCCGAATGGAGTACATAAAGTTGATATCGTAGTAGGTAAGGCTCAGGCTGTACAAGTGGTTGAGATGACCCACATAATTAACTACCCTATAAAAGTTAGGTAGACATTGATTGGGCCTGAGACCATAAAAACTTGGGGTTCTAAGTAGAAAGGGGTTGTTGATAACGTATTTAGTCCGCCCTCGATTTGCGCGCTAGACCCCGACATCCAAAAAATGTTATTTTCTTTCCATGGGGTTGCGAGAACATCCAGAATGATGTGGTGTGATCCGTTCGGACATTGGAGCACCCAAAGTGCATTTTCCAACCAAAACACCCCTAGTGGGCCCAGAAACCATAATTTTTATCTGGCTTTTAGAACCAGTTGAACCCAATTGCAAAAATAATCAAATTCACATTCCAATGACTATTCATGAGTCAAAATCGGAGTTATAAAGGCTGAGATATCATGAAAACTGGGATATCGCACCGTTCGATGCATCGCTAAATTCCTAGAGCCATAGCTTTTGATCCGATCGTTGGATTTTCAAGTTCCAAACCTTTTCAGAATAAAAAAGTCAAGATCTTTCCAAGAGTGTCAAGATCAACCCGATCAGAAGAACCTTTGAAGGGCTGCTACCTTGAAAAGCACGTCTGGGGCTATAAATAGCCCCAAGCACCCCCTAGACCAAGAGAAGATTTTTTGAGTTTTGCTCTCTGGTTGGATGCTGTCTACATGTTTTTCATCTCTTCCAAACACAAAAAATACACAAAAAAAAAAAAAAAACACAAAAAGCCTCTTGATTCTTCCTTCTTCACCAAAAAGTACAAGGTATTGTTCTTATACCCAATTCTCTTCTCCTTTGTTCTACACTTTGGATTTGGGGTTTAGGGGTGTGGATGTAGCTTTTAGCCGCTATCCACTCTCCTAACCCTCTGAATCTTTTTCTAGCATTTATCTTGCTCTTTTTGCCTTAATATCATGATTTATTGCTTTCCTTCGCATGTTTCTTGCTTTATCTTGCTCTTAGCATGTTCTTAGTTTAGATCCATGTTCTTCCATGCTTGCTTATATGTTATTTGTCTTAATCTACATGCCTTATGCTTTATGCCATGTTTTCCTATGCTTTGTCCCTCTTTTTGTTCTATGTTGTTGTTTAGATCTACATGCTCACATGCTTGATATCATGTCTTTGTCTATGCCTTGCTTAGATCTATATGTTTACATGCATGTTTCTATGCCTATATGTCTAGATCTATGTTTTCATATGCTTGTATGCTTGGATTTGTGTTCTTCCATGCTTTTATGCTTACATCCACATGCTTAGATGTCCTTCACATGCCTACATGCATATTTCCATGCTTATTTATGTAGATCGGTGTGTTTACATGCTTAGATCGTTGTTCTCTACATGTTTTATGCCATCATCTACGTGCTCGCGTGCTTTACGCCATGTTTATGTACTTAGGCTTAGACCTTGTTTATCATGTGCTATTGTAGCCCTTTTATTCATTTTATCGCATTTTCTTGTGTTTTGGCCTAATGGTTTGGACCCGATCTAGACCCTATGGTCTTTATTATCGTCTATACACCAAGGCCCACATCAAAGGGTTTAGATCATCCTATTTGCATTTCTATGCTTGTTTACTTCTATACTTTATGCTTGTTTGCTTCTATACTTTATGCTTGTTTGCTTCTATACTTTATGCTTGTGCTAGCCTCTCTTGTTTTAGGCTTTGTCATGTTTACCGCCCTTCGCGAGCTTGACCTTGTGTGGTTACATCTGACGTCCATGAGGCCTTGTTTAGATGTAACCATTTGGGAGGCATCTTCAGATGCCGGGTTGCTCTGTGTGTACCTTTACCTTTTCCGCTCCACACGATGCTATGCTTACCATGCTTATTTGTGCCACCTGTTGGCTTTCTATGCATCTTTACATGCTTGCTTACATGTTCATGCATGAGTCTTGCTTGTTAGTGTGTCGTCCATGCTTCAACACAATGAAGTTATGGCATTTGATCCAAACCTACATTTGTCCCTTGCGGACACCACCTTTTGTTCGGTTTTTTGCTTGTTTTCTTTCTCGCTTGTTTACTTGTTTTCTTGTTTTTTTGCTTGCCGTGTCTATCATAATTATTTGCTTTATGCCTCTTTCATATGCTCTTTGCACATTTTTCTTCCATTGCTTGTCTACTAGTTTCTTGTCTTTGCCTTTGCATGTACGCACATAGAGCGAGGATGCATGGAGCTAGGGCACGATTTTCCAAGTGTAAGCAAAAAGGGCGAGGATGTGTGCATGTGGATATAAGCCAAGCGGCTGTGTTCAGTAGGTTTAGGGGTCTAGCTTCTCCCATTTGGTTATGTACTTTTTAAAACCCCATTCCTTCTTCCATTCTTTCTTTCTTAGATGGGTTGTATTAGGTATATCATGCCATGTACCATTTGTCCTCATCCTTAGAGTATGACGATGTTAGGGTTTATGCCCTAAAAATCCAATTTATTGGTATGACATAAATAATTAAATAGTTTAATTATATGAGACTATCTATAGATGAACTAATGAGACATTATCTTAGTCCATGAGATGCATTGTATGTGATTTATGTGAAAAGTCACAGAAGATATAAATCACAAGTTTTTGGTAAACTCAGAATTGTAGTTCGTACTCGGTGATGAAATTGGGTATTTCATCTACGAAGACTATAACATATCAACTAAGATGATTTGTCTTGATCATGAAAATGGAGATTTCTAGTTGGCATGTTGATATGTTTTAAGAGTTAAGACATATTGAACTGGACCGCTGTGATATTTATTATTCTCCTAAAGACTGTCAAATGAATAATAAATCTCACGACTTCTATTTACATGAACTCTTAATCCTGAGAATAATGGACTTGATCATGAGATGTAGGTTGCTTTGATATATCAGGAATGAGATCTATAAGTTACAGTTAAAACCTCAGTATGTTGAGCAACCGCATTTAGTGTTGATGGAACATATATTCTCAAGATAGAATTCATAATCTCTTAACGGAGATATAAAATATTCCCTTAAGATAAGTTTAATAGGTTTGGTTATTCAAAGTGTTGGACCCAACCACTTTAGTAAGGAGTTACTAAAGTATATATTTATGGAATTAGATTTCATAAATAGATAATGAATAACTTAAAGGATTAAAATGGGTACTCAAGGATTAAGATATAGTAATCTTCAAAGTGGTAGTCTCATCCATGACTTTGTATTACTACGAATATTTTATGAAGGGGTTGCATGTACAATAAAGTCTTGGGATATAATTAATAGATAAGGCCTAGAGTGCAACTATATTTTATAGTGGTATTAAATATAGTTAATGGTAACTTTGGACTTGTCAAGAGTTGACAGAAAAGCCCAAGGCCCATTAGAGCTAGTGTCTTAATGGTCCCTTTTGGTCTCATTCCAAGCCACACACAAGAGCTCAATTGGATTGGCCCAAAAGGTTAGCCCAATTAGATAATCAGTTATATATAAAAGAGAAACATACAAAATTAGATGAGGTCTCCTTTCATAAGGGTTTTCATTAAGAACATACAAGGAATGAAATGGTTTGTATGTGAATGTTGGACACTCTTTTATTCTCTCCTTGGAAACTGATTGAGAGACCACACTTCTTAGGCGTTAGTGGAATTAGAGTGAAGATTAAGAGTTTTCCCAAGTACTTCTAATCCAAAAGTTTTGAATTTCACCACACCAAAGTACGCTTTTTTGTTCTTAAATTCTAAAACTTACATAGCACATATTATCAATTGCGAATGAAGTAGATCTGTAAATTTTCCACTGCATATGTTTAGTATATGATACAAACATGTGATTATCCAATAGGCGACCCCTGTTTACATTCCCACACCTATATTTTGGGCCATGCTCTAGGGATGTAGGCATTTATTTTCTTACTCTGTGTGCTTCCATTGCGCATGATGTATGTATATATATATATATATATATATATATATCTGCTTTGCCCCTTCTGGTGTGATTGTCACAGTCCATGTCACCTAAGGCAAGCAATGCCTAATTTTGTCGCGAAAGTAAGGTGACATGTCGCCGAATTTTCGTCGTGGAAATCTGGTACTTTGCTCAAACAGCTTAAGAAAGCATAGATTGTGACCACATCTATTCAAAAGCCAAACCTCAAAGCCCGCATGTATGCAAAGCCCGAAAGGTAATGCCAAAATCATGTTTTTTACTACCAATCTCCAAAAATTAAGGTTTTATCAAAACAAAGGATTGTCCTTGGACAGGCGTTGTGGGGTGCCTGACACCTTCCCCACACAGAACCAAAGTTCTGGACTTAAGAATCAAGATTTATTGCTACCCATATTAGATTAGGAAAAATGACATTTTTCTTAGCCTAGGATCGGTAATAAAATCAACTAGAATCAGGTGACTAATCATATCTTAGAAAACCCAATGATTGGTGGTGACTTCACTCACCTTTGGTAATCCCTTAAAATTTTCCCAAGATTCCCGCCACACCACCAATAGTAGACACCTACCCTCCTTCACTGAGAGAGAGAGAAAGCAGCTGAAACTCTGCGTGAACCACGCAGATCATTTGAGAGGGGCCTTTAACGAACCCTGCGTGTGCGAGAGCGTCGCCATGGCGAGTAGTTGAACGAAGACCCAACGGTAATTTTTTCCATCTCGAGGCCGAGCATCGACAGACTGGCAATTCTACTAGGGATCGATGAGAGTTTAGCCTTTAGAGCTTTTGATAAAACCATAATTTTTGGACATTGGCTTTCAAAAAAATGGCATTAGCCTCTGAGGCTTTCCTTTTAGAAAAAGGCTTCTACTATATCTTAGTAGACTATTTTCAAAAGAGCAAAAAACGTTTTCCAAAAAGGGGTGTGAGGTATTTTCATGGGGCTTTACTGCTTTCCTTACATGCTTTATCGCTTTCCTCACATGCTTTATAGCTTTCCATCACATGCTTTACAGCTTTCCTTCACATGCAAACATAGGATAGAAAAATTTAATTTCTGCTACACCTTTATCCGCTTTTATATGTATATCTGATGTGCCTTGAAAAAGTCTTTCCCCTTCATTAAGGATTGCATGACCTATACACCCTTTTTTGAGCCAAACCCGGGCTCTGCATTACTGGCGTAGTCACATCTCTTTGGGGATTTCATCAGCCCATCTACCCGCATATGCCTAGACATAAACATTGACAGTGTTACCCATAGTTAGATTTGGGGCTGACTTTGTAGGCACTTCTGGATCCATGGGTGGATAAGAGTAGCTGAAAAGGCCCCCTCGATCCTTCTTGCTCTACAAATTCCATGAAGGGAGGGGTAATGCGATTGAGTTTACTAGGCTAGGAATAGCCTACCAGTTAAGCATTTCCATACAGTTGGCCTAGTTATGTCAAACCTGTGAGGACTAGATCAAGCCCAAAGCCCATGAGGACTAGGTAAAGCCCAAAGAGTGAACATCCAAGGTGTGCCATGAGGACTAAGTAACGCTCATAAGGACTAGGGGAAAGTGTCTTGTAACAAGTGTGCCCTTTTTGCTTGCACTAAAGAAATTGTGCTCTACTCTAGGTTCTTTCTATCCTGCTTACACAGCATCCATAAGGAAAGCAACCTCATTGCTTGTACATGATAGATCATACCTTATCCCTAAGGGTTTACAACCCTACAAGGGCTTTCATGCATACACTAAATGGTTCCATCATCTAATTATGCAAAGATAAAAATTTGTGGCAAGTAACCGAAACTCCAATCAGGAGGAAGTGCTGCTGAAAAGTTGTCAAAAATTCGAAAGCATCAAAATTCAAGAGCTTTCCTAGAAAAGATCCAAAAAGATTGCCCAGAAGCTTAAATCATCAAAGAGATCATAAGGTGTCAAGAGTCCAAGGGCCCTCTCAAGAGATCTAAAGGTCTAAGAGATCCATGTTGTCCAAGCTACCAAGAGATCCAAGTGTCCAAGAGCTTCCCCGAGAAGTCCAAAATGTTAAAAGTCGAGCTTTTCCTCACAACTGCATGTTCTTGTATTGTAAAAGGCCCGCAGTTGGAGCCGATGAACCCAGCATTGTAAAAGCAAATCTTGTACCAACATATAATCAAAAGAAAGGTCCTTCCTGCATTACCATGCATGTCATGAAAGTTTCGGTTACTTGCCAATCTTGTGCATTAATCTTGCATCATCATAGAAACTCACCATGATAAATACCTGATCTAGGGTACAAAGCCAAATTTTTTTGAAAATGGTATGTGCATGTTAAAAAACAAGGACATAAACTACCTTGATTTTGGTGTTGTGTTTCCACATTGTCAAATGTAGTCCATTGCTGTCACCTCCCATTCTTCCCAAGGATTAAAATTTTCCTAAAAAGAAATAGTCTAAACTACAGTCGCGTTGTGATCCCACCGTCACTAGGTCTTGTGCAAGAGAGATGTCTACTAGTGGTACTTCTCTCTATGAGGAAAATGCTCAGGAAATTGCTCTTCTGAAGGAGAAAATGACAGAAATGGTGTGTATAATGCAACTACCAGTTATAGGAGGAGGACATAACTCGTTTGGTCATAGCTAAGGAGGTCCCCGAACCGAGAATGAAAATTAGCCCCCAGGCCACAATATATCGCTATAGGGCAATGACCAAGAAACAAATCCTTCTAAGGACAAGAACCCTGAATCTGGGATTGGCCAAGTCAAGAGCCAAATGGAAACTTTAGCTAAGAAGCTTCATATCATAGAGGGCTCCAGCACCCATGGAAGTGTTGATCTAAATAGTCTAACCAACTTCTCTTATGTCATTATGCCTCCTAAGTTCAAGGCACTAGAGTTCATCAAGTATGATGGTACTAGAGACCTTTGCACACATTTGAACATGTTTTGTAGGAAAATGGCTCCCTACAGGGATAAACACCCTCTGCTTTGCCAGATTTTTCCTGATAGTTTGACTGGCCCCGCAGACATATGGTATGTGAGATTAACAAAACACTTCTAGCTGGAGGGAAGTGGCCAACTCTTTCCTAAAATACTACCGGTTCAACACCGAGATAGCTCTCGACCGCACGATCTCGATAGGAACAGAGAAGAAGAGTAGGGAATCTTTCCAAGAATATACCTAGAAGTGGCGTGAGCTAGCCACACAAGTGCAACCCCTCATGATGGAAAATGAGATGATCAAATGGTTCATTGATAACCTCAAGCCTCCTTACTATGAGAAGATGATTAGAAACCCAAGTCACTCATTTTGCTAGGCTCATCCCTATTAGGGAGTGCATTGATGAGGGTATTAGGAGCAAGAAGATTGTGGATCTCGAATCTTTGAGTTTCATGGTTGAGCAACAAGTCAAGAAAATGACCAGCCGCAACACTAAGGAAGCCGATGTACACATGGTTGACAATGCATCAGAATGGTCTAGTGGTATTACTTCTGCTTATGTAACCCCAGCTGCTAGACCTAATCTACAATAGGCTCAATCTACTCAAGCACCTAACCGAGCTTTCAATTAGAGAGGGAGGCCAGACCCGCCTCGGAGGGAAAACCAAAAGTACACTTTATTACCCATGCCCACGGCAAATCTTTATGCTTACCTATTGGAGAGGAAGCTAGTGACCTCGATGTTTGCTAAGCCCAGAGATGACCATCCACCACTTGGCTTTGATCTGTCCAAGAAGTGTGAACACTATTTTAGGGCCAAAGAGCATACTCTGGAAGAATGCTACCAATTGAGAGACCGTGTCTAGGATCTCATTAACAACAAGTAGATACAGTTCGATAATGCAGCTATTCCAAACATCATTGCTAACCTTTGCCTCCTTATTAGGAAGGGAATGTAAATGTCATCATTACAGTGGAAGAAAGGGTCTTAGATCCTCACCATCATTCCCATGGAAGGCCATGCTCCAAGCCTTGGTCCAAGAGAGCCACCTTGATCTTAATGTTGGAAAATTTGGTTTTGTATCTCATACAAAACGCATAGCGGAAGCAAGAAACATAGATTTATTTCATTCATGATTGATAACATGCACTATTTAAATTTCAAAATTTAAGAACAAGATAGCGTACCTTGGTGTGGTGAAATTCAAAACAAAAGATTAGAAGTACTTAGGAACACTTTTAATCTTCACTCTAATTCCACTTTACACCCAAGAAGTATGGTCTCAATCAGTTTCCAAGGGAGAATAAGTGAATGGCTTTTAACCACACATACACACCATTTCATAATGATGTATCTTAAAATAAAATTTTGTATGTTTCTCCCTTTATAACTAACTGATTATCTAATTGGGCTGGCATATTGGGCCTTTCCAATTGGGTTTTAGTGTGTGGCTTGGAGTGGGACCAAAAGGGAATAAAAAAGATTCTAGCTCCAATAGGCATTGGGCTTTTCTGTCAACTCTTGACAAGTCCAAAATTACCATTAATTATATTTAATACTACTATATAAATATAATTGCACTATAGGCCTTATTAATAAATTATATCCCAAGACTCTAATGATACTATTTGACACATCCATTGAAATATCCATAATAAACAAAGTCATAATAAACTATTACTTTGTAAACAACTTTTTTATCTTTGAGTATCTGGTTTAATCTTTTAGTTATATACATTTATTGAAATCTAATTTCAATAATTATAAGCTTTAGTAACTTCTTACTAAAGTGGGCGCTATGAATAACCATTTCCCATTAAATTTATCTCAAGGGGATATTTCATGTCTCTATAAAAAGAGATTATGAATTCCATCTTGAGAATATGTGTTTCCTCAACACTACGTGTGGTTAGCCAACATATTGAGGTTTTAACTGTGAATATTAGATCTCACTTTTGATATATCAAAGTAATCTACATTTCATGATTGGGTTCACTACCCTCTCAGGATTAAGAGTTTATGAAATTAGAAGTATTGAGATTAATTATTCAAGTAACAGTTGTTAATTGAATAATTAATCTCATAGCGGTCTAGTTCAATATGTTTTAATTCTTAAGACACATTAACACATCAATCAGAAGTCTTCACTTCCATGATCAAGACAAATCATCTTAGCTGATATATTATAGTCTTTGTAGATGAAACACCCAATTTCATCATTAACTACGAACTACATTTTGAGTTTACAAGGAACTTGTGATTTACATCTTCTGTGACTTTTCACATAAATCACATACAAGGCATCTCGTAGACTATGATAAGGTCCATTAGTTCATTTATAAACAATCTCATATAATTAAACAATTTAATTAATTATATCATGCCAATAAATTGGATTTTAGGGCATCCCGGATATGTAGGTGATGAAGGAATAAATGGACCTCACGATGAACGCCTTTAGGGGCCGAGTATCAAGTGATCTCGACAAACTGGTGCACCGGTCGGATTCGCCCTTCACTGCACCTGTTACTTCATTCCCTCTCCCACCAAAATTTTGCATGCCGCAAGTAGAAGCCTACGGCAGGTCAAAGGACCTTCTAGACCACTTGGAGACCTTCAAAACCCTAATGCACTTGCAAGGCGTAGTGGATGAGATTATGTGCAGGGCTTTTCCCATTACACTGAGGGAACCTGCAAGAGTTTGGTACAACAAATTGACGCCGAACTCCATCAGTACCTTCAAGGAATTGAGCGCCTAGTTCGCCTCGCACTTTATCGGGGGACACAATAAAAGAAGTCGACTGCATGCCTGATGAACATCAAGAAATAGGAGGATGAGATGCTAATATTTTACATCACCCATTTCAACAGGGAGGCGTTCTCAATTGATAAAGCTGACAACAAAATACTCATGGCCGCATTCACCAATGGGTTACGGAAGGGGAAGTTTTTGTTTTCCCTTTACAAGAACGACCCGAAGACAATGTCGGATGTACTTTACAGGGCTACGAAATACATGAATGTAGAAGACGCGCTGCTTGCGAGGGAAGAGAAGCCCAGGAAGAGAGAAAGACCAGAAGAAACAGGACAGGAAAGGGGATGAAAGGCCATAAGGGCGGAAGACAGGTGAGAATATAGACGCTCCAAGCCCCTTACAGGAAGATTCACAAACTTCACCCCACTAAACGTTACCATCAATCAAGTGCTCATGCAGATCAAAGACAAAGGATCCCTAATGTTCCCTGGCAAGCTGAAGAGTGACCCCAACAAGAGGTTTAGGGACAAGTACTACTGCTTCCATCAAGATCATGGCCATGATACGTCTGAATGCTATGATTTAAAGCAATGAATCAAAGCCCTGATCGGACAGGTAAAGTTGTAGAGGTTCGTAAGCAAGAAAAAGATGGACCAGCCACAAAAGTCGGTCCCCCGAAGGGAAAACGAGCATCCTAAACCACCCATTTGGGACATAAGAAAGATCGTAGGGGCCACAGTGATGTCCTATTCAACATATCCAGTGGACAGGTTTGGTCCCGAAGATAACGTGAATTGACAACTCTGTAATCGGGTTCTTAGAGGAAGACACTCGACGCCTTTACCATCCACACGACGATGCACTTGTCGTAAGCATACATATCATGGACTACAACATTTACAAGGTCTTGGTAGACAATGGAAGCTCGGCCGATATACTATACTACCTGGCTTTCTAGCAGATGAATATTAGGAGAGAACGATTGGTTATAACTAACGCACCTCTCGTCGGATTCGGGGACGTGAGTGTACCCACTCGGTGTGGTCACGTTATCTATAACCATAGGTGATTATCCTTAATAGATCACGAAGGACTTTACATTCCTAGTTGTGGACTGTTCATCAGTTTACAATGCCATCCTGGGCCGCTTGACCCTTAATTCATGGAAGGCCATAACATCCACTTATCACCTAATGATGAAGTTCCCTACTAAGTATGGGGTAGGAAAAGTATGAGGAGATCAAGTAGTAGCACGTAAATGTTACATCGCTATGCTGGAAATGGACGACCATGTATCCACAATGTGCATTGAAGAACATCAAACAGTAGCAGAGCCATTGGAGAGACTAGAAGAAGTGCTCCTCGACTACTCAAAACTCGAACAAATGACAAAAATTGGTACTTTTGCTAGCCCTCTAGTCCGTCAGACCTTAATGTCTTTCCTAAGGGAGAACCATGATGTATTCACCTGGAGCCACGAAGACATGCTCGAGATCAACCCATCAATCATAGTCCACAAGCTGAACGTATTGCCCTATTTTCCTCATGTCCGTCAAAAGAAGTAGGTATTCACTCAAGAATGAGACCGAGCTATAGCAAAGGAGGTCTGTAAGTTGCAGGAGGCAAAATTTATACAAAAAGCGTACTACCCCACCTAGCTGGCCAACGTGGTGATGGTCAAAAAAGTCAACAGGAAATGAAGAATGTGCCTGGATTTACGGACTTGAATAGGCCATGCCCTAAGGACAGCTACCCACTCCCCCAGATTGACATCTTGGTGGATTCAATAGCAAGACACTAGCTGCTGAGTTTTATGGATGCATTCTTTGGATACAACTAGATCAAATTGGACGAAGCAGATTAGGAAAAACTTCTTTCGTCACAAGCCAGGGTCTTTTCTACTATAAGGTGATGCCATTAGGCCTAAAGAACACGGGTGCGACATACCAAAGACTGATGAATAAGATGTTTGCACACCAGATCAGGAGGAACGTCGAAGTATACGTTGACGACATGTTGGTGAAGAGCTCACGGAAGGACAATCACCTAGCATTACAACATGAAGTTGAATCCGAATAAGTGCTGAGTTTCATGGACGCATTCTTGAATACAACTAGACCAAATTGGATGAAGCAGATCAGGAAAAAACTTCTTTTGTCACAAGACAGGGTCTCTTCTACTATAAAGTGATGTCATTAGGCCTCAAGAACATAGGTGTGATGTACCAAAGACTGATGAACAAGATGTTTGCACACCAGATCGGGAGAAATGTCGAAGTATACGTTGACGACATGCTGGTGAAGAGCTCACGGGAGGACAACCACCTGGCATTACAACATGAAGCTGAATCCAAATAAGTGCGCGTTTAGAGTGACGACCAGGAAGTTCTCAGGGTTCATGATGTCCTAAAGGGGTATTGAAGTTAACCCGGATAAGGTACGGGCCATCATGGAGTTGGCTCCAACAAAAACCACCAAAGAGGTATAGAGTTTGAATGGTAAGATTGCTGCCTTAAATTGGTTCATTTCAAGAGAAACGGATAAATGCCTTCCTTTCTTTCGCGTATTAAAAAAGGCTTTTGAGTGGACGACCGAATGTCAACGCGCTTTTGAAGAATTGAAGACATACCTTTCTTCTCCACCCTTGCTAAGCCCATCCAAACTAGGAGAAGAGTTGTTCCTCTATTTAGCCGTCTCCCTAGCCGCTATCAGTGCTGCCTTGATTAGGGAAAAGGACGGGGTCTAGAAACACGTATATTTCACTAGTCAAGTGCTCCGAGGCGCGAAAAAAAGGTACCCACCTATGGAGAAGCTCGCTTTTGCATTGGTAACCACAGTGTGCAAGCTCAAACTGTATTTCCAGGCCCACACTGTAGTTATCTTGACAAAAAAGCCCTTGCAGAGAGCAATGAGTAGTCCAAAGACGGCTGGACGGATGGCGCTATGGGCAATCGAGTTGAGTGAGTTCGACATACAATATCTCCCCTGACCAGCCATAAAGGGACAGATTATTGCTGATTTCATTGCTAGATTCACCAACACGGATGAGCAGGGGGCAGAAGGATGCCCTAAATGGATGATCCACATGGACGGGTACTCAAATAAACATTCAGGAGGGGCTGGGGTTGTACTCTGCAGCCCAGAGGGAGACGAGGTCGAGTGCATGGTCCGACTTGATTTCCCCACAACAAGCAATAAGGCCGAATACGAAGCTCTAATAATAGGATTGGATCTCGCACAAGTTGTAGGGGCCACAGATGTAACTATGCATTGCGATTCCCAAGTGGTCACCAATCAGATTAACGACAATTATGAATGCAGGGGGGAACGGATGAAGGAGTACCTTGAGCAAGTGAAGAATCAGATGCACAGTCTCAATGCCAAGTTTGTCCAAATCCCAAGGGAGGAGAACGAGTGAGCCGACTGGCTTGCCAAGGCGGCATCAGCAGAGTATATGTCTTTTCCTTGTCAGGTGTTCTTCTATGTCCAAAACTCACCAATAATAAACACCGTCAGTGTGCAGAAGGTAGGCAACGAGAATAATTGGACGACACCAATCATCTCCTACTTAAGGGACGAGAAGCATATATATAGAGGGAACGACATGGAAGACGAAGGGATGCTTTAATCCAAGCAATCAACCACTAAAAGCTTACCACGTGTCCCTACCGCATTAATGGCCCTAAGCTAGCTTGTCAATCAGCACACGCTTCTCAAGGATAGGGGCAGACCGTTACTCCATGGATCCATACAAAAATAGGTGATAAGTCCATGAAGTGAGGGGGCAACTGAAGAGGGTAAAATTAAAGTAGACAGCTAGAATTTACAAAGACCTACCATGGGTAGCTTTACTACGTTGACAGACAAAAAGATGAGGCAGCGACAATGCATTGAAGGTGGATTGATGATCTGGGGAGAACGAGTCACCTGTAGTGAATGGATAACAGTCCGGATGGATGCTGAGGTTGACGATGGTAAAAAGCCATATGGCAATGACATGGCTTATTTGGCCCCCCGAGAAACTTCAAACAACAATAACTTGTGCTCTACAATTAACCCTAATAAATAGAACCTCTATTTGGAAAGGGTCCCTTAAATTACGCATATTTATGGGGATCTTCTCTACAAGGAAATATTCCTCTTCGCCAAGGCACCAAGGTCGGTTCCCCACTACTATAAAAATGCCAAAACCTTCAGAAAACAAGGTACGCATAATTCATCCCAGCTCTGGCACTCTAGAGTTGTGATAATTTTTAGACTTAACCTTCGGAGGGTATTTAGACGGTATCATACCGATACTCTCTTGAGGTCTTCTTTTTCAATGTTGTACAGGTGTTGTTTCGGCACGTAAGGGTTATGTAACTTACTGACGATTTTCGGCATCATCAGGCTTTATTTTGATATATAATTAATGTTTACAATATTAGTTTTTTGTACATCCCAAACACAAGACAGAAACTTTTGCTGTAATAGCTTTTGCTGCAGAGCAGAAACTTTTTGTAATATGGTTTTATGAACATATAGGAAGAAGACTTGAAGTCCTGCATTCCCTAGCTTCCAAATTGTGTTAATTAATTCTAGAATAATTACATCTCATAATTAATCAAAAACCACTCTAAATAA
Source organism: Castanopsis chinensis (assembly GCA_032878915.1). Lineage (NCBI taxonomy): Eukaryota > Viridiplantae > Streptophyta > Magnoliopsida > Fagales > Fagaceae > Castanopsis > Castanopsis chinensis. Next base: position 6,411,823 of record JAVQMG010000106.1, read on the forward strand.
CCTCCCAAGGGTTTTGCTGATTGCTTCAATATTATAACATAGTTCTGATAGCCAGTTAGGATGTGAAGTCATATATATTGATAAACAACCACGGAGAGATTGATCAGACATGGGATCGTTACCGTAGAATTAGTCAATATCTTTATATGGCTTCTGGCTCAAACTCGGAAAATCTTTCTACTATTATAATTATTCCTTAATTAATTTATTCATCATACCAACAAAATATTTTACTTCTACAAGTTCCAATAATGTCCATTAATGCATTGAAATTGACCTTGAAGATTAGAAAATTACAAGTGAGATCCATTTATCTGCGATTTTACAGGTTCTCTTTCCTCTATTTTATTGAAAAAATATATATATATATATATATATACACGAAATTGTACCTCTGTATGTTTACTGTAGAATAAGGTGTTCATAATTTAATCTAGTGTATGTACTATGTACTTGTTCCATTGCACCTACTTATTTGCTTAAGTCCATTACCTCAATAATGAAGTAAATCATTGTATAACAATTGACAAATACAGGATTTAGTTGAATGATATTATTGTAATATCCACAGCCTAGACCAATATGGTTCATTGACTGTTGGCAAGATTTTTCTTTGATGTTATGTCCGACCAACAAAATATACAAGTCTTATACCGAAGAAATTGATTCTCCCATGCGGGATCTTTGAGTTTTAAGGATTGAAAATTCTTATGGAAGTTCAAGATTAATGAACTTTTAAAATTCATACTATATGATTTGATTTTTTTTTTTTAATCTATTTTTTATTTTAATCTTCTTTTGCCATAGTCACTTGTTAAAATCTTCTGGCATGTACACAATTAAACAGCTGTATGCGCTTACGCATTTATATTATATTGGATTTATGATTTAAAAGTTTTTCTCTTTTTTGCTTATAATAAGCGGGTAAGAGGGATTCAAAACTGAGTTTTTTCTGTGAGTGAGATCGAATAATATCACTAAACTACAAGACTCTTGGCTAAATAAAAATTGATAATTTTTTTTTTTTCTGATAATTTTGCCACTGACTAAATAATTGTAATTCTTTTCTCTTTTAGGTATTTTAAGGAGTGTCAAGTATGGCTTAACCATAGGCGTAGGAATACCTAGACTATTGTGCTTCATTGGGCTTACATGTTGCCTATGTAATCGAGTTAGGCTAAACAGCCAGAGACCTAATACACAACTTTCTACCTCAACTGTCCCGCAACAAGCTGCCTTTGTAATGGGTCTCGATGGGTGCATAATAGAATCATAGCCAAAGACTTTGCTTGGTGAATTCGAGAATTACCCAACCCTAACGACAACACTTGCTCTATATGTTTGTATGAGTATCAACCTAAGGAGATACTAAGAACTATACCAGAGTGTAATCATTATTTTCATGCTAATTGCATAGATGAATGGCTAAAAATTAATGCGACGTGTCCTATTTGTCGGAATTCACCCAATTAGTTTACTCTAGCTACCTCTTCATCATCTCATTGTAACCATTTTTATTATTATCATAGACTTTTTTTTTTCCCATTATATATAATTTGATTAATTTGGATTGAGGAATTGGTTTTTCTATATAAATGTAAAGTGTTTTTTTGGAGGAATAAATATATTTGTTTTTATCGTATGAATAATAAACCAGAAAATTTGGAGTACTAGTAAAAGACAAAGAATCAATTAGTGTAGATTTACTTGTTTATATTCAGTAATGGTAAATTGTATTTCCTTCTTAACTGAGGTTTAGTTGTTTGTCCCCCTAAAGTACAAAACTAAGCAATATTCCCCATTAAATAATAATAAATACGTTGTTTGCTAGGTGTTTTTTCATAAACAACAAAAAAATTCAAACAATATTATTAGTTAGCCAACGTTTCAAACTAATTTCGTTTTTAACAATTCGAGTCTAATAGACTGGATTTTTGCATTATAAATCGAGTACAGTGTGGTCGATTTCTCGATCGTAGCACTGTCTGAGCTAGACAAGGAGTTCACGTAGACATCAAAATCGAGTTCATTGAGCTCGATTTTTGGTGAGAAAAATTGAGTCCTTTGAACTCGATTTCCATGTCCGTCACTTGAGACTTTTGAGACTCAGGTCACGTGCTCATTTTAAAGGAAATCGAGTCTACTGGACTCGATTTTTGGTCACCACCGCATTTCGGGCACGTGGACGTAAATCGAGTCCAGTAGACTCGAGTTATTTGCATTTGAAAATCGAGTCTACTAGACTCAATTTCTGTGAATAGTCCCCAGACCATCCACGTGTCTTGTGGGTCCCCAACTGGGACCTTTTTCCCCCCTTTGCTCGGCTCACAGATCTGCTCTCTCATATTCTCTTCAGCTCTTTGCAACCCTCAAGCTCACACTCACATCCTCAAATCTCACACAATTTGTCACCCTCAAGCTCACACTCACATTCCTCATATCTCATATAATTTGTCACATTAACAACAATCTCTCCCAGGTAATACAATACTGAAAATATTTTTTGTTAGTTATTATAATTTTGCTAGGTTTTTTTTTTTTTTTAAGAAATAATTAAAACATATTAGGTAAATTTTTTTTTTTTGGTTTGTTAGTGAAAATATTGTGATTAATTTATTTGTTAGTATATTGTGATTAGTTTATTTGTTAGTATATTGTGATTAATTGCTAGTTTTTTAAAATTAATATTATGATTAATTATTGGTAATATTTATTTATTTTTTGTTAGTGTAAATATTGTGAGTAAATTATTTGCTAAGAATATTTGTTTTTTTCTGTTAGTGTTAATAATTAAATTAAAGTTTAAATATATTGTGATTAATTATTGGGAATATTTGTTTATTTTCTGTTAGTGTTACATATTGTGATTAAATTATTTGCTAAGTTTTTTTTTTTTTTAAAAAAAAAATTAATATTGTTGGGAATATTTGTTTATTTTTTGTTAGTGGAAATATTGTGATTAAATTATTTGCTAAGTTTTTTATAAAAAAAAATAATAATATTGTGATTAAATTATTTGCTAAGTTTTAAAAAAAAAAAAAATAATATTGTGATTAAATTATTTGCCAAGTTTTTTTAAAAAAAAATTAATATTGTGATTAAATTATTGGGGAAAATAATTGGGGGAATATTTAGTACCAAATATTGTGATTAATAATGTTATTACAACATATTGGGAATATTTTTTTTGTTAGTGTAAATATTGTGATTAATAATATGCTAGGTTTTTAAAAAAAAAATAATATTGGGATTAATTATTGAGAATATTTAGTACTAAATATTGTGATCAATTGTTAGGAATATTTTGTACTTTTAGGTCTTTATCATGGGTATGAAATGGATTATGAGTTTGATACCTAAGATAGTATTTATAATCTTTTTAGCATAAATTATTTGAAGATATATTTGTTTAAGATTTGTAACAGAGATTTCAATGGATAACTGGTTGGTATAATATTTAAGTTTGATACGTAGAATGATTTGGAATTTTAAAAGAATATGAAATTGGTAATGACTATTTTTGTATGTGAGCTGAGGTGAGTATAAGCAAAGTTTTGTGATTGAGAGTTATAAATTTGTCACTAACACAATTGCACTTGATGATCTATAGGTTGATAATGATCTATATAAATATATACTACGGTGGACCCCTTAACAATGCCAACCCTTATGACGGATTTCCATTTGAATGTCCGGGTATCCAGTGCTATTATATGATGATATGTCGTAAGTTAAAGACCCTGAGTGATTTGAAGATAAAAATTATGGAAGAGTTGCAACTGAACCTTGCTTTGCATGACATACATATTATTTTTCGTTCTCCACATGAAGTCCTCAATCAATGCATTAATTACAGATATGCAGCAATAACAGAAGACAAACATGTGAAGATCATGTTTAACAAGATGCGTCAATGGGAACAAGTAGCAAATTTTGAGTTGTATGTCACTTTGGAGCCGCGTGCAGAAGTCAGCGTAGAGGATATTGTACAGACAACTACATCTCTACAATTTGCAGTCCTAAATGATCAATGCACCACATTGGGAGGCTATACACCCCATTTTCAAGAGACACCAACAACAGTTGAGAGCGAACCTGGCAATAGAAATGAAGAGCAATTTTGTACACATCGAGGTGAATCCTCTACACTTCCAGTAGTTGAAGACGAAGACGAACATTGTGTTGGAGAAGATCTTGATGATAGAGATGAGTTCGAAGAGAGGATTGAGCAAGGCGATTTTGACAGGGATGTTGATGACCATGAAATTACTCTTAATCCTCTTGTTGATGATATGGATGAATGTGATGAAGATGATGCAGACGCTACTGTTAGAGTTCAACATGTTACAAATACGACCCCCGTTTATGAACCTCCTGCCTCATCATTTTATGCAAATACTTGGGAAAATATAGTTGATCCTGAAGTTGATGAGCAAGCATTTACTTATTCTTGGAATAAAGACATGAATTTTTGCAAAGGGTTGATTTTTGCGAATAAAGAAGCAGTGAAACGTGCATTAACAATTGATGCCGCAAAGCATAACAAAAACTTGATGACTAGTAGGTCGACCAAAAGTAGACTGAGTGTGAAATGCATGGATGAGTCATGCAAGTGGTACGTTGGGGTAGTCATGAAGCTTAAACTGGGAATATGGATGGTCACATCTTATGGGAGTCCTCACAGTTGTATGACCCTTGGCATGGCTCTTGATGGTAAATGATGGATTGTAATTTTCTTGCAGTAGAATTTGTTCCAACGTTGCAAGAAAATCATGTGGCAACAATTGGTCACCTTAGAGATTTCATCAAAGCGAAGTATTATGAACATAAGCTTTCTTACTATAAGATATGGGATGTGAAACAAAAGGCTATTGCAAAGATATTCGGCGATTGGGAAGAGTCTTACGAAAGGTTGAAAAAGTTGTTGTTGGCATACTTAGATCAAGAAACTGGCACCCGGTACTGGTATCTCACAGAACCGAGGGAGGAGTTTGGTGATACAATATTGCGCTATGTATTTTGGGCTTTCGCTCCGTGCATTGAAGGATTCAGACATTGTAAGCCAGTGATTAGTATTGATGGGACCCATTTGTATGGTAAATATCGAGGGGTGTTGATGATTGCAATGGCCACCGATGCCAACAACAAGGTTTTGCCTCTCGCCTTTGCTGTTGTGGACAAAGAGTCAGGGCCTAGTTGGAGGTGGTTTTAGAATGCTTGAGGATTTCACTGGGGGATGTGATAGCAAATAAGGACATCTGCATAATTTCTGACCGACATAAGGGTATTCGAAACGCAATTGCAAACTGGCCTAGAGGTGATGATGGAAAAGTACGAGTACAATACAGATATTGCCTTCGACATGTTGCTAGCAACTTCAACACACATTTTCAGGATACCACTTTAAAGTCATTGGCCTTGAAAGCGGGGTATGCTACTTAGGAAGTTAAATTTGACTTGTACATGCAACCTATCAAGGAAGTCAAGATCCAGGCCCTTAGGAAGAAATCAGCCACCAAACAACAGGCAAGTGGACTCGACTCATCCATCATGCCATACACATATCTAATGAAAGAGGAGCTACACATGCGGACCCAACTACGTGATGGTGGAAACCGTTATGGGGCTATGACAACCAATGTCTCGGAGTGCTTCAATGGAGTACTCAAAGGTGCCCATGGCCTGCCCATTGTTGCAATGGTTGAATTCACTTGGGGCAAACTTGTCGCGTATTTCCATGATCGACACAAAAAAATTACTCATGATCTCTTGGAGGGCAAGGTGTGGAGTAAATATGCCTTAGAAATCTATGATGCAAATCTGAAAAAATCTAAAACACATCAAGTAAGGCCGTTTAATAATGTCCATGGTATATATCAAGTAACGACTGCGTACAACATCCATAGCTCTGGAGGGGGACACCATAGTCATGAAATAAACGTATTGGCCAGAACATGTGGTTGTGGAAAGTGGTAAAATCGAAAGATCCCTTGTTCACATGCAATTACAGTTCTTCAGTACTTGGGGCAAGATGCAAGTACATATATTGACCCATGTTATAATTTGAAGAACGCCATTCGCACCTACTCACACCAATTTGTGGTGCCAAAGTCAGAGTCATTGTGAAGGGATGTGGAAGGTCCAAAATGGGTGCCTGACCCAAACCTGTTGCGGGCCAAAGGTCGACCTATGAAGTCTAGGATACAGAATGATATGGATGGGGTCTGGCGAAAACCGGGAAGCCGAAGGCCAAATTCTGACTTGAGGGAGATTCAACAAAAGCAGAGCTGTGGACTGTGTAATCAACATGGGCATAACTGTAGAAGATGTCTGCTTTGCCATGGGGCTTCGACAAGTAGTAATGACCAAAAATAGGTAAGTGATGCTTTTATTTAAAATGCCATGATTGTATCAATTAGCCAAGTTGCGTAGATTAGTACCTTTGTTTTGGCTTTTGGTATCTAACGACAATATTTCAACTTTTGTCAGGTATGCAGATACTCAATTTTGGAATGGCATTATAGATGTCAATTGTGGTTCTCTTTATTGTGTATTCGAACTTACTATTGGGTTGTATCGGCACAATTAGTATTTTGTTTCTCATTGAATGCACTTGTAATCTAAGTATTCTATATCTAATGTACCTGTTTGTAGATTGTGATATTATGAATGTTTAATTTTGTCTTTCAATTAGTTGTTACTTATTTCCATTAGCTGTTATACTCATATGTGTTGGTGCTTCTTGTTGAGACTATAAGTCCTTTTTTTTTTGTTTTTTTGATAAGTAACTATAAATTTTTTTTCATTAGTTGCTCTACTCATTTGCATTGGTGCTTCTTGTTAAGCCCTTCTCCATCTTAACTTTTTAAATTTTTAGTTATTTTCTGAACTGATAGTTCTGGAAGAAGAACTATAATGCTAATGGCTTCCTGCTGCCGCACAATTTACATAAAGTTGCATTGGCCTTGGTGTGGTCTGGAATTGCTAGATTTGGAAAGTTAGAAAAAGAAATGTTGAGATAGATTTTGTTTTGTGATGATGGGTGTGACCTTTATAAAAGCCTAAGTCAAAGTTTTGCTCTCTTCCTTTCATTGATATTTTACTTTCTAAATCTCTGTTATAATTGCAAAGGTAGGGATTGGAATTCCACTTATGAATTGCTAGTGGAAAGAAATTGTGCAATGACCTTGTTTCCATTTTTATTTTATATATAATCATGCAACCATAATACTGGAAGTATTATTTGTTCTATCGATGATGTCGTGACCTGATGCTTTCAATTTTCTAACAAGGGAATGACACATTAATCGTGCAATAGGTGCCACGAAAAAGAATATATGAAGCATTTGTATAATTTTAAAAAAACTAGGACTTGTATCTTGTATTTTCATGTTAGCTAGTTGGAAAGAACGAATCTGTTGATAAGTTACAGATAAGTTAATATCAGATTCACGAATAAAAGCCATCCAACAAAACTTCCTTATGCTCTGTGTTCCTCTGAAATGTGCAAATTTTGGCATCATTTTCAAAATGAAAATCAAATAATAGTTCACAGATCAATCACACGAGATAGCTTCTGGATCTGGTTTAATAGGTAGTCTCCTTGCTTGATAGTTGCTTGGTAAAGAGCATTCTTTGCATTTGGACGATTAGTCTCAAGAACGCCTGCAACTTTATCAATCTTGCAATGAAGCTTCCCTGCAGCAATAAAACGCGAGAGCTCCTTGTAATAGAGAATAGAGAAAAGGTGGATTAAAAACACAATTAAACACACCACCGTCTCAAAAGAAAATCTCAAACCCTATTAAAAATATACTATACATAATGAACACGAAAAATACATTGGTCAAGAAAATCTCAAATCCTATCAAAAAATATTTTTTGATTATTCGTTTTATTATTCAATTTCACTGAAACTAGTGAAATCTATTTTCAATTTACATATAATTTTTATTCAATGTGTGTATGGCACAAACATACTGCTGCTTGATAGAATTTAAAATAGAGAATCAATAAATTTATGTACTTAGAAATCAATAAACTCCAATGTAACTCCAAATGCCTTAGCCATTGCTTCAATTGTAACACTTTTACAAGATTCCAAAAACTGGGAATAAACCACAGTTTTGACCTCCCTCATATAGCTTCTGCTTCAGGGAAACTCTATCCAAGGCTATTAATTTCAATCAAACGCTATTTACACAATCAGGAGCCCACTTCAATATGACATAAAAGAGAATACCCTTGGAGTTGGCAGAACACGGCCGTCAACTTAAGTGAAGCTGGTACTCATTGAAATGCCACATGAACGTAGCAAAATAAGCAAAATCATAATTGTTACATTTCAAAGCCTGCAACAGAAAACAAGGACCAAAATGTCCAACTAAGGAAAACGGCAGTAAGAACAAAATCCATCACAATTTCAGAAAAGACACCTACCTCACACAAAACCTTCATCCTCTCTTGCGGCTTTTGCCTTGATTTTTCCACTAGTGAAGCTCTTTGAAGAGTGGATAAAGCTTTTGTGTAACGTTGCAAGGACACCAATGAAGAAAGCTAGAAAAAAAACAAAGGACCAATAGAATTAAAATTACGGATTTTTCTACTTTACTAGATCAAAACAAGGGGTTTGCTCACTGCAAGCTGTGTCCAAAAATGCAAACAAGTCCTTTGCAAATCGGAAATTAAAATTGGGACAGGGGTGATGAAAGTGATAGGAAATTGTATATGTTAGATCATATATGAGCAGCTACTGATTCTTTTCATTGTTTTTACTTTTTGGCCTTTTCATAGCTTACTTTTTTCTATGAAATTGTTTTTTATACATGTCATGAATCAATACAGGGATCACATACAGTTGTAAATTTGTGACGACATAATATGAAAGTTTGTCAATTTTTGCTTCTATACTTGTGGAATGATTTATCAATTTATTTCTCCCCTTCTTTGTTCCATGTTAAGGCTAAAGTTTTAGATCAAAAGTAGGACAACCGGTCATTCCGCTGATAAAAAACTTGGAAATAGATGCAGTGTGTTTAATCTACAACTTTTCTGTACATTAGATAATACACGCAAATACGCACTAGGTTTGTAAAGCAGGTACCTAGGAAATGGAAAAATGAACGGACTAGTTTTGCAGCTCAAGACATTGAAGAGCATGATCATAACCTTTACAAAAATACAAGCTATGGTGAGCAGGTGAGTTACGAAATGTGAACACACTCTTGAATGAATCTGATGTGCCTCTTATAGATTTTGTTTGCAAGTTGTTGCTATAAGGTTCGCTGGAAGTGGAAGATAGGCATAAATTCAAGTCAATTTAACCATTTACATCCATAACATGGCAAAACAAAACATGCATGCAGTCAGTTTAACCATATTCATATACATATATTTGCTTACTTGTCACGTGGGTGTCTAGGACTCTTAAAGCACTAGACTAATTTCCTGGATGTGAGTAGTTCCCTGGTCCCACACACACACCGTACTTATTCACAGGGAAGAATCCTTTGGGGGTAGCCCAAAGGTATTGGCTAGGAAACTTGAACCCAAGTATTTATGGATGTAATGAGAGTTGGAAATCACTAGGCCAACCACTTGGGGTTAACCATATTCATATATAACATTGGCAAACAAAACATGCATGCATACAAGGGAAACATAAGAAAGTTCAGTGCACCAAGGAAAGGGGGGGGGGGGGGGGAAGAGGGCGGGGGTTAGGTATACAATAATTCAACACCTAACAACATGTTTGAGTTCCTTTTTAAATTGTCTAAGTACATTTGTTAGAAAGGAAATGCAAAAGTTTAGAAAGTATAGATTAACTAAGCAAGTTATTCCCCTCTTTAAAGTGAAATTACTGCTTGCAAAATCTACAACAGGAAAATAAATTATAGCACCTCACCTCAAAAAAATTTCAAAGCAAGTTATTCCTGCTTTAAAGCAAGACTGATTCTTGCAAAATCTAAAAAAGAAAAATAAAGCATAACACACCTCAAAATTTTGTGTGTGTGAGAGAGAGAGAGAGAGAGGGCATGATCCAGCAAACATTGAAGTGATTTCAAAGGGAAGTATAAGGTATAATCTGAACAAGAATTTTATGCTTTTAACTACTGGATAGGTGGAGTACAAGTACAGCTTGTGATGGCAAACAATTGAAATGAGGCCACAATTAACTTAATTTGGAAGAATCTAAAGAGTCTTTTTTTCCCTACTTACTTTTGGTAAGAATCTATTTATATCTGCTATATTAGCAGTGAAGATAACCCATTCAATAAGCAAAGAATAGAAAGCATTCTGGCCTAATTTCAACAACTATGGGTTTTTTTGTGTGTGTGTGTGTGTGAGAATTTCACATATTCAGAGGAGTTCTAATGATTTGACCAATAGCTTGGGTATTTGACATTAGATTAAGTCTTTGTTTTGCCACTGATGTTCCATGCTAGCTAGGTTGCTATAGGTACATCTACACATGAAGGTGGAAGCAAGGGAAAAGGAGGGAGTCAAATATATTTAAGTGGCTAACTTTCGATTCTCTAATAAAAAAAAAAAGTGGCTAACTTTTAGATTATAATGGAATTTTCAAATGCATTGCATAGAGTAATTTATAATGGAATTTAAAATTTTGATATCAAAGAGGTCTTTTCATAGAAGAAAAAGTACTGGGTTAATCTTCTTCATTTTGGTTTTTATCTTCTAATTTTGTGTGTTTGCCCAAGCACAAATTCATAATCACAGGAAAAACTATCTCATGAAAGTACAGGACAAGATGCACTGCATCATTCTTTGCACCCCCTTTATTAAAGTAATCAATTGAAACATCAACAACAAAATTTGCTTAAATGCAGCAAAACAAGAATGAAAAATTACCTTGCTTAAAAGGGCCACACAAATGTAATACGCACATGATATTAATAAGCTTTAACTCGGTAGCCCTTTCAAAGTCAACCTTCGACGGCCAATGGGAGGCTATTCAAGTAATTTGCAAGCGTAGCATCCAGCTTCTCTCCAATTAACGTAATCCATGCCTGTCATCATTTACTCCAATCAGTACCAAAGACAAAATAATAATAATAATAATAATAAAATCCTGTTCACAAAATTGATTCCAGTGTGTTAACAAGTTTGATCAACTGGCGTAATGAAGTTATCTGATTCCAAAGTTGTTTTTTCAGAAAAGATTAGTGACATGCGTAATCACATTTATGAAAGACAAAAAGCAGGTTCCATTAGCTTGTTGATTCAAGTCTTCTCTATCAAAAGGACTGAAAATGATTTAAGATTAAAAAAATTACGAGTATGAATGGACTAGCCACTCTTAAAATAGGAATAGAGCCTATATAGATCACAATGATGTGTCACTGTGCAGACAATGGACTTGCCACTCTTAGCTGTTATACTCACCACCAATTATTGCAATTCCTCTCTCTCCAAGTGGTTGCAGAATTACTGCCTAGCAAAGTGAGACTTGTAATAGTGAAACTTTGAAATGAACACTTCTAAACCTTGTGGTTGCACAGCACAGTCAACCTGAGTACATGTGTGATACCTGTGTATTTGAAGGCAGAAATGGCAGCTCAGACTTCCCAGGATAAAGAGATAGGTTGGCCAAGTAGCTCTCTGCAAAATTAGGAGCAAATGGGTGGTTTTAAGATCATATGTTTTGGTGGACATCTTGCAATAATTATGTCACATTCTAAATACTTGAAACCTGCATTGAATAATATGAAGTTAACAACTTACGAGCTCCAGATTTTATAACACCCTGACAGAGTGATCCTTGCATTAGTTTATTCACATCCACAGCCACAGCCTCACCATTTTCAAATAAAGATTTGGCTGCACAACCAATTTGAAGGATACAACGGCTATCATAAACAACAATTAGAGACCTGCAGCACGTCACATTTGACATAGACTCCCATACCCTGTGGAATAAGCAATGAAAAGCACATATTAAACAAGCTGAATAGTTTCTCTACCTGCAAGTCACAAGAACTTTAATATCCTCTAGATTGGCTCACTATTTAATATCTCTTTATTCATTAGGAAACCATGCCATTATTTGAAAGAAATGGGGATTTGGGGCTAATGGCTTTGAATTAAAATGTCACAAGTGAGACGGGGAATTTTGCAAGGTAACAAATGAAAAAGAAAGAATATAATAAGTTAACGTAAGAAACAAAGAAATAAGGAAACTAACATCTCGAGTTTTAGAAACTCGAGATGCAGCTAAATCCTGAGCCCTTCGGGTCCGTTTTCAAGGTGCTGATGTGGAAAACTCCACGTAGATCTCGAGTTTCAAAAACTCGAGTTCTTTGCAAAGCAGAAATCGAGTTTCTTAAACTCGATTTCTGCGTGACACCTTTTTTGACAGATAGATCTCGAGTCTTAGAAACTCGAGTTTTACTGGGCACTTTTTCCCTCTATATCAGATCACTCACGCACGGAAATAACTTACTTCCTCACTGAACACTCTCCGTTTGCTCTCATAACTTACTTCCTCACTGAACACTCTCCGTTTGCTCTCACTGCCTCACTCTATATCAGATCAGTCCGCACCATCCACTCAACCTCACTTAGAACTCTCTCACCCACACTCAACCTCACTTAGAACTCTCTCACCCACACTCAACCTCACCTCCTCACTGAACACATTGTCTCCTCTCTCTCAAGAAATTCATATATCAGGTATGGGGTTCATTTTAGTTGCCTATTTATTGTTGGGTATTATTTGTAGATAATTAACATAACTTACTGTTAAGAAACCTTGCTTTGTTGGACCCATTTTTGGATTGTTAAATTTCTTGTTGTTTGTTGTTGGGTGAGACAACCTATTTTAGTAAAGGAACATTTCAAAATAAATATGTTGCTTTTTAAGTAGAGTTAATGTACTTTATGAATGGTATGTTTTGTAGATCATCAAATTACAAACATTGGTTAGCAAACTGCCTCCATTATTAACCTAATGGAGTAGGTAAGGTTAAATGTTTATTTGATTTTGGTTAATTAGGCTGTTTTTAACATATTGTGGTTTGATGATATAGTTCGTTTTTTGAAGTTATAATTCCTGTACCTTTCCTAAAAAACGTTTGCATAGTTAACTGAGCAGTATATAGTTATGTTAGTTCTTGCTTTGATATGAGCTTAGCCAATTGGTGTAGTTACTTTTAGTGCAAACGACTACGTAGGATTCAGCTTTGTAATCTTGTTCTAGACAAATGGAAGTAGGAAGATCACTAATTTAATGTTATTATTGAGGGTGTTGATATGGGCAATGCTCTTGGTAAATCTGTCAAGTATTCTCTGGGTGTTTGTGTTTCTCTTGGGCTCAATGCATGCATGTTTCGATAGTGTGTATATTACAAATAATGTGAAGATCCCTACTTTTTACTTGTGTAAGCTGCACTCTACTTCTCTTGGATTATGATTTAGGATCTTATATAAATAACAGATTTAGAGAGAACAAAGCCAGCAAAGCATGCCTCAGCAATGTATACAACTGCTTTGGCAAGTGAACTAGAAAGTAACTATAGCAAAATAAATTCCTCTCAATTCCTTTCACTCTAGAAATATTCCAAGAAGGAAAAAGATGGCTAAGCATCCAACACCATACCTATTTTGCAACACCAAAGGTGATTGTTGATAACAATGCATAAGGGGTGTATTAGATTCATTTTAATGTTTTATAGTGCTGTTTGAGTTTACTTAGTTTTGCAGGAGTTATTTTATTTCTGGCCTTATGTATTAGTTGATGCACCCAGAATAATGTCGGAACTAATTTTGTTTGATGTATGTGAGGTTGATGACTTGCTTTTTTTTTTAACTAACATAGTAACTTGACTTAAACAGGTGCACAATGACTGGAATTGATATAGTCCTATACCATGGTGGTCCGCTTGAGAACGCCGATTCGGAGCAGGGATTGCCATTTGCAGGGCCGGGTATAAACATGGAGTTCACCCAAATTGATCGTAGGTTGAAGACCCTTGATGAATTGAAGAAGATAGTTCTGGAAGAACTGGGTGTGAATCCTGCTATGCACAACATACGAATTACTTATCGTATGCCAAGTGAAATCTTTAGGGAGAAGATTAATTACAAGTATATGGCGATAAAAGCCGATAAACATATAAGGATGATGTTTGACAAGTTTGAGGGAACAGCCGAAGTGAGTACAATTGAGTTGTACATACAGTTGGAGCCGCGTGCAGAAGTTGGTATAGAGGAATTCCAACAAACAACCACAAGTCATCAGGTTATAGTTCCGGATGCTCAATATGAGTATTCTACACAGTACGAGGATAATGTGAATGATGATGAAAATGAAGATGAAGATGAAGATGATGATGATGATGAAGATGATGATGAAGACTATGTTGATGAGAATATTGCCATTAACGGTGAAGATTTTGTCGATAGAGATGAGTTTGAAGAGATGATTGAACAAAGGGACTTTCGGGGCTTTCAGAGGGACATTGATCACGATGACACATTGGATGGTATTGAACCTGATGCAGACAATGTTATTAGTGTGGAAAACATTACGAACACAAATCCTGCCTACGGACCTCTTGCCTTGTCATTTACTGCAAATACTTGGGACAATATGGTTGATCCTTCACATATTGAGATACCATTCGTGTCTAGTTGGAGACAGGGGATGAATTTGTGCAAAGGGTTGACTTCTGCCAATAAAGTGGAGGTGCAGCGCGCATTAACAACTTGTGCCCTCAACGAAAACAGACATTTTATGATCAGTAGGTCGACGAAGAAAAAACTTTCTGCGAAATGTGTGGATGAGTCATGCAAGTGGTATGTTTGTGCAGTTATGAAGCCCAATCTCCATGGACTATGGATGGTGACCGTGTATGCCGGTCCTCACACGTGTATACCGATTGGGGTGCGAAATGATGGTAGAATGATGACTTCTAATTTTATTGCATCCGACATCTTTAAGAAGATAAGTGAGGATCACACTACCCAAATTAAACATCTCATATCTATGATAGAGGCGAAATATGAGGGTCATAAGCCTTCCTACTACAAGGTATGGGATGCAAAACAAAAGGCGATTGCAAAGATGTTTGGGAATTGGGAAGAGTCTTACCAGATGTTGCAAAAGTTGCTAATGGCATATGTTGATCAGGATCTGACTACTCAGGTGTTCTTTCATACCACAGACCCCGATGAAGATGACACCGTAATGTTGCGATATGTGTTTTGGTCTTTCGGTCCGTGCATTGATGGATTCAAATATTGCAAGCCGGTGATCAGTATTGATGGGACACATCTGTATGGTAAATACCAGGGAAAGTTGTTGGTCGCAATGGCAACCGACGCTAACAACAAGGTATTCCCTCTTGCCTTTGCTGTTGTGGATTGTGAGTCAGGGTCCAGCTGGGGGTGGTTTTTACGATGCCTCAGAGATACGATTAGCCACATGATACCTAAGGAAGGCATTTGCATAATTTCTGACCGACATCTTGGTATAAAAAATGCCATTGCAAAGTGGCCTAGAGGGGATGATGGAGAAACACGGGTATTTCATAGATATTGCCTTCGACACGTTGCCAGCAACTTCAATACACATTTTCAGAACTCGACTCTAAAGTCAGCGGCGATGAAAGCGGGATATGCTACTCAAAAAGAAAAATTTGATACCATAATGGAGTCCATTAAGCAGGTGGAAATTGAGGCCATTAGGAATAAGAAGAAGGTGATGGGGAAGGATGGCAAGGAAAAGAATCAAGATTATTGTCCATACACATACCTAATGAAAGAGTCTGTGGATATGTGGACCCAGTCACATGATGGTGGAAGACGTTTTGGGGCAATGACAACCAATATATCAGAGTGCTTCAATGGTGTACTGAAAGGTGCACGGGGTCTTCCTATTTCCGCAATGGTTGAGTTCACTTGGGAGAAACTTGTTCAATATTTTCACGACCGGCACAAGGTGTATAGTCATGAAATAGCGGAGCATAAGAAATGGAGTACATATGCATTCTCCACGTGGTCGGAAAATAGGCGTAAATCTGAGAAGCACTATCTCAGGGAATTTAGCAATGAACGTTTGGTATATCAAATAGTGACTTCATTCAACATGTGTAGCAGAGGAGGGGAAACCACAGTTATGAAGTTCGGTTATTGGAAAGAACATGCAGTTGTGGGAAATGGCAAAACATAGCCATCCCGTGTTCACATGCAATTAGAGTCTTTGACTATCTAAAAATTGATTCGACCACACATATTCACCCATGTTATAGTTTGGAGTATGCCCTTGCAACTTACTCACATGCATTTGTGGTTCCTAAGTCACGGTCATTGTGGAGGGAGCCCACAGGGCCAAAGTGGTTGCCTAATCCAGAATTGTTGCGGGCCAAAGGTCGACCAGTGAAGTCAAGAATAAGGAACGAGATGGATGGAGTGAGGAATAAGGATCGAGAACCGGGATGGCGGAGGGAGGACGCAGATTTGATAGAGAGTCAACCCAAGTAGACATGTGGACTGTGTCATGCTTCGGGCATAACCGCAAAAAATGTCCGCAGTCCGGTGGCGCTTCCACAAGCGGTCATGTTCCAAACTAGGTAGGTGACAGATGGCAAAGAGTTCTGAATAAGGTTGTTCATTCTATGTTTACGTAATGTTTACTAGCTTCTCTCCTAACCTCTTGTTTACATTTTTCAGGTATGCTTCCATGGACGATGTTTTTGTAGTGCGAACCGCCAATCTTACGACTTGTGACTGCGTTGTATTGGCACAATTAATGTTTTAGTTTTTGTTGAATGTACTTGTAATTCTCTATCCAATGTACTTGTATAAACTGACTGTGATTTGAGTAGTATGGTTAGAGTTGCAAATTAAGGGTGGTTGGACATGTTTACAATGTTGATATATTGAGAAGGACTTTTATTCTGATTTGAGTGGATTTACATTGTAAAATTATGGTTATGCAAAGAGCATAACAATTTCTATACTTTGGTGCCCATTCAGATAGCATTTTGATGTAATTTAAATGCATTTACATTCTCAACTTCTCTACCTCTGAATGAGTATGTTAAGGATTGCATTTGAAGCTTCTCTATGTCTGTTTCTCAGTCAATGTGCGCACATCTCAGGTTTTGGTTTGCTGCATGTGTAAGGGGGAAAAAAAAAAATTCCCAGTGGAACTCGAGTTTCAGAGGCTCGAGTTCCTAGTCCCACGAGGAAAAAAACAGAGCATCCTTCCCCTGCCTCTCTGCCTGAAACAGGGGAAGTGGTGGAATTTATGCCTATTGGAACTCGAGTTTTAAATACTCGAGTTCCATTTAAAACTCGAGTTTTAAAGACTCTAGTTTCAAATAGAACTCGAGTTTTAAAGCCTCGAGTTTTGCCCAGCACATCTTTCTCTAATTCGGTCCATTTGGTCCAATTCAGTCCACTTTGGTCCTTTTAGTCCATCCTGTTTTATTTAGTCCAATTCGGTCTTTAAAATATATTTTGGTCTCATTTGTTGAATTTTGGTCCATTCAGTGTAGTTTGGTCTGTTCAATGTAATTTGGTCCTATTCTGTCTATAAACACATGTTTGGTCCCATTTGGTCAACTTTGGTCTATTCAGACCACTTTGGTCCATTTTGGTAAATTTCGAGCCATTTGGGTTGAGAGCCCTTATTCTACACACTCAAGTTTGGTCCCATTTGGTCAACTTTGGTCCATTCAGACCACTTTGGTGCATTTTGGTAAATTTCGAGCCATTTCGGTTGAGAGCGCTTATTCTAAATCTAAATTTATTAAAAATATACTTGAGTTTGAAAAGCTTCAATTCCTTTCACAATTTTTTTTTAAAATGTCACTTTTTTTTTGTTTAGACATATTAGCCCGTTTTTCTTGAAATTGAGCTAAAAATTAGGGGTTCCACTATTTACTCACAACCAATTACTATCTACTTATTGCATGTGGCTCTGCCATTGTGTTTCAAAAATAAGAATAAAAATCTACACGAATATGGGTTGCATAGAAAACGAAGGTAGCTTCATGAATTGGTACAAACATTTTGAAGAGAATCTCACTGTGACATTGGGAAGTACTGCATGTCAGATGATACAGTAGTTCCCAATGTCACAGTGAGATTCTCTTCATAATGTTTGTACCAATTCATGAAGCAGTAGTTCCCAATGTCCCAAGTAGATAATCTCATCGTCAGATGTGGCTCATGGCATGCTACTCGAGTCTTCACGTGAAGTTTGTCACAAGCTGAATAGTCATGGCAGTACACTGCAACTACTGCCCACAACAAGAGAATCTCACTGTGACATTGGGAACTACGGCTCAACAAATTCATATCATGCTTTTCCAGCCTGTATTGACATAACAAGGCCGAATACATTTAATTTTGTATGCTTCAATACACAGTGGACCATGGTTATAAATGCACCACAATAATGATCTTATTCCTACAGCACTAACTTCCCCATGTTCACTACGCTATGAGTCGCAACGCCTCAACATCATCTCGCAGACATAAAAACAAGTTCCAATCTACTTCAACAAATGAATTATCACAAGTTCCAGCAGATCAAGAACTACAAACATACACAGACCACTATGGAGGGAAATGGGTTGGAAAGAAGAGAGATTTCGTTAATATGCCAATATACACGTACGAAAGTCTTGGAAGCGTCGGACACATCATGCTCGGCAAACCTACAAAACTAAGTTCAGATACGACCGCAGTGGAGTTCACCGTAGCAGAACCACCATGGTCAACCCTATACGAGAAGAGGTGTGAGTTGGAGGTGTATTGTCGATGGCACGGGTTACGAGTTCCTAAGGCACGCTCAGCCGAGTTACCTAGAGATGAACCCGCCAACATACTTGCTCGCCTTGAACGAGAGAACAATCAAATGCAAAGGCGACTAGACCGTTTTCATGCAATCCAAAAAGCTAGGAAGCATCTACAAGGGAAGGCGCAAGAGCGAGCCATGAAGTCTATTAATGAAATTACTACGTTAGATGATGAACGTGATATTTCAGGCTTCTCAGATTCAAGCAATGATGATTTCCAAAAATTTCTACCTACCAACATTCGACGTTGTTGTTAAAGTCCACACGTTGTGTGCAATTTTGACATGTTGTTAATGTCTGACAAATCATGTCACCGTACATTCACTTGTTGCAAATCCAAAGATGAATTGCACACAACTTGTACCTAAGTTTATATGAAATCAGTTGCTCTTTTTTTCGTTGTTGTTCTTTCTTGCCTTGACACCCCCATCACCCCCATCATGTTCATTTAGATTGCAAACATGGCTTCGTTTGTGTACATGAGTTTGACATCAGTTTTAACTTTTAGTTTTTTACTTTTAGATACAACTTTTGAAAAGTGGGTAATAAATGTGAAAATTCCTTGCTTTGCTTTTTTGTCATATTTTTTACTTAGTAGCTAGTTGCATTGAGTTTAAATGTAACCCAGCACTTCATTCAGGGAGGTGAACAAGTAGTTAATGAAGCGCCTTTATTCCTTAGATTATGTGACTAATGTCATACAACTTGTTCATTTGGCATTAATGGGAAGAAAACACTATCAACAATATATGCAAACAAAAATAACTCATTTCTTATTGCACCATATAGTCAAATAGAATCCTATTGTTATTTACTATAAACTACAATTCAGGATTCACAAGTGCACGAAAGTGATTTTCTAGTTCTACAAAACGTAGTCGATGGAGTAATATCAAAAGGTATAAAAATAAGGAAAAGCAAAATGGCCCATCTGAATGTCATTATTTTACAATATGTCCGGGTCACACCACTCAGACCTTAACTTTTTTACAAGTAATGGTGTTTTATTAATAGAATAGATTTCTTCGTGTTCATGATGAAGAGCATACCATAACCTTAACGAATTACAAAAAAGTATCCTGTGAAATCTAATTCGCAAAGATTTCAAATCTTCCACCATTTTCTACACCAAAAATCCAGTATAAATTATTTGCCAACCATCTATTTGGAGCCGCACATCCATCAAGAAAATAAACAATCTAATCCTGTCTGGTAAAGGAAAATACCACCATAAAATTTATATACATCCAGCATCAAAGACAGGCCCACTATAATACAAGTGTGATCCAGTTTTAATTTTAATTATTGTGTTCCCAATTTGAAGTCCATATTTCCACCAAAGACAAGAAAACCAAGAGTCGAGGATAAAAATATGCTGTGAGAGCAAGACTGGCCACAAGAGTACATACGGCAAGAGAAAACACAGGAAGCCAGTAACTATCAGAATCCATACTGAACCTTATTACTAACCAGTATCTAAATATAAAATTAATAATAAGAGTTAATCAATTTTTCTCCCATCAGTGTTGGTGAGCTCTCTGAATTTTTAAATATTGCATATAAAAGATGCCTATATGTTTGTTAGATTGAATCAAGCGAAGCAATAGGAACAACCCAAAAAGAAATACAAAAGGCTTCGGCGCCATGATAAGAAAGATTGTCTTTCATTTGCATCAAGTTGTTCTACAGACATCTCAGCAGTCCATGGTGGCCTACAAGGAAAAAAGACAACCTTTTAAACTAATTGCACAAAGATAACTCTTTCATTAAACTTCATGTTGGTAAGGGAAGAAGAAACACATGCCTGCGTGGAACTCTAAGATTGCTGGCATGCTGTGCCTCCTCTTTCATCTGTTGCTCTCTCCTTTCCTCAGGGGTCATGCCACTGTTACTGTTAGTAGAGCTTGCATCCCTATTCCCACAAAATAGGCATCAAACAAAAATCAATTGATCTTAATGCACATTCATACGTAATACCAATGAGTTTATAAATTTACTAAGCTGAACAAAAAAACATAAATCATTAGAAGAGAAATGCCTCAAAATGAAAAAGTTGTGAACTTAAATACCAAAAAGTGATTTTACTCCAAATCAAGTTAATTATTTAAAGCAATTTTTTATCTTTTCGAGGATACAAATTATGCTCCACAAGAGGACATCAGAGCATCATAATAGTTCCACAATGCATGCTCCACACCTGGGCCCCTCCAAATTACCACCCAAACTAAAAATAAAAAAGACATTGAAGGATTAGGGTCATCATTCATATGGTTGTGTACTTTGGAAGGCAATTACACTTGGATGGATTCTTCTCTAGATTTGGGGGGCTTGGTTTAGGTGATGGTAGAAGAATTACGTTCTGGGAGGATTTGTGGTGCTCGGATTGGAGTGTAGCATCCTTATATCCTATGTTGTTTCAGTTAGTAGTTAGCAAAGAGGCCATGATGTTGGATTACATTGATGTTGGATTACATTCATATGTTTGTGAGATGTACTAATGATTGGAGTTAAAAATTTTGCTCATTTTTTTTCCAAAGTCTCTATTCATTCCAGCTCCAAATAGGAGAGGACAAAATGCTATGCTTATGTAATTCTAAAAAAAAATAAGGGTATACAACCTGAATACTCCTTAGATTCTTCTTTTGTACATTTGTTTCTTTGTTACCTTTATAAAAAAGGGAGGAGGGGTGGAGAAAGAGAAGTTTCAGTTAAGAGGTTTATAGCATATAAAAATAGATTCCATGATATATATCCATCAGCTGCCATGATTTCTTTGTTACCTTTCCATGACAACTTTTTTTCTTTTTTGGGCATGGGTTGGGTATCAAAATCAGATTACATAAACCACATGTCAGCATATAGATTCAAGGCCGTTGAAATACATTGAGACTAGGACTGATATGACCCCTCCCCCCCCCACAGAAAAAGAAGCAAATAAATGAAAGAAGAAAAGAACAAGAGAAATTATGAACATAACCTAGAGAATTTTACCATCTTTTAGTCACTTATGCGATCAAAAAATTAGATATATAGCTGACCTGATGGGAGTTAATTCCTCAGGAAGATGGGAATTATGGGATACATCCTTGTTTATCCCTTTTGATGACTGTCCAGCAAATTCCATTAGCAAAGCAGCAAAAACGAGTAGAACTGCAAGGAATCAATCCTTGGATTAAAACCCACCAAAAACAAGAAGGAAAGAGAGTTAAGAAAATTTACAATTTCCAAGGAGCTGAACAAGCAATCTTACATGGCCCCAAATTTACAATCGTGAGCTCTTAAAACCAAGATACTATGTCAATGTCCATTTGGTGGCATGGATTTGTTAAAACTAAAAGAAATGATATTGCACTTGTACTCTTGTGAAAAAATCACCATAATAACACAGTGAATTTATAATATTCAAGAGCAATGTGTGTAGGCTTGTAACGCCCAGCTTTGAACCTGTTGATTTATGAGTTTGCATTAAATTAAAAGCAATGATGGGGCACAAGTACTCTTGTGATATAGGGCATGGATTTGTTAACAGGGCATGGATTTGTTAACAAACAAGACCATGAAACGGGGAAATAAAATCAATATTATAACAAGGTGTATCAATATTGAAGAGCAAGGTGTGTGGGATTGGGAACCCCAGCTTTGACTCTGTTGATGGTACCAGTTGAAATTCTGGCCCTACAAAGACGCGAAGTGGCTAGAATTCTAACCATGTTACAGCAGTCTAATAATTGCTGGTTCTTCATAACATTTGTTTAGGAACCCAATTAACAATAAGTTGCAATCGCAGGAAATACAAAAAGCTTGGTCAACCCTATGGAAACAACCACCAAAGGTCCTACCTTGGCCGGTCTTCATGAAATGGTGAAAAACAATTGAGCTCCTCTCAGGATTTAATGTAGTCAAGGCAAGGCACCGGACAGCCCTGTAGTTTGCTGCAAAAAAAAGAAAGGTACTGCTGAATGAGGCTAAATATAAAACCCACAAGTTAGATTAAAATTCAAAAAAGTAAGTTAATAAATATAAGATGGAACGAAGACAGGAAGTGATGAAACATCTCAAAATCTTATAATTAAACTCCTCACAGCTGTAACCCACAGATTCCAATATCAAAAGGGCTCAAGGAAGGCGCATGCTAGGTGCCACGGTTGAAAAGAAGATTCCATGCAACAATTAAGTGGAACTTACCATACATATGGAACATGGTGAGATGACTAGGTTGAATCTCTCTACAGAGAAAAGATGCGTAAGGGATGAAAACTGTCAAATTTGAAAAAGAAACTAGTCTTGAGTTCAGAAGCAGTCAGTTACATGAGACAGACATGTCAAAGATCCATGATACACCAATAGTGGGTTGCATTTAAAAAATACATCCCATGATTATAAAAAAGCAATATGAATAAATACTAAGTTTCATTTAAAACAGGTTAACAAAGTAATAAGACAATCAAGTTATCATTTAAGCAGTACTCTTAACTCCTAATCTTATGATAGCACAAATGTAGTTTTCCAACAATTATGATATGCTTCCAGCAGACCTAACCATTTACTTGATCTAATCCAAAATACCTGCTGTTTATTAGGCTGAGAACTCTGTTGCTGATTTGATGGTTGCATCAGCTGTAACTGTTGTTGCAATTGGGAGAATGCTTGCTGAGACGACTGAAAGCTTGCCTGCAGAGTTTGGGTCTGTTGTGACAACATCTGAGCTAACTGAGAAGGAGGCTGCTGAAGATGTTGAAGTTGCTGTGGAACAGGAGCAGGAAGCTGCTGTTGATTTGTGACAGTAGACACAGAATGAGGTTGTAAGTTAACATCCAAAGGAGTCTGTAGTGTTGTCGCAGATGAGGCAGTCTGCTGAACCTGAGGCTGAGAAACAGAAAACTGTCCACCTAAACCAAGTAAATGTTGTGACGGTAGTGCTTGACTGAAGGGTGTTTGACCAGCAGAATGAGGAAGCTGTGGCTGACCAAGCTGCTGTAGTGATGCAAGCGGTGTTTGCATTTGTGAGTATGATGCTGGAGTTTGCGGGTGTGATTGAAGGGAAGGTGGCAAGTGCTGTGGTGACTGCATAGGCTTCTGGAATGGTGGCATTTGCTGGCTGACCGGTGGAACTTGAGGTTTAGACTGGTTAAAACTCTGAAAAAATTTTGGAATGAAATTACTGATTGTTTTGGAAGAACCTGGTAGACAATGAAGACATATAAAAATAATCACCATATACCTGCTGCGACGTTGAAGATGATGTAACTGCCTGTCCCACAAGGGAACCATCGGGAGGGCCACCAAAGCCACTTGAACAACCACCCTGAAAATTTTCCAAGAATGGTTAGTAAAAGAAGCTTGCAGTATTACAGAAATAATACCAAAAAAAAGATACATGTAACCAATACATCGTAAGAAAATAGCATAAGAAACTACATTGCAAACACAGAACATGGAAACACAATTAATAAACAATTCAATCAAAGAATCTGTGCTATCATGAGAAGTGCTACGTCCACAACATTTTCACAATGCTTTCACAACAAATCTTAAATGACAGGTTATTACTTGTTTTAATTTGATCCTTATCACTGAAATTACTTTCTTGTCCACCAGTAACAGCAAATAACAATTTGCCACTTAGAATTTGTTATGAAAGAGTTGTAAAAATGTTGTGGATATAGCATTTCTCATGATTAAAAGGCCACATAGGCTGCAGATTAACTATAGGAAGAGAGAGAAAGCTAAATGCCCCTCATACCAGCCTTTAGAGAACACTTGCATCATAGGTGAACCATAAAATATCAGTTTTGGAGTTGGGAGTCTTTAAACTTATGTAAAGCCATTGCAGAGGAAAAAAAAAAAAAACCCCAACAAAAATTGAAGCAGTAACAGACCAGCCAAGCACACAATTTATTTTTATCCCAACACTTGGGTGAATAGTTCATGCCAAAATGCAGTGAGGCAAAAAATGAAATAGTATTTCAGTACAATTTCTTTATTTTTATCATTTTCTAGAACTTTTTTTTTTTTTTTTGGGCAAAGGGGAATTAAACTCTGTAGTTTGCAGTAGACTTTCTTCAGAAACCAACTTCCTAGTCACCAAAAATCATTTAGACAATCTATCCCAGTATACCTGGACAGAGAAGCAAGACTCCTAAAAAAAGCAATCACATTACGGTCTAACAGGAATCAAATTTTCTTCTTACCGGATTCAATGGCAAAGCCATGTCGCGAGACCTAGAAGGGAACTGACCCCCAAAGCCACGAAAATCAGTATTAGAAGGTGGCCTTACATTGGGTGGACTCATTGGATGCCAAGCATTAGGTGGAATTCGATCACCCATTGGGTCACCAAAATTTTGTGAAGGTCTGCCAGGCGCATGAAAATAGCAGTGAGCAGAGATAAATACAATACCAAAAGCAAGAAGAAATAAGGCATAAATGTCGATAGAGTATGTAGAGAAAGGTTTGGGGGGATGACGTTTGAGGTTTGAAATACCTAGGCCCTAATGTTCGAAATTGAGGACCTAAACCCGGACCTCCAAGTGCAGGACCACCCCTGAAAAAGAGAAATTGAAAAAAAAAAAGGTCAAAAATTGGTTTTAGAGAATCCATCTGTGAGCAACATGGATAGGATTAGTCCAAAGTTAATGTGAAGTAGATGCTGAACTTAAAGACAACAATATATCAGGTCCCTCCATTGCCAAAGTCCAACATAAGAAAGGTTGACCAAATGCAAAAGAGAAACAGACAACCCCAAATCCAACCCCCCCCCCCCCCAAAAAAAAATAAATAAATAAAAAGCAATTGCAGATAAAAACTGAAGCTAAAGTTTAGATATCAAAACCTTGAATCTCCAGGTCTAGGCCTCGTAGGATCAGCAAAGCGGACAGTTAACGGTTGATCACAACCCTAAGAAGAAGCAGAAAAAAAAAACATAAGCTCTAATAAGATAATCTGAAAACAGAATATTACTAGTGTAAAGAGAGAACACTAACTCTCATAGTGTAGATTCCATTAAGAGCATTTATAGCTGCCATTGCCATGTCTCTGTGAGAGTATTTTACAAAACCACATCCTACAAAATAAGTGAAACAATCCCATATCAGTAACCGAAAAAAAGAAGCATTCAGCTTGTTCAGACCGCTACAAAATAAGTGAAACAATCTCATAGTATCGACATTTTGTTACCTGTTCCGATTAGAAATAGGCCATATTACTCAATCTCAACTTTGCTTCTAGTTAGTGCCAAACTGAAGCATAAGGCTTGCCTAAGAATCACAACTGCCCTAAAAGTGATCAGAGGAGTTACAAACAGGTATCACACTAACACAAGTTTTAATGTACAGGATAAAACTCTTATTTCAGTTTATAATTTACAACTCAAACACTATCTGCTCTATACATACGGGTCCCTACCCTCTGTAGTATAAGATTTGTAATCAGATACACAGTACTACTATCCTTATATCACACTAATGCCTATGTCTCCATACTCAACCACCAACCCTTATATCCGAAGTCCAGTTGATCATCTCTACCAAGGGCCTGTCAGAGTCCTTATCAGGCATTGTCTTTTACCTCCCCACTGCCGATTCATTGTCTCTAATTTCTGCAAAAACAAAAAGATAAATGAGTTGCTTAAGCCTCCAACTCTACCAGTAATATTAATCAACTAGTGTCAGTGCATTTTCATAATTTATAACAATAAGCTGTTGAAGCAACAAAATGAAATCTTGCTTCAGTTGTTGAGTCAATGAATTAGCGAACTGGTTTTGTTTCTAAATATGCTAGCACACGTGAGAGAGAGATATAAATATGTATTTTCTTGTGAATTCAATTTCCTCACTGCCCCCATATGTGATCCAATAACATGATTCTCACCCTTGGTCAATGGTAATTCATTTGTAAGAGTCAGACTCATCTTTAAATTCAGTACTTCATTGCTTTCTCATATAGTAAGTGTACATAACATAATGCACAAAGGTCTTGAATGTGATTCCTATCAATTGTTAAGTAGCAACTTTTTAGACAAGAAATACTAACGTTGTCCCCAAGGTATAGGCTTACTGCCAAGAAATTAAAACAGGTGCCAAAAAAATAATTGATTTCATTAATTAGCATTCTTCTTTTTTTATCAAAATATTTCATCTCATGACAAGTTTTGTTTCAGTACATCCACTCTTTTAATGTGCTATTTTCAGTCTACATTGACAAGAACTAAAATCTCTTAACCATTAAGCTGACACAGATGCAAATGGAAGAATTAGATGTCTACTCTAAGAAATACCTTTTTGATGTAGCCTGCTAACTTGTAACAAAGATCATGGACACAATACAGTGATTTGTTATTTGAAACACTAAAGAGTGTGCATAATTTTTTTGAAGTTATGGGAATATGAAAATGTGTTTGTTGTTTGATGGAATACTCTGTATCAAATATAAAATGTAAGATAATGAAACAACTCCACGAGGACATCTACCTGGTTTTTCTCCATTTCCATAATTTCTTCCTGCAAAAACCAGAATAAGGTTCAAATTGGGTCTCTCAAAACCAAAATTACCAAATAAATGACCAAGATTTTTTTTACTTTTGTTAAAAAAATACCTGTTTTCTCTGTAATTCTTGGTTCATTTCTTTAAGTTTTGCAACTTCTGCTTCCAGTTCCAAGGTATAGGCCTACCAGAAACTCAAAAGAGAGAAGTGAAGTTTATTATCAACTTCTATAAACAAAATCGAAATCTCATAAATTTATAAAGCCATTTCTGATACACGATTCAACAAAATATCTTCACTTTCAAATGAATACAATCACAATGATATGGATTTTTTTTTTTTTTTTTTTAAGTAATATGATTTAGCCTTTAGACATTAGCCAAGTTAATATGGAAGAGATTTACTTTTGTTCCTATTTATGATATCTATGTTAAACTGGCTGTCTAAGTGGACACTTCACTTGATTGTCTCCCAAAAGCCACAAGTTAATACAGATCCTAAAAGCCAGATCTGTATAATAGCTTTAGAAACCATTGGCTGCAATGTTTATCATGGGACTGTTCTAGGTGGTGAAGCCTAGGTTGTCCTGCTACATCAGTTTCTTCTTTCATCAATTTTTTTTATAAGTAATAACAAATACGCACACACACAAGATCTCCAATTATTACTATCTGAAATTAAGGAGAGAAACAAAATCAAGAAATGAAGATCAGTTGAAAGTCCTCTTGCCTACTACAAGCATCCAGTTATACTAAAACCTCATGAAACATGAACTTAGTAAATTTAATATAAGTTTGACGCTGTTGAAGGTCCTATTGTTTCACTGTCTCCATAGGATGTGCAAAGGAACTGCACACAAGTTTGCCTTAGGGTGTACAAGCTGCTGCTATTAATTAAACCCTTAAATTGTTTCACTTCCTCCATAAACTATAGTTTTACTGCTGCTATTAATTAAAGCAATATATTTTCTCAATTATCAGATTGAAACGACTACGGATAGAGTATTATAAATTAAAATAAACTTCATATTAGCTGTAGCTCTGCACTGTGACCTAGCATTCTATCTGTGTTTAAGGATATAAAGTAGTATAGGACTTTAAACCACACCAAAATACTTGCTACAAGGATTCATTTTTTATCACACAATTGGCTGGCATAAAAAAATCAAACATAATAGAGAGTGAATTAATTGCTATACATAGTGTGATGAATTCATAAGCTTACCTGCTTACGAGCCCGTGATCTTGCAGCTGACTCCCTATTCTTTATCATTCTCCTCTGCCTTCTCTCTACTACTTTCTCCAAAGCTCCACCACATTTCCTTCCTCGACTAAATACGTATGGAACTGGTGATAATGATGATGTATCTATACTACTCTTTGCCTCTGATGATATCTGACTTACAGGAGATCCAGCAATGCTAGTGACAACTCCAGGAGCTAAACCCACCCTGCCAATTCCTCCACGCTGAACTAAAGCAGTATTCATAGAAGGCTCTGCAACTCCAACCACTGAACCCCTGCTTCCCGGGTTAGCAATCTGAGCATTGTTTACTAGCTGGACCGGTGAGGCAAAAGGCACAGTTGTTGGTTTGGGGAAGAGTGACTGTTGCTGCTGCAGCTGCTGAATTTGTTGCTGAGAAGATCGAAGTCCACCTACATTCATTGCTAGACTAGGAGGCTGAATAGGGACTGAATTATTATTTTCCATGATCCGATTACCTAGGACTCCATTGCTTCGATTTGATTGTTGAAACTCGAAAGTTAAACCACTGTTATTATTTGGTCGCGGTAATTCACCATAGAATACACTATTAGTTGGCCTTACAGTTGGTTGTGTATCCTCTCTCACCACTCCTGCTCTCACTAAAAACTCCTCCAATGTTACCTCTCCCAAAGTTGGTTGCCTCTGTGGCACATTTGCATTTGATACCCCATTGGCATTGCCATTTCCAACTTTAGCACCACCACCACCTCCATCACTACTTTCCTTAATCAAGTCTTTCCAAACTTCATCAACAGTTTTCTGACTAAGTGTCCGTGGCAATGTCAAAGATCCTTGCCTCTGCAAATTCCCACCATGGACACTTCCTTCACCCCCACCAACTGTACAAGTCATGCCTTGAATCTCCTCGGCAGTCCATATATTTTTCAAAAGTTCATCCATGTTCATGGAGCCAAAATCCTTTCCAAATCCACCCATGGTGTTCTGGAACTCATCAAATGTCAAGGAGTATACAGAAGACTGCCTGGCCAAGGAGTAATTTCCCGGTGGCTTCCCCTCCCCAGGTGGTGCATCACCAAAGTTCTTGAAGTTTATATGAGACCCCATTTTTTGGAAAATTCAAGTAATGGCAACAGGTTGACTTAATTAAGCAGATGTCTCATATGTAGTAGCATCCACTTGGAGAAGACCAAGAATAGTAATTTTCTGTTTGCTAGCTTTGTCTTGGCTTCTTTAGATTCAGATCCAGAATTCACCAAATCAAGAAAAATGATTGGGTCAGTGAAGCAGAAAATACACACTCAGATCCATCCATGGACTAGAGTGAATAAAACTAAAACCCATAAACATCAAACTGCATAGTACTAATAAGAAATTCTACCAATGAATTTGACCAAAAATTAAGTTTGGAAATCCCATATGAGTAAGCAAACCAAAACACTAAATTTCATCCTAAATTATTGGAACCATGAAGACAAAAAATATCAGATAAAAATCCCATGTTGAAGAATCTAAAGTAGCAAACGTCCAACCAAAAGCCTCAAAAGCCAAAACTGACAAAACAGTAAGAATCCTTATCCCATGTTAGAGAAGAAGCTCAATTAGAGCTAGAAACAAACGAAACCATGAAAAAAAAAATCGAATAAGATCCCATTTTAAAGAAATCTGATGTAGTACAAAGCAGAAGTCACTAGAACTGGACATATTGTCTTACATATAGATGACATCAGAATAAATAGTTGATCACTATAGTCCTCTATATTTTCCAACTTCATTCAGATCCAAAATTCACCAACTTATATAATCCAACAAAATTAAAAAACAAGTTCTAGACTTATTCCATCATTAGATTCGTAATATCCATTAAATTCATCAAAGCCAAAGCCAAAGTTGTTACTTTCAAATCTTAAACAACATGATAAACCTCCAAAACCACATTAACATCCAAAAAAAAAAAAAAAAAAACTACCCCATTTCTAATTCCCTTTCCTGCAACTGATTTTCACAACCAATTATTTTTTCCTAAACTTACTATACAAAGTAATAAAACAACCAAAGCTCCTTAATATTAACAAATTTTCCATTAAAAATTTTTTGTAATGACTTCAAGAAAAAAACGAAAAAAATTATCATAAAAGACAATAATGAAAACAAAAACAGAAGTAAAAAAGCAGTAGTAAAAAAAAAAAAAAAAAAAAAACCCAACAACAAAGATAACTTCAGCATTTCTTGGTCGAAGTCTGATAGCAACTCTCACCCTTCTGGGCTCTGCGGTAAAGATAAAACTCAAAATAATAAGCAACCAAATCAGCCTGCAAACAAAACAAAACCAAAATCAATGTAGATAAAAAATTTCTCCTACTCTGAAAGCAGCAAAATTAAAGAGCACATGGTATGGAAAATTAAAGAATGGCTTATAAAGTAAAAATCAAATCCCAAGCAATCTAAGAAAAATAAGACCTTGGGTTGCTTCTTTTTCAAGATTCACCAATTTTGCGTTTCTTAGCCCTCGTGTAATGTTTGGGCGCGGGGGGAGGAGGCTGTGAGGCATCATCCTTAGGCTCATCATCGTGCTGCAAAGACATTAGATGCATACAATCAATATTCGTCGTAATGATAAGAATACAATTAACCGCAAAATATATCATTACATTGCAAGTAATATTATCATACCATAGAGCTGCCTTTGTGTCCTATTTTGTGTCCACCAGTCCCACAAGTGGGTGCTCTTCTAGTACGTTGTGGTCTACCTCGTGGAGGTGAGGGCTGATGAGGGGGATGCTCGTCCGGTACATCAGTGTCAATCCCAACCAGAGGTCCTAAAGGGTCGGATGAGGATGAGGTAGGTTGGTAATGATGATCTGTATAGCTAGGAGTGGGAATCATTGTCATCGGCAAAGTGGGTGCACTGGAGCTGGTGGGTGCGTATGAGGGTGTCTCAGGGTGCGTAGGAGGGGTCATATGAAAATCAAAACCAAGATCAAAACTGGGCTGTGAAGGTGGGGTAGGTGAAGGGACCTCGGGCTGAGGAGATGCATCTAAGATGGGTGGAGGGACCTCAAGTGGAGGAGATGCATGTGGGATGGGGGCAGGTACCTCATGACTACTTACAACCCGAGGGGTTGTTGCACGCTGACCACGGCCCCTAGCTGCACTTGTGATTGGGCTTGCAGTAGCATGTCGACCACGAGTTGATGTACTTGGGGGTGCTGCGCTTGTGCTTGGGGTTGCAATAGTTGTTGATTCAGTCTCATGCCCATTGTTTACCTGTCCATTTGCTGCAAGACCACCCCCAAGCCCAGCCACATCATTTAGGACATGTCGGACAAGGTTGTGTGCTGGGCTGCCTACAGGAAGCATCTCCAACAGCGCTAAATGGCTTTCAATCTGAAATGGAGAAAGAACCAGTACAATCAGATTTGAGACATTTATGTATCAATTATAGAATGGATAATATAGTAGAAATTAATGTACTCAAATACTGAAGCACAGATTGGAGTTCAGTCAGATCAAACTAGATTTGCTGAAAAAAGAAATCAATTGATGCTACATTCCTACATGTACGGAAGAAAAAACAAAGTGGGCAATAAAATCTAATTACAACACATTACCATTGTATCTAATTTAGCGCTGTTGCGGTCGACATACTTTCGAGTGACCGGACGGTACCAGCGGTAATAGTCATGATCGCGAGGCATCTCACCAGTCTGAGGAACTCCATGGCAAACTCGTTCTTGCCTCATATCCCATGTAAGGATATACGGTCCATGCTCCTCCCTCCAATTCTTTCCCACCTTCCCACGCAAGTCAATTCTATGTAGTCTATCATCGTACACAACATGTTCAGGCCGCCCTTGCGCCAACCCAAACTGTCGAAGGACACGATCTGGGTGGTGTGTCTCTACTATGCAAAAACACACGAGTGGCACCCTTGCCGTCCACGCATCCCTCCCTGCAACGCAAAAGGCAGGAAGGTGGCCGAAGTCTGCCTCATATGGCTGCCACATAATCTACAATTGAAACAAAAAACAATTATCATACCATCTTAAAATGTGAAACAAAGTACAATACATTTCATATTTTATTTTCATGTACAATACATAAGAATTAGCAAAACAATGATCATACCAGCTTCAAAACAAAGGAGAATACATACATAAAGGGAAAACCAAAAATGAAAACAAAAGATTTGTTAAAGCAATGATTTCAACATATTCGTAAGGAAAATTAACATAACGTGCACATGAATTTTTGTATATTATTACCTGCTCGGGCTGCATTCTAACTAATTGCTCGCGATAATAGATCAACGCCGTGCTGGATGGCCTACTCTTCGGGCTTGGCACCCGCACATACCTACAGTTACGAGCGAATAACATAAGAACAAATATTACCACTTACTTACTAAGAAGAGAACATGGCATAACAGCTACTACAAGTGGGAAAATACTTACTTAAATGCAAGTGGAGCTTTTGGCCATGGGCCGTAATCGCATCCAGGTGGGGGCTCTATCCTGGGGCACATGAATGGCAACCTAGCCCATGCCCAATACTGGACCAATTGCAATGCCCCACCAATTTGCGATGCCTCTTTATCGTTTGCCCGGCACAACTCTCTATACAACCATGCTAGGCAACCACTACCCCAACTATACTTTGGTGGATCATGAAGGTTCCGCAAGAACTCCAAGAACATCAAATGCACCCTATCTCCCGACTTGTCCATAAAAATCTTATCCCCTAGTAGCGCTAAAATGTAGCACCGGGCATACTGATGTACTTGCTCCTCCGTTGCATCATGAGGCAGTGCCTCAGCAATGCGCTCAACAAGGCGGCTGATGAGAATTCTTTGCCCCACCAATGTTTTGTTGTCATTCCTCGAAACTTCAAAACCAAGCAAGTCCACACACAGGTCCCTCCAATTCCCACCCACCACCGTAGTCGGCCCAACCAACACCTCACCGTCTATAGGAAGTCCAAAAATAACCTCCACATCTTCTAGGGTGATTGACATCTCACCATGTGGAAGATGGAACGTATGAGTCTCCGGCCGCCATCGTTCAACTAGGGCCGTTATTAGACAATGATCTATCTCTCTGGAAGGCGCCCTAAACAATCCTTCTAGCCCCACCAACTTGATAATATCAATCACCCGATTATCTTGCATCGTTATATTTGCCATCTCCTTAGCGCGACCACGGCACGTAAGTGGGCCCGAGTCCTGCAAAATGTATACAAATTATAGCAGTCGTTAGAACTAGATATA
Organism: Castanopsis chinensis; assembly: GCA_032878915.1. Lineage (NCBI taxonomy): Eukaryota > Viridiplantae > Streptophyta > Magnoliopsida > Fagales > Fagaceae > Castanopsis > Castanopsis chinensis. The sequence goes on from JAVQMG010000106.1 coordinate 6,445,622, forward strand.
CAACTTTGAAAGAACTTGCTAAAAGTCAAAGACAACGTAAAAATTAAAGCTTAATGATAGAAGTAGATATTTCACCTCGCCATTCCAAATGTCCTCTGATCGATGATTTCGTTGTCGCGTCAACAATGAAGGATCTTCTAGACCAGGCCGCAGAATCTGTGGCTCCTCATCCATCCCAAGCTCCATACTGCAAAGAGTGCAACAATATTCCACATAATTAGTTTACTCAAACATATTAATTCTAGCTGCTGCATCAAATACATAAATAAAGAAAGAAAATTCACTACTCCGAAGATGCATATTGAAATATATCCAAAGTCGCATGTTGAAATATATCCAAAGTTATCTAAAATATAATCCATCAAACACCATTATCTAAGATGTTGATTTTAATTTTCAATCTCGCCATGGTTGCATTAGTACCAGTCTCTTGAATAATTTCAGGAGGAATATAACATATTGGAATAAATAACTACCTCCTGGAGGACATTGCAGATTCTAAACAGCTTTTGAACCCGCTAATGGAAAATATTTGCTAAGTGTCCAACTTCACAAAAGAAGAATTATGCATGAATTAGCCTAAGAATTACGAAGACTGTATGAAGAACACTAAACTGACTTTCAAGAATCATGAGTCCTGAATGAAGGTTGAGAGAAAGGATCATTTACTTGACTGCTCAATTGCATCCTCCATCAAAGACTTGTAAAGGACCATGCATCGAGCAATCCTCAAATCCACATCCTTATCGTCGTGTAACCAAAACCCATCATGAATCTTCTTCTCAAGCTTAGCCATCGATAAATTCACATCTAACCGAACATCTTCATCTTCATCTTCATCTTCATCATCCATTCTCTTCCCCTCAACACCGTTTTCTTGTCCACCCTCTCCCTCGTCCTCGTCCTCATCCTCCTCGTCACTCGAGCTCATACTCTCTATCTTAAACGTTAACATACTCTTTTCAAACTGCGTAGACGAGTCAAAAATTACACTAAAATCTCTAACAGTAACCACACTCATAATCCCCTCCTCAAACACATCCCTCGCCTTCTCGTGCAAATTCCACCTAATATAATACTCTGCAAGCAAGGTCCACAACCTTCCTACCTCATCAGTAAACTTCCTTATCCCACCCCTAATAATTGCATCCACATTCAACCCCGAAACCTCATTAGCATGCTTAGTTAACAAATCACACAACTCTAACCACAACCTATGCTTAGTTTTCCCCTTAATCGAATAAAACCCATCATCATTCAACACTGAAGCTAATCTTTCCGAAGCCTCTTGCCAAAGACTAGAATTAACTAAAAACTCAATGAATTCTTCAATATGAGAAGGGTCGTATTTCAAATACCTGCGATAAACCCCAAGCGAGGTTTCAATTGGGCTCCCAAATTCTTGAAACCCTTTTCAGGAAATAACCTGTTTATCCTAAACCCTTTTATACGGTTGCTCATGGATACCAACAAGTTGAGGATTAGCCTCAACTACAGCACCTATACTTGAATAATACAACCATCAAAAAATATTTCTTGCAATCTATGTAATTTACCATTAAGTGAGAAAAGTAAGTTCTAAGACCAAAAAGAAACTCTTACAATCTTCAATTCATAAAATTAGATGCATAATCCCTACACTGTAAATCACTGAATGTCTAGCCATGACATTTCCTCCCACGCAGAAGTTTTCAGTGCACACGTAGCTGAAGTAACAGTATCAAGAATATCCACAAGGAAGATACCAACCAAAATATTCTACATTTGACAATATTAATCATGACATCCATGTCATTTGAGATTATTAGGCATGACTCTTCTCATAAAACAATAATAAAAAGTGCTTAATCACATGTATTGGATACTTGGGGGGTTTTTTTATTTTTTATTTTATATAATTTGATAGTTACTTAACAACAATGGGAGATGAGGGATTTAAACCCTGATTCTACTCATTAGAAGAGCATGCAATGCCAGTGAGATAGAAGACTCCTCGCAAACTAGTGTACTAAGTTCAACCAAGTAAAAAGCGAAAACAGCACCTTTTACTCGATTTACGAAAGGGAGAAGAGTAATAGTAGCATTCATGACACAAGTACACTCTTATTAAGCCAGTGGCCTTAGGGTACTGTGGCATTCCACCCCATTTGTGGGGTTTGATTTTGAGGGTTGAATCCCCTTAATCAAACTTGGCCAAAATAAGTACACTCTTCTTAGAACATAGGGCATAAGTACAAATACATTTTTTCTAGCTGTGATGAATGCACAACGTGTTCAAGTGTCATGGTTAGCAGCACATGGAAAAGGCAACATTGAGGTCCTTGAGGTAAGTACCTTGAGATTGTTGAGGGAAAGTAACTAGAGGTCGTTGCATAATATGCTAACAGCTACAATCATACATAGCAACAAGTGTACCATGTCTAGCAGAAAATGGACAAGGCAACATTTTAACTTCATGACATACACAACTTACTTAAAGAGAGGATATCACAATACTATTTTTCAATTATTCGAGTCATATGTATTGAAAAGTTATATTGGGTCTTCATTCAAACGTTTTTTTTTGTTTCCATACTAATCACACATAGTTTTCATTCAACTTCGATAGTACATTAAACCACCAATAGGAAGATGACATTAGTCCTTGTCATGTGCAATGCATATGACTCACTTAACCCAACCAACCAAGTGAGTGGAGCCAAACCTTTTCCTATATATATTCCACAACATACAAAGATGTGATTACTGTGGCCTTTCTTTTCCTTGAATAGATGAATAATGAGCTTTTAATCTCAAATGTTTTTTTCTTTTTCATCTTTTTAATTTTGTGGTTAATGATTTTGTGTTTCCCACTTTTGTTTGACATGAATTAGTTTGCATCCTGAACTTCAACACTGCCTCATTACAAACTTCTGATGCCACTGTTTTTCTTTAGTAAAATTCTCGCTTAATTGAGCAAGTTAATCTGTTAAGACAGATTTTTCAAGAGCAAGGGTTGAAAACATTTTATTAAAGGTCTACTTTTACCTAAATTGGTGCATTTGCTATTGAAGATAGAGATAGATTCTTTTTATTAGAGCTAATGGAGGTGTTTAAGGAAAGAGAGAAATGTAAAGGAAGACATGTTTATGTATTTCCTTGGGCTCTCTCACCATTTAGTGTTTCTATTTAACTGGAAGCCCTAATGCAGGTTATGCACCATATCGTTAAAAATAAGAAACACACCCCCAAAAAAAAAAGGTGTCTGTAAGAGCCAAATGAGTCAATTGTCCAATAAGGAGGAGTTTTGGCAGCCCAATAAAGAAATTCTAATTAGTTTTACTTGAAATCAAGGTGATGTCAGGTACTGTTTTAATTTTTTTCCTAATAATTAACTACATTAGGAGCAACTTTTTTTTATACTAATATTAAGTTCATGACTTAATTAACTACATTAGGAGGACCTTTTCTTTATACTAATATTAAGTTCATTACTTTCTACTTACCAAAAAAACAAGTTCATGAATTTTTACCTATAAAGTTTGAAATCAATTGGTAAACTCTAAAGATGACCTAAGTTTGTAGGGCTGGCTAAGTGGGAAACAACAAAGATGATATAGATTAAAGATAAATTTAAACTTTTTACTAGGTTCTTCAGCATCAAACGAGTTTGCAATGATTTTCTTTTTTAATAAATTTGATAATTCAACAGTTACAATGGGACTGGGGGGATTTAAACTCTAGATGTTTCCGTTGGAAACATGAAGAGGTAGTAGTTAAGCTACAAGGTTCTTGGCCTGCAATGATATTTAAGAATGTATGGCTGGTGTTTCATTTTGAAGTGATCTATAAATGGAATGTGACAGTACTTAGGTAGATATTGATACTGTGATGGATTCTTCTGATTAGCTTATGCAAATTTATTTGATTGTATGGTGGGTTTTCACGTTTGTTCTTATTTGAGCTCATCTTCTGGTGTATCTTGGCACCATCAAAAGTAGCACTATTTGTCCTAGAACCAATGAGGTTCAAAACGCAGGTGCAAGTGATCGCATATTTTATTATTCAGTTGTACTAACATTAGTGTGTAAGACATACATCCAAATGAAGTTTAGTTCAGTGACTTTTTTCTTAAGGTCATTAACTCCCTTGTTAAGCAGTCAAAGTACTACAAAAAATCAACCATGGACTCTCATCAATCAACAGCACATTAATTCCATATTAAACTTAAAAGCTAAACAACAAATTCTATTGAAAAATTAGCATTCCAAACAGAAAAGATGACTCCATTTGATTGCTAATGAAAAGTCCTAGTTTCTTCCACAAAGATCCAAAAACTTTTGTATTAATCTGGCCCAAAAAATTAAAGCAAAAGAACTACAGCAACAAGAACCAAACTTTTATAATCCAAAAAACACTAGGGTCACATATGGATTCTCAATAGAAATCAAGGGATGCCTCAACCTATATGGGCCCAACGTTTATCGGTAGTGGATTTATTCATAATAAAGGGGATGAATTTTACTCGGACCGTTAACCCCTTCCTTTTTCTGGTTTTGTGACCAGCTGTGAACAAAATATATTACATTAAGCACAGACAGAGAAACGCTTAATTAAATCAAAAGAACTCTATCTTGTTTTTCAGCAAAGTTTTTCAGCACTGCAAGGAGTAAATTACACTCACATTGACAATTGCCATTTGCAAGGCTATTAACATCTACTTAACTAGGAGACAAAAATAGTTAAAAAGAATAAACCGTAAACCCCAACTGATGTTTTATCTAAATCACCAAACTGCAAGCCAATCCACTACAAAAAATAAGAAAAAAATAAAAGATAAAAAGTTCAATTCATTGAAATTGCTACCTTAGCAGTAACACCAGACTTCCCCACCAACTGGGACTTGAGCTTTTTTCCCAAGCTATGCGCGTACAAAGCTAAATCCTTCTTCTCCTTCACAGTCAGACTCGGTAGCAGCTTCAATTCCAAATCCCCATTTGTCTTCACATTCAAGGCAAGCTTTTTCCACCACACCCTTTATGCAGTCCTATAAAACATTCAAGAGTAAAATAGAATTAGCATTAGAAAATGAGTAGATCCATAGCTCAAGCAATGATTAAAGGGTGCATCAAATGAGATAAAAAATCAAATCAAAATAGACCTTAACAAATTTCTATCCATATAAAAAAAATCATCTTGTTAAATTAAGAATTTAATAATTCTTTTTATAAGGTATGATTTAACTAAAAGCTGCATAGTACATAGATATGCAAGCTGCAAGATTATATATCCAAAAATTAATGAGCCATTATACTGCAACCATTATCATGCTATGGAAAATAAAATGGAGCTATGAAGTTGGCATATTGAAACAACAAAAAGATGTCTCTAGCAATGCCTAATTAACATCCACTTCCCTAAACCAACATGAACGGACAAGCAAACGAACCTCCCAATGGTAAAAAGGCACATTCAAAGATAACAACCCAGACTGCAAATCAATAAAGATCTCACACCACTGTGTTTGTTCAACTAGTTTTAATTGACTGAAAGACCCGTGAGTGGCGCTCATCATTTTAGGCTCACACGCTTTTCTTTATGGAAATTTAGATCATTTGACAGTGGAGATAGTCACATAATCCAATTCCAAGATGCAAGAAATTTGTCTATCTTTTCCGTGAACCAAAACTAAAGTTATGAAAAACTAAATGGTAAATTAAATCACTTTTACCATTATTCTCATTTGACCTTTATGTGTGGATCCAAACTCTTCAGTATTCTTCAATACATGAGGCCCATTTTTAAATGGGAGGTACATGGAGACATGGTTCAAATTCAAGATCACCTACTTTCATATTGATGAATTACCACTCGTCACACTGATAGGATGGGGTGAATTTAATTCCTTAACAATTATTCTAATAATAATTTGTTTTAGTTCAAGGAAATTATTAACCATGATTTGATTGTCATGTAAACAAATAATTGTACAAAGCAGATGACTATAGATTCTTAATCCACCAAATTCATGAAATAATTGCTTGCTTCTCTTAATACTGCATCAAGAGAAATCATTGGATGAATATTTGTATCCCATCATTAATCAACAAAAGCCAGAACTTCTTTGGATTCCACAAAGGCAACAACAAAGTAAAGACCACTAACTAATTTTGGTTACACCAAAACCTATCCTAACATTCAGCAATTTTGCATAAAGTAGCCACTCTTCAGAATCAAACCTGTCCACTTCGATTTAAAAATTTTAAGAATCTTACTGTTGCACTAAGGCAAAGGCAACACTGAGATAAAACGAAATTATACATTTTTGTTCTTTTCACAACTAAGCATTAACATGTCAAGTTGAAATAAATATAGGTCTAGTAACTAAATCACAGAGCTAACTTGGGAATTAATTTTCTCACAGAGTTCTGTATACAGGTCAATTTCAATGCATGTTCAGAAAAGCCTGGTGTATGACAAATTGCTACAAGAATGATTAAATTCATAAGAAAGTTTTACACTAGTCAGGGCTTAAGAGCTTTAATGTCAGTAACATTACCCAGGGCTGAATTAGACATGACAACTAAAACCAGTACATTTTGTAATACACACTAATCAATATTGCAATTTTTTTTTAATCAAATTACACTATCGAGTATAAATGACTTTTAAAAACACAAATTTCACCCATCAGAAGAGCAACAAAACCCTTCATAGAATGCCATAGGGATGGAAAAAAAAAACTTCAAATCTTACACTTTTGAAGAAAATGAGAGACCGACCAATGACTTGAATCTTTCTTTCCTCCTGATATTGCTAAAGTGGACAAATGCTTCAGGTGTCTTTGCCATTGTTTCTTTGACTGATTTGCTTGATAGTTATAATTTCCATACTCCATAGTTTTGATGTATTGCTGGTTCCATATCACACTATCTGTGTGCTTTGGTTCCTTATTTTTGGTTTTCCTTATTTTCAATGAATTTTGTACTTATAAAAATAAAAAATAAAAAAGTAAAAATGAAGCTATGACGGAAAATCTCAGAAGCACAGGTGCGGATTTGGGTTCGGGTGTGGGTGTGGGTGTGGGTGCGGATGCGGATGCGGATGCGGATGCAGTGCGGTGACATAGCAATTTTTTAAAAAGTAGGACACGGATGCGGCAGGATACGTTTATTAATTAATTATTAAACTTATTTTTATTTTTATTTTCATTTTCTATATATTGCTAAGAATTTTTTTTTCATATAATGGTAAACATATATCAATTTAACAGAAATAGTAATCAGTAGATAATAAAGTGAATACGGAATACAGAACCATTACATGATATTCAAAATGTAGAATACAAGATCTAATGTTTGAGATTTTACAGAGATTTGAGGCTTGAGATTTTATGGAGAGTTGGGAGAGTGAGTTGTGGGTTAGTGAGGCGAAGGAGAGACGGAGGGAGAGCTAGAGGCCGTGGATCCGAAAGAGAGAGAGGAGATAGAGAGGTCAAGAGAGACTTGAGATGAATGTAGGGTTTTGTTTCCTTTAAAGTCTGCCAACAAAACGGTGTGTTTTAATCACATCTTTTCCATTATTTTTTTAAATAAGTACTTCGGCCCATATCGGTCTGAATAGGATTCTATTTCGGACCGTATCGGACTGAATTGGGCTACATAGAAAAAAAAAATTTCAGCAAGGGACAAGTGTGCAGCCGCGTCCACACAAATCTGAAGCAGGTGCACCAGCCAAAATGGTGCACCTGTGCTTCCTTGCAGAAAATCCATGGCCGCTACTCCATGATTAGAGCTACTTCTTCACGAATAATAATTGTTTTAAGTTACCAACGTCTATGCAAGTTCAAAAGCTAAGACCTTCCCTGACACAATCCCACCCCTACCCTTTTCTTCGGTGAAAGAAGTGGACCACAGGTTATGAAAATTCACATCACAAATTGCCATGCATTACATGCAAATTTCACAAGTGTAAGAACTTGGAAGACTTCAATGGTCTCCACAAAAACAAGCTATAAGGGCCTGACTATATGCTGCTAGGCCTAACATATGCTAACCTACAATTTGAATTAAAATAAAATACAACACAAAAATTGGAATAGAATGAAGGGAAAATAACATGAAACTTACAGTTATATTCAGCCCATCCAATGACTTGATTCTCAAGATCATACACCACTAGCTTATTTGAAAGGACTAGATCTACAAAAAAAAAAACACAAAAGAAGAAATTATATTTCCATTGATCATGCCAGTGGAGCTTTATAAAGAAATTATATTTCCATTGATCATGCCAGTGGAGCTTCAAAAATTTGTCCCCACATCACCCCTCTACTAACCACAACTCGCCGAGTTGTGGCACAAGTTATGCCTTTTTTTTGTGGCACTAGAACTACTCCATATTGTAAGCGCAATCCTTTCCAATGTACAAACTTAAAACCAAAAGCGCAAATAAATATATTCTTCTTCACACACACGCGCAAGAATAGATACAAAAAAAGAGGGAAATACTTGTGTGGTTCCCATAGCTCTTTTGCCATTGATTGCTTTACTAGACAGCCTCTTGTGGACTAAACCAAACATAGGCACTTCCAAGATATTTGGCTGCCTGAAACTTAAGCTACATTCATTTCCTCCTCTCTCTCTCCATCATGGATTTACAGTGCATGCCTTCATCTCCCTCTCTAAATCCCAAAATTCATAGAAATGCAAAGCTAAATCCATCATGGGAAGCAATTCATCTAAGGAAAACGACAATTTGCTTCAAATCCAGGATGTATGATACCGCTAAAACTGCCTCATCTTAATTTCTTTACATTGGTTCCATCACATTCAATTTCGTTGTTATATTAGGACTAATGACTTCTATTTCTTCCTAGCAGCAGTTACTACACTTGCTTCTGCCTCCATAAGCAAGAGCAAAATTTATTCTTTACTAGGAAACCTAATGCTAGAAAGCCAAAGAAATATTTCTCACAATTGAGAGAAGAGCCTAGCAAGGTAGCTAAGAAGAAGGGAACTATTGCTGGGGCTGTTGCTCTCATTATAGGAACTAGTATTGGCTCAGGGATACTTGCACTCCCAAAAAAAGCTTCCCCTGCAGTACTCTCAATATCTTTCTACTACTTTGAGTCTCTGGATTTTTAGTAATATGAGGAAAATAAGTACTCACTATTTGGCTCTTAGCAAGTATGAGGGTCAGGAAAAAAAAAATACTTAAAAATATCATTTGATGACTGATATGAAAGAGAAACATTTATAGAGTGCTTCTCTTTCTTCCGGATTTTTGTGAAAACTACTTAGAACCAGTAGTACAAGAGAATTAATCAATTAAGAAAGTCACAGAAAATTACTTTATAATGAAATAAAAGAATATTCATGGCTCAACCTGACTAGCATGTTGAGAATTCATGGCTGAACCAACAAAAAGATGTCTCTAGCGATGCCTAATTAACATCCACTTCCCTAAACCAACATGAACGGACGAGCAAATGAACCTCCCAATGGTAAAAAGGCACATTCAAAGAGGACAAAGTCACATAGGGTGGCACCAATATGCAAGCCACAAGAGGAAAAAAAAAAGTGCAGTGTAGTGCATTTCAGAACAAATTTACAAAAATGATTACTTTGACATTTTACTACAAACTCATGCACTTCTACAACAACCCCCCCCCCCCCCCCCCCACCCCTTTTCCAAATAAAAAAGAAAGCCCAAGAACACAAAAGACATGGATGTCGTAAAGGATTTTCACATTAGTTCCTTATATTCATAAATAATGATAATATGGATGTCGTAAATTTGATAACAATCATATAAGTAAGAATAAATCTAATTGTTTTCTATGATTCAAGAAAACTCTTTTTTTTCTCCCCTTCAAATTTTTCGTTGAAAACCAAATTTTTTTCCAATAGGGCATTTAAGCTATTTTTGATTTGGTGATTTCCACCAGTTTTGGCACTGGACTTACCTACTTGCATTATTATGAATCCTCTTCCTCACTCTTTTAGAGTGGTGCTGTTATGTCCTAGACTAGGCTTTACCTTTTTTGATGTTTTGTAATGCTAAGTGGCTCAGGTGCCCAAGGCAAAACTGGTGTAAAACAATTGTTGTTTCCTAAAGTTCAATAAAATTTCTATCATGGTTCTCCAAAAAAAAAAAAGGTAAACCTCATTCACGAACCCTAATAGAGAAGTTGAAGTAACACAGTTTCAACAATCAAGGTCAAAGGGCCTTAGACTAAACGACTAACAAAACCAAACCAGCAATAATCACGAACAAAATTCAAGCAACGCAATCCAGTTGCCGCAAAAAAATAAATGCAGTAATAATCAGATAATCTTGAGCTCGATTTTCACATTGAAATTTTGTTTACCTTGAAATTGCGACAAAGATCTCTGACAATCTTGAGATGCTTTTGAATGAGAGAGCGACTTCGGAGGGGCCGAAATAGAGAGAAGGAGTTTGGGACTTCGGCGGCGGCGGCGGCGGACAGAGCGGAAGAGGAAACAGTGGGACTTCGGCGGCGGCGGCGGCGGACAGAGTGGAAGAGGAAACAGAGATCGTGAGAGTGAGAGTGAGAGTGATCGTGATCGTGATCGTGATCGTGAGAGAAAGAGAGTGAGAGTGAGAGTGATCGTGAGAGTGAGAGTGAAAGTGAGAGTGAGAGTGAGGGAAGTTTAGTTTTAGGTTGACAAACCCGTGGGTCTGAAACACGGTTTCAGGCAAAATGAACACAACAAATCGAGTTTATAAAACTCGTTTTCAGAAATAGAGTTTTATACACTCGAGATCCACGTGGACAAACTTAGCCATGTCATCATACAACAGCACATCTAAAATCGAGTATTAAAAACTCGATTTACATAATGAATCTCGAGTTTCTGAAACTCGAGATGCTAGTTTCCCACATTGTTTCTGTTCCGGCCAACTAACAAAAATGTTACCGTACTACAGTTATTTGGAAAAAAAAATCCAAGTGAGACATCCAATTCGCATTTGAAGTCCCTATCTTTTGAAAATTAGCACTGTAGAGAATAAAATTGGCTGTATGATATCTGTTGTCTTCTCTCAGTTAATAACATGATATAAAAGAGAAGTAGCCGTTATTCTGTAACAAAAAATGGTTATGAATTTTACAAGCGAGTACAAACCAATAGAGTAAAAAAAATGATAAAGCAGACTATTAGAGAATAAATATCGTCATTGAACATTGTAGAAAACATGAAATAAGGTGGATTACCACAGTAACTCAGAGACCACAGAATGAGGGAGATTCGAACATATTTTCTGACATTCAACCCCTTCAGGACTTACCTGAAATCAGAACAAAACTGTTAAAAAGCAAACTCTGATATAATCGATTGAAAATTAGATCTAGTGAGCCAATCAGCTAAATGAGAGAGAAATTAGGGTTGAAAAGCAGGTGTGAAGCCCTTACCACGGATATAGATTTTGGTCGGATTGACAGCCATACCAGACCAGATAGGATGTTAGTGACTGCCAAACCAAGCGTCAAAAGATCAGATCTTGACTGTGAACTGCATAATAGATCTCACGTGAATATGAGGACATAATAATAAAGAAAATGATTAGATTTTAGTCTAAACGTGCTAGAGAAAAATGTAAGCCAGCAAATCAGAGCAAGACAACTTTGAGGAAGTTCTATCTTCTATAAAAGTAAAATAAGCATAATTTATTTGACGTTAGTCTCCTTCAAAAAATAAGAAGCAATATGTCCGAGCTTGATTTCAATTGTGAATGTGTCAGGGCTTTGAATCTTTGTTAGCCACAAGCATGCTATGAAACCCAACTTTATGCCCACTACAGAGTCACATGCACGTGCACACACAGAATTAGCTAGAAGGCATTACCCGCTAACTGAACAAAGAAATCCCAAGTGTTCCTGCAGCTATAAGTCTTTGTTTTTATGAAAAGCAAAACCACCAAAGATTGTATTGGCTTTGAGAATAATCATGCTTGCTTGTAACTATTAACATGGGTGACTCCTTTTGATCAGTGAACACAAATACATCTCTTCATGAAGCAAATGAAGCCGCAAGCATTGTCTTAAATTTTTGTACACAGTTGATCCCAAGCCTCGAAGGAGCGTTGGGGTAGGTTGAGAGAGCTAACGTAAAATTATTCACTTTTTTACGAGTGCCCTCTCTTGAATTGGAACGTACTAGAATCATAGTTAATGCATAGGTTAAACATTCTGCAATTCACTACTGTAAGCACTAAAGCAGAAGCAACAGTTACTCAGACCTTTGCAAAGTGAGCATGAATTAGGCATGCTTGAATGTAACTTGCTCTCCTCGCAAGCCGAAAGAAAGCAATAAAGTTAACTGTTCTGCAAGCTGTGTAAGAGCCAATCAATTCAACTATTAGATTGGTGATTAAAACAGTAACGTGAAAATAAGTCAAATGTGAAGTGACAACCTTGCTACATCACGGGCAAATGGTACTTCTGGAGTCTGTCTTATCTCTGGAGTCATCTTTGCAAGATCAAGCGAGAGCTCTGCAGGTTCAACCTAGCAAGAACAGCTTATTTTGACAGATGACAATATAATGAAACCAGTACAATCAATTTGAATTTGTAGATGAATGATGTATGGCCCAAAGTAATCCGAGAACAGAAGGAAAACTTTCCACGACTCCAACATCTATTCATTTTCACAAGAAACTCAGAATTGATACAATTTTCATAATCTGGGGAGTTAGCAAAACCCTAAAAAGAGTAGTTGACCATGGGCATGTATAAGACCAACACCTTCTACAAGGCAGTCATCATATTTACTTGCCGATGGGCTGATTTCCTATCAGATAAAGAAGAGGAAAATCCTCATAGACAGTCTTCATTGCCATTAGCTTATCGTCAGCAATTATGTCAGCAATTACCAATGTATATGTAATGCAGTAAGTTGCATCACTACCACTATGCAAACAACGGCCAGCACCAGCTGAATGGCAACACAATAAAATTAATCATTGGTATGCATCATCATGCACATCTAATTTTTGTGCTCACCAACTGTTCCAATTTTCCTTGACCTTTCTCACATCTACCAAGCTATTCTTAAATTTGCACATAAATGCCACCCTTTTTCTTCCTCTTGGCAATGGTTTGCGATTAATTCTGTTAGCAAATAAAAACAATATTCAAACTACGTAAAAGACTAAAAGAATATCCATAGGATAACCTCCAATACAGTGTACCACCAGACCTCATGGATTTTCTTATAGGATTCTCCACATCTAATTATTTCATTTTACATCATTTATTTTCCACCCTTCAAGACTTTCAACATCTTATTACAACCAAAACTATATGGGAATTATTCAGACATCAAGGTAATGGCTATCTTGATCATGTGGTGGGCCCCCAACATGATGAAGGAAAGGATCACAATGTGAGAGAGATCCGGCATGTGAGAGAGAGAACGTTGTGTGATAAAGCAAGACTTTGACAGAAAAAGGAAGAAAAAAGTAGTGGATAAACTCAAATAAATAAATTATAGCCAATTGCTAAGTACAGTGCTGGTCAGAAATGGACTAAACTACACTCAAAATAAGTGAAGAAATTATATTCCTACAATACTTCAGCATGTAAAGACAGATATTAGGATATAATGATGCAAATCATCATATCAGTGGATCATGTGAAGCAGAGCTGTCACTAGATCAGCTCAAAAACCAAATACAATCTAAATTCAAAACAGTCATAGTTCCACTATCAAGCTAAATCAGTTCAGGCACTAGTAACAATAAAATCATATATGTGTGGGTAATTTTGTATTATAACACACCTATTAACAAGAAGGAAAGTTTAGATTTACATTATGAAATTTTAAAGACGCGCCAAATCTGAATTTAAAAGCATAATGTCAAATTCAAATTCGACGGAGCTATCCTATTAGATCAAAATCAGCTCCAACCTATTCACAGCTCTAAGAGTATTTACATCAGCTCGTTCAAAATTCTCTTCTATTTTACATGAAAAAACCTACTTTTTCTATTTTACACACTCACTTTTACAATACACCTACATCAGTTCATCTATTTTACACATCTTTTAATTAAATAATCAATATCTTCACATTTTTTATTATTTTCTTCAACTGCCCACATATAATACGCGCGCCCTCACTTTACACATCTGATTTGTTGCTCTCTCTCTCTCTCTACTCCCATCTCTCCCTCTCGATCAACTCTCCCTCCCCGATCCACCATCTTAGATCAACTCTCCCTCTCCGATCCACTCCCCGCAGCTCCGGTCCACTCTCCGCGGCTCCGATCCACTCCCCGCCGCTCCGATCAACTCCCCGCCGCTCCGATTCACGATCCGCGGCTTTGATCTACTATCCCTGCGGCTCCAATCCACGATCCGCGGCTCCGATCTGTGTGTGTATCTCTGTTTTTTTCTTCTTCTTTTTTTTTTTTTTTAAGTGTATCTCTATGTTGAGTTTTAACTGGGGTTGTTGAGCACGGAAAGGAGAGAGAAAAAAAGGAGCGAACAGGAAAATTGTAAAATAATTGGATAAACGAGCTACAGTAGCCGTGTAAATATACACGGTTACTGTAGCCCGTGGATGGATATGCACACTTTTAGACATTTTTACACCCACTGATGTGGGTATTTTTTTGCTCAAAATGTGTACAATTAGTAGTTATTTGTATTTTAGAAGCTTTTACACCCACTGATGTGAATGCTCTAATGTCAACTTATGAGCTTTACTGAATAAATTGTAGGCTATGCGAAAAGAAGACACTAACAGGCCCATTAGCTATTGAAACTTTTCAAGCCCACTGTTGTACATAGAAAGGCATTTAGGTTTGTTCCCTTAGTTGATCTCCATCATCCATTTGAATTTTCGATCCATTAGACCCTTCTTTAAGAACTTGACTAGAACAATGCAACATGAAAATTAAAAAATAGAAAAATAAAAGAGAACCTAGGAGGCAGCACATTTGTCTGGTTAAAGTCAACACCAAGTAAAAGAGGACCTCTAGGAGTTAGCACCTAGGGGCTGGGGTTGGGTGGAGTCGGGAACATACCATTGAGACAATTTCAAACTCAAATCTGTATTCGTCATCAAAAGAATCCATTGAGCCCATTCAAGCCCCTCTTGCTGCTTATCTTAGCTTCAAAGGTACTCAATCTAGCACCACTACAACAAACTTTAGCTATTTCAACCCTCTTTTATTGAGGGTTTACTAAAATCTGTCCAAATAACCTATAAATACAAATACGGCAGGCTCTATTACTAAACTCTATATCAAAAGTTATTTAGCCCTTCAAAATAAATTAAAATACCCTTGAAATAAATGTGAACAAAAAAAAAACCTTTACAATTTTCAGCCCACAACCCTTGATAAAATATAACAAATTTTTCAGCCCTTAAAAAAAGCCCAAAACAAAATTTTCAGCCCTTGAAAAACAGCCCACAACAAATTATAAAAAGATAGCCCAATGTGAATGACACTGTAACCAACAAACACTTCGATCAGAAAATGTCACTCTTTCGCTGAAAAGCTGAACGAAGGAATTTGAAAACTGAGAGCTTGACGATCATGGAGCTCATGGAAATTTCATAGAGCTCGACGAGTAGGTACGTAATCGCATAGCTCCGATTAGGTACGAGTTGATCTCAGTTTTGTGACTCTTCATCTCTCTTGGCATTGTGTTTCTCAGCTCTGATTAGGTACAAATCACAAACCCTAATTTCGTCTTTGATTTTTTTTTTTTTTGGTTTACCCACACTTTTTCATCAATTTCCTCATGATTTTCGTTTCACATTTCTCCGAAAACTGAGATTTGAACTGATATTCCATCAGTTTCAGTTGATTTGATTTTTTAATCTACCAACCGGTGATCAGTTTTTACATTTTAGAAATGGACATCTGTCGGTTCAGTGGAACAAATCCCTCAGCACCAACAGAATTACACTCATAATAGTGACGCTTCAATAAACAAAAGCATCATCTTCCTTCAACTTTCAAAACTAACAAACACGTCAACCAGTCTAGGGAATCAAATTAATTTTTTTTATGACTGAGATTTTGGCAAGCAAGCTACTGTTTGTGGTTCTAATAAAATTTTAAAATCAACCCTCCCTAGTGACGCTTCAATAAACAAAAGCATCATCTTCCTTCAACTTTCAAAACTAACAAACACGTCAACCAGTCTAGGGAATCAAATTAATTTTTTTTATGACTGAGATTTTGGCAAGCAAGCTACTGTTTGTGGTTCTAATAAAATTTTAAAAAAATCACCCCCACCCCAAAAAAAAAAGAAAAAATAAAATAGGTGAATAATGGAAAGCTCTAATGGCACAAATTCTAATAAAGACATCAAATTAATTTTTTTTATGACTGAGATTTTGGCAAGCAAGCTACTGTTTGTGGTTCTAATAAAATTTTAAAATCAACCCTCCCTAGTGACGCTTCAATAAACAAAAGCATCATCTTCCTTCAACTTTCAAAACTAACAAACACGTCAACCAGTCTAAGGAATCAAATTAATTTTTTTTATGACTGAGATTTTGGCAAGCAAGCTACTGTTTGTGGTTCT
Organism: Castanopsis chinensis; assembly: GCA_032878915.1. NCBI lineage: Eukaryota > Viridiplantae > Streptophyta > Magnoliopsida > Fagales > Fagaceae > Castanopsis > Castanopsis chinensis. The sequence goes on from JAVQMG010000106.1 coordinate 6,462,171, forward strand.
AATAAAATTTTAAAATCACCCCCACCCCAAAAAAAGAAAAAATAAAATAGGTGAATAATGGAAAGCTCTAATGGCACAAATTCTAATAAAGACATATTTAATTCTATTTAATGACATGGCAATTAAATACAAGTGGTAATTTCGATATTCACTCCTAATATAATGCTACTAGTGGCAGAAATGCTCATTTTTTTGGTTAAGAAAAATATTTTTTGGAAAAGATTAATGTGGTATTGTGAGTGTATTTTATGTCCATGTATAAAGTATAACATCACACACAAACAACACACATCGAAGAAGGAAATAAAGACCCACAAAAGTATTAAAAACTTTGCCCTACATCAAATAAAAAATGGTTGTCATTCTTTTTCCTCTGTTTTTCCATTATAAATATAAAAATTTATGCGAAATCTGAAACATTTTTCAGAAACTTACTTTTTGCTGAGAGTTTCCCCAGCACAGGGGAGCCTATGACGGAACCCAAGACTGCATCAACTAAGCCTTCCATTTTTAATAAGACCTAGAGCAATCGAAAATCTGCATCACAATCCCATAAATCACAAGTAGAAGACATCATAACAAAAATATTTAAAAAGACAGAAGCACAAAAAAAAAAAAAAAACAGTTCCAATGACTTATGTGGGCCAGCTGAATGGCAATAGAAGCATAGAATGTTGTTGGGAAGATCTACACTTTGCTTACCTTTTTGCTTTATCAATGCTTTTGGAAATTAGATCAAAATCCATGTAGAAAAATCCAAGCTATAGTGTATGGAACACCAAGTCCATCTTTTGCCCAACTGCAACTGTTTTGCTTTCTGTCACCTTGAGTTGTTCCAATGCTTTCTCTTGGGTTCATGGTAGGTCAGGAGGGGGAGTTAGATGTCAAATTCCATTGTAAGCAGACAACGGCCACAATACTTTCAATACCAACAAGATATGAAACTTATGTTCCTTGTCACCAATGAGTGTCAAAATACAAGGCTTTTGCCAAATGGGCTTCTCGAACTTCAGTTTCACCCAAGTTTAGCTCAGCATTAGCACTTATACATAAAGTACAACCAGATAGAATTGTGCTCGGTGAAAAACATAAGGACCAATTGGTGATCATAATACTTTGACTACTAATAGAAAGAGGAATCCATTGCTGAAGCTACTAAAAAAACTCAAAAAATATGCACTCCACACCCCCCCACCCCCCTTTTCACGTTAAGGTATAAATCTTGTCACTATCATGCATCTAAAAACTAGTTCCAGCAAAAATAAATGCATCTAAAAACTAGTTCCAACAAAAATAAGTGCACCTCAAAACTACAAACCCAAAATCTAAGTAGCCGTGCAGCTCAATTGGCCAATAAAGACTTTTAGGCTTTAAATCTCCCATCTGACCCTATGGCACTTGACGCTTATGTTGTCATGTATAGTGTCTGGTATGTGAGGGAGGGGGTACCGCATCTCCTTGCTTAGGCTCCTTGCATTGCTGCAAAGACGAATTTACAAAGAAACAATGGATTAAATGAATTCTAATATCAACCATAACAACAGTCACAAAAGTATTCAAAGCTAGTAAATGACCAATCATACCGTGGGGCCAGCCTTGTGTCCTGCTTTGTGACCACCTGTCCCACAAGGAGGTGCTTTTCTTGTGCGTTTAGGCCGACCTTGTGGGGGTGATTGTAACCCAACTATTTGCTCATTCTCCACATGCACAGCTGGGTGATTTGCTTGACTCCCAACAACTGAAGATCCTACAATTGCGGGGGAGGATGGTGTAGTGGACGAAATGGGAGTGAGGCTCGTAGTCATAGGAGCTGTATGCAGTCCAGGAGTGGGCATGAATGACATGGAGTCACTATGGGGTGGTACATGGTGTATATGACCAATGCTGTATGAGGGAGATTGAGTGTGCATGACAGGAGGGGTGTCATTGAAATCAATGCCGAGATCAAAGGATGGCGGAGTAAGGGATAGATGAGCGAGGTCAGAAAATGTACATAGGGTGGGTGAAGGGATCTCGGGGTGAGAAGATACGTGTGCAGTGGGTACAGGGATGTGTAGGTCAGGAAATGCAGAAGTAGTAGAAGGAGGGATCTCTATGGAAGGAGATGCATGTGGGGGTAGAGGGAACTCTGGGGCAGGAAAAGCATGTGGGGGTGGAGGGGGATCCGGCCTTTGCCGTTGATGGGGTGCAGCACACTGGCCATGGCTATGGCTGGCAGGAGTTGAGCTCGTGCTTGGTCATCCATTCTGTTGTGGCATTTCTAGATTTGCCCCATCGGCATCTTCCAAGGGAAGATAGGCAGCTAGACGGTAAAGGCAATCCACTTCCTTCAACATAGCTGTAATCAGCTTGTGCTCAAGAATGCCTACTACATAACGTGTCAACATTTGCTTGTGCATGGCGACCTGCAATTTTTGTAATACAATTAGTACACCTAACGAAAAATGGTAATACGCAATGAAATTTGGAAAGAAAGGTCAAAGCGATTACCGTAATAAGAAGTGAGGCGCTAGTGTGGTCGACGAACCTCCAAGTGACTCTACCATACCAGCCGAAGTATGGATGAACACTCGACATAGCACCCTCTAGTCGTGCTCCATTACATAGTTCCTGTGCTCTCATATTCCATACTTGGATGTGGCCAAAATGTCTGACCCTCCAGTCCACTTCAGTCTTCCCCCTCAGGTCTATCTTATTAAGGGCATCGTTAGTATCAACATCTTCTGGAATTTCTTGCACCATCCCAAACTGACGAAGAGCACGATTCGGTGTATGTTTCTCTACTAGCCAGAAATATACAAGCGGCACCCTCGCCATCCACATGTCCCGTCCTGCTACACTGAACACAGGCAGGTGGCCTAATTCGGCTTCATATGGTTGTCACACCACCTGATGTAGTAACACAAAAAGCACAGCACATTATGCAATGTTCTAGATATAAATCAACTGACATATGTTACAGTTATAATAGTATACAGTATTCATAAACATTACAAGAAACACAATTTCAGTACCTGGTTGGGATACATAGAGTCTAGAATCTGGCGGTACCAAACCAAACAGATTTCGGCTAGGCTATTCTTTGTGCTCACGATCCAAACCAACCTACAATAAAGAAAGAGGGAATCAATATCTACCAATTATGGAATGTAATAAAAAAGAAAAAGGATATGTATACTGATGGAAGCTTAAAAAACCTCATGTTTAGTATTTTTCCTTGAAATACTACAACTACACTACATAAGCATCCTTAGTTGTAGAATAATACTTCAATAATGCTAAGTTCAATTATTTTGTAATGCTAAGTTCAAAAACTTAAGTAGTTGAATAATGCTAAGTTCAATGTGTCATATTGTTTAAAATTATGGATCCATTTCTAATAGAGAGAATCGGTTAAGGAAGAGACTTACTTAATAGAAAATGGCGAAGATGGTAACGGTGGGCCATATGCACCATCTGGTGGGAGGTCCATCCTTGGGCACAAAATAGGGAATCTGAACCATGCCCAATACTGAACGAGCATCAAGGCCCCAACAATCTGACTGGCCTTTTTGTCAGTTGCATTGCATAACTCTCTGTACAACCATGCAAGGCAAACGCTCCCCCAACTGTACCGAGGTGGATTGTGAAGGTCCCTCAACATCTGCAACCACATCGTATGCACCCTATCGCCAAACTTGAGTCAGCGAAAATTGTGTCCCCTAGGAGCGCTAGAATATAACACCATGCAAACTGATGCACAGCAACCTCTTCTGCACCATTGGGCAACCCTTGGTTAATTTTTTCAAGTAGCTTCTTGATTTAGATCCTCTGTCCTTTAAGCACCACAGGATTAGTAACAATTCCAAGCATTTGCTGACATTCAACAGCCCACGTCAAGTCACAAGTTCCAACAATTGCCTCATCATTGATTGGAATCCCCAAAAGAACCTCCACGTCTTGTAATGTGATCGTCATCTCACCATGTGGAAGGTGGAAGGTATGGGTTTCAAGCCGCCATCGCTTAACAAAGGCCGTGATCAAGTTATGATCAATCTCTCTAAATGGGGTCCTATACAGCCCCTCTAATCCAATTCTTTTGACAATGTTGAGGACGCGATCATCCACCATTGGGCTTCGTTTTTGGAACTCCTCATTACGACCACGATATTTCAATACCCCCGGATCCTGCATATGATATAACCATGGTGATGAGATGCAATATGCCATAACCTTTGTATAAATGATTGTAGCTATTGTTCACAAAATATCCCATAAACTTTAATTGGAATCTCCATGAGTTTATGACAACTTATTTAACGAAGCGTTTGTAGTCTCCTTACAAAAATACAAAAACTATATATCAAGATTAAGGTTATGCTCAAGAAGTTATGCTTAAGAAGAATTACATCAACAAAATCAGGAGTATAGCCTAAAACGAAAATACTAGAGGTAGATAATTATTAAGATACCATTTTGCAAGAATTGCTAGCAATCTAACTCATTCCAACTAATGGGCATGACTATGCATTCAAAGCTACTAATACCATTGACAAACTTAGGATTTTAGAAATGGAAAAAAAAAATCAACATAATGTAAAAGGATAAGAAAAGAATATAGAAATTCAGCAAGTCGTCGGTTTTAATTTTACCTTGCCTTCCTAAACAGCGGACGATCGATGTTGTGTCAGAAACCTTAACACCGAAGGAACCTTGGGACCAGGGCCGAACTCATCTACTGCCTCAGCAGCAACGGCAGCTAAACTACACAAAGTTTAAGGAGTCAAAAGTAATATACGCACATGTTCAAGATAAATTGGCAAGGATCTCAATGTATAGCCTAATTTATTGCACAATTCTCCAAATACCACCATGCACACAAGCTCCATAAGAGATAATATTTATGTCAATAAGATAGAATCAAGTGAATAGAAAAACTAGCTAAATAGAAGACATCAACTTAAAACTGCTAGGTAAGTTCGGGTGACATTGCAAGGAGAAAATTGGCATATAAAGATAATTGTCAAAGATATTTGTTAGTTAACATCGTTTTCAAACTAATAAGCAAACTAACATCTCAAGTTTCTTAATATGTTAGTTAACATCATTTTCAAACTAATTAGCAAACTAACATCTCAAGTTTCTTAAACTCGATTTCACTGTACCAAGTCGACTCTCAGAAACTTGAGTTCCACGTGAGCTTTGAAACAAAAACAGAACCAAAACGAGAAAATTGACAAAAAACACCCATTTTCAAACATATTCGTTAGTTAATATCGTTTTCAAACTAATTAGAAAACTAGCATTTCGAGTTTCTTAGACTCGATTTCACTATAGCAACTATCAAAACAGTAACACGAAGCAACTATCCATTAATATATTACCAATTGCACAGGTAGTCCATTTAACTTTTTAAATTTGAGTTAGAGTGGAAACATGATTTAAACTTAGCACCACTTTTTATAACACCATGATAAATGATCATTTGTCCCAAAAACTTAACATGTTTGAAGATATTTTGTAATTTGTTAATGGGTTTTCAAATATTGAATTTTCTTTTGTTCATAGAAAGGGTAATGTATCTACACATTTGCTCGCCCAATGGGCAACTCTTGTGAATTGGTTTGGGTTTGTTCCCATCTCCAATCTGCCTTCTCATGTATCTCAGGCCTTTGTTAGAGATGGGTCCAGCCTGATCTTTTTGTTTCTCCCCTGTTTTGGGTGGAGTTTTTTGTTAGCAATAAAGTATTTATTCAGCAAAAAAAAAAAAGGGTAAACCATAATTATAACAAAATGAAAGTGTTGGGCATGACAATTGTTCATTCCTTAATTAACCGTGCTCTACCTGATAGATACTAATTATACGACCCATGACAAAACCAACTAAGGTGTAAAATAGATAAAATAAATTTTTGAGATGCTAAAAGGTAAAAGTTTTAAACACCACCATTGTAAATGCTCTAACTTCAACAACAAAAACAAAAAAATCCTACTTAGCTTACTATTAAAAAAAAACCATTATTTTATTTTAGTTTTTATCCTTGTTGGTAAATGATTTCATCTTAATATATTTAGAAACAACAATTTTGAGTATTTATAAATTTTTAATACTATATGAATGCTTATTTGCACTTTAAAAAAAAAAAAAAATGATTCCAGCCGCTGCTGACTTAAAATCCTAGGTCCATACCTAGGTTGATCTTAGATGCACGAACCATAGCTATATAACATAGGATTGAACTACATTTAAGGGTAAGACTTTCATTCAATGCTTAAATGTATTGGATGGGATACAAGGCTAACATGTAATCATTTTTGGACACGTGTCATGTTTGTATCACATTCAATGTAATTGATGCAAGCTAAACCGTAAATGCATTCAAGTGATTGCAACGACAAATAAAATATACAATTGAATATAATTTTAATTAGAAAATATAATAATGTTTGTGTTGCATTTCCTTATATGCATGAATACGTAAATATGACTCCACGGTTTATTATTTTATTATTTATTATTTTAGTTATTTATTTATTATTTTTCCATATATAGTAAACATTGCGACTAAATTTTTTTTATCCCCTTCACAAATCTATACTAATCATTAATAACTAAATAATTTTTGAGATTGTACAAATTGATTTAATTAGATATACTAATTTCATTATGAACTAATAAAAACTAGATTCACTAGCCTTGTAGTGATTAAAATTACATATAATTTTTACTACAAAACTAACTATTTATATTATCAATACATATAAATATAATTTGTTATCTTATGAAATTATTTTCAAACTTACAAAATCTATCTGAAGTTTATATAAGTATACATATTATATATACTTAAACCAAGCCACATATTCACGAGCTTGCTCAAAAACACATTATACTTATCAAAAGAAAAAGAAAAAACATTATTATATTTTAGCTTGGCTTGCTTAGGAGTCAAGCCTAAACATGTGTTTCAGCTTGGCTTGTTTGCTAAATAAATGAACATAAATAAGCTTCAGTTCAATTACAACCCTAATTGTATATTTTCTCTCTCTACTTCAAATGTTCAGAAAGAAATTGCCAAAACAAAAAAGCAAATAAGTGAAGGGTCATTTTGTTGTAGCTTCAAATTTAACATTTTCATTCCAAAATGCTGAAGCTTTCTCTCTGAAAGCTCATCAAGAGAAAATGCTCTATTTATTAAGAGGACCATACTATATCATGTGCAGTTTTTTATTATGTAGGACATATTTCTATGGACCATGAATCAATAGCTCAAAGCCATACATCCGAGAGAATGAATATTTTTTTGTCCAGATAGCAGATACCTAAGGTGGGAAGAAAAGAAGCTACTAGTATTTGTCAGAGAAAATGACTCCATGGTTTTTTTCTTTTTTCCTCTTTTTGACTTGCAAATCATTCTTTAGCTTTCACTTATTTTTTGCAAATGACACTAACTACTAGATGCACAAGGCAACACTTCCTTATTAAAGCCCAAAGCACGATAATTGCAAGAGCAGCTTTTGGTGCTTACCTGGATAATGATTCAAGTGTTTCATATCATCAGAAAATTGCACTTGAATACCAAAGGAAAAAAATACAGACAAACCAAAGAACCTCAACAGATGTTTGTTCCAATTAATTGAACTATCCATAAAAAAGAAACCAATATATTTGAAGGATGCTTCAGTGCTCTCTATTTGTTTTTAGTTCTCATCTTGGTTAAAAAGTGCAAGGTGTATATCTAATTGCATAGACAACTAACATGGATGATCCTAAACAGCATTGACAGGCTCCATGAAGCAATAATCTCTCACAGAAAATTTACATGGGCCAAAGTAAAAGAAAAGAAGAGAGGGGGGGATCAATTGCCAGATATCAAAAGAGAAACAGAGCAAAACATGTAAAATTGTATGAAAATTTTATTGATATGACAAGAACTTGAGCTGATCATTTGGAGCTTTGAATTAATAAATGTGGATCTTGGACCTATGAAAGGTAATGATCCCAAAACTCAAATAAAGAAAAAAAGAAGTGAGTTAGATAAAATGAGAAGAAACTAGGATAAAAAACAAGGGAAGTGACTTCGACTTTTTTGTTATCAATAACCACAAACCAATTATATGCATCGAGTTCAAGTAAATTTTCAGAAGTATTTCATGAACATTTCTTCAAGTAGGACTCCAAAATGATCCAAGCTGCTTGAGTTCAGACATGGTACCTGGCTTCTTTGGAGGCTCTCTCAAAGCACATGCAAATGCCAAATGAACTGAGCTCAATCAATTTAAAAGCTCCATATTTTTCTTAGCTGAGATTGTGCATAGCACGACTTGTTTCTTTTTTTAGCTAAATATGACTCATAATAAATATATTAGTTGTACATCAAAAGATTAGGATTGCTGAGCAATCACCAATTTGACTTCTAAGATCACATCAATAAGGGAATTCCCGGAATTGACTAAAGTTTGTCTAGACGGCCTATTAGTGTAATTATATTTATGATCTTATACACATTAACACACAAACAGAGACATATATGACTTATTTTGATGTCAAGGTTACGACATTTGGCAATCAGATGGTATAACCCACTTAACAAATGGACCTCAGTGAAACAGCGACCTAACTCTTCAAACAAAAACAAAATAAGGCAAACAAAAAAATCCTCTCAAATTCCTTCAAATTCAAAAAACTCACTTGCACGAAATTCGAAATTCAAACCCTAAGACTCTGAAACAAATACCAAAAGAAAAGGACTGGGAGAGGTGACCTCGGCAGTCGGGGAAGAGCTTGAGGAACCAGGCATGGAGGCAGACGCCGTCGGAGGATCGGAGCCAGATGTCCTCGTAGGAGAGGCGGAGGCGAGCCGGAGTGATTTGGTAGGACTTGGTAAGACCAGGTAGACTAGCTTTTCCTCAAATGCCACCAGCAATGGACTCAAGTTTGTGTGGGTTTCAGTGGGTGTTTTGAGAGTGAGAGTGGATGTTTTGAGAGTGGGTGTTTTGAGAGTGAGAGTGGATGTTTTGAGAGTGGGTGTTTTGACTGAGAGAGACGGTGTGTTTTTGTGGGTGTTTGAGAGTGAGACTAAGAGAGACGGTGTGAGGGTGTTTGAAATTGAGGGAAATTTGGGAAAGTTATCTGGATGTGGGTTTCACTGATTTGGGACACGTGGAGTGCTCAAAAGAAATCGAGTTCAAAGGACTCGAGTTTCTAATCTGAGTCCAAAGGACTCGATTTTCAAGTCTACGTGGACTCACTGTCCACCGCCTACGCACGTGACCTGAGACTAGGAAATCAAGTCCAAAGGACTCGATTTTTTTGAACCAAAAACGAGTTCAATGAACTCGATTTTTATGCCTACGTGGACTCCTTGTCCACCTCAGCAGGTGCCACGATAAGGAAATCGAGTACAATGTACTCGATTTATAAGCCCAAAATCGAGTCCTCTGGACTTGATTTGTTAGAAACCAAATTAGTTTCAAACGTTGGCTAACTAATAATATTGTTTTGATTTTATAGTTATTTAAAAATTTTAACCTGTATGCTACCGTTAGGGTTTCAATTGAATTTAATGAAAAATCAAAATTATTTTATACATTTTATTTCTTTTGTTAAATTTGATCAAATTTCTTATCAGCAAGGGGAAACTTTTTTATAGAGATGCTTAGTTTTGAAGTTTAATTATACAAATAGGTATAACTAGTCGTTAACCCATGCTACGCATGGGAACCTACCTATTTGTGAGGTAAACTAAAATAAATTTATTAAAAATTTAAGAAAATATACCATTGCATTATTTGCTCTTATATGACTTCAATTTATGTTACAATTTGATGAAGAAGTTATTGTTTGAATGTGTAATGACTTACAAAAAATTTGTTAGACAGTTTCAGATACTGCAAAAAAATAACTCAAAAATTCAATCCAAAAAAATTAAAGAATCAGGTGATTCACTGCTTAGAAATTATTGAAACAAAACAAAATATATATGACCAAAAAATAGAGAAATATAAGAAAAAGATGGATTACATTCAAAAATAACTTCAATTATTGTAAGCTTTTTTATCTTGTAAAAAACGGTTAAAGAGAGTTTGGTGATTCATGTACGAAAATTACTTTTTAAAAAATACATGAAAAACCATAAAATTTTTTTTAACAATGAAAAACCATAAATTTAATCTTATTTTATTTACAATAGACATATCATAATTGCACAATATATTTAGAAATATGAAGTAACTACAAATTTTAGTAATTGAACCTACATAATAAATTATTTTTAAAAAAAACCTACATAATAAATTAAGTACTATTCATTTATAAAAAAAAAAATCAAGGCGAAAAATCCCTTTTAGTCCCTATATTTTCACGCGATTCTCATTTTGGTCCCTAACTTTTTTTTCCACCGATTTTAGTCCCTATTCTAGAAAACACCTCTCATTTTCGTCCCTGACGTTACATCAGAGATGGAAATTGCACAGCTGGCAAACGGCATGCACTGTGAGCCCACTAAAAGCTGATGTGGCCATTAAAATAATAATAAAATATGCCACGTTAGCATTTAAATTAAAAAAATTAATTTATTAATTTTAACTAAATAAAAAAAATTAAAAACAAAAATTAAAAAAAAAAAACCAAACCCTTGAGATCAAATCAAACTGTGTCTGGAACAAGAAAAAATAACAACTTAGTTCTAGATCTAAGAACAAAGAAAGAAAAAAACACCCACAAAAAACCCATAAACAATTTAATCTAAAAACATAAAAACATAACAATAACATAAAAATAGAGATTTCAGATCTAACCAACGAAAACCAACTCTCTCTCTCTCTCTCTCTCTCTCTGATCCTCCTAGCGAGGTGGGTATCCTTAGGCCTGATGGTGACTCTCCTGGCGTGAATGGCACACAGGTTGGTGTCCTCGAAGAGCCCAACCAAGTAAGCCTCGGCGGCTTCTTGAAGAGCCGCGACGGTGCTGCTCCGGAATCGGAGGTCGGCCTTGAAGTCCTGAGCGGTCTGCATCGTACGAGCCATTTGGAAAGGGGAAGATATGTTTGCTTCTTTTTTTTTTTTTTTTTTTTTTTTTGTGGATTTCTGTGCATATGGTGTTGCTGTGGTGGTAAGGTGGGTTGTTGCTGTGGTTGTGGGGGTGAGGTGGAGGGCGTGGGTTTATGGATCGGTGTGGTGGAAGTCTGGGTTTGGGATCGGCATGGTGGAGGCCTAAGTTTCTGGATCGGCGTGGTGGATCGGCATGGTGGAAGTCTAACCTTGCTTTGTATTGATTGGCGGGATTGTATTCTTTGGGTTTTGAAAATTTTGGGTTTTGTATTCTTTGGATTTTGAAAATTTTGGGTGCTCAGAGTTTAATTTTTTGGGTTTGTCTTCTGGTTTTTCTGGGTTTGTTCTTCTTGTTCTTCTTTTGATTTTTGAATTTTCTTACTTTTTTTTCCTTTTTTTCGTTTAGTTAAAATTTATAAGTTAATTTTTTGTTTTTAAAAAATGACGTGGCATGTGTGGGTAATATTTTAATATTTTAAATTTATTCCGTTTGCCAGCTGTGAGATTTTCGTCATTGATATAACGTCAGGGACGAAAATGAGAATCGTTTTCTAGGATAGGGACTAAAATCGGTAGAAAAAAAAGTTAAGGACCAAAATGAGAATCGCGTGAAAATGTAGGGACTAAAAGGGATTTTTCGCCAAAAATCAATTCAGCTAATATTGTAGCTCTTTAGTGATCAACGTTAATTGAGCACATTTTTTTAGTAATTTTTTTTTTCTAAAATGTATATAAATGTTTTGTAGATGTAACTTCCATAAATTTTTTAAAGAAGTTCTAAACAATTTTTTTTTTTTTTTTTTCATTTTGCTTTAATTGCACATTAGGATTCCAATCTCAAAAATCACTAACCTCAATATGAAACATACAATTACTAAATGAAAAAGATCAAGTAAACAAAAAATTAAATAAAATTAGAATATGAAATACAAAAGAAAGAAAAGCTATGAAAAACAATTCGCACACTTTAAGGGCAAAGAATTTGTAGAAACAAAAGAATGAGCAAAGACAATTTTGACGAGGTGTGACATATATATATATATATATATATATATATATTTATATATAAAACATAATTTTACAATATGTTCACCCGTAATTAAGTAGTTTTAGTATCACAAATTATTCTACAATCTTTTTATCATAATTTTAATGTAAAAAACTATGAATATTTAATCATCCATAACATATAAACCCACTATTTGTACTTCATCATTCACATTTTACCGGGATATAATTATTGTAAAAAGTTGTGAAAATTGTGTGGCTCTAAACTTTTTTGCGTAAGTTCAGCCAGCCAGTCAGTACAAAATGATGAGAGAAATTTTTTTATTTTTATTTAGAAAAATTTGATTTTGAAATGAAGCTAACTTTTGGTGGGTTGTCAGTGGCATTATGATTACATCACCACACAAAAACTAAGGTTGCATTTGGTTGGATGTAAAATATTTTCGGGTGTAAAATAATTTCAGGTGAAAATATTTTCGGGAAAGGAAAATATTTTTAGGTGTTTGGTGGCATTTTAAAAAATACTTTGGAAAATATTTTCAAGTGTTTGGTAACATTCTGAAAATGTAAATTTTTTACAGATTTCTCACATTTTCTTAGCCATTTTCTCACATTCCAAACAAATTTTATAATAGAAAATTGCAATCTATCAACTTTTAAACAAACAAAAATCAAAACAACACCATGGGCAAACCATTCGGTCAAATTGAGAGAGGGAGGTGAGACAGGAAGGAGGAAGAGAGAGATCGGTGGGTCACTGATCTCGCCTGTGCGAGTTCTACGACGCGATCATGCGTGTCGATCTTGCCCGGCGCGATCTCGCACCTCGATCTCGCCCGGCACGAGCTCGACGGCAGAGCTTTGGGTTGAGGACGACGATCTTGGCTTCACCGGCGAGATCTGACCGATTCGGCGATCTCCCTCGATCTCACTCTCTCATCGTGCTCTCCTCTCTCTCTCTCTCTCTCTCTCTCTCTCTTCGTGCTCTCTCTCTCTCTCTCTCTCTCTCTCTCTTTGTTTTTAGTCTCAGTCCGGAAAATGTGATTTGAAGGTAAAATAGGAACTGAAATCATTTTCCGGGTGAAGAGGCATATTTTATGGTTAACGCGGAAAAGAATTTCCGTTGACCCAATTTTCTGAGCGTACCAAACACGGAGAGGAAAGGAAAACGATTTCCTGAAATGTATTTTAGCCAAAACAAACGCAGCCTAAAAAGCAAGATTGAAAAGAAGCCAAGAGACACATTGAAAAAGAAGCAAAAGAAAGAAACATTTTTTATAGTCTGGGAGCCGAAGAAGAAAGAAGAAAAAGGTGGAGGAGGAACGTGGTGTGGCGTGGCGACAACTACAACGAAAACATGTTGATGATGATAGCAACGCGAGCAAGAGCTAGTCAGTACTCAGTAAGTTACAAAGAATGGAGAGAGATATTTTTAGATCCTGAAAACTTTTTTTTCCTAGTTTATGTCCGATATGAAATTTTCGGTGAAAATCCAATATGTTTTACAGTTTGGTTCGATTTTTAATTCAACACAAAACATAGGCATTTTCATATCGGATTAGTTGTCAATATGAAATATTTTGGCTCTATTAATTTGATCCAACCCCTAAACCATATCCTAATCCAACAACCTATTCGACCAAATCATTTAACACAGACAATTTCATAATCCCCAAATTCTCAAATTCTATAATCAACCCAAAAAAGCTACCCACATCTCCTAAGATGGAAAAAAAAAATCTACATTTGATGATTTAAAATCATAAACTATCAAATGCATACAATAATAACAATTAAATGAAAATAGTGTTAGAGAAAAAAAAAAAAAAAAACTCTAGATTTTGTAGGCGAAAACCACATTTTCGTTCTTATATTTTCATGCGATTTTCATTTTAGTCCCTAACTTTTATTTCCACCGCTTTTAGTCCCTATCTTGGAAAATGCGTCTCGTTTTTATCCTTACCGTTACATTAGAAACAAAAAATGTACACTTGGCAAACGGAGTGCACTGTTGGCACACTAAAAGCTGATGTGGCCATTAAAATAATAATAAAAAATGTTATTTGGCATTGAAAAATATCATGTCAGCATCTAAAAAAAAATTATTAATTTTAACTAAATAAAAAAAATTAAAAATAGAATTAAAAACCAAAAAACACATGAATTGAGATCTAAGTGTGTCTTGAACAAGAACAACAAGAACATAAACCTAGATACAAGATCACAAACCCAGAAATTAAAAAAAAAAAAAAAACAAGTAAATCAAAACCAAGCAGATGTCGAAGTGGTCCCATGGGTTCTGCTCGATCAGGAGGCGCGTGATGTTGCACATCCCCAGCATGTAGATGAAGTTGGAGCCCCAGTCTTTGTCTTTGGACCACCGGAAGTCCCACGTGATGCGGCCCATCGTGATGAAGTGATCCCAGCCATTGGATCTTCTGAAATATGGTTGGTCTTGGACCCACTTCAGCATCATCCCACAGTGACAATCACACTCCTCCTCACTCGAATTCGACCACAAGTACTTCCCCACCATGAGTCCAGTGTAGAATAGGATGTAAAACGTCGTAGCCAATTTTGGCTCCATAACCCAGCATTTGTGCTTTTAGAGCCGGTTGTGGAAAACGATTTCCAAAACAAACTGGTCCGTCCAGTACCATGCCAGAGCTAGGTTCTCCAGCACGATCCTGGCCAACCCGATTGCCACTGGACCCAACCCACTATTTTCCAAAGTGTCCTGATCGAGCGAAACCCGTAGGGTTTTGATTTTTTTTTTTTTTAATTTCTGGATTTTTGATCTTGTATTTGGATTTGTGTTCTTATTGTTCTTGTTTAAAACACACTTAGATCTCAATTCATGTTATTTTTGGTTTTTAATTCTGTTTTTAATTTTTTTTATTTAGTTAAAATTAATAATTTTTTTTTAATTTAGATGTTGACGTGGCATTTTTTATTATTATTTTAATGGTCACGTCAGCTTTTACTATGCCAACAGTGCACTCTGTTTACCACGTATGCATTTTTCGTCTCTGATGTAACGATAGGGACAAAAACGAGACGCATTTTCCAAGATAGGGACTAAAAGCGGTGGAAATAAAAGTTAGGTACTAAAGTGAGAATCGTGTGAAAATGTAAAGACGAAAATGTGGTTTTCACCAATTTTGTATTACCTTTTCCAACACTACCCATTGTAAAGGACAAAGCCTCTTTTCTACCCTTGCAATCTTTGCAAAAGTCTCTTTCTACATTAGCTGGCTCGGTAACTTGAATCAAAATACTAAAACGGGAAATGGGGTTCAAACCCCAAAAGTTTGCTGTATAAAGAGAAAGGGTGAAGAATGATTTATTTATTATTTTTTTCAGGTCTAAAGAAAATATAAAGTGAAAATCTATAAGGAACGGTGTTAAATTAATATCTACCCAACGAAATGATGCAACTGTACACCAGCAGTAGGAAAATAGTACTGAAACGGTTTTCCAAACCAAAAATTATACCTATTTTGTGTTTTAATTGTATGTGTGTCGTTAATTTATATAGGCACGTGGTGCAATGAGGTATATATAAAAGTAAAAAAAAAAAAAAGGGTAAATTATAAATTACATCCTTGAAGTTTGAAGTTACTTAGATTTTACACCATAAAATTTGAGAAATTAAATTTTACGCCTTAAAGTTTAGCTCCATTAGCAAAACCTTACCCTCCGTTTGTTTAAGCTGTTAAATAACATGTGGGGGGTGTTGAGGTGTATTTCTACCCCCCCAACCCCCGGCCCAAAAATAAAAATCAGCCCCTCACAAAACAATGTCATTTTACTTAAAACAAAACTACTGCTGGCTTACAAAACAAGACTGTTCCTCCAAGAAGAAGAATCATAACCCATCTGCGACACGACCGTTTCACCAAAAGTCTTTTTATTTCCAAAATCACTTACCCATAGCTGCTAAAATAGACTCTGAATATTCCATCAGGCGGTCATGAACTCTTTGAAGCTATTCTTGCTGCCGAGGAAGGTCTTCCTATTGTTTGTGGCCATATTTAGCCAACTATTGTAGAGTACTCTTGTAATTCATTAGTATTAGGAAATTATTTATTGATATTCTCGTTTTTAATTTATTTTATCATTTAGTTTCCTATTTTACCAGCTCTCTTCTAGTGCTTCATATTGAAATTTAGTTAAGATTGAAGACCCTGAAGAGCCACATATATTATAGCCAACACGTTCCACCAATATTGTTATTAATAGAATAAAAAAAGTGGTCTCTCCTTAACGAGAGTTGCAGAGAAAGAGAGGAGAGCTCACTGCCGGCGTCGGGATGGACCTACTCTAGAGCCATCGCACCACCGTCGATCTGAGGCAGCTCTTTCATGGTTGCCGGTGAGGTGGAACGAACAAGATGGAGAGGGTTGTAGATGATGAACCAAGGAGAGTTTGTGATTTTATTCTCTGCACCAGCGAAATGACTCCGTCTATGGGCTTTATGTTCTAATTTTTCTTCTTGGGCGAAACGGTCCAGTTTTGTAAGCTAGCAGCAGACAATGTTTTGTAGGGGGTTAATTTGGGAAAGAAAATAAATGTCAGCATGCCAAGCTGTCATTTAGAGGGTGTTTAGACGTATTTGATATATGTGTGAGTGAAAAAGTACGTGAAAATATGTGTAATATTGTTTAAAATGTGAGTTAGAAGTTAGAACTCACTTACTAAACAGGACCTTAATAGTTTAAACTACTAGAGGGTAAAGTTTTGCCAACGGAACCAAACTTCAGGTGTAAAATCTAATACTTCAAACTTAAAAATGTAAATAGACCTTACCACATACAACAACAACACTCTTAAACCCCAGATCACAAACGCGTATCAGATCAAATTAAAAAGAGTTAACATTTGGTCCGAAACTGGCGTAAAACACTGGTTTTATGCCATCGAATGAAAACGTGCCACGTCATCTAATGAGACCTTACATCATATACAAAAACAGCACCAATAAATCCTAAGTCATCAAAAACGCGTATCAGATTGACGCCAAACCTCCTCTTGCATGAACCTCTACCACCACACACCGATGCACGCTGCCACACAAGTTGCAGGGAGCTTTTAAACATGCTAGAGTTTGTGAGTATAGTGTCGCGATCCCAAGGTTTGTTTCCATGATTTGCCCTTTTTCCCAATTTGGATTTCGAATTATTGATGAGTTTGGATTTTTTTGGGGATGTTAATAATTTGATTTGTTATGGATTTTTCTATATTTTGGTATTTTGATTAGATTCCTAAGTGTTAGGGTTCAATCCCTAAACGAATCTAATTGTGGTTCTTCAGTGATAGGAAGGAGGATTGATATTTTTTGATAGAGGCATAGAGAAGGCCATTATCTAACTACTTTAAGAAAATTCAGAACGATGTTAGTTGCTTGTATGATAGAAGTTTTGACCATTGAGTAATGTGGGAATAGAGAAATCAATATGAAATCTAAAACTTTTATTTTTCTAAAGGTGCAATGGAAGATTTTTTTCTTAATTTTTGGTTACAATTAAAAAGAAAAATTGTTGATTTATAAAGGAAAACCTTGTTTCTTTGTCTTGCAGCTATTTTAGGACTCTGCACTTAGTGCCTGTTTGTTTCCACTTTTTCAACCCAAAAAAGCACGTTTTGAAAAAAGCAAATACAAAGTTCGTTTGGTAAGGTATAAAAGTAACTTTTTGGAAAAAGTTGCGTTTTGGGTTTGCGAAGAAAACGCGCAAGAGTTGCGTTTTGGAAAAAGGAGCTCAGAGCTCCGTTTTGGAAAAAGCCCATACACGTTGAGCAATCTTACCGTTGGACTCTGGGTGAAGTTACCAAATTGCCCTTCACACCATTCCTTATTCCTCTCATCTCTCTGCTTTACTCTCTGCTCTCTCAATAACAAATTTCCAAATCCAAACACAAAAATATTTATAACAAATTCCCAAATCCAAACACAAAAAAATCTATAACAAATTCCCAAATCATCTAAGGAAAAAAAAAAATCAATCCCTTGCAAATTAGGATTCCTCAAAAAAAAAAAAAAAAAAAAAAAAAAAAAAAAAAAAATTCAGAATATAGCAAAATCTTTCAAATGGAGTTCTGTGGATGGGTGAGTTCTTGAGGACAGATGAGTAGTTGGCCATCCCACACAAGGGTTTCTTACGGTAGCTCTGTGGACGGATGAGTTCTTGCAGAGAGAGAGGAAAAAAAAAAAAAAAAAAAAAAGGAAGAAGGAGAGCTCTGTGGATGGATGAGTT
Source organism: Castanopsis chinensis (assembly GCA_032878915.1). Taxonomy (NCBI): domain Eukaryota; kingdom Viridiplantae; phylum Streptophyta; class Magnoliopsida; order Fagales; family Fagaceae; genus Castanopsis; species Castanopsis chinensis. Next base: position 6,480,464 of record JAVQMG010000106.1, read on the forward strand.
CTTGTAGAGAGAAAAAAAAAAAAAAAAAAAAAGAGGAAGAAGGAGAGCTTTGTGGATGGATGAGTTCTTGTAAAAGAGAGAAAAAAAAAAAAAAAAAAAGAGAGCTTTGTGGAACAATCTGGAGTATGGAAAAAGAGCTGGTAAAAAGAAGGAAAGAAGGAAAAAAAAAAGAAAAAAAGTGAGGGTATGTGGGTGGAGAAAAAAGAGTGGGGAAAAAAAAAAAAAAAAAAAAAAGGAAAAAAGAAGGAAATGCAGTACGTGTGTGGAGGAGAAAAAAAGAGGGAAAGAAAAAGGCAAAAAAAAAAAAGAAGAAGAAGAAGAAGGAAATGCTATCACAATATTTTCACAATACTTTCATAATAAATTTTAAGTGGTAAGTTATTATTAGCTAATATTGGTGAGAAAAAAAATAATTTTTTTAGAAAGAGAAAAAATAATTTTAATAGTAAGTTTAAATTAAAATCAGTGTCAACTTTTATCATAATATTTTCACAATAAATCTTAAGTGGTAAGTTATTATTAGCTAATATTGGTGAAAAAAAAAATTTTTTTAGAAAGAGAAAAAAATAATTTTAATAGTACGTTCAAATTAAAATCAGTATCAATTTTTATCACAATATTTTTGCAATACTTTCACAATAAATCTTAAGTGGTAAGTTATTATTAGCTAATATTGATGAGAAAAAAATAATTTTTTTAGAAAGAGAAAAAAAATAATTGTAATAATACGTTCAAATTAAAATCAGTATCAATTATCACAATATTTTCACAATACTTTCACAATAAATTTTAAGTGGTAGGTTATTATTAGCTAATATTGGTAAAAAAAAATAATTTCACAATATTGATTTAAGTATGAAATAAACTCCCTTATATATACATTGTCTTTTTTGGTAATTTATCCCTCAAACTGTCATTTTTATAAGTGCTAGCCAAACATTCAGCTTTTTCAAAAAGCACTTTTTAACAGCTTTTACCAAACACTTAGTTTTTTTTAAAAGCACTTTTTTATACTGCACTTTTTGAAAACTCCACTTTTTCAAAAAACCCAGTTTTAAAAAGCTGAACCAAACTCATCCTTACTCTCATATTAAAGGAAATCTTGAATATTGAAGAAAGTAGTTTCATACTCTACTGAATATAGGACTAATTTTTTGCTATGAAAAATTTAGTTTTGGTGGTTAGAAATTAAGCAAGACCAAGAAGTCAAATGGTCCTTTTTTTTTTTTTTTTGGGATACCATTTCAAGAAGATTCAAGTTACAAAAAGTTCTGGTTTACCATATAGCTATGGATTGGCATTATAGTTGCCAATTTAGCTAGTTTGTTGACATGACTATTTACAAATTTTGGGACAAACAGAGACTGATAGGTGCAGTCCTTGAGGCTAGGATGAGTCCAGTCTGTTAACAAAATTTTTTTCCTGCTAGTTGGGAATGCATTCCCTATTGAAAACCTGGACTGCTTTCCTACTATCACTGAGAAACAAAAAGTGGGTGTAGCCCAAATTCCTAGCTTTAATAGTTGCCTCTAGCATAGCTTCTTGAATGGTAACTAGTATTGGTTTTGCTGTACAGCTAGAAACTCCCTGCATAATGGTGGTCTCCATTCATGCTTTTGGCTTCGTAGGCAATCCCTACTCTATTCAGTCTCTTTTCTTTGACACCAAATATTTTGATGATGAGCTGCCAAGGACCTCTAATTTTCTAATCACATCTCTTCTGATTCGTGCTTCTATGGGATGTAACAGCACAGTTGCTAAAGGCTTCCTTGTACTTGTAAATAAGGGATTGAACAGTTAGAATGACCTCTAGGGGGTTAGGAGTTTTCCCTTCATGAGTTACCCTGTTTCTGTGGTTCCAAATGGACTAGAGTGTAGTGAACATTGCTTGTAGGTAGTGCATATTTTCTGATTCCAAGTCTTTGGTCCTTGCTCTATATGGTTGGGGTCCTTTCCATTGACTGTATTTTGTATTTTGTCCAAGCCTCAAGGATACTAGCTCATGACTTGTGGATTTGATATGCTTTATCGTTTTTCATATCTCTTATTTTGGTTCATCCATGTAAACTGAAATGATTACTAGTTTTGCATATTCGTTGTGTTCATAACATCACATTCTGTATGTAGAATTTGAAGTTAATTTTGTTCATAAATTTAGATTTCTAGTTTTCTTCTTGGGGAATTTTGCCTTTAAGTTTCTAGTTTTTATGAAATGATACAGTATATAGGAATTTGTTGGTTTTGTTGCACATTTCTTTAGGGCCTATTATAATTTTTGTTTTGTTATAGCCCATAGTCTAGTTTGGTTTTGTCTTTCTAATAATTATTTTTTTAATATGCACTTCCCAACAGGTACCAAACCAGAAGAAACCATGGTAGTAGAGGGGGCAACTTGACTCAGCTTGGTAAAGTGGGTACCAGATTAGTAGTAAGAAAGATCAACAAACATCTTAATGCTTGTACAAAGATCACGCTCCCCAGTTTGTTGTCATTGCTGATAAACCAGTAGATGCTTCTTTGGTTGGCTATGGAGCCAATATCATAGCTTATATGCATCCAAGTATAAGAGCCATTGTAGTGGATCAGATATAAGGCCAATGTAAAAATCTCATATTCTTTTCTGGAGGCTAGTGAGGAGAAATTTGATCTTGTTATTGTGTCAAATTTTAGTTTGTATGGTCCATGAGTATTTGTTTGCTTGAATTATTTGAAAATTCATGGCATTTTTGTGAATTTAAATTAGTATTCATGTAATTTTGATTCTATAAAAGAATTGTTAAAATGTCTTTTATATTGCTTATTTAACTGTAAGGTCTTTTAGTTATCCCATTTGAAAATTGTTTCAACAAGCTTTTGGTTGAGTCCTTGCGGCATGGAATTTCATGTTTTAGCTACAATTTTCTTTAATCCTCATATGTGATCACTGTTCTAACCATTACATTTAATTCAGAAAAGCATTTATGTTAAGTAATTGGCAACATGAAAGTAATTCAAGGAATATCAAATTCTTGGTCTAGAGATAGCCAACCTTAATGTTACAAGGCAACATGACTACGAAATTTAAAATTCAGTTTTTAGCTAATGGAAAACCTAAAAGGTGTGGGAGCAGAATCAAATTAGCAAGTCATAGTAAGGGGAACCAAAGTCTATTCAAGAGCACACATAAAATACCTCTATTATAAGCACAATACACAAAAGAAATTTAAAACCTTTAACACACATTCATACTTTAAAAGAACAATACACAAAAAATTTAAAACCATTCACACACATTCATAACAGAACAATACACAAAAGAAATTTAAAACCATTCACACACATTCATGCTTTAAAAGGAGTCGAAAGACTAGTGGATCTCATTGGATAAAAGCAACTCAAAAAACACTAAAAATTAGTCTATAAGATACACAATATGCTGAATTTAAAAGACAGACAGCTAATTTACATATGGGTAAATTTATGGCAGAAATACCAATACAAATTCCTGTAACACTTGCAACTAACTGTCACCCCATATACGGCAGAAATACCAATACAAATTACTGTAACACTTGCAACTAACTGTTACCGCTATATATGGCTGCCAAGGTATATAAATTTCAAAACCACTGAACAACGCTTCCATTCTATCACCTAGGATTCCATGTATTGAGAGGATGGTGGGCTTATTTTTGTCTTCTCAGGACCATAAACCCCACAGATCTCAACTTCTCGACATCCTTGGACAAGTGCACAGCAGCAACACATTAAATGTGGAGGAAATCATCAACAAAGCTTCCCGTGATGTTCAACATCTTACGAAGCTTTCTTCTGATGTAGAAAGTCTAGCAACAGCATGACAATACGAATGAATATGCCATAATTCATTACAGGATTCTGCTGAAGAAATGTGCTTGTTAGTTGCTACAGTAGCAATCTTTGAAAATGTCCCATAAGGAAAGAAGAATGTCTTGATACACAGGCAAGGTTTTGAACAACAACCAAGTAGATCAGTATGCCATTCTTCATGTCGGTATGAGCCTCTAGTTGACAGCAGATCATGTCCGGATGAAACAGAAGATGTGTTTCTTGAAGTTGTACGATTATCACTTCTTTTATGATAGCCTTCAGCAGATGAATTCCCCTTGTCATCACTGGCATCTGAATAATTCCACCACAATAAACTTAATTTCCCATAGCACATAGTACAATGAGAAGCAAACAAATTTAGACAAAACTAAACTCTTTTATCCTATATAACGGAATAAGAAAGAATTTGTGTTGAGCAGACGTTGAGTCTGACCTTGGATATCTCTTGAACAAGAGTTAAAGGTGTATAGCCAAAAGAAACCTTAGACACAGCCTTCTTTGCTATAATGTGAAATCGTAGGATACTAGAGATCACCCTAGATATGGTTGTGGGTGGCAGGGCTGGTCCAAGAGCTGCCATTGTAGCTAAACAGGAATCCCTTCCAACAATAACATCTCTAATCCCTACATCTTCTGCAAAAATAAGGCCTGTGTCCACTGCTATTGCTTCAACTTCTAGAGCTCCAAGAGAGAGAGGGATTTTTTTGCCTGCCAAATTCTAATGATTACACCTACTCTGTCTCATCAACAAGTTATCTAGGTCTTTTGATGCCTTCTTCATCAAACTCAAAATTTTACATGCAATCTGCTTTGCCAACCCTGCAAGGATCAAACAATTAATAAGTTCCAAATAAACATAACATAAGAGTGAATTAGAAATTTAGATTCATCATGCGTATCCTTTCCACCACCCTTGTCTTTTTGGCAAAGAACTAACTAGCTAAAATGAATGAACTATTAATAAACCTATTACACAGAAGGCATCTCTCAAAATTAGCCACAAATTCAAAACGCTCAAAATCCAATAATCAAGCTATACCCAAAATCATTGAAACAACAGCTAAAAATATTTTAGATGATAAACACAAGGATTTTAATCTATATATCTAATACATGGGACAAAAACTAATCCAGGAATTGTCAAGTTAAATTCCAACCAACAAAATCAACCAAATTTAACAATTAATGAAATCCCTCTTAACTCCAATTTGCAAGGATGCTCATATTCGTAAGAATACAGTCCCTAACAACTATTAGAGTGTATACAAATCCATCCTCCTTCCTATCATTGAAGAACTACAATTAGATTCGTTTTGGGTTTGAACCCTAACACTTGAGAGTCTAATCAAAACCCATCAAAGATACCAAAATACAAAAAAAAAAAAAAACCCAGAACAAATCAAGTTATTAACCCATCAAAGATACCAAAATACAAAAAAAAAACCCATAACAAATCAAGTTATTAATTTCCCAAAAAAAAAATCCAAACCCATCAACCATTCGAAATCCAAATTAAGTAAAATGGCAAATCATGAAAACAAACCTTAGGATTCAAACATCATGCTCACGGCGGCTCCAGCAACAAAATCGGTGACTTATGTGGTGGTGAGTGGTGGGTGGAGGTCCGAGCAAGAGGAAGCAGAGGATATTTTTTAATTGGGGTGATATTGTGTAATTGGAATGCATTAGTTGGGTTTTACAATCCTGAATGGGAATACTCAAGGGAGGAGGAAGAGGAGAAGATTTCAATATTAAAAAAAAAAACCCTAAATCTCTCTCAATCTCACAGATTCATCTCACTCACCGTCACTCTCCGCCTCTCCTCATACGCACCGTCACTCTCTCACTCTCAGAAAGGCCTTGGTCCACTCGCTTGCACAGGTAAATAATTAAACTTTCTGTTAATTGACTAGTGTGTGTTAGAAGTTTGAATTAGCTAGGTAACGAATTTGGTTTTTGATTGAATTTTATCAACTGGGTATGTGTTAGAAGGGTTTTTAGTATTTAGGGGGGTTTTTGGTTTTTCAACGATTCCTAATCAAATCAGTTTTTAGCAACAAATTAACTTTACTTAATTACTTGGTTTTTTATTACTCAATATTTTTTATTTGATATAAATTTTGACAAATCTATAATTAGATTACATTTTTTTGCTTATATCCTTTGAGCTTGCAAAACTTCAAGCAGATCAAATATCACTAGCTTATTTCATCAATCAAATATTTAGATTTTGAGTTTTTGTAGTTTAAAATTATATGTAAAAATTAAGTTTATGGATCAAATAGTAAATAACATTCGATTGACATGAAATTTTACATGTGTTTTAAGAACATAAAGAACATATAATTCAACGGTTAGATTTTCAAAATATGTCGTCATGTTAAATTGTTTAGTGAAAGTTGTAGTCTTATGCTACAACTAAGTTTGTAGTCAAATCTTGTCCTCAAAATTGTTCATCTTAAAAAAATATTGAGTCCTTACAAACAAAAAAAAAAAAAAAAAAATTCAAGAAAAATTTTAATTAACTAAAATTTTAAAAAAGATGTAGCTTGCAGCATTAATAATGAGATTATCATGTAACGATTTCAAAATAAAAATTTAAAAAAAAATCGTAGAAAGAAATTGTAAGGCTTTATGTATTTGGTTTTTTTTTTTTACTTTTATTTTTGGTTGTTGTCAATATATGAATTTAACTTTGTATTAGATTTTGTTTAATTTAAGTTCTTCATGAACACTCTGGGAAAATTTCTTGAAGCCATTACTGAGTTATATTGGTGTAATTCTAAGTAATATTATATCACATAATAACTTTCTATTAGATTAATATTTCTATAATCACACTGTTGAGTTATATGTTTTTATGTTCTTAATATGCACACCAAGTTTCTTGTCAATTGGAAGGCAATTACTATTAGATATAGACGCCCATCTTTTATGCATAATTCTAAATACAAAACTGAAGATTTAAACACATGATCGATGACATAGTTAGCGATCTTAGATCATCATGAAAATATTCAAGAATGTCAAATGTAAGAAGAGAATCTAATCCAAGGTGGGTTTATTAATACTTCACATCTAGTAAAGAGATATTAAGTAGTGTAACATTGCTTAAAGTATAATAGGAGTAACTTGAACTCAATCATATATATATATATATATATATATATATGTTGGGTTATAAATTGAATCCAATTAATTAATTCAATTATCCAAGTTGATTAATTATTCAAATTACAAGCAATAACGTGGATGCACAATCAAATCTCCAAATAATCTAGAGTACAACGGAAATTATATTTGACACAATAATTTTGTTAATATATAGGGAAAACCTTCACAAGGCAAAAACTCCACCGGGTGAATTTTAGGTCAACACTCCCAAGAATCTATTAACCAAAAACAAGTGGTTACAAATATAAGGTGATAATGCTGAGATCGTCAATTAAGTAGGTTCGTCTAGATAGATCAACACGGACTTCATCTCTATACCTACAAGAGTATGAATGGAATCCTTTTTGAGTAGTCACCAGTGTGATGCTGGCCACAGAGTTTCCGATGGTAAAGTCAGCGACTAGAAATGGCAGAGAAGGCTTATAAGAACTAGAGTGAATAAAGTGTTTCATCGAGTGTGTATGTATGTACCTTGTTTAGTTCTAAAATGTGTCTTATATACATCCTCTTTCTTTCTAGTCATTGTACCCTATTCATGGTTGTATAATTGCTTCTTTTGTAATGCCTCTAGGCTCATTCAATGTAGGCTTTGATGGGCCTCCAATAGTCTTCTTGGCCGATTGGTAACCGTTCGAGGCATTGAATACTCCTTTTTATGGCACCTCTACCATCGTCCATGCTGGGAAGGGACGGACGAGGGCACTTGATGGGCTCGTCTGGACAATGATATTTATTGGGACTATTAGCTACCCCCCACCCCCCCCCTCCCCCCCAAAGTCCTGTGGTTGTGTAATGAAGATCATAGGAAGATGGAAGGTTTTTTGTTTAGATGTGACCCTTAGGATTCCGTTTTAGTCGCATTTAATGCGTAGTGGCGACGCCGTACACATTGTAGCCATGTGGCGCATTCTAACTGGTAGGTGCCTTTGTTTGGTTCGAGGGGCTTTTGGTTTTTAGTTTTCTAGGCACATATTAAAAAAAAAATAAAAAATAAAATAAAAAATAAAAAAAAACTCTTTGTTTTCTTCTCCACTTTCTCACTTTTTGCTATTTTCGTATCATTTTCTAAGCATCTCAACTTTTGGTGTCTCCCCCATTTTCTTTAAGCTTGAATTTCTAAGCCTTGGAGTTTTTGAGGTACGATTGTCTTTACCTTTCCTTTTTCTTTCCTTGTAGCACCATTCTTTTCCCCTTTTCTGGCTTTGTTTAGATACTTGTTCTTCTCTTTCCTTAGTTTCATGCTTGGAAATTCTAAAATTAGGCAACCTTATCCCTCTATTTCTTTTCTTTTTGCGCGATTAGGGGCATCTTTAGGTTCTTTTCGTACCCATTGTCCTTCAATCGAAGGGTTTGCAGTTGGGGGTCACGGTCTAGGTTTGACATTGACTGATCTGTTCCCCTTATTGCGTCAATCTGTAGATTGGTTTGAGGAGTTGGTGGGTAGTCGAGGAATCATATATAAGGTGAGGTCTAGTGAACTAGAGACTGCGTTGTCGTCTAGTGACAACCTCGTTGAGGTGGAGAAGGATACCGCTGCTTCTGGCCCAAGAAAGGCTAGGGCTTTTCATGCCTTCGGGGAGGTGTGTGGTCTGGACTCTAACACCCTTTCTAGGTTTAGGGATAGTTTCCAATTCCTTGAGAGGGTTCGGATTTGTCTTCCACATAGAGAGGAATGGGCTTGTCATTTTTCGCCTAGGAAAATGTGTTTCTATAAGACCGTTTTCCAGTGTGGTCTTAGGTTTCCCATCCACCCTTCATTTTGGAGCTTTTGAATCATTTCAATATCACTTCTGGGAAACTTATGCCAAATTCGTGGAGGATTGTGATCAATTGTATGGAGATATGGATGGCCGTCACTGAAGGGGACATGATTAGGGTGGACGAGTTCACATATTTGTGTTGTCTAAAGGAGTCAAAGGAGTATGGGTAGCACGAACTTGTGCCCTAGGTCAGGAAGGCTAGGATCATTACTAATCTACCATCGTCCTTCCCATATTAGAAATCAAGGTTCTTTTTTGTGTCTGGGGACAGATGGGAGACTCCTTCCGATGAATTCTAGGGTGACGTTCCTAGGTTGCTTCGTCGTTGGAGAGACTTGAGTCTAGGTGCGTCGTCCTTCTACAAGTCCTTTTTCTTTCTTCTTTTTTTTGGTTTGTGGCTAATCTTTCTATTTTTTGTGTCTGCACAGTTAAGAAGCGTCCAAAGCTCAAGAGCAATTACAAGAGGCGTGCCGAAGTAGCTACTAAATACATCAAAACTATTAATGACTTCAACGACCTGGTTAACTCGAGAATCTTAGATCATCATTGCCTCAATCCAGAGCCTTCCTCCTTCATCCTGCGCGCCATTGAAATCGAAGAGAAGAGTGAGTGTTTATTTGGTTTGTCACTGACTTGGATTTTTCTTTCCCCTCTTTTTTTTTTTTTTTTTTAACAAGTATTTCTCTTTCGTAGAGATGACAACGAAGTTCAATCAGGAGATGTATGCCAAGATGAGAGCTAAGAAAAACGAGCCCTTCTCCAACCTTGGGAAGAGGGTGGTGTGTGTCGAGGAGAAAGGGACTCCTATCATGCCTATTGCCTTCATCTTGGAAGCTACAAGGACTGCATCTCCTGCCATCTCGGAGGAAGAGATTACTCCTCCCCCAAAGAAGCAGCGCGTGGCGAACAAGGGCAAAGAGTAGGCCGACTCACGCTCGTCAAGCGTTTAGGACGACGTCGGCCTGGCACTGACAAGGGCGCAAGATGCTTTCACTGCTGAGGAGCTCAAGGTCTTTTCTGGCATGCATTCCAACAAGATTATGGGTTGTCACATCCACAAGCTTGTTCAAGTGAAGTACTTGTATCACTTAATTTTCTTCTTCTTCTTTTTTTTTTTATTTATTTTTATTTTTTTATTTTTTTGGATCTAAAAGTTGGATGCTCTGTGTGATCTTCTTTTCAGGTGCTGGGGAAGGCCAAGGAAAAGGCTAAGGTTTTAGTTGACGAACTGAGGGTTGAGAGGCAGTTGACCTTAGAGAAGGATGAACAACTCCAAGCTACAAAAGAAAGGGCTAAGACTACTGCTACTAAGGCCGTTAAAGCTTTTCAACAAACTAATGAGTACAACACTATGCTCTTCAGTTGTTACTACAGGGGCTTCGAGCTCCTTTAGCAGTATCTCGTCAAGCACCCTACTAGTGTGGACCTAGGAAGTCCGGACCTGGAGAAGGTAGACAAGGATATGGGTCCGCTGCTACTGCTCCTGAGGGGAATGCTCCAGGCCCACTCCTACTGGTGGTGACAAAGCTGCCACGTGAACCTGTCCAATACACATATATACATGTTTTTCCCTTCCTCTTTTTTTGGGTGCCTAGTGTGTTTTTGGGCTTTATATTCTAACTCCAAGACAATGCTCTTTGCCCAATGTTTTTTGGGCTTTTAATTTCTATTTATGGACAAGATATGTTTATGCTATTGCTTATTTTCATACCTTTGATGGTTCTTTTCTTGTTATGTTTGATGTATTTGACTTGGGCTTTTGCCAGAATCTTTGTCTACTTACCCACGTTTATGGTTACTTAGTCATTTTTAGGTCACTTACATCCTACTGAGGAGTTTTGCCACTTAGACTTCGTCAGTAACTTACATTCGTCTAGCGAAATTTTGTCACTTAGTCATTTTTAGGTGACTTACATCCTACTAAGGAGTTTTGTCACTTTGGCTTCGTCAATGACTTACATCAGTCTAGCGGAATCTTATTACTTAGCCTTTTTTTAGGTGACTTATATCCAACTAAGGAATTTTTTCACTTTGGCTTCGTAACTGATTTACATCTGTCTAGCGGAATCTTATCACTTAGCATTTTTTAGGTGACTTATATCCAACTAAGGAATTTTGTCACTTTGGCTTTGTTAGTGATTTACATCTGTTTAGCGGAATCTTATCACTTAGCCTTTCTTAGGTGACTTACATCCAACTAAGGAATTTTGTCACTCTGGCTTCGTTAGTGACTTACATCCGTCTAGCGAAATCTTATCACTTGGCCTTTTTTTTTTTTGTGTACAATAAGCTAGAATATTGGCTGAATAGCGCTTTTATTGCTTTATTTCAAATGTGGATACAATTGTCTTTTACATTTATTGATGATACTTCTTCAAATGCTCAATTTTCTATGGTTGTGGCAGTTTCTTCCTGTCCATCATCTCCAAGTGGTAGCTGCCTTGTCTTGAGTAATGGATGATCTTATAGGGCCCTTCCCAGGTTGGCCCAAGCTTACCTTGGGCTAGATCCTTAGTAGCTAGCATGACCTTACGTAGGACGAGGTCTCCTATATTGAGTCTTTTGAACTTCACCCTCTTGTTGTAGTATTTGACCATCTTCTGCTGGTATTTTGTCATCTTCTAGGACGCTCCGTCTCTCACTTCATCTAGGAAATCCAAGTTGACTCTCAACTGATTATCATTGCTACCTCCACTAAAAACTTCTCTTCTCATACTGGTAATTCCTACTTCAACTGGAATTATTGCCTTGGTGCTATAGGTGAGCCTGAAGGGAGTTTCTCCTGTCGGGGTTATTGTCGTAGTTCTATATGCCCACAAGACATTAGGAAATTCCTCTGGCCATTCGCCCTTTGCTTCCTCCAGCTGAGCTTTGATGATCTTTAGCAGTGTTTGGTTCGTCACTTCCATCTGTCTGTTGGATTGTGGATGTCTTGGAGATGAAACCTAGTTCTTGATCCCTAATTTCGAGCAAAAGTCTCTAAAGTCTTGGCTATCGAACTGTTGTCTGTTATTTGATATGATCATTCGTGGTATCCCAAATCTGCAAATTATATTCTTCCACACAAAGTTTTGGATCTTTACCTTCGTGATAGTTGGTAGTGCTTTTACTTCAACCCATTTTGTAAAGTAGTCAATTGCGACCAGTAAGAATTTTACCTATCACTTACCTTGGGGTAGTGGACCCACAATGTCAATTCCCCACTAGGAGAATAGCCATAGGGAGGTTATAGGTGTCAACTTCTCTACTAGGATACGCTAAACATTTCCAAACGTCTGACACTTTTCACATCGTTCAATGAACTATCTTGCATTTTTCTGCATAGTAGGCCAGAAGTAACCTATTTTGACGATCTTACTTACTAGGGATCTTAAGCATGCTTGCTCTTTGCTTATCCCTTCATGGATCTCCTTTAGGATGTACTTAGCCTCACTTTCGTCAACACACTTCAAGTAGGGCATGGAGAAGCCTCTTTTGTACAGGGCATCGTTCAAGATAGTGAACCTGGCTGCACTCTTTCTAACTTTCCAAGCCTCCTCGACATCCTGTGGAAGTCGTCCATCTTGAAGGAAAGATAGAATTGGGGTCATCCAGTTGCTTTTGTTTTAAATTGCGAAGGTGTGGATCTCTTTAATATTGGGATGCTTTTAGACTCTTTAATTCTGTACTCGTCGATCCTACTTCTAATGAAGCCTGCTTCACTATCTCGTTTGCCTCAATATTCTGGCTCTTGGGGAATTGTATGAACTCTACCCAGATCAAATTCTCAAGCCAGATGCCTTTTCAGCCTTAGTATTTCGGCAACCTTTCCTCCTTTGCCTCATACTCTTCCTTTATCTGTCCCACGACCAGCTTAGAATAGCTCTAGAGGAGCAAGTTTTTAGTGCCTAACGCTTTTCCAACCCTTAGTCCCGTCAGTATTGCCTCATACTCCGCTTCGTTATTTGTGGTGAGGAATTATAACTGAACTCCATATCTGAGCATATCTCCTTTTGGGGTAATAATAATAACTCTACTCCGCCCTTTTTTAGGGCTGACGACCCGTCAGCCTAGATCATCCATCTCTCCGCTTCGTCCAATGCCCTGTCTTCGTTAGGGAATATGAACTCGGCAATAAAGTCTTCTAGTGCTTGTGCTTTGATAGTTGTTCTGGGGTGGTACTTAATGTCGAACTGGCTAAGTTCGATTGCCCATTAAACCATTCTTCCTGCAGCCTTGGGCTTGTTCATTAACTTCTTTATGGGTTGATTCGTCATCACCAGGATAGGATTTACCTGGAAGTAGGGGCACAGCTTTCGTGAGGCTACAAACAAGGCAAATGAAATCTTCTCGATTTGTGGGTACTTTGCTTCAGCTCCTTGGAATGCTTAACTGGCATAGTAGACCGAGAGTTGTGTTCCATTCTCTTCCCGAATTAAGGCTGCACTCACAGCTGTAGTCGATACTGTTAAGTATAAATATAGGTCCTACCTTTCTTTTGATGGGCTTAGGAGAGGTTGATTGCTCAAGTAATGTTTAAGCTCCTAGAAGGCCTTTCGCACTCTTCCGTCCAAGTGAAGGCTTGCTTCAAACTTTTGAAGAAGGGCAAACATTTGTCTGTCGCTTTAGAGACGAACCTGTTGAGTTCTACTATCCTTCTAGTTAGTTTTTGGACTTCTTTCACCATCTTTGGTAATGCAATCTCTAATATGGCTCGCACCTTTTTTGGGTTTGCTTCTATCCTTCTCTAGGACACCATGAACCCTAGAAATTTCCTAAACGCTACCCCGAAGGCACACTTGTTAGGGTTCAGCTTCACCTGATATTGCCAGAGAGTAGTGAATGTCTCCTTAAGGTCATCCAGGTGTGCAGATTCTTCCTTGCTCTTAACGAGCATGTCATCTACGTATACCTCCATGTTTCTCTCGATTTGCTTACTGAAAATCCTGTTCACTAACCTCTGGTAGGTTGCTTCTGCATTTTTCAGTCTGAAGGGCATTACCTTGTAACAGTAGAGCCCTTGGCTAGTGACGAAGGCAGTCTTCTCCTGGTCTTCTTCTGACATCTTGATTTGGTTGTATCTTGAGAATGCGTCCATGAATGTAAAGAGCTTTTTTCCTACCGTGGAATCCACTAGTTGATCTATTCTTGGCAGGGGGAAACTATCTTTCGGGTAAGTCTTGTTTAGGTCTGTGAAGTCTACACATATCCTCTATTTCCCATTTCCCTTCTTTACCAAGATGACATTGGCTAGCCAGTCTAGATAATAGACTTCGTGAATGAAGTCTACTGCCAGCAATTTGTTTACCTCATCCATAATTGTCTTGTTTTGTTTAGGAGCCAATACTCATCGCCTCTGCTGGATTGGCTTCTTCTCGGGATCTACATTCAGTTGGTGTTGGATGACGTTAGTTGCTATGCCTGGCATATCCTCGTGACTCCATGAGAAAATGCCCAAGTTGCCCTTAAGGAATTGGACTAGTTTCTTCTTTATCTCTTTGCTCGAAGTAGTCCCTATCCTTGTAGTCTTCGCTAGTTCCCCGTCTAGCTACTCTACGATTTCCAGGGCTTCCACTTTTTCTTCTTCTTTCTCTTCAATCATCCACATATGGTTCTCCTTTGTAGTTAATACTACTTGGTAGCATTCCCTAGCCAGCACTTGATCTCCCTTGATTTCGCCCACTCCATTCTCCTTTGGGAACTTTACCTTGAGGAAATTGGTGGACGTGGCTGCCTTCCAATGGTTGAGTGTAGGCCTTCCAATTATCACGTTGTACAAAGAAGGACAATCTACCACCAGGAAGTCGAGCTGACGAGTTAACTGTCGAGAATAAGATCCCACCGTGATCGTTAGTGTCATTATGCCTTTGGGATACACACTATCTCCACTAAAGCTAACGAGGGGGACTTAAAAGGCTGCAATCTTTCGAGATCTACCTTTAGTTATTGGAAAGCAGAGAGGAAGATAATGTCCGTAGAGCAACTAATTTCTATGAGGATCCTCTTGGTGTTAAACCCCTCTATCATGAGCATTATAACTAGGGGGTCATCATGCAGCTGCTTCACCCCTTTGGCACCTTCTTCTGAAAATAGGATGTCCCTGTCCATCCTTCTTTACTTCAGGGGTGGTATCTTGTGGATGTTGTTTACTTGCCTCTGTTGTGACTTCTTAAGGGATCTAAAAGACCCACTTGTGGATGGTCCTCTTGTGACTGTCATTATTTCTCCTATCACACTCTATGGATGGTTGAATGTGTTGTCCTAGTCCCTCAGAACAGTTTTGTGCTTATCCTTGTTATCACTTCTGGATCTGCTGGAGTCCCCCTTCTTCACAAACTTCTACAGCTTCCCTTTCTGAATAAGCTCTTCTATTTGCTCCTTCAGGTCTTTACAATCTTCTGTGTAATGGCTATGATCCTTGTGGAAATGGCAGTACTTCTTCTTGTCACACACATTAGGTGATGAGTGCAACGGCCTTGGCTATTTGAGGTAATGCTCGTCCCTAATCTGTGACAAAATTTTGTCAATGGACATAATTAAACAATTAAATTTTACCGTCCGAGGGGTTTTATCGTCCTTTTGCTTGCTCTCGTCAGTGCCCTAACGATCTCCCCTTTCTCTTTTTTGGTACCTTCCGGTCTTCTCCCTTTCCTTCCCTCTCCCTAGGCTTTACTTCGTCCTTTATTGCTACTAGGGCATCTTCGGTATTCATATACTTTTGCTCTTTCGAGAGCATTTCCACCATCATCTGAGGAGGGCTCTTTGCGAGTGAGACCACAAGGTTTCCTAAGGTTTTTTCGGCTTTGAAGGTCGTCAGCTATACTTTGTCATCTGCTTCATCTACCTCTAAGGTTTCTCTGGTGAAACGCTGCATATATGACCTCAGGGTCTCCTTCTCCCCTTGCCTGATAGTGAGCAGGTGGTTTGCCGACCTTTTCAGGTGCTGTCCATCGACGAAATGGTGTTAAAAGGAATTGCCCAATTGCTCGAAGTTATCGATGGATGACATTGGTAATTTAGTGAACCACTCTCTTGCTACTTCTTTAAGAGTGGGGGGGAAGAAGCGGCATAGTATCTCCTCAGGAGCCTGTTGAAGAACCAGAGTTGTCTTGAAGGTAGTGAGGTGGTCTAGAGGGTCTTTTAGACCATTGAACGGCTTAAGATATGGAAGACGAAACTTTGAAGGCACTAGGCATTCCAAGACTATTGTTGTAAAGGGCGAGTCTGTCCTCATGACCATCCTGTCTAAGCTCCAATCTGTTTTTTCCCTTATTGCACTTCTCAACTCATCCATTTACCTTCTCATTTGCCTAAAGGGGTCTGAGTTCGCTCCTTCAAGATTAGTTGGTCATCGGTGGTCATTCCTTCTTTAGCTATCTCCATCGTCATTCTGATTGGTCCCAGAACAATTATCTTTTTGCTAAAGTTGCAATCTCATCTCCTAGCTATCTCCATGCTGGCTGTGAGTGTTTGGATTTTCAGGGCTAACGCTGCCGAATCTTATGGCATGCTAGACTCCATTTGGACTCTATAGTTGAATGAAACTACGCTCTCAAACCTAAGTATGAAATTGTCATCCCTATAGATGGTGCCAAATTGATGATGCTGAGATCGTTAGTCAAGTAGGTTCATCCAGATAGGTCAGCACGAACTTCATTTTTATACCTGCAAGAATAAGAATGGAATCCTCTCTGAGTGATCACCAGTGTGGTGCCAGCCACGAAGTCTCCGATAGTAAAGTCAACAACTAGAAATGGCAGAGAGGGCTTGTAAGAACTAGAGTGGATAAAGTGTTTCAGCGAGTGTGTATGTATGTACCTTGTTTAGTTTTAAAATGTGTCTTATATACATCCTCTTTCTTTCTAACTGTTGTACCCTATTCGTTGTGGTATAATTGCTTCTTTTTTAACACCCCTGTGCTCATTTAATGTACACTTTGATGGGTCTCCAACGGCTTTCTTGGCCGATTGCTAACCATCCGAGGCATTGAATGCTTTTCTTTATAGTGCTTCTACCATCGTCCATTCTAGGAAGAGATGGACAATGGCACTTGATGGGCTCGTCTAGACAATGATATTTATTGGGCCTATCATAAGGAATCTTACCACTACTATACTTATCCCAAAATAGCAACCTACAGTTGAACCTTTATTTCAATTCCCAAATGTAACTAACAGTGTGCACATTGCATAGTATGTGACTTACTCCAACAACTTGAGAGTTGTTGTTGGCTACAAAGTTCTTCAATCCATTCTTGTAAATCTGAAAGCAATTTGGTACAAAACCCTGAGGCGCACAAGAGTTGCAGTAGCTTCACAAGAGCATGTAACACAATATATGTCTCTGTGTCTATATACTTTACTCTATTGATAATAGCTATAAAATATGTCTTTTATATCTCTAGAAACCTTAGGCATGAAACCCTAGAAGGCTTTGGTCATCATGGGTTAAAAACATATCTAAAAGTTGAAATTTGCATTTTCGATAGATCAAGAGGCATCGAGACAGGTATCATGATTTATTAAATCTCAATAAATCGAAAGGTGTCGAGTTAGGTATTGAGATCTTTTCGTTTGCCTTTTTTGCATTATAGATTGAGTAATCTTCATGTCTTCAAAACACTTCTTGATAGTTTAGCTTTCAAATCATTTAGATACTACCCAATTTCGTTGAATACCATTTGCACCTTTAAACTCTTACTGTCGTACATAATCAATAAAATTAGGAGAAAATAAAATAAAAGTAATTTTTTCTAACTTTTAAACCTAAAAACTAATATAATTTTGAGAAATTAAGGCAACAAGTTGTATATCCTAAAAAATTACCAAAAATCACATAAAATGGACAAAAAAAAACCTCAAGTTTGGATAGAGCCAAGTTGGGTTGAAATTCAATCCTACTTCTGTAAATTATACAATCTGGTGAAAGTATATACTTTCACCTAACTATAAAAGTCGAAGAGAACTCAACCAAGTCCTCTAAGGATTCATCGAAAACGAATCTAAAATACTACACTAATGCTATGTTTGGAAGTTTTGAGAGAGAGGAGAGTAGAGAGGAGTAGAGGGAAAGAGAGTAGTGGAGAGGAGAGAAGAGGGGAATGGTTATCCTCCACCTTGTTTGGATATTTGTAAAATTAAGTAAAGAGGAGGAGAATTATTAGTCTTTTCATTTGTAATTTTGTTAATATGATAAGGGTAAATTTGATAATTCATTTGATTAAGCATTTTTATGCTTCACTCTCCCTCCAAATCTCAC
This sequence comes from Castanopsis chinensis, assembly GCA_032878915.1. NCBI lineage: Eukaryota > Viridiplantae > Streptophyta > Magnoliopsida > Fagales > Fagaceae > Castanopsis > Castanopsis chinensis. Next base: position 6,498,484 of record JAVQMG010000106.1, read on the forward strand.
TAATTTGGAGGAATTAAAAAAGAGGGGTTAGAAGTAGTTTAAATCCCTCCAAATCCCTTCAAATCCCTCCCCCTCCTTCCTTAAAAAACATCCAAACAAGGTAATAAAATTACTCTCCCTCCCTTTACTCTACTCCCCTTTCTTCCCCCAACATCCAAACATAGCATTAAGTTTTTCTTTGTGATTTGGAAAAGAAGAAAAAGTGAATGCGAAATTGAATCCTAACGCGACAGAGATGAATTATGAGAATTAAAGATTAGGATTTGGAGTTGTACCATCTTTGATGAGGAGTCCTTAAATATTTGATTTATAAGCTCTGGGGTTTGGTAGTCTTATATTTTTCTCTCGTTAACGGTAACGATTTTGATGATAATGAAAAATCACCAATTATTTACACGGTCCTCACATACTCGAAACAACACCTGCACAATCACAAAAAGAGAAGACCTTAACAGATAGCACTGGTGTGGTGCCGGCCAAAAACCCTCTAAAGGTCAAGTTAGAGCTTTTTTCAGCCCTAGAGTGCTAGAGTTGAATGAATTATGCGTACCTTTTATTCTGAGGGTTCATGGGTTTTTATAGTAGAGTCGGCCTCCGTTTCTTGCGCATCAAGACGTTTCCTTCTAGGGAAGATCCTCTTTATCAAACGTATATTACGGAATTTATTGCTAGCTAGAATTCTTCTCATATTGGGATTCTTTAAAGTTAATCATGAGACGCAAGTTAATTCCATTTAGAATTCCTTAGAGCTTAATCAAAATGGATGGATGACATGTGTCACTTATATCCGCTACACTGTGTCCATGCACCTTTGATCCGTTGACTATCAACCCGTCAACTTAACACCATCATGTTTACTTAAATGGATCTGTCACCATCATCTTTTAATCCTCTTCAGTTGCCCCCTCATTCCATAGATCCATCAACTATTTTACATGGACCCATGGAATGACGGTTTGTTTCTACTCTTGATAAGCGTGTTTCAATTTGACAAGCCACCACAGAGCCATAAATGCATCAAGGACACGTGCGAATCTTGATTGGCCGTTTGCTAGGATCGAGGTGTCCCTTCGCCTTCCGCAATGTTCCCTCTATATATAGAGTCCATTCCTTTCATTTCTACATTTTGGAAAAAAATTGATTGATCAGAGTGCGACCGTCCACTGTACCTTATCTGTTGCCTCGGCAAATCAGTATTACCGCTCTTGTCGTTCTTTCGTCGCTTTCATTATACCGTCAATCTGTGAGTATTTTCTTTTCTCTCAATTTTTCTTCTTTATCATATATGTTAGTCCGTCGTCAATGTGGATCTAGAGTCTTAGGATTTTTTTTATTCGTCATTTGTAGGTGTCAGATGTCTAGTGAGGCATCAAGTGGTTAGCCGTTTGTCTGTGAAGGAGCAGGCTACGATGAGGTGTTCTGTAAGGTCAAGCAGACCTGGGCATCTCTAGTGAGAAGAGAGAACTGTCAGCCAACTCTCCTTCCAATGTAGAGGATGAGGGGCATAATGAGGATGGGTCAGAGTATGGCTCAAATGATGACTTGGATGGCATAGACCCTTCCATCCAATCCGTCGTAGGTCTTGATGGGTTCAGAAGTACTAGATTCCTAATAACATACCCATTTATCTACCTTTCAAGTCCGAGAAATGCTATTGCAAAGGCCTTGAAGATGTCGGGGTTTACGAGCAGATGCTCAAAGCGAGCCTACGATTCCCTTTAAGTGCCCTACACCGTCATCTTCTCTAATACCTGGGTTTGGCCGTCACTGAAATTTCACCCAACGCCTAGAGGGTTTTTCTGCGTGTTCAAGTCCTATATGGTGTGATGTCTGACGGTTCACGGTGGTTAACAATGGAGGAGTTCTTTTATTGTTACCGTCCATTTGAGATTGCCCAATCAAAGGGTATGTACAACTTTGTGCGAAGAAGTCCAGTGCTTAGATTAGTATGCGAGACCCCGGACTCCAACTGAAACTGGAAGGGTCGATATTTTTCCCATCAAAGTGATAATTGGATGTGTCACCCTAACAACCAAGAATATATATCTATAGATAAGACCTAGGACATAATGCCTCCGTCTGGTATATGTCTGTCTGCCTTAGCTTTGTTGTATAATTTGTTGAAGTCACTCTGATCGTTACCTTTTGCAGCTCGGGATCATCCGCCAGATACTACCGAACAATTTGGTTTTTTGGAGAAGATTTTCCAGACCACCAGGCTGTCGGAGAGAACGTGGATCAAGCTAGTTACATTGGACACTCTACATTGGTACTGTGACAATCCTGAACCCACCAACGTTGCTTGTAGGTACGACAATCGAATCCATTGTCATAAGTCTTTTTCCCTCTATTTGTTTTTTATTATTGATTACCGCCATTTTTAGCCGTCCTTTTTTCTCAGAAATGGAAGATGCCAGGAGAAGGGTAATCATTAAGCAGTAGGCTACTGCAAAGAAAAAAAAAGGGGGCGACTTTCCCCCCAAGATGGGTTCATCTCATTCGTCTACTAAGAGACCCCTTTTGGAAAAATTTGATCGTCATAACAATAAACAGATAGTGGTGATAGGGTTACCTGTTGATCAAGGATCTGGCAAGTTGAAGTTGCCTCCCAAGCTTAGGTCAGGTAGGGGCAAGCGTCTAATGTCAATCCAGACCCCGTCAAGGAAAAACCTCCCATCTTGCTTCGAGAAGATTCGCAGTATGCCCTTAACTAAGTGACCTCCATCATTAAAGAAGAGGACTACGAGGATTTGGATAATCATGCTACGGAAGCCATGGGGGAGACGACCCTGTTTAGCCTTACCCAGGTTGGTACCCATCACAACATGTTCCATCATATTTTTATCAATTTATACTTATTCTTTGATATTGGTGTAGGGGGTACTCATGGCTAAAGGATTAATGGACCGTTTCCTTGCCCAAGAGAAGACGGTGGGGCGCATCCGTGCAAAATCAAATGGAAGAGGAGTTGGCAGAGCTAAAGGGCTAGAAACTCCGTCATGAGGAGAAATTGAAACTATCCGAGCAGGTTCGAGGTGAGTTGGAGAAGCAGGTGGAGTCAATGAAAGAAGCCTTGACAGAGAAAGATGATAGCCTTCGTCATGCCAAAGCTAACGCCATTAGAGAGTATCGTGATGTAGACGCACTTCCAAGTGAGTTGGGTACCTCTTTTACCGATGGCTTTGAAGATTGCATCCGTTAAGTCAAAGCTTCTTTTCCTGACCTGAACCTCTCTCACATTACCATAGACCCTGACGGCCAGACCCCTGCTTGCCCCATTGATTCTGAAGGAACGAACGAGCTTTTTGGTGAAGATCTTGGTGACAGTGAAGCTCAAAAGGATAACACTATAAGGTCTGTTGAAGATGCTGCCCATCAACCGTTAGCCCTGGAACCTGAAGATAAGGAGGACAAACCCGTCACCCTAAAGTAGCATATATATATTTTTTTCTTTGTTTAATTTTGTATGTATAGGAGGACAGTTTAATTTTTATCCGTTTCCTTTACAAACTTTTTGTAAACATTTATTGCATCCATTCAATACGGGGAATGACCGATTTAAATATTTCAAACCCATCTTATAGTTAATGAACCCGTCCGTTTTACCGCAAAGTTCGATTATTTAATCCGTTTACATGATGTGAATGACTATTGAGCCGTCCACTTTCTTAGATTTGTAGTTGTAGCATTTGTCCATTTTTATAGACTATCAATTCAAGGACTTGTTATGTTTTATCCTTCATAGGATAAACTGTCCACTTTATGGGCTTTACTAAATGTCCTCCGTAGTAGGATGATCCGTTTATTTTGTGGGCTCAATAATTTTCATCCTTTATGGGATGATCCGTGCACTTTGTGGACTTGTAATTTTCATCCTTAATGGATGACCCGTCCACTTTGTGGACTAGTAATTTTCATCCTTAATGGGATTATCTGTCCACTTTGTGGACTAGTAATTTTCATCCTTTATGAGATGATCCATCCACTTTGTGGACTTTAGTAATTTTTATCCTAAATGGGATGATCCATCCACTTTGTGGAATAGTAATTTTCATCCTTAATGGATGATCCGTCCACGTTGTGGACTAGTAATTTTCATCCTTAATGAGATGATCCGTCCAATTTGGGGACTAGTAATTTTCATCCTTAATGGGATGATCCGTCTACTTTGTGGACTAGTAATTTTCATCCTTTATGAGATGATCCGTCCACTTTGTGGACTTTAGTAATTTTCATCCTTAATGGATGATCTGTCTACTTTGTGGACTAGTAATTTTCATCCTTTATGGGATGATCCGTCCACTTTGTAGACTTTGTAGATGAATCTCAGCAGAAAGCATTCAATATGTTCTAAATAAACTCCTCTTATTATGATGGATGAGTAGAATATTGTTCACAAAAAAGAAAATTGTCCTTTGGGTTCTAAAGTACTGTAGAAAATAAAAACTACAACTATCTACTGAAAAAGATAAATTGGAAATGAAGAGTGTGATACTGTCTTTGCTCATCGTCTACTGGTAGTACTTCTTTAGGTGCTTTGTATTCTATGGATGATTCAACTTTTGCCCTTCCAGCGTCTCCAAGTAGTATGTTCTCTTCCTATGCCATGAGGTGATCCTATACGGTCCCTCCTAGTTAGGTCCTAGCTTCCCTTGGGAGGCATCTCTGGTAGAGCCAGTTACTTTCTTCAAGACAAGATCTCCAACCTGGAAGTCCCTGTGCTTGACCTTAGAGTTGTAATGTTTCACCATGAGGTTCTGGTACCGTGCTAATCTTTGCTCTGCCGTTGCTCTGACTTCGTCCACCAGATCAAGTTGCAAGCGCATGGCTTCATCATTCTTGCTCTCATCGTGGTTCACGACTCGGTAACTTATGAGCCCTACTTCTGATGGGATGACTGTCTCGCTACCATATGCCAGTCGAAAAGATGTCTCCCCTGTTGGTGTCCTTACCATTGTCCTGTATGCTTATAAGACATTTGGTAATTCATCCGGCCATATGCCCTTTGCCCCCTCGAGCCGAGTCTTGATGATTTTGAGCAAGGATCGGTTCGTGACTTCAACCTGTCCGTTGGCTTATGGGTGGCGGGTGACGAGTAGTGGTTCTTGATCCCTAGTTGTGACCAGAAATCTCACAATGCGTCATTGTCAAATTGCTTTCCGTTATCTGAGACAAGCACCCTGGGAATACCATACCTGCAAATAATGTTTCTCCATACAAAACTTCAAATATTCTTCTCTGTGATAGTGGCCAAAGCCTCAACTTCCACCCATTTGGTGAAGTAGTCAATGCCGACCACTAGGAACTTTAACTGTCTTACTACCGTTGGGAATGGGCTCATGATATCTAACCCTTATTGCGCGAACGACCATAGGGCTGTCATAAGGGTGAGCTCTTCTGTTGGTTGCCTTATGAGATTGCCAAACCTCTGGCACTTGTCGCAGGCTCTAACGTATGCATCGGTATCCTTTTGCATTGTTGGCAAGTAATATCCTGCCCGGAGTAGCTTATGAACTAAAGATCTTAATCTAGAGTGGTTTCTGCAAATTCCTTCATAGACCTCCCTTATAATGTAGTCTGACTCTTCAGATGCTAGGCACCTTAGGTAGGGTCAGGAGAAACCCCTCTTGTACAAAATGTCTTTAATCAAGATGAATCTGGTCGCTTTAACTGTCAACTTTCTTGCAGCTTCCTTGTCGTCTAGTAGCTTGTCGTCCCTTAGGTAGGTGGCTATCTAGGTCATCCAACAGTGTTTATTGCTTACTTTCTGCACACCAGTACTGTCTATTAATGATGAGAGTTGGACGAAGGATAATACTTGGTCGAGGACGATAATAGGTTCTACGAAAGCTGTTTTTGCAAGTCGGTTGGCATCTTGGTTCTCTTCCCATGGGATTTGAACTAACTTGATCTGGAGTTTACTTGTTCGACCCTTCACTTCCTCGAGATACCTCTTCATTCTTTCATTCTTGCACTTGTAACTACCATTAACTTAACTAGTCACGATTTGAGAATCGGAGTATACGACCATATTTTTGGCTTCTGCAGCTATTGCGAGGTCTAATCCTGCTATCAAGGCTTTGTATTCCACTTCATTATTGGTGGTGGAAAAGTCTAGACAGATCATGCACTCGATCTTATCTCCTTCTAGGGTGTGGAGTACCACGCTGGCCCCTCTTGTATACTTATTAAAAGATCTGTCTGTGTGGATGCTCCACATGGGAGATTCCTCTGCCCCCTGGTCTTCCATGAGAGTGAACTCAACAATGAAGTTCGCTACTACCTGTCCCTTCATAGCAGTTCGTGGTTGGTACCGAATGTTGAACTTACTCAACTCGACCGCCTATAATGCCATCCGTCCCGTAGCTTCGAGGTTACTCATCACTTTTCGTAAGGGTTTATCCATCAGGACATTTATTATGTGTGCTTGAAAGTGTGGCTTGAGTTTTCATGCCATTGTCACTAATACAAATGCTAGCTTTCCATCTAAGTGTATCTTTCTTCTACTCCTCTAAGTGCTCGGCTTATAAAGTATATGGGTCGTTGTACCCTATCTTCTTCTTTGACAAGAGTCGCGCTGACTACCGCTGGGGAGATGGCTAAGTATAGAAACAACTCTTCCCCCGGCTTGGAGGGGCTGAGTAATGGTAGAGAAGATAGATACGCCTTCAAACCTTTAAATGCCTTTTGGCATTCCTCCATCCATTCAAATGATCTCCTCAGCGTGCGGAAGAAAGGGAGGCATTTGTCCGTGGCCCTTGATATGAACCTATTTATGGCTTCTATTTTGCCATTCAAGCTTTGTACTTCTTTTACCGTCTTTGGCGGAGCCAATTCCATTATCGCCTTTACCCTCTCTGAGTTGACCTCGATACCTCTTTAGGATACCATAAATCCCAACAATTTCTTGTCATTACACTAAACGCACACTTATCCGGATTCAATTTCATGTTGTAAGACCAAAGAGTGTTGAAGGTGGAGTGTAGGTCACTCAAGTGGTCGAACTCCTGGATGCTTTTCACCAGTATATCATCTATGTAAACTTGAACATTTCTACCAATCTGGTGTGCGAACATCCTGTTCATCAATCTCTGATATGTGGCTCCTGCATTCTTGAGTTCGAAAGGCATTACTTTATAGCAAAAGAGCCCCTAGCTTGTAACAAATGGGGTCTTCTCTTGGTCAGCTTCATCCAACTTTATCTGGTTGTAGCCGAAAAATACATCCATAAAACTCAAAAGTTCATGTCTTACGGTTGAGTACACTAGGGTGTCGATACGCGGCAGTGGGTAATTATCCTTAGGGTAGGCTTTATTTAGATCTGTGAAATCTACACACATTCGCCACTTTTCGTTGACTTTCTTCACCATCACCACGTTTGCCAGCCAATCCAAATAGTATACTTCATGTATGAAATCTGCTTCTTGCAACTTCTGAACTTCCTTGGCTATAGCATGGTCTTGCTCCTGCGCAAACACTCGCTTTTTCTGTTAGACGGGAGAAAACAAGGGTGACACTTCAGCCTATGAACTAAGACTGACGGGTCAATTCCAAGCATGTCTTCATGACTTTAGGCAAATACGTCTTGATTCTTCCTTAAGAATGCTGCGATTGCTTGCCGTACCGTTGGGCTAGCCAGAGTACCTATTCTTATGGTTCGCTCAGGCTTAGAATCGTCAAGGGGTACTTCGTCCAGTTCTTCTATCGGTTCTGCTATTGTCCGACGTTCTTCTATATTCATAGTTAGGAGAGGATCATCCATCTCCATCATTGCTATGTAGCATTTGCGCGCGGCAATTTGATCTCCGTGCAACTCTCCTATTCCATACTTAGTAAGGAACTTGATCATCAAATGGTAGGTCGAGGTTACAACCTTCCATGCATTTAGAGTAGGTCGTCCGAGAATAGCATTGTAGGCAGATAAGCAATCGACCACAAGGAAAGCCACATCCTTCGTGATCTACTGTGGGTAATCTCCAACCATCACAGACAATGTGACTACACCAAGAGGGTAGACCTTTGTCCCTCCAAAGCAGACGAGTGGAGCGTTTGTTGGAACCAGCTACTCTCTACTAATCCTCATCTGTTGGAATGCGGGGTAGTAAAGGATATCAGCCAAACTTCCGTTATCAACCAAGACTTAATGCATATTGTAGTCTTCTGCTCGTATGCTGACGATGAGTACGTCGTCATGCAGATGGTGAAGGTGTCGTGCATCCTCTTCAGAAAACCCAACGATCGGGTTATTAATTCGCCTTATTTTTGGTATAGAGCCCATCAGCTAGACTTTCTAAACCATCCATAAATATGTTTTGCGGGCTTTTTTAGACGACCCTGCCGTAGCAGTGCCCCCAACAATCATCCTTATGTCTCCTATCAGCAGTCTAGGACACTCGTTCTCGCTTCGGGGGGCCTGATCTTGTGGCGAATTCATCTTCTCTTTGTTGACGAACCTTTGCAGCTTTCCTTGTCTGATAAGAGCTTTGATCTGATGCTTCAAGTCGTAGCAGTCAGCTGTATCGTGGCCGTGGTCACGATGAAAATGGCAATATTTGTCCCTTGACCTCTTGTTAGGATCCCCCCTTAATTTTCGAGGAAAGATCAGGGCTCCTTCATCCTTTATCTACATTAGCACTTGGTCGATCGGAGCCGTCAGAGGGGTGAAGTTCGTGAACTTCCCTGTAGGTGGTTTGGAACGTCTGTCCTCTCATCGTTCTCCAGTCCTGGCCATCTTCAGGCCTCTGTCTAATCGAGTATCTTCCTGTCTCTCCCTTTTCCTAGGCTTTTCTTCCTGGGCTAATAATGCGTCTTCTGCATTCATGTATTTTGTCACTCGGTAAAGTACTTCTGACATAGTTTTTAGGTCGTTCTTATATAGAGAAAACATGAACTTAACCTTCTGCAAACCGTTGGTGAATATGCCACGAGTATTTTGTCATCCGTTTCGTCTATCGAGAGAGCCTCTTTGTTAAAGCAAGCTATGTATGATCTTAGCGTCTCGTCTTCTCGCTACCTAATGTTCATCAAACACGTGGTGAATTTCTTATACTTGTGACCCCCGATAAAGTGCGATACAAATTGAGCGCCTGACTCTTTGAAAGTGCTAATGGAGTTGAGCATCAGCCTGTTGTACCAGATCCTTGCAGCTGCTTTCAGCGTAATGGGGAAGGCTCTGCACATGATCTCGTCTGGTACTCTTTGAAGGTGCATTATGGTCTTGAAAGACTCTAGGTGGTCTAAGGGGTCCTTCGACCCGTCGTAACTCTCTATCTGAGGCATGCAAAATTTTTAGGGAAGGGGGCATGAACTGACGAGCACTGTGAATAGTGAATCAGTTCGATGGACCAGGTTATCAAGGTCGTTGAATACTCGACCTCTAAGGGCGTTCGTCATCACATCCATCCGCTCCCTCATAATCTGCATCTCGACGACTATGTGAGGTAGGAGAGTAAGGTGGTCTAAGGGGTCCTTGGACTCGTCGTAACTCTCTATCTGAGGCATGCAAAATTTTTAGGGAAGGGGGCATGAACTGACGAGCACTGTGAATAGTGAATCAGTTCGATGGACCAGGTTATCAAGGTCGTTGAATACTCGACCTCTGAGGGCGTTCGTCATCACATCCATCCGCTCCCTCATAATCTGCATCTCGACGACAATGTGAGGTAGGAGAGTATCAGTGGAAGATGGCCGGCTTGTGTCTTGCCGTTCCGATCTGCTCGGAGTGTTGCTACCCTCAGGTCCTTCCTGGTTCCTCCTCTAAGCGCTTATCCCTTCTTGGTCTTCCTCCTGTGTGCCGAGGCTTGCATTCTTCTACTGCAATTGCTCCTCCAAGTCATGATTCTGTTTGGTTAAGCATTTGGCTGCCACCACAAGCATCTGGACTTGTCTCTCCAAGGCTATAGCGTGCGGTTTGTCACCCTGATTATTGTTGGTTGTTGCCATTGAACGAGTGAGTACCATGCAACTTTTTGTCCAAGGATCGGCGTGTATGGCTTATTCCAAGTTTAACGTCGTTTTTTCCTATAGACGGCACCAATTGATGATAACGAAAAAACACCAATTAGTTACACAGTCCTCACGTACTCGAAACAACACCTGCACAATCACAAAAAAAGAATACCTTAACAGAGAGCACCAATGTGGTGCCGGCCAAAAATCCTCCAAAGGTTAAGTTAGAGCTTTTTACAACCCTAGAGTGCCAGAGTTGAGTGAATTATGCATACCTTGTATTCTAAGGGTTCATGGGTTTTTATAGTAGAGTCGGCCTCCGTTTCTTACGCATCAAGATGTTTCCTTCTAGGGAAGATCCTCCTTATCAAGGCATATATTACGGAATTTATTGCTAGTTAGAATTCTTCTCGTATTGGGATTCTTTAAAGTTAATCATGAGACGCAATTTAATTCCATTTAGAATTCCTCGGAGTTTAATCAAAACAGATGAATGACACGTATCACTTATATCCGCCCCACTGTGTCCATGCGCCTTTGATCCTTCGACTATCACCCCGTCAACTTAACACTGTCATGTTTACTTAAATGTATCCGTCACCATCATCTTTTAATCCTCTTCAATTTTCAATTTAAAATTTAATGTGGGAAACATGAGCGGTATTTTCTTATTATTAGAGTTATATATACATATATTTATATATATATATATATGAACAAACAATTACAACAATATTTTTATTATTAGAAAACAATATGTTGACATTCTAGTACACCAGTGCCAAACTTGAGTTGTACAATTTACATATGTCTTGAATTTGGGTCGGATGTGTCAGCAATGATATTTTCATCATTATACACCAAGGTTCAAATTAAACATGGCAAAACGGGCGGGTCATGTCGGGTTGGGTCAATTGGATTGTGGCTCAAAACGGGTTATTTTAAGCGAGTTAAAACGGGTTCGGGTCAACAGGCTTGCGAGTCGGGTTGACCCTTTTTTTTCACATGAATTTATTTTTTTAAAAAGAAAACAACATGTATTTATCATTTGGAAAGTTATGCAACAAATTACTTGATGTAAAATGCTTTACTTTGAATTCACCACTTATATCAAGAATAAATTCAGTTAAACCTATTACTACTTATTCAATAATTTTAAAATTATATAAATCCTAACATTGCTATCTAAAACAAAATAACACAAAAATAAGTAAAACAAATACGCAAGTTTTATTTTTACACAATATCAACATCCCAAAATATAAAACAAAATTACAAATGATTTATTGGATAACTCATTTGACAAAGAATAAAAATATATAAGAAATTTACAATCTTAAAAATTAATTTTATAATCTATTATCAATTGTGGTTGACACTCTATTTCAATTTGAGATATACATTGAAGTTTGATTGTTTACTTATTTATACATGATCTCTTTTAAGAATATCATATCATTATTAAGCAACACATGCTCTAGAAAATATCATAATTTATTTTGAGAAGCCGTTTATTTTAGGCATAAATTGTTAAAAAATAGGTCTAAGCATTCATAATTTATGCTAATTTGATATTTTGGCTTCATTATTTTCACACTTGTGAATGTTTTTCACACATGTCTACAATTTTAAATCTATGTTTTTAACTCTACTGTAACCAGATTATCTTGGCATGTACTTTACTATTTGATATCTAAAATTTTTTAATCATTACAGAATGCTCAACCATTCGCCTTTTAATTAATTTGCGTGCAGTTATGTAAATGTTTCAATTGTTTCCTTAAAACTCACAACAAACAATTAAACCAATATTGTCTTAATTTTACTGTTTTTTTACCCAAAAAAAAAAAGTTTTAAAAAAATGGTTCGGGTTCTGGTCGGGCGTGGGTCGGATCAGATTGGCTTGCAAAAAACCTGGGTCAGGTCACTAGTCAACCCGTTTTTGCTTCAGGACAAAAAAATCGAGTTCGGGTCAAGTATTTTTCAAGTAGGGTCGGGTCAGAAAATTTTGACCTGTTTTGCCATGTTTAATTCAAATTCCCCTCTCCGCATTATAATAATTACAATAAATCATGTTAGTGTTAGGATTAGTGCCCTTAAATCCTATTGTATGATACTATGTATGACTTAATGTTTTGTTTAATAAAGTTATTTTTTTTATATTTAAAATAATTCTAACATGAATATTGAGACATTATCATATAGTCCATGAGATGCATAGTATATGATTTATGTTAAAAGTTTTAGAAGATATAAATCACAAGTTCTTTGTAAACTCAAAAGTGTAGTTCGTAGTTGGTGATGAAATTGGGCATTTCATCTGTGAAGACTATAACATATCAACTAAGATAATTTGTCTTGATCATGAAAATGGAGATTTCTAGTTGATATGTTTTAAGAGTTAAGACATATTGAACTGGACCGCTGTGAGATTTATTATTCTTCTAACGACTGCCAAATGAATAATAAACTCACGACTTATATTTACATGAACTCTTAATCTTGAGAAGATAATGAACCTGATCATGAGGTGTAGGTTACTTTGATATATCAAGAGTGAGATCTATAGTTACGGTCAAAACCATAGTATGTTGGGCAACCACATTTAGTGTTGATGGAACATATATTCTCAAGATGGAATTCATAGTCTTTTAACGGAGATATAAAATATTCCCTTGAGATAAGTTTAATGGGTTTGGTTATTCAGAGAGTTAAGCCTAACCACTTTAGTAAGGAGTTACTAAAGTATATATTTATGGAATTGGATTTCATAAATATATGATGAATAATTTTAAAGGATTAAACTGGGTACTTAAGAAATTTAGATGTAGTAATCTATAAAGTGGCAGTCTTCTTTCATGACTTTGTATTACTACGAATATTTTATGAAGGAGTTGCATGTATAATAAAGCCTTGGGATATAATTTATAAATAAGGCCTATAGTGCAACTATACTTATATAGTGATATTAAATATAGTTAATGGTAACTTTGGACTTGTCAAGAGTTGACAGAAAAGCCCAAGGCCCATTGGAGCTAGTGTCTTATTGGTCCATTTTGGTCCCACTCCAAGCCACACACTTAAGCCCAATTGGAAAGACCTAAAAGGCCAGCCCAATTAAATAATCAGTTAGATATAAAGGGAGAAACATACAGAATTTTCTGTAGAGAACATAGAGAACAAAGAGAACACTATTGTGAAGTGTTAGACACTTTGACATTTTCCCTTTGGAAAACTGATTGAGAGACCACACATTTTGGATGTTAGTGAAATTGGAGTGAGGATTGAAAGTATTCTCAAGTGCTTTTGATCTTCAGTTTTGAAATTTATCACTCCAAGGTACACTCTCTTGTTCTCAAATTCTGAAATTTACATAGTACATGTTAACTTTTATGAATGAAGTAGATTCTTTATTTTTCCGTTGCGTATGTTTTGTATGCGATACAAGCATGTTATTTTCCATCAAATGGTATCAGAGCGATCTTCATTTCGTATCTGTTTAACATGTTTTAAGTTTTGGAATTGTTAATAATAGTTTCATGTTGTTAGAAATTTGTTTTTCTGCATGCATGTTGAAATTATTGTTTGATAAAAACTGATATTGATATTATGATGTTGTTTAATTTTGAGTTTAAGTATGTTAAACTGAACTTTAAGGCTATGGCATCAATGAAATTCAGTTTTGATATCAATTTCTATTCATTAGTATCATATGATGGTTGTTTTGTTCATAAAAACATTAAAAAGCTATCTTAGAAAAATTCTGAAAAATTCAAAATTCGTAAATCTCGATCAATAAAGAATCTGTCGAGAATCGATCGAGCTAACAGAAGTTTTCTCGATCGATCGAGGATCTATCGAGCATCGATCGAGCTTCGTGGAATGTTTCTCGATCGATCGACGATTTGTCTAGGATTGATCAAGCAGTCAGAACTTTTCTCGATCGATCAAGGTACATTCTCGATCGATCGAGGACAGTGAATCCAGAATTTTCTTAAAATGTTTTTTACCTAAATATAAAGAGCAAGGCTATGTGTAATTTGTTTACAAACATTTTTAAGATTTAAAAACTTTATTTTAAAACATCTAGTGGAAGAGAGATACAAGGGTTGGATCTCATGGCCTCCATTATTAGTTCATTGTAGTGTGAAATACATACTTTCTCTTTGCCTCAAGCTTAGCATTCCATACGAAGAGTATTTATTTCATGGTCCTACAAGATTGAATTTCCTGGTTTATAGTGGTTTGATCAAACACCTTATCTTAGCTTCGAGCTTTGCATTCCATGCGAAGGGTGTTTGTATCATGGTACTACAATATAAGCCTGTTAAAAGGATGAAATGTGGCTACACATGATTCTAGACAATGGTATACACTAGACTAAGTATTATAGTATCTTCTATGCTAAGTTCTTACTATTATTACTTAGTGGCTAAATGTAAAATGGCATATTATTAGTAATTGATAAGAGTTATCATGATAGCACTAATAATGAGAATAGTTCTCAATCAATCATAGTATTTAATGTTCACTCTATGCTGAGGGATATTGAATATAGGATTGAGTTGTCATTGCATATATTATGTTATGGTTTTGTTAAGGTTCCATATTATATGTTTATATGCTAAATTGATAATGTCTCGTTTACTTATTATATTCATGTTTATTATTTTTAGATTTGAACATGGCATCATTTAGCCCACTTGTTTCTATTCTTAATCAAAACAAACTGACTGGATCCAACTATGTTGACTGGAAAAGAAATTTGGACATTGTTTTAACTGTTAAAGAGCACAAATATGTGCTTACTCAACCATGTCCTAACTTTCCTTCATTAGATGCTCCTCTTGAGGAAAAACAACGATATGATCGTTGGCAGAAATCTAATGAAATAGCCACGTGCTATATCCTAGCTTTTATCTCAAATGTTATACAGCATCAAATGCAGGATGTAGAACTAACTTCAGACATTATGTTAAGTCTAAAAGAGATGTTTGGTGAGTAAGGCCGTTCTGCAAGGCAAGAAACCATGAGGCAAATTTATAATACTAAAATGGCTGAAGGTCCTTCAGTAAGGGAGCATTGTCTTATAATGATCTCTAATCTGAATACATTGGATGTTTTAGGTGCCGACATTGATGGAGAGTCCCAAGTGGATATGATAATTTAGTCACTACCGAAATCATTCAAGGAATCCAGATTAAATTATAATATGAAGAAAAATGTTTATTCTTTGTCTGAATTGATGAATGAATTGGTAGTGAAGGAAGACATTCTTGGTACTTCTAGTGTTGAAGCTAATATGGGTGAAGTTTTTACTTCTCAACCTAAGTCGAAAGGCAAGGGTAAGAAGAAGAAGAAGAAGAAGAAGGACTTCACTAAGCAAGAGGTTAAGCAAATTGCCTTAAGGGTTACTAACAACAGAAAGAAGACCAAAGGAAAGTGTTTCCATTGTGGTGAGAAAAGACATTGGAAGAGGAATTGTCCAAAGTTTAAAGTTGCCAAGAACAAGGGTATGAAAAGTTCATTTCTTCTTGAAATATGTTTGGTACAGAATCTCACAAATTCCTGATGTGTAGATTCAGGTTGTACTAATCATATCTGCAATTCTTTGCAGGAGTTTCAGGAGACCAGAAAGCTGAATGAAGGGGAATTATTTCTTACTTTGGCTAATGGGAGCAGAATTCTGGTTGAAGCTGTTGTGTTGTTAATTTGTGCTTTAAGTCTAGGGTTTTTAATATTGCAAGACTGTCTGTTTGTACCTAATGTTCGTAGGAATTTAATTTCTATAACTTATTTGGGTAAACATGGATATTGTATTATCCTTAAAGACAATGTTGTAATAAAGAAGGGTAAAGTGTTTATCTGTTCTGGAAATATTGTTGATGGTCTTTATATTTTAACTCCTGATAAGCACGAATTATATAATTCTGAATTAGATAATAATTCCCATGTGAAATCATTAAAGAAAAAGTTTCCTTTTATTAGTGAAGCATGTCTTTGGCACTTGCGTTTGGGTCATATTAATTTAAACAGAATTCAAAAAATATCAAAGATAGACTTTTAGGGCCCATGGACTTTGATGAATATCCTATTTGCGAATCTTGTTTGGAAGGTAAAATGACCAAACGACCTTTTAATGCAAGAGGTAGAAGAGCCCAAATTTGCTAGAACTAGTACATTCAGATATATGTGGCCCTATGTCGATCTAAGCAAGAGGTGGCTATGAGTATTTCATTACTTTTACGGATAATTACTTTAGATTTGGTTATGTGTACCTAATGAAACGGAAGTCTGAATCTTTTGAAAAGTTCAAAGAGTTTAGGTCTGAAGTTGAAAATCAATTAGGTAGAAACATAAAGGCCATTCGATCTGATCGAGGTGGCAAATACCTTCTTGAGGATTTCAGGGATTACTTGACTAAAAATGGGATTATATCCCAGTTGACTGCACCTGGAACTCCACAACAAAATGGTGTAGCAGAAAGAAAAAATTGGACTCTTTTAGATATGGTTAGATCCATGATGAGTTATTTGACTCTACAAATTTCTTTTTGGGGATATGCCTTAAATATTGCAATGTATTTCTAAATTTGGTACCTTCGAAATTTGTTCCTAAAACACCTATAGAGTTGTGGAATAGGCGTAAGCCTAGTATGAGACATCTTCACATTTGGGGTTTCACATTTGAGGTTGTCCAGCACATGTGTTGAAAGGAAAGTCTGACAAGTTACAGTCTAAAACAGAAGTGGTATTTTTTGTAGGGTATCCAAAAGGAACTGTTGGAGGTTTATTCTATAATCATAAAGATAATAAAGTGTTTGTTAGCACAAATGCCAAATTCTTGAAAAATGACTATATGAATAATTTTACTCCTAGAAATAGAGTTATTTTGGCTGAAATGAATGAACTTGTAGTTAAACAGCCAATGGATGAAACCAGGGAAGATGTGGTTGTGTTAAATACACCACAATATACTACTCATGACATGTCTAGTACACATGTGTCTCGTCATAGTGGGAGAATTGTTCAGTCTCCTGTGAGATTCATAGGTTTGGGAGAAACTTATGAAGCTATCTCAGAAGAGGCTGAATCGGATCCTTACACTTATGAGGAGGCAATGAATGATATAGATGCACATCATTGGGTCAATACTATGAAATCTAAATTAGATTCGATGTATTCCAATCAAGTTTAGGATCTTGTAGAGGCGCCTAATGGCATTAAACCTGTTGGTTGCAAATGAGTTTATAAGAGGAAGAGAGGGATAGATGGAAATGTTGAAACCTTTAAAGCAAGACTAGTGGGGAAAGGATATACTCAAAAAGAAGGCATTGACTATGATGAAACTTTTTCGCCAATAGCCATGCTTAAATCTATCAGAATTCTCTTATCCATTGCTACTCATTATGATTATGAGATTTGGCAAATGGATGTCAAGAATGCATTTCTCAATAGCAATCTTGAGGAAGAAATCTATTTGATGTAACCGAAATGTTTCATAGCAAAGAACTAAGAGCATATGGTATGCAAGTTGAAAAAGTCTATTTATGGACTTAAGCAAGCATCTAGGTCATGGAACATCAGATTTGATCAAGCAATCATGTCATTTGGTTTTGAAAAAAATCTAGATGAACCATGTGCGTACAAAATACATAGAGACAAAGTAGTAATATTCTTAGTGCTTTATGTTGATGACATTCTACTTATTGGAAATAATGTAGGAGTAATGTCATCGGTTAAAGTTTGGTTGTCAAGCCAATTTGATATAAAAACTTGGGCAAAGCTAATTATATTCTAGGAATCAAACTTTGGCGAGATCGAAAGAATAAGATGCTAGGCTTGTCACAAGCTGGATATATAGATAAGGTTCTAGAAAGTTTTAGCATGCAAAACTCCAAGAAAGGGTTACTTCCTTTTAGAAATGGAGTTCCTCTGTTTGATGATCAAAGGCCTAAGACTCTAGAGGAAGAAAACATAATGAGACAAGTTCCCTATACTTCCGCTGTGGAAAGTCTCATGTATGCCATGTTTTGTACTAGACCGGATATTTGCTATTCAATTGGCATGGCCAGTCGATATCAATCAAATCCAGGATTAAAACATTGGCAAGCTGTAAAGCATATTCTCAAGTATCTACGGAGAAAGAGAAATTATATGCTTGTTTACCATAGTGAAGATTTGATTCCCATTGGCTATACAGATTCAGATTTTCAATCGAATCTAGATTTCAAAAAATCCACGTCGGGTTGTGTATTCACCTTAGGAGGTGAAGCCATAAGTTAGAGGAGTGTTAAGTAATCTTGTATTTTTGACTCCACCATGGAAGCCGAATATGTTGCTGCTTGTGAGGCAGCAAAGGAGGCTGTTTGGCTCAAGAAATTCCTTTCTAATCTTGGTGTTATAAGTACTAAGCAAATTCCTATTACATTGTTTTGCGACAATAGTGGAGCGGCTGCACAATCCAAGGATCCAAGGAATCATAAGAAAGGAAAACACATAGAAAGAAAGTACCAAATCATTTGAGACATAGTTGCTCGTGGAGATGTGGTTGTCGCAAAGATTGATGGTGCAAAGAATCTAGCGGATCCCTTTACTAAAACCTTGTCCCAAAGGACTTTCGAGTTACATTTGGAGGAGATGGAAGTTAGATTAGCGCACAATAGTCTTTAGGGTAAGTGGGAGATTGTTAGGATTAGTGCCCTTAAATCCTATTATATGATGCTATGTGTGACATTATGTATGACTTAATATTTTGTTTAATAAAGTTGTTTTATTTTTTATCTAAAATAATGGTAACATGAATATTGAGACATTATCATATAGTCCATGAGATGCATAGTATGTGATTTATGTGAAAGGTCACAGAAGATATAAATCACAAATTCTTTGTAAACTCAAAAGTGTAGTTCGTAGTCGGTAATGAAATTGGGCATTTCATCTACGAAGACTATAACATATCAACTAAGATGATTTGTTTTGATCATGGAAATTGAGATTTCTAGTTGATATATTTTAAGAGTTAAGACATATTGAACTGGATCGCTGTGAGATTTATTATTCTTCTAACGACTATCAAATGAATAATAAACTCACGACTTATATTTACATGAACTCTTAATCCTAAGAGGATAATGGACCTGATCATGAAGTGCAGGTTACTTTGATATATCAAGAGTGACATCTATAGTTACGGTCAAAACCTCAGTATGTTGGGCAACCACATTTAGTGTTGATGGAACATATATTCTCAAGATTGAATTCATAGTCTCTTAACAGAGATATAAAATATTCCCTTGAGATAAGTTTAATGAGTTTGGTTATTCAGAGAGTTAGGCCTAATCACTTTAGTAAGGAGTTACTAAAGTATATATTTATGGAATTAGATTTCATAAATATATGATGAATAACTTTAAAGAATTAAACCGAGTACTTAAGAAATTAAGATGTAGTAATCTACAAAGTGGCAGTTTTCTTTCATGACTTTGTATTACTACGAATATTTTATAAAAGGGTTGCATGTACATTAAAGTCTTGGGATATAATTTATAAATAAGGCCTAAAGTGCAGTTATATTTATATAGTGATATTAAATATAGTTAATGGTAACTTTGGACTTGTCAAGAGTTAACAGAAAAGGCCAAAACTCATTGGAGCTAGTGTCTTATTGGTCTCTTTTGGTCCCACTCCAAGCCACACACTTAAGCCCAATTGGAAAGACCCAAAAGGCCAATCCAATTAAATAATCAGTTAGATATAATGAGAGAAACATACAGAATTTTCTGTAGAGAACGTAGAGAACAAAGAGAACACTATTGTAAAGTGTTAGACACTTTGACATTTTCCCTTTGGAAAACTGATTGAGAGACCACACATCTTGGATATTAGTGAAATTGGAGTAAAGATTGAAAGTATTCTCAAGTGCTTCTGATTTTCAGTTTTGAAATTCATCGCTCCAAGATACACTCTCTTGTTCTCAAATTCTAAAACTTACATAGTACATGTTAACTTTTATGAATAAAGTAGATCCGTTATTTTTCCGTTGCGCATGTTTTGTATGTGATACAAGCATGTTATTTTTCATCAGTTAGCAGTTAAAAGAAATTTTGGAAAATGTTATATTTATCCTTTTTTTTTTTAAATAAAAGTTAAAAAAAAAAAACTAGTAACTTATTATATGTAGGAGGAGGAGGGGGGTGGGGTCGATGTGACAAATTGATTGTTGTGGGGGGTGAAGGCGACCAGGCGCCTTGTGGGCTCTGGGCCTAGTCCGAGGGCGCGAATTCCGCTAAGTGGGCCGCGCGACGGGAGCAAGGCCCTCTAACACCGGGGCCCAAGGGTCAGCCTACCCAGCCATCAGAGACGAGCCGAGGAGAACGTCTCCTCGGACGCAGAATTGAGAGCAGAACGCTGCAGCAGAGCATCTGGGAAAGCGCCTCCGGAGCTCGGCGAGCCATCCCACACCCCCAACGATATGCCGAGGGGGGAAACAAGGGGGACATGCACTACACAGTGTTTCTGCCACCGCATTAAAGGCTTCCCACCTACCCGTCTGGCCGCATTAATGGGGAAATGACTTCTGAAGGGACGGGGAATGGCCCCAAGGGCGTTGGGGAGCGTTTCAGGGAAAAGACAGGTGAGAGTCAGGAGTGGGGAGTATAAAGAGAAGGGAGGATACAACGAGAAAGGGATCCGGACTTTTGACCAAGAAAAAGAAGAAGGTCCTCTCCCTTGAAGAACAGAACGAAAACCACCAGGGAATCTCCTCGGCGCACGTCTGGGAAGGGAGTTAGTCCACTCCACCAGCCAGCCACGTTTCAGTAGTGCATTTGGATCTTACATTGCACCCTTCCATAGTACCGGGAAGTCAGGGCTTAAAACCCATCCTCTACAAATTCTATTGTAAAGGCCACTTGGGCCGGCCCAGTCATCTATTTGGGCCCAAACCTACTTGTGTCCTTACAATTGGCGCCGTCTGTGGGGAGCTTTGACGGAAAGGGACTGGAAGTGCCATGCAGGGTTCAGGTTCACGTCATGCGGAGTCTAGGGGGTCCCAGCCAGAGGACCATCTTGCGCGGTTGGAAGGAGAGCACGAAAACAGCGTCCACACGGAACACACGCGTGGGAGGAGCCATGCACACAGTGGTAGTAGAACCTCCCGCGAGAAAAGTGTCGAGACCCTGCAAAGAGAGGTTGATCATTTGAGAAGGAAGCTACGCCGGGAAAAGCGGAGGCGTACGCCTACCCCTTCAGACCGATCCTCAGTGGACGCCAGTAGTGGCTCCGACAGCTCTAGGTCCAGGACTCCCCTTAGCGAGTCTTCTTCCCAGGGGGATGAACGCCGTCGTCCACCCAGAGACAGGGGGCGTCCTCCAGAGGCCTGGCCAACAATGCACTGAGCAGGGCGCTCCACCAAATTTCCAAATCGCCCTTCACTCGGAGGATTGAGAAGGGAAAGCTCCCAAGAAAGTTCACCCAGCCAACCTTCACAATTTACAACGGGAGGACGGACCCAGTGGAGCACGTGAGCCACTTCAGCCAGAGGATGGCGGTGCATTCGAAGAATGAGACCCTGATGTGCAAGGTCTTCCCCTCCAGCTTGGGGCCCGTAGCGATGAGATGGTTCAACGGCCTGAAGGCGAGCTCTGTCGATTCCTTCACAGAGCTCACCAGGGCATTTGGCGAGCGGTTTATCACCTGCAGCAGATCCCGCGGCCCCTGGATTCGCTGTTGTCCATGGCCATGAGGGAGGGAGAAACCCTCAGGGCATACACTGACAGGTATTGGGAGATGTACAACGAGATCGATGGGGACTTCGACGAGGTGGCCATAAGCACCTTCAAGGTCGGCCTGCCAAGCGATCATGACCTGAGGAAGTCACTGACCAGGAGGCCTGTCAAGAGTGTACGACGTCTTATGGACCGCATCGATGAGTACACACGGGTGGAGGAGGATCAACTGCAAGTGAAGGCGAGGGTGAAGGTAATCCCTCAGGAGAAGAGGGATTTCAGGTCGGACGGGTACAGCAACGGTAGGCCTAGGAGAGAGTTTGTCGGACAGCCACGTCGGATACCAACGCAGGCGGTCGGCATCGTGTTCCGCGAACCCATGCAGCGGGTGTTTGAAAAAATCCGCCACGAACCTTACTTTAGATGGCCCAGCAAGATGATAGGAGATCCCTCAAAGCGAAACCAGAACCTTCACTGCCAGTACCATCAAGAGCACGGCCATACAACCGAGAACTGCAAGAACCTACGCTACTACCTCGAACAGTTGGCGAAGAGGGAAAGTTGAGTCAGTTTGTACACGACCAGGGGAGGGCGGGGGAACATCATGGTCCGACAGGCCGGGGCCACCACGCACCAAGGCCTCCTCTGGGAACCATCAACACCATCCTCGCAGCCCCTGGGAGGACGGGCTCGCGTCCTTCAAGGGTGATGAACGTGGTACGAGCCCATACCGGAGGCTCTGGCCCGAGCCAAAGAAGATCAAGGGCAATGAGCCGCCCACGCTGGCCTTCTCGGACGCCGACAAGGAGGGGACGATCCAACCCCACGACGACGCCCTGGTCATAATGCTAAGGATTGGAGGCTATGATGTGAAGAGGGTGATGGTAGACCAGGGAAGCGGCGCAGACATCATGTACCCCGACCTGTACAAGGGGCTGAACCTGAGGGAAGAGGATCTCTCTGCCTACGACTCGCCCCTGATGAGCTTCGAGGGAAGGATGGTGATCCCTAAGGGGCAGATCAGATTGTCAGTGCAGTCGGGGCCGGCAGTGGTAGAGGTAGACTTCATCGTGGTGGATGCCTACTCCCCGTATACGGCCATTGTGGGGAGACCTTGGCTGCACGCCCTAGGGGCTGTCCCCTCCACCCTCCACTTGAAGGTGAAGTTCCCATTCGGCGGTAGAGTCGAGGAAATCATCGGGAGCCAGTCTGCGGCGAGGCAATGCCTGACCACCGCAATACTACGCAGGCCGGACAACGAAGCCGCGGCCCCGGCGGCTCAGGCGGCTCTGGCCTCATAGCAATTAGCCTCCTCTGCCACCGCCGGAGCAGCAGTGGTGGGGGAGCCGGCGTGCGAAGGACTAGACAGGGTCCCCGTGGACGGTGACCCGGAGAGGTTCTTCCAGATTGGGCTCGTCTCCCGACCGAAGAAAAGGAGGAGTTGGTTACGTTCTTGAGGAGGAACCTCGACGTATTCGCATGGACGACACGAGATGCCCGGAATCGACCCAGGCTTCATATGCCACCATCTAAATGTAAACCCGGCGGCAGTACCCAAGAAACAACCCCCTCGGCGGTCCTCGGCGGAACACTCCGAAGCAGTGAAGGAGGAGGTCATCAAGCTCAAGAGGGCTGGGGCTATCAAGGAGGTATTCTACCCTGAGTGGTTGGCGCACACAGTCGTGGTAAAGAAGAAAAACGGGAAATGGAGAGTGTGTGTGGACTTCACGGACCTCAACAAGGCCTGCCCCAAGGACCCGTTCCCGATGCCGCGCATAGATCAACTGGTGGACGCGACGGTCGGCCACCCCCGCATGAGTTTCTTGGACGCCTTTCAGGGGTATCATCAGATACCACTAGCGCTGGAGGACCAGGAGAAAACTGCCTTTGTGACCCCCACTGGCAATTACCATTACAAGGTTATGCCATTCGGCCTTAAAAACGCAGGGGCTACCTATCAAAGGATGATGACTCGGATGTTCGAGCCACAGCTAGGAAAGACCGTCGAAGTATACGTAGACGACATGGTCGTGAAGAGCAAAGCCGTAACAGACCATGTGGCCGACCTGGACAGCACGTTCCAGACCCTGCGGGAACATAAGTTGCGACTGAATGCCTCTAAGTGCTCCTTCGGCGTAAGTTCTGGTAAATTCCTAGGCTACATGCTCACTCACAGGGGTATAGAGGCCAACCCCGAGCAGATCACCGCAATCTGTAACCTGCAACCACCTCGAAACCCGAAGGAAGTCCAAAAGCTGGCAGGGATGACGGCCGCCCTCAGCAGGTTCATCTCCCGCTCCGCGGACAGGTGCCGACCCTTCTTCCAACTACTAAACAAGTGGAGGGGATTCGAATGGACCGAGGAGTGTTCCCTGGCGTTCCAGCAGCTGAAGGAATACCTCTCTCAGCCGCCAGTTATGTCCCGCCCCGATCCAGATGAAGTCCTGTTTGCGTATCTAGCGGTGGCTGCCCACGCCGTCAGCCTGGTCCTGGTAAGGGAGGACGCCGGTATACAAAGACCGGTTTACTACGTGAGCAAGTCCCTGCAGGAGGCCGAAATTCGGTATTGCCGCTGGAAAAGGCGGTGCTAGCTGTGGTGCACGCCACTCGTCGGCTCCCGCACTACTTCCAATCTCATACGGTCGTCGTCCTGACCCAACTCCCACTTAAGTCCATCCTGCGAAGCGCAGACTACTCCAGCAGAATCGCCAAATGGGGGACCTTTTTAGGGGCCTTCGACATCAAGTACTTCCCTCGCACGTCTGTAAAGGGGCAAGTCCTAGCCGACCTGGTTGCGGAGTTCACTGAGCCCTCCCTGGAAGAAAGCCTAGCGGCAAGCGGCTTAGACAGAAAGCTAGTCGGCGTAGCCTCATGCGAGAAACAACCGGTGTGGGAAGCTTACGTGGACGGAGCCTCAAACCAAAGAGGTTCGGGCGCTGGAGTAGTCCTGGTATCGCCAGATGGGATCATCATCGAGAAGTCTCTGAGGATAGCGTTCCCGGCAACCAACAACGAGGCCGAGTACGAAGCCTTGCTGATAGGAATGGACATGATCTGGAAGATGGGAGGAAAGGCGGTCCGTGTGTTCTCGGACTCACAGCTGGTGGTCGGCCAGGTGGAAGGGAAATTAGAGGCGAGGGAGCCGAGGATGCAGGAATATTTAGCGCGCGCCTTGCGTCTACGGGCCCAGTTCGAGTCCTTCTCACTGTCGCATATTTCCAGAAGCGGGAACACTCACGCAGACTCCCTGGCGACTCTCGCAACCTCATTGGCACGTGAGCTCCCTCGGGTCATTCTCGTTGAAGACCTTCTTAAGCCAGCCGGAACGGGCTGCCCGGCCCTGCGGGTCCAGCAAATCAGAACAGGGCCCAGTTGGATGGACCCCATAGCGTTGTTCCTGAAACACGACACGCTGCCCGAGGACAAGACAGAGGCCGACAAGATCCGTAGAAAGGCTCCTCGGTTCTGGCTGTCCGAGGACGGTAAGCTCTACAAACGCTCGTTTTCGGGGCCATACTTGCTATGTGTGCACCCGGACGAGACAGAGCAGTTCTTGGAAGAGTTGCACGAGGGGACTTGCGGAAGCCACACTGGCGGAAGGTCACTAGCCCACAGGGCCCTTACGCAGGGGTACTGGTGGCCAAACATGCAGAGAGAAGCACAGGAGTACGCGAGGAAGTGCGACCAGTGTCAGAGGTATGCGCCGAACATCCACCAGCCTGGTGGCGTTCTCGATCCTCTGGTCAGCCCTTGGCCGTTCGCACAATGGGGCCTGGACATCGTGGGTCCGTTTCCAAGGGCAGCGGGCAATAAGCGATGGCTGCTTGTCGGGACGGACTACTTCACTAAGTGGGTTGAGGCCGAGCCGCTTTCGAATATCCGGGACGTAGACGCGAAGAGGTTCGTCTGGAAGAATATCATCACCAGATTTGGGATTCCCCGCACCCTCATCTCGGACAATGGGCTGCAGTTTGACAGCAAAGCCTTCAGGAAGTACTGTGGAGACTTCGGCATCGCGAATAGGTACTCCACCCCAGCGTACCCGCAGGGAAACGGCCAGGCTGAAGCCACGAACAAGTCGATAGTCAATGGGCTCAAGAAAAGGCTGGATGACGCTAAGGGCCGATGGGTGGATGAGGTACCGCACGTTTTATGGACTTACCGAACCACGCCACGGAGGTCCACCGGCGAGACTCCTTTCGCAATGACGTACGGCGCCGAGGCTGTGATTCCTGTGGAGATGGGGTTCCCAACGATGAGGACCCAATCCTTCGCCCCAGAAGCCAACGACAACATGCTGCTGGAAGGGCTGGACTTGGTGGAAGAAAGGCGGGAAAACGCCATGGTCCGACTAGCCAGTTACCAGCAGCAGCTCAAACGGGGGTACGACTCTCACGTACGTTCCAGACCTCTCGCCCCGGGAGACTTGGTCTTAAAAAAGGTCGTAGGGACGGCAAAGGACCCATCGTGGGGGAAGTTAGGGCCGAATTGGGAGGGTCCCTACCGAATAACCTCAGTGGCCGGTCTGGGAGCATATTACCTAGCCGACCTGGATAACAAGCATGTAAAGCGACCTTTCAATGTAAATAATCTTCGAAGATACTACTACTAATGAAAAGTGTGGCCGCCATGTATTTAGATATGATTGTATCACGCCAATTGTCGAATACTATTATCCCTGTCCCTCCCACCAAATTTTAGCTAAGTGTTAATGTCAACCTTGGCTACGCCAGGTCCTCGGACCTTCTGCCCTGGGAAAATTTAACACTGTCTGAATTTTAATTAAGTGTTAATGTCAACCTTGGCTACGCCAGGTCCTCGGACCTTCTGCCTTGGGAAAATTTAACAATCTCTAAATTTTAATTAAGTGTTAATGTCAACCTTGGCTACGCCAGGTCCTCGGACCTTCTGCCTTGGGAAAATTTAACACTGTCTGAATTTTAATTAAGTGTTAATGTCAACCTTGGCTACGCCAGGTCCTCGGACCTTCTGCCCTGGGAAAATTTAACACTCTCTAAATTTTAATTAAGTGTTAATGTCAACCTTGGCTACGCCAGGTCCTCGGACCTTCTGCCCTGGGAAAATTTAACACTGTCTAAATTTTAGCTAAGTGTTAATGTCAACCTTGGCTACGCCAGGTCCTCGGACCTTCTGCCTTGGGAAAATTTAACACTCTCTAAATTTTAATTAAGTGTTGATGTCAACCTTGGCTACGCCAGGTCCTCGGACCTTCTGCCCTGGGAAAATTTAACACTCTAAATTCTAATTAAGTGTTAATGTCAACCTTGGCTACGCCAGGTCCTCGGACCTTCTGCCCTGGGAAAATTTAACACTCTCTAAATTTTAATTAAGTGTTGATGTCAACCTTGGCTACGCCAGGTCCTCGGACCTTCTGCCCTGGGAAAATTTAACACTCTAAATTTTAATTAAGTGTTAATGTCAACCTTGGCTACGCCAGGTCCTCGGACCTTCTGCCTTGGGAAAATTTAACACTCTCTAAATTTTAATTAAGTGTTGATGTCAACCTTGGCTACGCCAGGTCCTCGGACCTTCTGCCCTGGGAAAATTTAACACTCTAAATTCTAATTAAGTGTTAATGTCAACCTTGGCTACGCCAGGTCCTCGGACCTTCTGCCTTGGGAAAATTTAACACTCTCTAAATTTTAATTAAGTGTTAATGTCAACCTTGGCTACGCCAGGTCCTCGGACCTTCTGCCTTGGGAAAATTTAACACTCTCTAAATTTTAATTAAGCGTTAATGTCAACCTTGGCTACGCCAGGTCCTCGGACCTTCTGCCTTGGGAAAATTTAACACCATCTAAATTTTAATTAAGTATTGATGTCAACCTCGATTACGCCAGGTCCTCTGACCTTCTGCCTTGGGAGAGGTCAGCGCTGTTCAATTTTTAGTTAAGTGTTCAAATTTTAACACGGCTCATCCCGAATAAGTGTTAATTAAGTGTTATCCCGTCTTGAGTGTCAAATATAGATTGGGGCTGAGCCAAGTCCTCAGACCTCCTGCCTTAAGAAAGTTCTAACACGTTCACAATTTATCATTGGGATCGCGTGTTAAAGCCGGCCGCGGATGGGTCAGGTCCGAGGATCCTTTGCCTCAGAAATTTACGCACGGTTCAACCCCCTCGCGGGTGTCAAGCTACACAGCATCCCCACACCGCAAACAAAGCAACAATAGAACAACTAAGCATAATGCACTAAAGATTAAACAGTTACACGATAGCGATAAAAAGGGCAAAATCCATACATGATAAGCTGTCCGAAATATTACAGAGAAAGGGAAATACACCCTAAAAACAAAAGAAATAAAACAAAGCGGAATGGAACAGCTGCACAAAAATAGCCGCCTGGAGCGGAGTGATGGAGGGAGGCTAAGCCCGCCTACCCCTTAATCTTCAATGGAGGTTCCTTCGGCAGCTTGGCGCGATCCTCGACGATTTGGCCTTCTTCCACGCTTGCCTCGGCCACGGATGAATCTAGGACCTGCTTCCCCTTGTCCTTTGGCTCAGGCGGAGGAGGGGCTAAGTCGGCATGCTCGTCCGGGACCCCCCCTGGGTCGGCGAGTACATCGTGGGGCTGGGCTTGCACCCGGGAGGAGGGGGGCTGCTCCGGGGCAATGATCTCAGCGCCGACCGGAGTTGGAGCAACGTCCTCAACGAACCTGATATCCTCTGGATACCAGATCTTCTCAGATGCCCTCAACTCGGAGCCGGCAGGGAGTCCCGCGGCGTTTAAGGCCTCAGCCCAAACCTGCTGGCAGTACTCCCTGCACAGCTCGCCTAACTCCTCGGTCAGGCGATTCTCGGTCGCTTCGACCCCCTCGTTGAAGGCAGCCTTGGTCGCGGCCTCCACCGTTTCCCTGACAGTGCGAGCCGCCTCTTCGGCCTGCGCAAGCTCCCTTTTCAAGCTGGAGACCTCCTGCACCGCCTTGGCCAGGGCCTCCTCCTTCTGTTGCAGGAGCTTGCGCTGGGTCTCCGCCTGCGCTGTGGCGTTCTTAAGGCCAGCATCCAGGCTTTTCCTCTCCGTCTGCTCCGAGACCAGCTTGGCACCCAGGTCGGCCTTCTCCGCCGTGACTCGGCCAAGGTCCTTCTCTACCTCTGCCCTTGCCGCCTGCTCGGCCCCGACCTGCGTCTGGTAATGCTCGACCAGAGCATCGGCAGCAAAGGCCTCCTGTATAGCCTGTGTAAAAGGCATCAGTGGAAGTTTGTTAGATGCAGATTATCCCAGGAATTTGTTAAAGGACATAGGCAACAGTGCGGAGCGGAGATATTTGAAGCTTACCAGGCCTAAATTCCTCTTGAGAGAGAAAGAGACGCGTGCGGCCCGTCCTTCCCAGCTCCTCCATATCCCTTGGTAGGAGTAGAGGCTTCTCCAGCGAATTGGCCAGGTGAAGGGCGTAACCTCTCTGGTAGTCTCGGAGGCTCGCCTGGTCCGAGATTGGAGCCCCGTCCACCTCCAAAGGGGGAACCAGCTGGGCTCACCTCGGCGGACCTCAGCTTGCCCGCGGATTTCCCCACTTTCTATAGAAGAGCCTCTGCCCCCTCCCTTGGCGACTAGCTGTTGCTGCTGCTGTTGTTGCTGCTGCAGCTGCCTATGGTGCTTCTGTTTTTTTCTCTCTCTCTGTCCGCCTCCTCGCCCTCATTCCTTCTTTTCTTTTGACCATTGGGAGGAGGAACGAGGGGGTCGGAGGGAGGGGGAGGCGGAGGCGGGAGTATCGCCGGTTGGGACCCGGAAGCATCGTCTCGGGGGCTTTTATCCCCCTCTTCTTGGCAAAAAGCTCCTTCAATCTTGACATTTCTTCCTCTTCGTCGGAGGACACCTCCGGTCTTGCAACTATCAATCCCGGAATACCAGAGTGCCTGTCCGAGGCGGTCTCTTCTTCGTCGGAGATATTGACCACGTGTCCCGCCAACGGTCTCTCGGCTCCCTCTAGGTTGAACCTATCGATCTCGTCGCCAAGAGATGAGGTTGAAGTTACGGAGTCTTCTCGGACTGGCTGGACTTCGTGATGAGCGGCTAAAGGAGTGGCCTGAACAGGCCGGCCGTACAAGATGGTGGAAGGCTCGTCTGGTAGGGCTCGGGGAGCGAGAAAGCCCTCGTAGCGGACGTCTATCCGAGCTCGCCTTTTGTGGCCGGCGAGAATGGCGTCCTCGACCTCGCCAAAGGCTTTGGAGAGGGGATCGTACCCCAAAATCAGGTGAGCAGCTCTGACTTGGAGATCGCTGTTCACAAAGACCTCGGATCTCAGGACTCTGTTGAGATCTTGGACGTTGACGTTGCCCAAGTTGGGAGACGTATGTCGCTTATCTGCAAGAAAGAAGGAGAGAATGCAAACGGAGTTAGACATGCCCGGCGGAAATGAAAAGAATGGCAACAAGTGACAACAAAGCTACGAAGGGAACTAAAATGGGGGAAGGTCACGCAAGCTAAAGCCCTTAAACCCTAGGGAGTCACACCTGGTTGCCCCGCCCTCACTGGGCAATGGAGGCCGTCGTACCACCTCCCAGTGACAAGGAGATAGTCGTCCTTCATGCCCTTGTTGGACTTTGGCAGACAGGAGACCAGCCGGACCGCGCTAGACCTCGACTTGAGGTAGAAGCCTGCATCTTTCAGCCGGTGGCACTCATACATGTAGACGACGTCGTGCCATGTAAGGTGAAGGCCCATTTGCTCGTTAAGAGCGTCGACGCAACCTAGGATTCTAAACACATTGGGCGCGCACTGGTCTGGACATAGCCTATGGTTGCGGAGGTACTCCCTGGTCACCTCCTTCATAGGGAGGGTCATCCCGCCCTCTAAAAAGGCAATAATGGGAATGACGACCTGCTCCGGTTGCCTGGAGCCCGCCACGGCCCCAGGGGCACAATATTCCAGGCCCACATCGTCAGGAATGTGATACTTGGCCCGGAACCCTTCCATGCCGGAGGGCGTATCCACTAAGCACTTAAATCTACCCATGGAATCGAAACTAGGGAAGTAGACTCGTAAAGGAATGAGAGAGGAGTTGACAGCCTAGGAGAAACTTACACAAGGGAAGAGACGCGCGCACTTGAGGAGCTTGTTGGGAGAAAGAAAGGAGTTGTGAGGCGCTGCAGCGAGTTTGTTCTCTGGAGCAAATGATGCGTATCGCGTCTACCAAGGTGATCTAAATGATCGGGAAATAGCGGTTTGGGGAAATATCCCGCTCAAATCTTCGGGGCAAATCCAGGCCGTTAGATCTTCATCTCACCGTAGAACGTGCGCGACAGGGAGTCACCCAGCGCATTAAATGCAGGCGTTGCGCGTTACGAAGCGCCAAAGAGGCATCCAAAGGGCGCGGGCATACTCCGCACGTGCGGTAACCTATATGACACATGGATCGAAAGTTTATGGGTCAACAACCCATTTGCCTCCCCGGATCAGAGTCAAACGAGTTCTTGAGGGGCTATTGTGGGGGGTGAAGGCGACCAGGCGCCTTGTGGGCTCTGGGCCTAGTCCGAGGGCGCGAATTCCGCTAAGTGGGCCGCGCGACGGGAGCAAGGCCCTCTAACACCGGGGCCCAAGGGTCAGCCTACCCAGCCATCAGAGACGAGCCGAGGAGAACGTCTCCTCGGACGCAGAATTGAGAGCAGAACGCTGCAGCAGAGCATCTGGGAAAGCGCCTCCGGAGCTCGGCGAGCCATCCCACACCCCCAACGATATGCCGAGGGGGGAAACAAGGGGGACATGCACTACACAGTGTTTCTGCCACCGCATTAAAGGCTTCCCACCTACCCGTCTGGCCGCATTAATGGGGAAATGACTTCTGAAGGGACGGGGAATGGCCCCAAGGGCGTTGGGGAGCGTTTTCAGGGAAAAGACAGGTGAGAGTCAGGAGTGGGGAGTATAAAGAGAAGGGAGGATACAACGAGAAAGGGATCCGGACTTTTGACCAAGAAAAAGAAGAAGGTCCTCTCCCTTGAAGAACAGAACGAAAACCACCAGGGAATCTCCTCGGCGCACGTCTGGGAAGGGAGTTAGTCCACTCCACCAGCCAGCCACGTTTCAGTAGTGCATTTGGATCTTACATTGCACCCTTCCATAGTACCGGGAAGTCAGGGCTTAAAACCCATCCTCTACAAATTCTATTGTAAAGGCCACTTGGGCCGGCCCAGTCATCTATTTGGGCCCAAACCTACTTTGTGTCCTTACAATTGGTTTTGTGGGGATACATTTTGGATGCACCCCAGCAAGCCATTGTCCTCTCTGGGGAGCCAGGCCCGCAAGGTTTTGTCCCCTGGAGACATGGAGGCTCATAGGCCAAATAAGCCCGAGTCCCACATCGCCCAGGAGAGCGCCCCACATGTGATTTATAAGCTTCTGGAGCGACCACATGTGTACCACTACTCACACATGTGTGGTAGTGGTACACATGTGGTCGCTCCAGAAGCTTATAAACCACATGTGGGGCGCTCTCCTGGGCGATGTGGGACTCGGGCTTATTTGGCCTATGAGCCTCCATGTCTCCAGGGGACAAAACCTTGCGGGCCTGGCTCCCCAGAGAGGACAATGGCTTGCTGGGGTGCATCCAAAATGTATCCCCACAAAAAGCGCTTTTGCAGAGGGGATGCAAGCCCACCCTGGCAAACCATTGTCCTCTTTGGGGAGCCAGGCCCGCAAGGTTTTTTGCCCCAGGGATGTTGTTACTAGGACGAGCAGCGCGGGGCTACGACGTATCCCACATCGCCCAGGAGAGCGCCCCACACATGGTTTAAGAGCTTCTGGAGCGACCATGTGTGTACCACTACTGCACATGTGCAGTAGTGGTACACACATGGTCGCTCCAGAAGCTCTTAAACCATGTGTGGGGCGCTCTCCTGGGCGATGTGGGATACGTCGTAGCCCCGCGCTGCTCGTCCTAGTAACAACATCCCTGGGGCAAAAAACCTTGCGGGCCTGGCTCCCCAAAGAGGACAATGGTTTGCCAGGGTGGGCTTGCATCCCCTCTGCAAAAGCGCTTTTGTGGGATACATTTTGGATGCACCCCAGCAAGCCATTGTCCTCTCTGGGGAGCCAGGCCCGCAAGGTTTTGTCCCCTAGAGACATGGAGGCTCATAGGCCAAATAAGCCCGAGTCCCACATCGCCCAGGAGAGCGCCCCACATGTGGTTTATAAGCTTCTGGAGCGACCACATGTGTACCACTACTGCACATGTGTGAGTAGTGGTACACATGTGGTCGCTCCAGAAGCTTATAAACCACATGTGGGGCGCTCTCCTGGGCGATGTGGGACTCGGGCTTATTTGGCCTATGAGCCTCCATGTCTCCAGGGGACAAAACCTTGCGGGCCTGGCTCCCCAGAGAGGACAATGGCTTGCTGGGGTGCATCCAAAATGTATCCCCACAATTGTCTACCAAATAAATGCATTTTTTTCCAAGAACTTTATAGTTCAATTCATCTAAAGTTCAATTCATCTAAAGTTTAAATCCATTCTTTCTATTATAACTATTAAATTATAAAATAAAATAAAAATTGCAGTATTTTTTAAATGTATTATTTCCCCAATGGAACATGGTTCCATCATCTAGTCACTAGTGCATGGATCCATCAAAAATACATATGGTGCTTGGGAAAAAAACAAAGGAGAAAAAACCGAAAAAGACCTCACACTTTTAAATTGCATACTTTTAAATTACTTACTTTGAAGAAGTCTTCCATGCTTTGATTTGACCTGAAAGTTTTTGTATGAATGGACAAAAGATTAAGACATTAACCTCAGTACTTAACTAAGCCCGTAACATGATTCTCTAAAATAAAATAAAAAACACCTGGCCCGTAACATAGCCAAAAAGTTTAGAATCATATTCTTTTATGCCACAATTTTGATGTGATATATAGATTATAAAGATTGAAAAAAAAAGTGGTATATAAACAATCATTCATAGTCTATCACTTAAAATAATTATAGAAAAAGTGCAGCCTTAGAATTACTCCTTATTAAGTTCATTCTCAAAAAAATAAAAAATAAAAATTAAAAACACACATTGAATTACATACCAAAGAAATTTCTACAACTATTTAATAGTAAATTTCTTTGTAAGGTTCAAGTCAACCACGAATAATAGATTCTAGTTATTTCAGCTGATAAAGTTTATGATGGTTGAAAAAATGCAGTCTTAGAATTACTCTTTATTAAGTGCTTTCTCAAAAAAATAAAAAAACACACATTGAGTTACATACTAGATAAATTTCTACCACTATTTAATAGAAAATTTCTTTGTAAGGTTCAAGTCAACAATGAATAGTAAGTTCCAGTTATTTCAACTGATAAAGTTTATAATAGTAGAAAAAGTGCAAGGTTTAGAGTTACTCTTTATTAAGTTCTTTCTCAAAAAAATTAAAAAACACACATTGAGTTACATAAGGGAGAAATTTCTACCAGTACTATTCAATAGAAAATTTCTTTGTAAGGTTCAAGTCAACAATGAATAGTAAGTTTCGGTTATTTCAACTAGTAAAATTTACAAAGGTGGAATAAGAGATTTGAAATTAAAAAAAAAAAAAAAAAAAAAAAAAAACGAAAGAACGAATAAGTAATAGGAACAAAACCTAAAAAATTACGTTGTCCCATTTACTATATCTTTTTATACAGTCTCTATTCCATATATTAATCATGACAACTTCAAGCGGGATACTTTCTACCATCCAAATGCAAAAATGGCCTCCTTTCAAATCCTCTTCACTTTCTTCTTATTCCTCCTTTTCGCAGCATCAAGTGCTAAAATATGCAAAACAACATATTGCGATGATTTGATCAGATCACCGTTGGTTGAATTCCCTTTTCAACTCAATACAACCTCTGGACAAGCCAAACGCTGTGGCTATCCTGGATTCAATCTCTCATGCAACAGCCGAAACCAAACGATTCTCAGTCACCCTTATTCCAGGGACTTCGTTGTTTATTTCATCGATTACTTCTTGCAATCACTGCTTATTAAGGACCCAGATGGCTGCCTTCCCAGACGGTTCCTGAACCAAAGCTTCACTCTTTTGGGCTCTCCTTTCCACTTTGAGTTTTATAATAATTACACCTTCTACAACTGCTCCGAGGAGACGATCTATAAGCGTGCAAGACGGGTTTCTTGCCTTAGCGGCGACAACTTTACTGTCTGGAGAACTTCTTCCCCTTTTAGGCAGCTACAGCAGCAGTGTCGGGTAATATTGAATGCACCAATTGAGGTCCAATTAACTTGGTCGTTCAAGAGTGATGCTGGTCTGGAAGTTGGATGCTTTAATGTTGCGAGTACTGCTTCTACACCTCCAAGCACCGGTATGTTTACTTGCTTCATCAAAATTGCTTTACTTTTTTTTTTTTTTTTTTCGTTTTCTCTTAGAGATTGATTCATTCAAAAAGAAATATACTCACAAAACAATAGGGCTTTCTCTTAGCTAGCGTAGCTGAGGATCTAGTAGCCTTTGCTGCAAGAGCAGTTACTTCAGATAATATATGTACTTCTATCTATGAACACAATGGAAATAGACTTGAAGTCCTCCACATCTTAGCTTCCAAATTTTGTTAATTGATTCTAAAATCATTACTACACAAAATCATAAATCTCGATATGAACATGATGCTTACTTCTTTGAACAACCCAAGTATGTGTTGTCTTAAGGCTTTTGCAGACAGCTGCAATATCATAAAATAGTCTTGATTGCCAACTAGTTTGTGATATGTCTTATCTAGTTATACAAAGTGCAGGAAAAATGAAACAGTTGACTCACACAAACGTTAGTTTACTCCACGGGAAGACTAATCCTCCAATAGCAATACTGGCTAAGTTTGGGATAAAATAATTGATTAGCTTTATTAACTTCATCAACAGTCATACATATGAACTAATAGTTTTGATTGCCGACAAGAATGTGTTGGATTTGTGAAAGAGAATTAAAGTTCTTGCTTGGAAAGTGAGAACACTTGTAGAGGATATTTGGCACTGATGAGAGAGAGTGAGAAGACTTCCATTGTGTGGATAAGGAAGCCTCAAAACCTTGGCAATGGAAGCTTATATGAGCATTTCCTGGTCTTGTACAAGGTTTAACTCTTATTATTATTATTATTATTATTATTATTATTATTATTATTTTTCAAAAATAATATGTTCTAAAATTTTATCATGCTTAGGTGATATTAAAACTCAAAATGAAACATTTCTATTGTCTTTAATCCATTTTCATTTTACTGTTTAATTTACATAGGCAATATGACATTTAAACACACCTGTATGTGATTATGCATTTGTATAATATCAAATTTAGGACTTTGTTTCCTTACAACAAGTGGAGTAAGGGAATTCAAATCCAAGAACTTTCCATGGGTGGGATTGAAGAGTATCATTAAACCACAATACTTATAGCTAAATTACTATTAATGATATTTTTGTCAATGACTAAATAATTGTCATTCTTTGCTCTTTTAGGTATTTCAATGAGTGCCAAGTACGGCATTGCCATAGGCATGGGAATATCTGGACTGTTGTGCTTAATCTGGCTCACTTGTTACCGATGTAAGCGTATTACAGTTAACAGCCACAGACCCCAACCTAAGTCCCACAACATATTGCCTTTGTAATGGGCCTTGATGGGCCTACTATAGAATCATACCCAAAGATCTTGCTTGGTGAGCATCAAGAATTACCCAATCCCAATGATAACACTTGTACCATATGTTTGTCTGAGTACCAACCTAAAGAGACACTAAGGACTATACCGGAGTGTGATCACTATTCCATGCTAATTGCATAGATTAGTGGCTAAAAATTAATGCAACATGCCCTATTTGCCGGAATTCACCTAATTAGTATCCTCTTGCTACCTCTTCATCATTGTTGTCATCATCATCATTTTTATTATTATCATATACTATTTTGTTCTCCATTGTAGATAATATGTTTGATTTGGATTGGACTAATTGTGATTATTCTACGTTAAAAATGTGTAAATTATTTTTTTGGAGTATATATATATATATATATATATATATATATAGTATAATGTTATTTTGGATCGAATTGGCCAAAATGGACTGAATGCGTTAAAGTGAGTTGAACAAACTGAAGTGGACCAAATGCACCATGGTGGATGGAAGTGGACCAAATTGACCGAGGTGGACTGAATGGACCGAAATAAACCAAATGTATCTAAATGCTATACTGATGTGACTCAACAAGAGCGTAGCAACAAGAAATGCTACACTTAAACTTTTAGATATTAAATAGATGAGCAGCTTGGCCCAGGACACATGCAAATGTTTATTCGTAGTCAAGATGTATTTAGAAGATGAAGATGTTGCATCGATATGGATGAAGATGTTGCATCGATATGGATGAAGATGAAGGGGAGTATAAAGCCCTCAGCCATATCTCTCGCAAGGACTAAGGAGGTGGAAATCAATTATTGGTTGTGCATGATTGAACCTAGTTCCACTCAAAATTTCGTGAGTAAAAAACTAGCACAAAGGTTGGATAGTACTAGAACTAGGGGCATCTAACGGTTATGATAACCTTGACATCCCCATCACTAGGGTCCGTTTGATACGTGTGTTTAAACACTAATTTTCAATTTTTAAAAAAATACATGTAGGTAAAAAAGTGGGTTAAAAATACATATAATATTGTTTAAAAACTGAAAATATGTGTTAAGATATATGTACCAAACATGCCCTCCTAAGATGGGATTATACTCCCAACCATTCTATTTGGTAAAAAAGACAAATCTCCACTCTCACGATGAAGAGCAGCGTATGGCTCAAGATGACGGTAGTTAGCGTATGGCTCAAGATGACGCTCAAATTACCGCCAAGGCATGCATGGCAGCTATAGTTGGAAGGGATTGCATAAAATTCTCTCAACATTTTTGTACAAATACCCCACTTTGCTTCTTCCCCACCAAAACATGATCTCCACATTCCACTAAGCGCAGACACCGATCTAGTTTGTGTGAAAAACCCTATCGATATCCCCATCACTGGAACGCAGAGATTGAAAGTCAAGTGATAGTTAAAGGCATGTTAAAGGACCAGATTATCTGACCCTCAATCAACCCCTATTTGTCCAGTAAGTTTAGTAAAAGAAAATTTAATACCAGAAATGCTTTAGTTCTTAAAAATAAATTGCCCCACTAACATCAAAATACTGCTTTACATAACCCTAAAAACAAAAGTTCGCAATATAAATTACAGGATTCCTTTTGAAATGGTTGACAACTACTACAGACACGTGAACGAACATGGTTACCGATCAATTCAAGTTATAGTGGGCTCTTATCTATTGCTTCAACCATGATTACCATGGACCTCGAATTTGAACCCCTGCAAAACCACCTAAACAGTTTGGCTTGTATGATGCCAAGGGCAACCACCAGGAGTTGTGCTAGAAGCCCTAGAGTATGGTCTGTAACTTCGGATGAGTAAACAGGTTTGCATTATTGAGTCAATCTGCTAGGACTTGCGGTCGCTTTCTCCAGGCTTGCCATGTATGTCATATAAACCGTCCACAGATATGAAAATGAATTGCTCACCAATGGCTGTCAAAATTAGAACACCAACACCATATTCACAAGTTAATTACCTTTTTTTTTTTTTCATATGTGATGTGGTTTGGCATGTTCAGTGATCAGATTAGAGGTCGCCAATTCTTCTCAGGACCTCACTCCCAATCACCTATTCTGAATTACCTAGATGACACCTTGAGTAGTGTGAAATATTCAACACTGCCAACTGAAATATCGCATCCCCAACCCAACAGTGTCCCCAATGAAGAATATAAAAAAGGGGGAAAAATTCCCACCCCATTTTCTCTATAAAAACACACAAGGAAAAAGGTAAAGAAAATGAAGAGTACGTACTTGTAATTGGACAGGGATGAATCTGAATGTTATAAAATCACATATGGGCCAATACATTGCACCATTGATCATAGTAGGGAGTAAGTCTCGCTTTAAACGGGCAGCAATCTCAGTAATGTTTTCACCTGCATTTGGCATTATGGAAACCGCTTAAAAAAATTTGCTGTTGAATTGAAACAGGCAAACAGCATATAACACATGATTTGGTGGACACAGATTATCTATTAGTAAAAGGAGTTTGATGTTTATCTTAATCATTAGTTAAGACTTTCTTCTTAATAACACAAATTACAGGCAACAATCTTGTTGCAAGCAGGCGAAATTTTGCAGGGAGCTTAACCCAAAATCAAACTCAACGTTACTAAACTTAACATTTTTCTGCCATCAACTTCTTATAATCAAGTCTAATAATCAGGTCAACCATTTACATTCACAGTAGATTAGTAAACAATAACAACAACCAAGCCTGGGAATGCTATGGATTCTCAACAAATTAATTAGTGACAATCACTTATTCTTTTCTACCTTTCTGTTTTATTCAAATTCCAACTTTCCGTTAAAACTAGAATAACTTAAATCATCAAATTCACTTAAAATGATGTTGCAAATCCATATGTGTATTTGATAAAATTTATACTTAAAAGAAACCATATGGATCATGATCAAATGTGGCATGACCTTTTTTTTTGCAAGTAAATAGCATGCACAATCAACATTGAAAGAAAATTCTCTATCATCAATTTATTGGCTAGTTAAATCTGGTTGCCAGCTCCAATCCTATGGCTTCAGAATGTGCATCATAAGTTGAACAATGCGTTTATTACACTTAATTTCATCATCTAACATTTTTACTCTTTGGACAAAAAGATTGACTCCCTTAACCCCATTTCAAAAGAAATCTCTGCATCCTATATGGAGAAAGTCTTGAGTTCAACCCATTATTTGTTCTTTGCTAATTAGATAGTTTATATCAAAAATTGGAACATAAAGCCATATATAAATGGAGGTAAATGCCAAAGAATCGCAAAAGATAGTTCACATAGTCACATAAAAATACGAAAGGCAATATTCATCATAAAACATTGTTTAGATAAAGAATCATATGTACCTTGTAAAAATGCATTCACAGAGAAGAAAACAACAGTCATTGCAGGTCCATATAGTGCCTGCCCCATGACCATTTTCTTCAATGTAGAGAATAGATCTCGCTTTGGAAAGAGCTTTGACATGAAGTTGAACCAAAAATGTAGAGTTGGTCCTAAAATTACCATACCATATCCAGCCATGCGTAGCGTCCTCAAAAAATCATAAGATCCAGAAGAAGGCAGCGCAATTGTCTACAAAAACGTTGATAGAAGAACCCTATATAAGGATATGCTAGAAGTAAAATAACTCCTCAAAGCATTTAACTCAACAAAATAGACACACACACACACACACACACACAGATGCTACAAATAAAATATGAGTACACCTGAATTTGGATTAAAAGCAAATGATACTTTATTATGTGAAGAATTGATTGACTTAACCGTGCAACAATAAATTAATACATAAATAGTATTCACCCAAAAAATATGTAAGCAAAAATAACGGAATAGAAATAGAAGCAGCATGAAACAGTCAAGAGAGCATATCTTATGTTTTCAACCTGCAGTATCCAACAGCTATAGAGTCTATGGTGTATGTTAATTGAAACAATGCAGTTAAGTGAACCAAAATCAAGTGCTCCAAGGAAATTAGAACCACAAAGGGATCATACGGTATACATTAGGTTGACCAAATTGGAAGATAATATCAAATCAAAAAAGTCATACATCTAACTGAAGAAACAACATAAACAAGGAAACAAGTAAATTTTAATTATCATAAGGCCTGCATAAAAGAAGAGTTTCTTTTTGGATAAGTTAAAAGAGGAGCTTGATGCTGCCAATAAGTCTCTTAAGACAACACTTTGCCAAGGTTAAGGCTGTTAAGCTTTAAGAGAGAGAGAGAGAGAGAGAGAGAGCAAAACCTAATAACCCAACTTTACTTATATGCATGCAAGTTGTGCATACCACTTAACATTCACAAGACACAGATACTTAGAAGCAAAGCAAGCCGGAGGTCTACATGGACAAATCTTGTATGCAGCAAGTTGTACATATAAGACTGTCATCAGTCAGTTTGTATAATGTAGCTACTATATATGTTTGTACGTATGCATACATAAAATACTCAAAAGGTCAGAGCACCCTCTACGACAGAAAATTTGCCTCCAAGTTTGCTAAAGGAGGCCCTTATAAAATTTCTAGGACAAGTTTTCCATGAAAGCATCTAGAGGATGCTTGAAAATTTTCATGCAAAGATGCTTCACTCAGGCTATTTCATATCTCAAAAGGTAGTCTGCCTAATTTCCACTGACATACAATTTGAGCAGGAAAGAGAAACTCGATGGTAGGAACCATGAGTAGAACTCACCCTTGAAAACCGGCTTGCAAGGGGAGGGTGCCTAAGAGCTTATAAACACATGGTTAAGCTTGCACTTAATCCATGTGGTACATTAGGATCATAACATTTGACAGCTATTAAACCAGCCAGGTGGCATGGAGCTCCAACTATTTGGGATTTCCAAAATAGACTCAACACCCAAAGAAAGAAGCTCTTTCAGTAAAGAGAACCCTTGTCCTGTCAAACGGGAAATTAATAATAATATTTGCATTGCTATGTGCTCACACCTTCAACTAATGTAATCGCTAACTTTTATGAAGGTCTGAGGGGATCTCAGTAACAGTTTAATAAAAGCATGTATTTCAGGATGCAGGTAGGACCTCCACTCCGTAACAGCGTTAAGAAAATTCAATGACCCCGTAATAGTGTTATGCGAATTCAATCGCTTATAATCATATTATCCCAAACAGACCAAGTAATGGATACTATACAACAAGATAGTATCAGGCACAGATTATTCAATTAAGAAACATAACCCCCACTCCTATCAGTTATGAAGCCTTCAACAATGGTTGAATTTTCTTTTTACTTAGAGAACGAACTAGCTAAAAAATTGACAAAAAAGCATAAAACCCAACACACATTGCTACTAGCTCATTGAGATGCTTGTTTGAAAAAAATTATTAAACTACTACGAAAAGTAAAAACAGAGAAATCTATGTAATATAGGTAACTAACTTGTGTCAGACCACGAATAACCTCGTAAAATTAACAACTACAACGTTAATTAAACTCTCCAAAATCCCACATTTTCTTCTACACGAAAACTAAAAATAAAAGTAAAGGGGTTTTAGGTTTGAATTCATTACCTGAGAGGAAAGGTCAGCGGCTATGTAAATAAGCGAGGAAGTGATACTTTTCGTTAAGACTGGCCTAGACTTGATCAAACCCAAGTACC
Source organism: Castanopsis chinensis (assembly GCA_032878915.1). Lineage (NCBI taxonomy): Eukaryota > Viridiplantae > Streptophyta > Magnoliopsida > Fagales > Fagaceae > Castanopsis > Castanopsis chinensis. Next base: position 6,540,423 of record JAVQMG010000106.1, read on the forward strand.
AATCCACCAACCCGATTTTCGAGGAAGAAGAAGAGAAGCGCGAGGAAAACAGAGACGAAGAAGAGTGCTCGTACTCTCGGGTTGATCTCCTGATGAAATCGGGTACCCGGAAATACGCTTTGGAGTGCTGCGCTTGGGTGCGCAGAAGCATCGGAGCTCCGGTCGGATCGGTGATCGGGTGGTGGTGGCTCTGTAGCAGGCGGGTTATGGTAGCATTTCTCCTGAAAGCGGCGCTCATTTTTGGGACTATTAACTAGGAATAGTATTTACTTCCTGTGTTGTGTTTTGGCGTTTGGGGTTTTTTGGAGTTCGGAATCGGAGGGGCTTACGTTTTTAAAAGGCAAGGAAAGTCCAAAATATATAGGGGAAAAAGAGAAGTCTGAGCTGGATTTTAACCAAAACCTCTGAGAGTATCAAATCAACCTTGTACTCGCTTCCTTGTCCTCTAAAAATATTATAATAAATAAAATTAAAAACCCTTAGGGGAAATGGGGTGAACCTATATGGCTACACACTACAGTACTGCTATCTGTCTATGGTAATCAAGGTGAAGATGAATACCCAATCAAAAAAAAAAAAAAAGAGATGGAAATGAATACCAACATGCTCCATAGTGAGGGACAGAAACTCAAAATTTAAGTTATATTAGAAGAAGTTTCTTACTATTAAGCCACCTGATGTATTGGCGAAAAAACAATTTTTATAATTCTGTTTTGAAAACTATCGAATATCCAGCCAATACTGCGTACTAGGCTTAAGCTAAGATTTATGAATTTAAAGATTGTATGCCAATTTCTTTGAAATTAACTTGGTTGGCATCTTAGAGAAATGGAGTTCAATATTTGTACATCAGTAAAGAATAAGATTGCCCTTCAAGTATTTTACATCTTAGAGAAATGTTATTGAGAGTTATTTCTCTTGTCAGCTCATCTGCCTTTTTGTTTTTTTTTTTTTTTTTTTTTTATCATTTTCATGGGATAGTAATGTCAAATAATAAAAAAAAAAAGAAGTAGGTAAGTCATGTGATCTTCGGTTTTTCCTTTTTTTTGGGTGGGGGGAGGGAGAGGGCCTACTAATACATGTGATCTTTGAGTTGATGCTACATTATTATATTTTTTGAGGGATGGATTAGGGTTGAAAGTGAAGATTGAGTGAGGTTTGATGAGATATAGATATAGCATGTATTCATTTAAATTTTAATTAAAGTATTTTTTTAGGCTGAATAAAAATTGCATTAAATAAAGGAAGAACAATGTAAAATACTTTAAAAGATATTTTTTTTTACGAAGAAAATTGGTTAAGATGTTATCGAACATTATTAGATGATTATGCTCAATACATATTTGACTTTAACAATCAAGGTAGACGGTCCAAATTAAAGCAAGCATGGTCCGGTACATTATACTAATCCTTTTTTAAAAAAATTTTTATCCATACTTGAAAACCTCTTCTTCCCTTTTTTTGAGAAAGTTATACTTGAAAATCTCAAATCTTCGTTAATAAAAATGACAAGAATACATCAAATGAATACAACAATTTTAAATTCACAAAAAAGTTTTTCAAAATGAAAAATATACATCAAAATGAATGCTACAATTACAAATTCACACAATTTTGCTTATCCTGCAATTACATTTTACAAATCTAAAGGTTTATTAAATATTAATTTGATAGAAATAAAATAAAAGCATACAATGAAGCATCCTAATAAAAAAAAATGTTTAAGACTTCATGCCATGTTATTAATTATATCTTTTTCTTGATTAGCTACGAGACACATTTTTCTTGATTAGCTAATTAGAGTTTTCATCTATGATCCATATTATAACTTTAATTCATGATATGTAAAGCATAAAGTGGAATGCAAGTATGAGACATAAGATTATAATTTAATCCGAAATGGAACTTCTATTTTGTCATTAAATAGTGATTGTTCCATATAAAAAAAAAAAGTGGTTTTTGTATCAAGCTAGTTTATGGCTTTCATTTGTCTTAAAATTAAAATGTATGAAGAAGAATAATAAAATTTTTGGACAAAGTTAGAAACTAAAAAATTATTTTGAGTTTATTAATCAAAATTTGGAATTAAAAATTAATTATTGGTTAACTATAAAAGACAATTTTTAACTTAAAACTAGTCTATAGTATCTTGTGATCTCAATATTTTGAAGAGCCGTAAATAACAAATTTGCACTAACAACTTATGAAATCCAAATCTCCTATTTTGTCTCAAAAAGACTTATCATTAGTGAGAAGTTCTATATTTACAACATTTTCACAATAAATTATATAGAATTAAATGTTACTGATTATTATTGTTAAGACAAAAAAGTAATCTTAGTGATAAGTTTAAATTTAAACCAATTACAACTAACCGCCTATGATATATTATGAAAATATTGTAAATATAGTGTTTCTCATTCATTTCTTATTTTGTGTTTTCAAACTTTAAAATATAGGTTTAGAAACAAGAGACGAGATATGAAAATTAAAGCTAGACTATGATAACTCTAGTTTTTGGTTTTTTTTTTTTTTTTTAAAAGAATGCTAAGTTTTAAGCTAGACTATGATAACTCTAGTTTTTGGTTTTTTTTTTTTTTTTTTTTGTTAAAGAATGCTAAGTATTAACACACACATTAAGTTATGCACCCCTGTTTAGTTTTTGATAGTTTATTAGTTGCAAGGTCATACACGAAAAAAAAAAAGAGTGAGGGAGAGAGTATGTTATTTTTGGTAACCCCGCGAGTACAAGTTCTGGAAAAGCGTGACGTACGTGCCGTCCTGTTATAGAAATAGAAGTACTCTTTTGACTCGTCAATGAAATCAAATATTTTCCAGGAGTTCGGCTAAACCATCACTTTATGAACACGTGTTTCGCTGTACATACCCTTTCACGCCACGTGTATCTCCTTCCTACACGTTTCTTCTACCAAAAAAAAAAGGGTGAGTTTTTGCATGCTTGTCGGTTGTCCATGTATTATGTTCTATTTTACAGTTAAGAGTCCTGTCCTCTAGATTTTTTTTTTTTTTTTGGTTCAATGACTCAGGATTAGACATGGCAATATGGGCCAGTCGGGTTCAAATCGGGTCAATTAAATTACGGGTTAAATATGTCACGGGTAAAAAATGGGTCATTTTAAACGGGTTAAAAATGAGTTCGGGTCGGGTTGACCCGTATTAACCCCCTATCTTTCACATGAATTTTTTTAAAAAAAAAAAAAAACAACATGCATTTGTCATTTGAAAAGTTATGCAATAAATTATTTTATGTAATTTTGACTTCACCACTTATATCAAGAATGAATTCAGTTAAACTTATTAATACTTATTCAATAATTTTAAAATTATACAAATTCTAACATTGCTATCTAAAACAAAATAACACAAACATAAGTAAAACAAATATGCATGTTTTATTTCTACACAATATCAACATTCCAAAATATAAAACAAAATTACAAATGACTTATTGGATAACTCATTTGATAAAGAATAAAAATATATAAGAAATTTACAATCTTGAAAATTAATTTTATAATCTATTATTAATTGTGGTTGGCACTCTATTTCAATTTGAGATATACGTTAAAATTGGATTACTTACTTATTTGTACATGATCTCTTTTATGAATATCATATCATTGTCAAGCAACACACACTCTAGGAAATATCATAATTTATTTTGAAAAGCCGTTTATTTTGGACATAAATTGTTAAAAAATAAGTCTAAGCATTCATAATTTATGCTAATTTAATTCTTTGGCTTCACTATTTTTACACTTGTAAATGTTTTTCATACATGTCTACAATTTTAAATCTATATTTTTAACTCTACTGTAACCATACTATTTTGACATGTACTTTGTTATTTAATATCTAAAAATCTTTACTCATTACAGAATGTTCAACCTTTTATCTTTCAATTAATTTACATATGTAAATGTATCAATTGTTTCCTTAAAACTCACAATAAACAATTAAATAACTATTGTCTTAATTTTACTTTTTTTTTTTTACCAAAAAAAAAGTTTTAAAAAAGTGATTCGGGTTCGGGTCGAGTTGCGGGTCGAGTCGGGTTGACTTACAAAAAACTCGAAAAACTCGAATCAGGTCACGAGTCAACCCGTTTTTGTTTCGGGTCAAAAAAATCGGGTTCAGGTCGAGTATTTTTCGGGTCGGAACGGGTCGGGTCAGAAAATTTTGTCCCGTTTTGTCATGTCTACCAAGGATCTGGATCCTCTCCATTTCTATTTGAAATGGAGAGTGCCCAGTTAAGGGACAGGATTCGCTTGAAATAAATCGAAGGCCTCAACTGTGCCACGTCAATTAAAATTCAAATCATTTAACTCTTCAAGTTCAACCATGTTAACTCTACTGAAAAAGGAACATGCACAATAGAGATGGACACTAAGAACACAAACCAGATTTGATGAGGTTGCAAGATTGACATGGGCAAACGGTGGCTCATTCCAAGTCGATCAGGTAAAACAGAGATGGACGCTAAGAACACAAACTAAATTTGATGGGGTTGCAAGGTAGACATGGGCAAACAGTGGCTCACTCCAAGTCGATGAGGTCGGGTCTAGTAGTGCTGTGCTCGTTGGGGCTGGTGGCAGTGGCAATGGTCATTGGCGGTGACTTGATGGGGCCTGGTTTGGAAGATGAACTTGTGGATCTTTCCCCAAATTTGCTTTGATTTTTTATTTAGGTAGGTGATATTATAGTTGAATTTGTTTGATTTTCGTCCCAGATATGGAATGTGTTTGGATGTAGGAATGGTTTGATTATTTGGATATGAATTTATATTATAAATGTTGAATTACTTATTTTGCACATAGGTTTCTTAGATTCATTGGGCGCTTCTTTTTTGGTGGATCAAAATGTCAGGGCTGATGAAAAAAAAAGGGAAATTTAATGACTTTTTGTTTTTCTTGGAGTCTATCTATATATATTTTTTTGAGACTAAAGATTGAATCTTTATTTAACACAAATGTGGGGATCTAAACTCTTCTTGTTGCAGATATGCCACCGGAATTTTGTTCTCAAATTCACATTGGTCAAAGAAAGAAAAAAGGATATTAGATGGCCTATATTATTATACCATGTCTTATTATGGAGTTCTATTTATCTCCATTGCTCTGGAATATGGGCTCATCCTTGCCCAAGAAATGAACATCCCCAGTATCATTATTGAATCGGATGCCCTCTCTATTGTGCAACTTGTTCAAGTTTGGAAAGGTGTCATGCCCCCATTCGATATGTATTTTACCCTCCCTAATTTTGCTCTGTATATGGCTCTTATGCCTCACTCTATTGTATTCCATTTTCTCTTTGTTGATGAATGAATGTATCCTTTTCAAAAAAAAAAAAAAAAAAAAAAAAAAATGATAATGGTGTATCAATTATATAATGATAGTTTTTTTTTCTTTTTGAGATAAATGGTAGAAATTTCATTTAATGAATATGCAAAAAACATTACATAAGAACCCTGTGTAAACAAAACAAGGGATCTGGACATCTGATCCTCTGCTAACAGCAACAATTATACAAAAAAAACTTCTACCTAGCCAAAAAAACTGAACACTACCTAAATCAAACAGCAACACTTATATATAAAAACAACAACTCCTTCCTATTAACACCATGCAGATACATCATAGATACATCAGACATGTAGATCACTGTCAATTGCTTGATTGAGCAGCTACCAAAAGTCAATGAAGCTTCTGCAATTAAAGTAAACATTGATATTGATAATTGGAGATAAATAGAACTCGACATGATACAATAATATAGGCCATCTAATATCCTTTTTTCTTTCCCAAGCCAATGTGAATTTGAGAACAAAATTCATGTGGCATATTTGCAACAAGAAGAGTTTAGATCCCCACATTTGCGTTAAATAAAGATTCAATCTTTAATCTCAAAAAATTAAAAATAAAAGTTCAAATAGACTCCAATTGGCATCCAACCACCAAGACAACAATATAAACGCACCTAGACAACAATATAAACGCATAAAAATGATCAAAGATAAAAAAGATAACCATTATCAACTTTTTCTATCATACCTCTATTTTGGCAAGCTAGAAACAGAGATGTGCTCTGTTGTACAAAAAAGAAAACAAACTTTGAAAACCCTCCAAAATAATAAAAATCTGAACCTTTGAATGTGTTCTCTCCAAACAATCAAACATGGACTCTATGGTTTTCACTTTTCCCTCCTAAAATAGCCGTGACTCTTTCTCTTCTTTCTTTTTGTGTTTTATTTATTTATTTTTTGTTTTCCAATACACTTTGTTCAGTTGACTTAAAGATTCAATCTTTATTTCAAAAATTTAAATAAATGTTCAGATAGACTCCAACTGGCATCCAACCACCAAGACAACAATATAAACGCACCTAGACAACAATATAAACGCATAAAAATGATCAAAGATAAAAAAAGATAACCATTATCAACTTTCTCTGTCATACCTCTATTTTGGCAAGCTAGAAACAGAGATGTGCTCTGTTGTACAAAAAAGAAAACAAACTTTGAAAACCCCCCAAAATAATAAAAATCTGAACCTTTGAATGTGTTCTCTCCAAACAATCAAACATGGACTCTATGGTTTTCACTTTTCCCTCCTAAAATAGCCGTGACTCTTTCTCTTCTTTCTTTTTGTGTTTTATTTATTTATTTTTTTTTGTTTTCCAATAGACTTTGTTCAGTTGACTTAAAGATTCAATCTTTATTTCAAAAAATTAAATAAATGTTCAGATAGACTCCAACTGGCATCTAACCACAAAGACAACAATATAAACGCAAAAAAATGATTAAAGATCAAATAAGATAACCATAAACAACTTTTACTGTCATACCTTTGTTTTGGCAAGATAGAAACAAAGACGTGCTCTGTTGTACTAAAGGAAAACAGCCTCTGAGATGTGTTCCCTGTTGGATAAAAATCTGGTTTTGTATCTCATACAAAACACACAGCGGAAGCAACAAATAAGGATCTATTTCATTCATGATTGACAACATGCATTCTGTAAATTTCAGAATTTAAGAACAAGATAGCGTACCTTGGTGTGGAGAAATTCAAAATAAAGATTAGAAGCACTTGGGAAAACTTTTAATCTTCACTCCAATTCCACTTTACGCCCAAGATGTGTGGTCTCTCAATCAGTTTCCAAAGAGAGAATGAAAGTGTGTCTCACATTCTTTATTTTTCTTTTCGAAAAATCACGTTAAAAAATTCTGTATGTTTCTCCCTTTATAACTAACTGATTATCTAATTGGGCTGGCCTATTGGGCCTTTCTAATTGGGCTTTAGTGTGTGGCTTGGAATGGGACCAAAAGGGACCAATAAGACACTAGCTCCAATGGGCCTTGGGCTTTTCCGTCAACTCTTGACAAGTCCAAAGTTACCATTAATTATATTTAATACCACTATATAAATATAATTGCACTCTAGGCCTTATTAATAAATTATATCCCAAGACTTTATTTTACACGCAACCCCTTCATAAAATATTCGTAGTAATACAAAGTCATAAATATAGACTGCCACTTTGAAAATTACTACATCTTATCCTTGAGTACCTGGTTTAATCCTTTAAAGTTATTCATCATATATTTATGAAATCCAATTTCATAAATATATACTTTAGTAATTTCTTACCAAAGTGGTTAGGCCTAACTCTCTGAATAACTGAACCCATTAAACTTATCTCAAGGGAATATTTTGTATCTCCGTTAAGAGATTATGAATTCCATCTTGAGAATATATGTTCCATCAACACTAAATGTGGCTGCCCAACATACTGAGGTTTTGATCGTTACTTTAGATCTCACTTCTGATATATCAAAGCAACCTACACGTTATGATCAGGTCCATTATTCTCTTAGGATTAAGAGTTCATGCAAATAAAAGTCGTGAGATTTATTATTCATTTGACAGTCGTTAGGAGAATAATAAATCTCACAGCGGTCCAGTTCAATATGTCTTAACTCTTAAAACATATCAACGTATCAACTAGAAGTCTCCACTTTCATGATCAAGACAAATCATCTTAGTTGATACGTTATAGTCTTCGCAGATGAAATGCCCAATTTCACCACCGACTACGAACTATAATTCTGAGTTTACAAAGAACTTGTGATTTATATCTTCTGTGACTTTTCACATAAATCACATACTATGCATCTCATGGACTTTATGATAATGTCCAAATATTCATGTTACCATTATTTTAGATAAAAATAAACAAATTTATTAAACACAACATTAAGTCATACATAATGTCATACATAGCATCATACAATAGGATTTAAAGGCACATATCCTAACAATCTCCCACTTGCCCTAAAGACTATTGTGCACTAATCTAACTCTCATTCCCTCCAAATGTGACTCGAAAGTCTTTTGAGGTAAGGTCTTGGTAAAAGGATCTGCTAGATTATTTGCACTTTCAATCTTTGCTACCATAACATCTCCACGAGCAACAATGTCTCGAATGATATGGTACTTCTTCTCAATGTGCTTTCATTTCTTGTGATTTCTTGGATCTTTAGATTGTGCAACTGCTCCACTATTATCACAAAACAATGTGATGGGAACTTGCTCCATTCTTACAACACCAAGATCAGAAAGAAATTTCTTAAGCCAAACAGCCTCCTTTGCTGCTTCACAAGCAGCAACGTACTCGGCTTCCATGGTGGAGTCCGCAATGCAAGATTGCTTAACACTCCTCCAACTTATGGCTCCACCTCCCAAGGTGAAAACACATCCTGAAGTGGATTTTCTGAAATCTAGATCTGATTGAAAATCTGAATCTGTATAGCCAATGGGAATCAAATCCTCACAATGGTAAACAAGCATATAATTTTTTGTTCTCCTAAGATACTTAAGAATATGCTTTACAGCTTGCCAATATTTTGGTCCTGGATTTAATTGATATCGGCTGACCATGCCAACTGAATAACAAATGTCTGGTCTAGTACAAAGCATGGCATACATGAGACTTCCCACTACAGAAGCATAAGGAACTTGTCTCATCAAATTTTCTTCCTCTTGAGTCTTAGGCCTTTGGTCATCAGACAGAAGAACTCCATGTCTAAAAGGAAGCAATCCTTTCTTGGAGTTTTGCATGCTAAACCGTTCTAGAACCTTATCTATATATCCAGCTTGTGATAAGCCTAACATCTTATTCTTACGATCTCGCCAAAGCTTGATCCCTAGAATAAAGTTAGCCTCACCCAAGTCCTTCATATCAAATTGGCTAGAAAACCAAACTTTAACCGATGACATTACCCCTACATCATTTCCAATGAGTAGAATATCATCAACATAAAGCACTAGGAACATTATTACTTTGTCTCGATGTCTTTTGTACACATATGGTTCATCAAGATTTTGTTCAAAACCAAATGACTTGATTGCTTGATCAAATCTAATGTTCCATGACCTAGATGCTTGTTTAAGTCCATAAATGGACCTATTCAACTTGCATACCATATGCTCTTGATTCTTTGCTATGAAACCTTCCGGTTGCATCATGTATATTTCTTCTTCAAGATTGCCATTAAGAAATGCAGTCTTGACATCCATTTGCCAAATCTCATAATCATAATGAGCAGCAATAGATAAGAGAATTCTGATAGACTTAAGCATGGCTACTGGCAAAAAAGTTTCATCATAATCAATGCATTCTTTTTGTGTGTACCATTTCGCCACTAGTCTTGCTTTAAAGGTTTCAACCTTTCCATCTATCCCTCTCTTCCTCTTGTAAACCCATTTGCAACCAACAGGTTTAATGCCGTTAGGCGCCTTTATAAGATCCCATACATGATTGGAATACATAGAATCCAATTCAGATTTCATAGCTAAGACCCAATGATGTGCATCTATATCATTAATTGCCTTCTCATAAGTGTAGGGATCCGATTCTGTCTCTTCTGAGATAGCTTCATAGGTTTCTCCCAAACCTATAAATCTTATAGGAGGCCGAACAATTCTCCCCCTACGACGAGGCACCTGTGTACTAGACATTTCATGAGTAATATCTTGTGGTGTATCTAATACAGTCACATCATCCCTAGTTTCATCCATTGGTTGTTCAACTACAGGTTCATTCATTTCAGCCAAGACAACTCTACTTCTAGGAGTATAATCATTCATATAGTCATTTTCCAAGAATTTGGCATTTGTGCTAACAAATACTTTGTTATCCTTATGACTATAGAATAAACTTCCAACAGTTCCTTTTGGATACCCTACAAAGAAAACCACTTCTGTTTTATACTGTAACTTGTTAGACTTTCCTTTCAACACATGTGCTGGACAACCCCAAATGTGGAGATGTCTCATACTAGGCTTACGCCCATTCCACAACTCTACAGGTGTTTTAGGAACAGACTTCGAAGGTACTAAATTTAGAAGATACATTGCAGTATTTAAGGCATATCCCCAAAAGGAAATTGGTAGAGTCGAATAACTCAACATGGATCTAACCATATCCAAAAGAGTCCTATTCCTTCTTTCTGCTACACCAATTTGTTGTGGAGTTCCAGGTGCAGTCAACTGGGATATAATCCCATTTTCAGTCAAGTAATCCTTGAAGTCACCAAGAAGATATTCGTCACCTCGATCAGATCGAATGGCCTTTATGCGTTTACCTAATTGATTCTCAACTTTAGCCTTAAACTATTTGAACTTTTCAAAGGTTTCGAACTTCCGTTTTATTAGGTACACATAGCCAAATCTAGAGTAATCATCAGTGAAAGTAATGAAATACTCATAGCCACATCTTGCTTGGATTGACATAGGACCACATATATCTAAATGCACTAGTTCTAGCAAATCTTGGGCTCTTCTACCTTTTGCATTAAAAGGCCGTTTGGTCATTTTACCTTCCAAACAAGATTCGCAAACTGGAAAACCATCAAAGTCCATGGGCTGTAAAAGTCCATTTTTTATTAGTCTTTGAATCCTACTTGAATTAATATGACCCAAACGCAAGTGCCAAAGATATGCTTCACTAGTAGAAGGAAACTTTCTCTTTAATGATTTTACATGAGAGCTATTATCTATTTCAGAATTGTATAATTCATGCATGTCAGGAGTTAAAATATAAAGACCATCCACAATATTGCCAGAACAGATAAACATTTTATCCTTCTTTATTACAACATTGTCTTTCAGGATAACACAACATCCATGTTTACCTAAATAAGTTGCAAAAATTAAATTCCTACGAACATTAGGTACAAACAAACAGTCTTCCAATATTAACACTCTAGACTTAAAACACAAATTATACACTCCAACAGCTACAACCGGAATCCTGCTCCCATCAGCCAAAGTAAGAAATAGTTCTCCCTCATTCAACTTTCTGGTCTCCTGGAACCCCTGTAAAGAATTGCAGATATGATTAGTACAACCTGAATCCACACACCAGGAATCTGTTGGATTCTGTACCAAACATATTTCAAGAAGAAAGGAACTTTTCATACCCTTATTCTTGGCAGCCTTGAATATTGGACAATTCCTCTTCCAATGTCCTTTCTCACCACAATGGAAACACTTTCCTTTACTTTTTTTTCCTTTATCGGCAACCCTTAAAGCAATTTGTTTACCAATTTTCTTAGTGAAGTCCTTCTTCTTCTTCTTACCCTTGCCTTTCGACTTAGGTTGAGAAGTAGAAGCTTCACCCACATTGGCTTCAACACTAGAAGTACCAAGGATGCCTTCCGCCGCCACTAACTCATTCATTAATTCAGACAAAGAGTAAATCTTTTGTTCATATTATAATTGAGTCTGAATTCCTTGAATGATTCCGGTAGTGACTGGAGTATCATATCCACTTGGGATTCTCCATCAATGTCGGCACCTAAAACTTCTAATGTGTTCAGATTAGCAATCATCCTAAGACAATGCTCCCTCACTGAACTTCCTACAGCCATTTTGGTATTATAAATTTGCCTCATGGTTTCTTGCCTTGCAGACCGGCCTTGCTCACCAAACATCTCCTTCAGACTAAGCATAATGTCGGAAGCTAGTTCTACATCCTGCATTTGATGCTGTAGAACATTTGAGATAGATGCTAGGATATAGCACTTGGCCATCTCATTAGATTTCTGCCAACGTTCATATCGCTGTTTTTCCTCAATAGGAGCATCTAATGAAGGAAAGCTAGGACATGGTTGAGTAAGCACATATTTGTGCTCTTCAGCAGTAAAAACAATGTCCAAATTCCTTTTCCAGTCAACATAGTTGGATCCAGTCAGTTTGTTTTGATTAAGAATAGCAACAAGTGGGCTAAATGATGCCATGATTTAAATCTGAAAATAATAAACATGAATACAATAAGTAAACAGGACACTATCAAATTTAGCATATAAGCATATAATATGGAACCTTAATAAAACCATAAAATAATATATGCAACGACAATCCAATCCAATCCCATATTCAATATCCCTCAGCATAGAGTGAATATTAAATACTATGATTGATTGAGAACTACTCTCATTATTAGTGCTATCATGATAACTCTTATCAAACACTAATAATATGTCGTTTTACATTTAGCCTCTAAGTAATAATAGCAAGAACTCAGCATAGAGGATACTAAAATACTTAATCTAGTGTATACCATTGTCTAGAATCATGTGTAGCCACATTTCATCCCTTTAACAAGTTTATTTTGTAGTACCATGATAAAAACACCCTCTGCATGGAATGTAAAGCTCGAAGCTAAGACAAGGTGTTTATCAAACCACTATAAACTAGGAAATTCAATCTTGTAGGACCATGAAATAAATACTCTCCGCATGGAATGCTAAGCTCGAGGCAAAGACAAAGTATATATTTCACACTACTATGAACCAATAATGGAGGCCGTGAGATGCAACCCTTGCATCTCTCTCCCACTAGATATTTTAGAATTAAAGGTTTTTTAAGGTCAAAGACCATAATAATGCTAGACACTTAAAAAACATAATCCTAATCTCATTAGGAATAAATTTTATAATTTTAGCATTAATATATATAAATATATATATGACATCACATAAACTCATATATATATATATTTATAAAACTATAATATATTATATATATATATATATAATATAATATATAATATATTATTATATTATATGTATACATATATATAATGCCTTTGGAAAAGTTGAAAACCTTCAGGTACGGTTTCAACTTTTCCAAAGCAAAAGACAACCACCTTTTTGTATATATGTATATATAAAAGTCAAGTCATGCTATTGTCAAACTTGGTAATCACGTTCAAGCCATGCAAAAATCAAGTTTTCATGCATGATGGCCATACGGTACAATTATCATGAAAAGGCATATGGCAGTTACAACAAAAAGAAATAACTACCAAAGAAAAATTTTGCAATATGCGTGCCGTGAAGCATATATTGCCGCATATATATATGTATATATATATATATATATACATATATAAATCATTTTATATGAATTTCAATGCTAATAACGTTAATTCATAAAACAATAATTATCAAACCATGTCTACACTAAAATAATAGTTTTCTTAAATTCTAAAAATTTAATCACACATTATACAATCATGATATGAAACCCTGGCTCTGATACCAATTGTTGGATAAAAATCTGGTTTTGTATCTCATACAAAACACATAGCGGAAGCAACAAATAAGGATCTATTTCATTCATGATTGACAACATGCATTCTGTAAATTTCAGAATTTAAGAACAAGATAGCGTACCTTGGTGTGGAGAAATTCAAAACAAAGATTAGAAGCACTTGGGAAAACTTTTAATCTTCACTCCAATTCCACTTTACGCCCAAGATGTGTGGTCTCTCAATCAGTGTCCAAAGGGAGAATGAAAGTGTGTCTCACACTCTTTATTTTTCTTTTCGAAAAATCACGTTAAAAAATTCTGTATGTTTCTCCCTTTATAACTAACTGATTATCTAATTGGGCCGACCTATTGGGCCTTTCCAATTGGGCTTTAGTGTGTGGCTTGGAATGGGATCAAAAGGGACCAATAAGACACTAGCTCCAATGGGCCTTGGGCTTTTCCGTCAACTCTTGACAAGTCCAAAGTTACCATTAATTATATTTAATACCACTATATAAATATAATTGCACTCTAGGCCTTATTAATAAATTATATCCTAAAACTTTATTTTACACACAACCCCTTCATAAAATATTCGTAGTAATACAAAGTCATAAATATAGACTGTCACTTTGAAAATTACTACATCTTATCCTTGAGTACCCGGTTTAATCCTTTAAAGTTATTCATCATATATTTATGAAATCCAATTTCATAAATATATACTTTAGTAATTTCTTACCAAAGTGGTTATGCCTAACTCTCTGAATAACTGAACCCATTAAACTTATCTCAAGGGAATATTTTGTATCTCCGTTAAGAGACTATGAATTCCATCTTGAGAATATATGTTCCATCAACACTAAATGTGGCTGCCCAACATACTGAGGTTTTGATCGTTACTTTAGATCTTACTCCTGATATATCAAAGCAACCTACACGTCATGATCAGGTCCATTATTCTCTCAGGATTAAGAGTTCATGCAAATAAAAGTCGTGAGATTTATTATTCATTTGACAGTCGTTAGGAGAATAATAAATCTCACAGCGGTCCAGTTCAATATATCTTAACTCTTAAAACATATCAACGTATCAACTAGAAGTCTCCACTTCCATGATCAAGACAAATCATCTTAGTTGATACGTTATAGTCTTTGCAGATGAAATGCCCAATTTCGCCACCGACTACGAACTATAATTCTGAGTTTACAAAGAACTTGTGATTTATATCTTCTGTGACTTTTCACATAAATCACATACTATGCATCTCATGGACTATATGATAATGTCCAAATATTCATGTTACCATTATTTTAGATAAAAATAAACAACTTTATTAAACACAACATTAAGTATACATAATGTCATACATAGTATCATACAATAGGATTTAAAGGCACATATCCTAACATTCCCTCCAAAATAATAAAAAATCTGAATCTATGAATGTGTTCTCTAAGATGTGTTCTCTTTAGTTTTCACTTTTGCCTCCAAAAACAGCTGTGACTCTTTTTCTTCTTTCTTTCTATGTTTTATTTTTTTGTTTTTCAATAGACTTTGTCTGGTTGAGTTAAAGAGTGCTTTAGTTTAAGTGTTTAACTACAATTAACATTGATATTAGGTTAAGTTATGAGCTGTCACATTTTTTACCATAGATCTTTTTTAAAAAGATCTGGTCCCTACACTCTCCATTTCAAATAGAAATGGAGAGGATCCAAATCCAATGACCTAGCTTATCTACCCAAATCGTGGCGACACCTCCAAGGCTCCAAACCTTTCTCACGAGATTGTACAAGACAAATGACTCCTTTACAATATTCTTAATATGGATGTAATTAAAAATAGCTTACATAAACATAAGTACATAATAATTAATTTCTCAAAAAAAGAAAAGTACATAATAATTAGGTTTTTAGTTTATTCGTATACACCTAGTATATAATCCATGCATATACACCATACAATTAAAAAATTACAATTACACACATATATGGATTCAAATTATTCTCTCTCTTTTATTTTTTATATACACATGAGTTTACTCTTTTTTTTTTTCTTTTGTTTATTGAGTTCTTAATAATTTATAACTAGCTTGTAACCACATACATATGCATGGGTATACTTAAAAGATACACATTAAAATGCATAGTATAATAATCTTACATATATAATTTAAATATTATTGATAGTCATTCTTTTATATATTTTTTTAATTCTTTAAAAAGTCTTGTAAGAACAGTTAGGTAGAAAATGTAAATTGTCAAATTTTTAAAATATTTTTATGTTTATTAATTTTAGATTCTTTGGTTTTTATATACAGTAACTCACTTGAAAAGATATTTATAATATGGTCCCACATCTAATTCAAAAATTAAGAAATAAAACTCTCTCTAAAAATGAATAATTTAGAACACATGACGCAAAATTGGACTTCAATTGTAGAATCTAATTGGATTTTCTCTAAGTTTTACCTATTAATATATATATATATATATATATATATGATTTTTGTGCCAAATGAATTTTTTTTTTTAGTTATAAAAAATGCTCATAAATATAAAATTATTCAAACTCTTTCTTCCTCTAATTTTATATATAGTGTTAGATATATGTTTATGCTTTTTATGATATATTTATATTAGACTCATTGTTTTCTACTCTAAATTAACTCATTTGGCACAAAAATTTAAAAATTTCGATTAGATGGAACACATGCCGTAAAATTAAATTTTAATTGAAATCTAATTTTTATACCAAACTAACTAACTTGGTTCAAAATTTATAAAATTTTGATTAGATGGGACACATAGCGCAAAATTAGACTCTAATTGAATTCCAATTTAAAATCTAATTAAATTTTCTCTCAACTTATATATATATATATATATATATATATATATATATATATAGA
Organism: Castanopsis chinensis; assembly: GCA_032878915.1. Lineage (NCBI taxonomy): Eukaryota > Viridiplantae > Streptophyta > Magnoliopsida > Fagales > Fagaceae > Castanopsis > Castanopsis chinensis. Next base: position 6,556,950 of record JAVQMG010000106.1, read on the forward strand.
TGACTTAAGGTGACTCAGAAACTTGAATTATTTTTAATTCTGATGATGCGAAGAAAATCAGTAGGCTGGATGCTTCAAATTTGGAAGGACTACTGGCTATCTTGATGGCTTGAAAAAGAAAGAATAGCAATCAAAGGTGACCAGGGTTGCTGGCCAATAATCCTCCGATGGCAAAGGTAGTTTTTCTCTCTTCAAATTTTGGAGTTCTAACTTCTTAGGAAATGTTTATACGTACCTTTGTCTAGTCTGAATGAGTATTTATATAGTGTCCTAAGAGCAGTTTTAGACTTGTAACCTCCCTTGGATTTGAGGAGGTGTGAGGGTTTAGGGATAACTTCTACAACCATTTAGGAGTTACATTTTTCTCACATAATGGTCACTGGAAGTTATGCGTATGATACGGAGTTGTTGTACATACTCAGGAATTTTCCTAAGTGTCAAGGTTTGTCTGGGGGTCCTCGTCCAGAGATCCTCCAGCCAAACGTATCCCACTTCTAAGGGAGGTCGTTACTTTATGGACGACCTTCTCAAGGACGAGGCTGATGGTTCCTCTAGACTACACGGTGTGGTTTTGTAGAACTTGACCATGCAAAGCTCGTCCAAGCACCTTCCTGTGTGGATGAGCTTTTGATGGACAAGGTTCTTACAATCCTTTGATTTCCTAGTCTCGTCCTGGACGACCTCCATGGATGATATTGTAGTTTGTACCCCATCAATAGCCCCCTTGTCCATGGGTCATCTAGGGAATGTATAAGCTGACGTCATTCTTTGGATGCGTGCCTTTATGTTAGCGGTTGGGTGTGCCACGTGTCATGATTTAATTGGCGACTAGTCACGTCAACTCATTTTTCGAGGAACATGGCCACGTGTCAACTTTTGGGTGGTTGCGTCGCTTTAGGTATTGGAGTTCGCTACCTATAGAAAATGGAATTCCTCCGCTACCCTTCTTATTTCTGAAATTTTATTCTTTGACATCCCTCGTCTTAGCGCCTCGTCTAGAAGTTTCCTACGTCCATAGCTTCCCTTCGTCTAGATCCAGGTATTTTCTCCACCCTCGTCCTTATGTTTTAAGATTTCTCAAAGAATGTCTGAAATAGTCCCTTCTTCGTCTAGCAATAGTGATGACAAAGCCATAGACAAGTATCATGACCCTAGCAGTTTTAATGGGTCTAGTGATAGTAGTAGCAATAGCAGTAGTGGGGGAAACGTTATAGATGAGTATACGTCTGGCGTCCCTGGGATTCCCTTAGAGGTATTTTAGGAAAGCCTTAGGACAATGGCTGAGTCCGGGTCTAGGGCTGGTACAAGTGCCCCTTCGTCTTCTGTTCAAGACGAGGAAGAGGTAGTTTATAGCTGCGCTATTGGGATTGCCTCTTAGACAGACAAGAGAAAATTAGACCTTCTTAAGGCTTGGTATCAACTTCCTGAGGACTTAAATCTTAGGGTACCTGTGCGCAAGGAGTGGTGTTGTCAACCCCGTTTTGGCATTGGCATTTATGAGGCTTACCTTTTGGGGGGTTTGAGGTTGCCTCTTAATGCCTTCGCTAAGGAGTTGCTTACTAGGTTAGGTTTGGGTATATGCCAGATTAACCCTAATGCATGGAGGCTAATTGTCTCTATGCAAGTTTTATGGAGGGAGGTGTTTGAGGTGGATTGTCCTTTTATTGTGAATGAGTTCCTCTTTTGCTATAAGCCCTCCGAGATTAACCAATCCCTTGGCTTTTATCAGTGCACAATCAAAGGGAGAGATTATAGGCTGATTAAGTCCTTAGTCACCTCAAATAGGAGATGGAAGACGGAGTTCTTCTTCGACTCTGGCTTTTGGGCTGGATGCCCTATTGAGGTTGATAGGGACCCATTCCCTCTCTACATTGGAGAGTTAGGGAACCTTCGTCTTGAAGGTAAGTCTGTGGCTATCATTTCACTTTTGTTATTCACTTTTGATTGTAGTCGCCTAATTACCCTCTCTTCCTTTTTTTTTTTTTTAGGTGTTAGACATCCTCATTTGAACAGGTTTTATCTTGAATGAGTATAGAAGGCATGTCTATATACTGACAAGAATTTCCATTCCTTAGTGAGTCTTCAACATCTTGCCACCTGAGGGTTAGGTCCAGAGCCGTCCGTTGAAGCTATCGCTCACAAGGTCACTGTTTGCAGACGTAAGTTCTTTCTTCGCTTTTTTTTTTTTTTTTAGAAGAACCAACGTCTTTCTTTTTAGGAATGGTGACGATGAAGGAGAACAAAGGCAAAGAAGTGGTAGACGAGGCAGCTGGTCAGGGAGTGCAATCACAGCCTCGTCTATCTTTTGGTGGTAAAAGAAAAAACTTGTCATTAGGGGTTGATTTAGGGAACCTCCCAAGTAGGCATAGGTCATCCAAGCCTCAAGGCATCCAAACTCAGGACGACCAACCTAATCCTTTCCTCGTCCCTTAGGCTCATTTTGTCCAGATTTTGGACATTAATTCAGAACTGAAGGATCCTTCGTCTTTGCGAATCCCGTCTAGGGTTGATGTTCCAGCCTCATCTCAACCTTCTCAACAAGTGCCTCAAAACCTTCTTGAGAACGAGGACTTGGCTTGGGAAAGGTTTGAGAAAGTTGTGACGGACGAGGATGTGAGACGGCATGTCACAAGATGTCCTCGAAGGATTTTGAACACTTTGGTGTTCATGACCTTTTTAAGGTATGCACTCTTTATATGTTTATCTCATCCTACCATTAGCACGCATGTATGTATTATAATAAAATTTTAATCTATGCAGGCAATGTCTAAGTTCATTGCCGTGTCCAGGCAGGTAACTGAGCTAGACAAGACGAGGATCCTATTGGAGAGGACAGTCAAGGAGGGAAAGGACGAGTCCAAAAGCTGGGCTGAGGTGGCTGCCAAGGCCAAGTACGATGCAAAAAAGCTACAAAACCACGTTGATGAGTTAAAGGTTGAAGTCAAAGAGAAGGATGCTCGTCTTGATCTCCTTCAGAAGAAGAATGACCAGTTAAGTGCCCTTCTTGAAAAAGCTCAGGGAGGCGCAGTTGCAGAGTTTAAGGCGTCCAAAGAATTCACTAATTTAATTAATACCAACTATGCAGCTGGGTTTGAAGATTTTAGGAAGGACGCCATGGAGAAATTCCCTGAGATTGACTTTAGTTCCATTAAACTCAACCTTGGTAGGGCTACTACAAGCTCCCTCCTCCAGACGAGCTCCGAAGACATCAATGTAGAGGGCGATGCTACCACATTGACACCTCAGGATGACCCCAATGCTGATGCCCCTCTTGCTTGAAGACGAAATGTTTAACTTGTTCAATTGTTAGTTTGTTTTTCTTTTGGTTTGGTCCATTGTTTTTAGGACCTTTATTAAGATGTATTTAAATACAATTCCCTCGCCCAGAGTGCTTTCGGCGAGTTTATTAACAATTGCCTTTTAAGGCCTACTTTGTAAGGGTTTTTGGATGGTGGTCGTCTACCCTTTTTAAACTTTAATGAACATTTACTTTTATTCATTATTTATTTTATGGACGAGTTTATTCCCTTCTCATCATTAATGTTATTTGGCTTTTAAACAACGCCTCATTCTAAGTGTTGGAGGGTCGTCCATGTGCTTTTCTACTGGACAGCGTGACTCATCCCAAGAGTAAGGATGATGACTTTGTCTGCCATTTTTCCTCATGTGTAGATTGGGCAATTGGTATTCGTCTTTCATCAAGACGTTCTCTAGCATTTTACTCATCCTAGGTCACTAGAACGTCTTGGCTAGATGCTCGTCCACAGACTTGAATGTTTCAGCATGTATGCCTTTTTGTCGTCCATCTATTTTTTTTTAGACGAGTGTGCCTTAACTTATTTTTCTTTGCTTTATCCACATTTCGAGGAAAGCTTATAAACGTTACATCCCTACGCCCAGAGATTTTCGTTCGTCTTAGGCTTTTGCCTTTTTGTGGATTCTATTATGGAATTTAGATTTATGCATTAAATACATTAAAAACCCAAACCATATTATTATATAGACATCGTCCACAAATACGGCACATGCTTAGAAGTCAGTGCCTTAGGAAAATACTTAGAAAAATACTTAAATGTACATAACCTCATCTTTCACAAAAGTGTCTGTAGACGGTGCAAAAGTTTAAGAACTAATGCACTTTTTATTCTTAAAACACACCATAGTAGTAATAAGAACACAACAATAGATATGAGTGAACACATAGATCATAGCTATAACTGTCCATAGCATCAACCTTGTCCTTGGAAAATTTCTCCCAAGTTTCACTAATAATACCTCTTCAGGTGCTCCACGTTCTAGGGATGCTTTAACTTTCGTTCGTCTAGAGATTCCAAGTAGTATGACCCCAGCCTCTCACAATTGATTACCCTATAGGGTCCTTTCCAATTAGGTCCCAATTTTCCATGAGCTAGATTCCTGGTTGCCAAAGAGACTCTTTTGAGAATGACGTCTCCAATGTTGAAGTGATTGGGTTTTACCATGGCATCGTGCTGCCTAGCCATAAGATTCTTATATCTCGCTGTCCTTTGCTCTGCATCCATCCTTACCTCATTAATGAGATCAAGGTTAAGACAGAGTTTCTCTTCATTATCTTTCTCTTGATACTTTATCACTTGATGGTTAGCCATATGAACTTCTGCAGGTATGGCCGCTTCACTTCTATAGGCTAGCTTAAAGAGGGTTTCTCCCGTTCGGGGTTCTCACAGTCGTCCTGCAGGCCAAAGAACACCTAGCAACTCATCTGGACATATCCCTTTTGCCCCTTTAAACCAAGTCTTGATGATTTTCAGCAGGGATCGGTTTGTTACTTCTGCTTGTCCATTCATCTATGGGTGGGAGGGCAAGAAATAGTGATTCTTGATTCCAAACTGTTCACAAAAATCCCTAAAAGGTGCGTTGCCAAACTGTCGTCCATTATTAGATACCAATACCCTAGGTACTCCGAACCTATATAGAATATTCTCCTCAAAAAAATTCTTAACATTTTGTTGAGTGGATTTTGCAAGAGGTTCAGCCTCTACCCACTTGGTAAGGGAAATTTTAATCAAAACAGTAACTCAAGCAATACCCACATACATAATGGGAATTTTCAAAATCCCCAAGTCTTTATGTGATACCATAAATTCTACCTTGGCAAAATATTGGTGGGAGCAGACAAAGGAGGAAAGGAAAATCCATTGGATCAATTGGGCGAAGTTATGCACTCCTAAACAAAAGGGTGGTATGGGCTTTAGGGATATTCAAGCTTTTAATCTGGCCTTACTAGCTAAACAAGCATGGCACCTAATCTATAATACCCACTCTCTTTTTTATAAGGTGTATAAAGCTAGATATTTCCCTAGTTGTTCTTTCATAAATTATGCTGTTTTGGGCCACAATCCCTCTTATGTATGGCGTAGTTTGCTGACAGCAAGGGAGATTATTAGAGAGGGAGTGTGTTGGAAGGTTGGAGATGGCAGGAAAATTGAAGTGTCAACGCATTAAGTGGTGGTACCATAAACCTGTGTTCTTGGGGGAGGCTCAGCCAAAAATGTTAGTATGTGAGCTGATGGACACCGAGACTATGCAGTAGGATAGGCAGAAAATTTTTGACCTCTTTACTTATAGAACTCGAATGGAAATCTTGTCCATTCCTTTGCAGAACAACACAGCACGAGACAGCCTAATTTGGAAGGAAAATGGCAGCAAAAACTTGACGGTAAAATCGGCATGCTAGGTAGCATTGAGATTAAAGGACCAAGCACAAACTGAGCACTCAAGGGCTAGGTTGGATCGGCCAATATGGAAGAAAATCTGGAAATTAAATGTCCTTCCAAAGGTACGTACATTTCTATGACGAGCGTGTTCAAATATTCTGCCTACAAGGGGAAATTGGCTTAGGCGCAAGCTACAGGTAAAGCCAACGTGTGGGCTGTGCTGTCAGTGTATAGAAACTGTAGAACATGTGTTGTGGGAGTGCCCGCTAGCCAAGAATGTATGGGCTTTAAGTAGTGGAAAAATCCAAAAATGCACAAATGCAGCTCCAGACTTTTACTCTCAGGTTGATGATAGACAAACTTACTCGGCAGGAATTAGAGCAGCGGGCGATGGTGTCGTGGGCGATTTGGATCGTGAGAAATAAATTTTGAAATCACCCAACAGCATCCAGAACACATTATTAGAGAGGCTAACGGTTTTTTAATGGAGTATCAGAGATTGAACGCAGCACAAGTGTAGAAGGGTGGCTCTTTCCGTGGTTGGTGGCTCCCAGCTCTACTTTCAGCGTTGTGTAGTCAGGCTACTGGATTGTAGTTTCCTTGGCCAAAATTGGGAATTAACTCAGTTTCCCAAACAATATAATTAGTAGGCATTGTTACAAAACTATATGTTTTATTAATATCTCGAGTCTAAAAGAGTAGATTTTGGGCCTAAAAATCAAGTGTTTGAGGGTCGATTTTCATGGTCTGACCACGTCTGATGTGGCATTTTTTTCAGTGTTTGGCGTCCACCTGGAAATCGAGTCTCTAACACTCGATTTATAAGCCAAAATAAAAATTTAGTCCAAGTCTCTGCCATTCCCAAAAATACCAAAAAAAATTTTACACATTCTCTTCCTCTCTCCCCACTCTATTTTGTTCTCTCTTTTCTCTATCTCGGTCCATCTCTCTCAGATTGGCATGGAGGGTGTGGGTTTGTGGAGATCAGTGTCTGTGGTGGACATCGGCGTTTGTGTACATCCTTTGGTTCAGTCTTCAACCTCTCCCCTTTTGTTTTTTCTCTCTTCCTCTAGCTGACCCAAATCTTCCGTAGAAGCTCACCCTTTCCCTTCTATTTTTTTTTCCCTCTCTTCCTCCACTCTCATTGACCCAGCTCCCCTGCCACTTGCTGCCTACCCATTAGATTTGCCCAGTGCAGAGCCATCAGATTTTCCCAGCTGTCGACTCATCAAAGCTTTATGCTCGGTCAAGGCGGACAGCAAAATGGCACCATGACCGGCGACGGCGAGAATTCTAGGTTCATGGGTTTTGGATTGCTGATTTTGTGGGTTCATGGTTTTTTTTTTTTTTTAATGATTATGGGTTGTGGTTGAAATGGCGGTTTGGTGGCTGAGTTGGTGGTGGTTTGATAGCTGTGACTGTGGTTGCTGTGGGCTGTGTTGGTGGTTGTGGCTGTGTTGGTCGTGGTTTGATTTATTTATTTTTTTGCTGTGGGCTAGGGTTGGGATATGGAGTTTGTTACTGGTGGAGTGGTGGTGGAGGTGGATGTGGCTAGTTGAAAGTTTGTTGCAGGTGATATTTTTTTTTTTTGGTATTTCTGGGAATGGCTTGTAGGAGACACTTAGATTATTATTATTATTTTTTTTTTGGCTTATAAATCAAGTGTTAGAGACTCAATTTTCAGGTTAACACCATGTGGAAAAAATGCTACATCAGACTTGATCAGACCACAAAAATCGACCCTCAAAGACTCGATTTTTAGGCCCAAAATCGAGTCTGTTTGACTCGAAATGTTACTGAAAAATATAGTTTTGTAACAGTGCCTCTTAGTTATATTGTTTGGAAATTAATGTTAATTCCCAATTTTGGCCTAGTTTCTTTTATTTGGCCTTGGCTTGATTTAGTTTTAGCTGAGGTAGTTTATTCTCATATGCATTTATTTTATATAAGGCCCTCTTGCTCTGCCCAGTATGTCAATGGCCAATTTTGTAATACTTTAATCCCTTTACATCAATAATATTTTCTATCAGTTATCTCAAAAAAAAAAAAAAAAAAAAAAAAAAAACAGTACTTCCAAATTTGCAATTTGAGCCCATATCTAACCAAAGTTGCTTGGACAATATTCAAGTGCATATAAATTAACTTTAGATTAAATTCTGATTCTAAACATATTTTGCATAAATCATTAACTTCAATCCGAGAAGAACAAATTCCAAAGCAAATGAAAATTGAAACTCTAATAGATGATGAGAATAAAGTTGAGAATAATAATGAGTTAGGAGAGCAATAAATTGGATTATTTGAGCAAACAAAGTCTTGAAAGCAATGTGAGGCACATATCAGAATTTGTGCTAGACTTGGGAGGACAACTTGTTGCAAGGCTTCGTGAGAAGAGACCTCTATTTCCTGCAAAGTGGAAGCCAAAAAAGCAAGAAATATATGAAATAGAGAAAACACAAAACACAAATTGGAAGCAGAATGTAAAATGAAAATAAAAAAGAATTTGTAGTTTTGGTTTTCAGATGGTTCTAGGTTTTTATGCTTTGAATTTGTGTCCCCAAAACCAAACATAAAAATTAATAACAAAAACAAAGATTAAAAAAAATAGTAAGCATGTCAAATTAACCATTTAAATTAGGGAAAAAATGGAGGGAGAAAGAAGAGGTGCCTATCAGATTGACTGAACATCACTAAAATGTGAGAGATATAATTGAAACTTTTCCTTAATGCACCAAAAGAAAAGTGACAATGTTTCGGTGTTTTTAAATGTAAATACAAAATCAACCATTTGTTAAAAGAAGTATAAATCAAGAATCGGAAAAATAAAGGGGAAAATTCGTAAAAGCTTACCTTTAATTTTGGTACACATTCTAATGCATTTCATACCTCAATCACTGTGATCAGTGAACGAAGTAGCCTTTATCGACAACTGCAGGAAAAACTTTTTTCTTTTTTTTTATTATAAAAAAGCACTCAAATAACTTTACAAAAATGAACAAAGAGAACATAGGAAACCAAAATATATCGAAGAGGTAATGAAATATATATCAATTATTAAAAAATTAAATTAAAAAAAAACATAAATAAAATGCCATGCATGTCAGCAGATACCCAAAATGAATGCAACCCAAATAGGTAAAACAAAACCTATTCTAATCCAAATTCCTTAGTCAAAATCCAATATAATCAAAATACCACAAAAACCAAAGAACCAAACAAAAAGGTACAATTGTTTGGCAGACATACGGTCTAGTGAACTCCCTCTCTCTATATATCCCTGTCTTTTTTTTTTTTTTTTTTTTTTTTTGAGTTGTACCGAAACCATTATCCCTATTACGATCTTTATCTCATGATTTGGGTTTGCGTATTAGAGAGTGTCAAATGAGAGAGGGGATAGATTATGGGCAGCGTATAAATAAATTATTAAAATAATCTAAATCTAAAGCAATCCAACCAAGAAATTCAAACCTAAATTATATTCAATTCCCATATTTGAAAACAAAAAGGGGGAAAAAAAAAAAAAAAAAAAAAACAAAGACAATAACTTTACTGGTTATGGGTACACGACCTGTCTCTCTAATGTTGGAAGATTTTTCTCTCCCCGGTCCCCACTTGATGCCTTCTCTGTTTACCATTCTGGCAAGGTTTTGGGTCTACAAATTTTTTTTTTAAAAAACTTTTTGATTTTGTCACCTCTCTCTTTCTCTGCTTCTTTCTCTGTGTACACATCGCCTCTCTCTGGATCGATGGGTTTTTTTAGATCTCTCTCCGTTCTTGGTATTGCAAGGTTTTTTTTTTTTTGGGAGTATTGCGAGCCCTTTTAAGTTTTAATTGTATTATAACTGGTTAGGTTTGGTTTTATACCGAGAGGCTCTTAAACGGTGTTGCAGTGTTACCAAACAACATAATTTATCGCTTTTTAACTTGGATGTGGCTGAATTTTAGATAGGCATTTTTCCTACATGGTAGCATGCCCTTAATTGCAGGAAAAGGCATTTGCTATTATATATGGTATATGAGTATATGATATGATATTGATTTCTTATTCAATGACAGAAAACTTTAACAATTGGGCTAATATAAGACAACACCTATTCAATATTGAGAGATAGGACAAAGAGCCTCGTAACTCAATTGAAATCTCATAATAATTCTAACGAAAACATTCATGGTTTAGATCATCCCTCTCTCAACTATTAAATTATCACCCCCTTAAAAATTAAAAAGACTGAGAGCTAGGCCTTCCATAAATAAAAGATGATTGTAAGAAAATTTAAAATGCCCCCAAATCGGATTATAAAACAGCCCAACCAGAGTCAATGGGTATAAGATAGTATCTTGCAATTAGACATGCATTTGCACCCTTGACCAATGTGAAGTATGAAGATATGCACTTCTTTCTTTTCTTCGGGGTTTTTATGTTCATTTTTTATTATTATAATTATTATTAAAAAAATTTCTATCAAACCTCGCAATGATAGGTTAAAGGGCACATTATTACATAATCAAGAATTTTGTTTGATGCTCTATAGCCTAATTAGCACCTCCCAATGCACAAAGTATTTGGAGGTTTAAGGAAAAAAGTGTTTGAGTTGAGGGTTAATATCATATTGTCACTATCTTAAAAAAAATAAAAAAAAAAAAAAGATTTTTTTTTTTTTTTATGGAAATTATAAATCAAGAACATAGTAAAGACATATAAGCATTCACACAGTGTCTTTGTAAAAAAGAATGAGTCCCATATTTTGCCCAACCAATTCCCAAAATTGTCCACATTAACTTATGTTTGTAAAATCTATCCACAACTATGATATTCATGTAAATTTATACTGTCACTATTATTTTAAAAATTCAATAAAATTTGATATTTTAATAAGATAAAATTTAGGATAAATAATTTGATATGAGTATTTTTGAAAAATAATTATGTAAAATATAAAAATAAATTACTATGCTAAAATAAACATTAATTTGTGCTGTAGTCTAAGCTAAGAAAAGGCTAAACCCCTTAAAAGAGGCACTTTTCATTTACCTCCAAAACCAATTCGAAATATCCATATATTCATTTTAAAAGAAAAACAAAAAATAATTTATCCTAACAGCAGATTTCCCACATTATTTAAGAATAAAATATGCTATCCTACTCTACAACCCAACAGACCCTTAGCAAGGACTATACACCCTATATCTTTTCCGTTACCCAAAAAAAAACTAAAGTTCATAAAATTATATGTGCGTGAAATTTCAAGAAAGACTCTCAACACAAGTCTCAATATCATAGACAAGAAAGCTACAAGAATATTAGTAATAGCTCCAAGAAAACAAGGTACATTCTTGTTGCTTTGCTTCATTCTTAGTTCCATAGCATCACTGTGATTCTTAGTTGTATTACATTTCTTTATACGTGCAAAACCATTTCTCATTCACAAACACGTTATCTTTCACAACTTTCTTTAGCTTTTGCTTTCCATGCATGCTGGAACATTATAAATCTTGCATAGTTGAATTTTTTCAATTCTTGTTAATGTTAGCATTGTTCAGCTAGTTTGGTGAGTTTGTCTTCTTTTTCTGTTCAAAACTTTCCACACATAGTTTCTTGTTAACCAAGAAACCATTCACTATTTTGATATTCTGTACAATTACAATTTATAAGAATAATCGCTTTGAAGGCATTGCAATGTGAATCTAAAGAAAATTATTAGGCCCCGTGGTCCAGTTGGTTCCCATAACAGATTAGGATTAGTAAAACACTGAAATTTATATGGTGCTTCTAGCTTTTATTTTTTATTGGATTCTTTACAGTTTTTTCATACAGTGGAAAATTTATCTGTATGTTTAAATCTAATGAATTTTATTACGGCTTAAAGTTTGTGTTACTCTGGTCCTAAAAGATATGCATGGTTGCCTTGTTTTTGGACTCTAAACCCTTTGGGTTGTCAATTTAGATGGATTGTATTTCTTGGAGTCCTGATTCTCACCTGGCATTTGGAAATGTAGTTTTTGGATGATATTAGAGTTAATTAGCCCTTTCCTTAGAACTTTACAAATTTCATTTATTTGCTATATCAGATGGGACACAGACAACGGCCTTCTTATAGAAGATCTCTTATTCCAGAATTTGAAGCTCAAGAGCAGCCTGATTCAAGCCCTTCAACCAGAAAAAACCAATTGGATCCACCAAGGTTGGAACAGGGACTGGAGCCTGATGAAAAAGGATCACGCAACTTAGCGTGGAAGCCTAATTTAAGCCAAAACTCTGTACCCAAAATAAACAGCATCAATCAAGTTAGTGTGGTAGCGATTTGCTTGACAGAATTTTCATAATTCAAAGTTTATTTTTATGTTGGTCTTGCATGAGAATTAATAGTCATGGATAAGCTAAATACATTTTACAGTTGAGTTTTTACTAGTTTTTATAACAGCATATTATAAAAATGACCCTTACATTAAATAAAATAATAATAAACCTAATAAAGTTTAGGACCTATAAATTAATTACAACTGACCAAGAGTACATAGACTTGCAAATTTAAATTAAAAACAAACACATAGATCCTTATATATGTTAGCATTGGTTAATTTGGATACTTATACCCTAGTATGGTAGACAGATCGTGGAGATGACACCTGCACTTCCTCCACTTCGGGCTGAAACTAATGCTAATACATCCAATATAGTCCAGGGGAAACAGGTTGAAACATCAGTGACCCCATCACAACCTTCAAGGTGATTTTCTTGTTGAATTTGTGGGTAGTTTCTGAGTATGGCCTTAATTTTGAACCTGAGCTTCTATGAGCCTTGCCTTCTTATTTTAATGTGATTCCTTACAGAAAGAGGAAAATGGTATCTGGAAATGATCCTGATCAGGTCTTTGAATCACCTGGAGATATCTCTCACTGTGCAAGTCATTTAGCGGTAACACATTGACTGTGTGATTTGTAATTCCTCTCATGATCTACCTCTAGTCCTCTACACTCTTGTCCATGTGAATGGCTCTGCATGCTTGTGCAAGTGCTTTTTTTTTTTTTTTTTTTTTTTTTTTTTTTTTTTTAATATGAGATTTTAGCTTAATAGTCATCTAGGAGTCCTGATACTACTAGGATAAGAAAGGGTCTTATACAATATTTGTGCTCAATATACTCAAAGACAGATGAAGTTGATCAATAACATACTAATGGGGCCATTTGATGCTGGGCTATGACATTTTTCTTCATGGTGATTGGTGAGATACACTCACCTAAAGAATTGTAGTACAACTTATAATCTGTGTTACTCCAATATGCATGGTTGTCTTGTTCTTAAAGTCTAAAACCCTACGGCTTGTTGATTGAGATGGACGTATTTCTTGGACTATTAGGAAGAAGTGAAGCCACTGTAAACAAGCTAAAGCCATACTGACTGAACTCTGGAACTGGTTTCAACAATTTCACTGTAAAATTCATGTTGAGAGACTATTTAAATGATAGTTCATGTTCAAAATATAAATGAAAGAGTTTGATAGTTGGATATATTTAATGCCTCAAGCATCCTGGATCAAGTCTTCAGATTTTTCTCTAAAGTTTTAAAATTTATGTAGTATAATTAATAGTTAATTAGCCCTCCCATAGAAACTTACAAATTTCATTCATTTGCTATATCAGATGGGACATGGACACCGGCCTTCTATACCCGTATCAGAAGCTCAAGTTATTGGAGAAGCAGAACACCAATTGGATTTGCCAAGGACGCATGCAAGCCAAATGTCTACATCCAGGGTAAGCAGCATCATTAATCAAGTTAGTGTGGCACCAATGTAGTTGACAGAACATTTTCTTGATTTTAAAGTGTACATTTTGTGTTGGCCTTGCATGAGGCTTCTGCTAACAGAACTGGATATGCTAAATACATTTTACATTTGAGTTTTTACTAGGTCATGTAGAGATAGTAATTGGCCCGCCCTTAGAAGCTTACAAATTCCTTTCATTTGCTTTATTAGATGGGACAGAGACAGCAGTCCTCTGTAAGAAAATATCCTCTTCCTGAATTAGAAGCTCATGTGCAGCCTCATTCAAGCCTTTCAACCATAAAAAACCAACTGGATCCACCAAGGTTGGAACAACGACAAGTGCCTGCTGAAAAAGGATCACGCCACTTTGTGTGGATGCCTCATTTAAGCCAAATGCCTGCAACCAGATCATGCAGCCTTGATCAAGTTAGTGTGGCGGTGATTTTTTTGACAGTAATTTCGTAGTTTAAAGTGTATTTTTATGTTGGTCTTGCATGAGACTAAATAGACATGGATAATATAAATTCATTTTACAGTTGAGTTCAAGCTGATATAGTGGTTATCCATTTCATGCTTAACTGATGAATGTGCAAGTTAATTTTTTTATGAGATTTTAGTTTAATAGTCAAACTTAATACTACTAAGATAAGAAAGAATCTAATATATGTAATTGTGCTCAATGTAGTCAATAAGAGATGAAGTTGATCAATAACATACTAATGGGGCCACTTAATGTTGGGCTCAGAATTGTAGTGCAACTTAAAATCTGTGTTACTCTGGTTTTAAATACATGCATGGTTGTCTTGTTCTTGAAGTGTAAAGCCCTTTGGGATATCAACTGAGATGGAAGCATTTCTCGAAGTCATTTTTCATTAGCCTAATTGTCAGGTCACAATTAATGAAATTGTCATGACTTAATGTAAATAATCTTAAATGGTGTTCCTAACATGATATTAAGCAAGATCTATGCATCTAATAATATTTTTGGCATTAAATGTCACTGTAAAGTGAGATTTTTCAACTATATAATACAAAGTCATCCATACTATATTTTTTAGCCGAGTGAAAATTTTCCTTGATTTAGATCTCAACTGGATTTGTTTGCTCACAGTCAGTTGTCAAACCAGCTTTATTATACTTAATCTGGAAATAATTTGGATTGCTGTATCATTTTTTTTCCCATTAGTTGTTGGTAATTTTATAATGCATTTCCTAAATACCTAAAATTGGTTACATGCATCCAGGTTCCTGTGAGTCATCAGCCACTTTGGAGGTTTACGAATTTTGGTTACTTAAACTGGCTTTGGGCTTTGATTGTTAGTTTTTTAAGAGTGGTTCTGTTTTACCTTTTTATTTACAAAGGAATGGAAAGGGAAAAAGATGAATAGCATGTCAGTAAAAATTCCCTAGTACTATTAGGAATAAGTGAAGCCAATGTAAACAAGCTAAAGCCATGCTGACTGAACTCTGGAATTGGTTTCTACAATTTCACTGTAAAATTCATGTTGAGAGACTATTTTATGATTGTTCATTTTCAAAATTTAAATGGAAAAAGTTTGATAGTTGGATATATGTAATGCCTCAAGCAGCCTGGATCAAGTCTTCAGATTATTCTCTAAAGGTTTTAAATTTTTGTAGTATAAGTAACAGTTAATTAGCCCTTCTTTAGAAACTTACAAATTTCATTAATTAGCCCTTCCTTGGAAATGGACTCCGGCGTGCTATATCCATATCAGAAGCTCGAGATACTAGAGAAGCAGAACATTTTCATGCAAGCCAAATGACTGCATCCAGGGTAAGCAGCATCATTAATCAAGTTAGTGCACCAATGTGTTTGACAGAACATTTTCAAGATTTTATAGTGTGCGTTTTATTTTGGTCTTGCATTACTTCTGCTAACAGAAATGGATAAGCTAGATACATTTTACAGTTGAGTTTTTACTAGGTCAAGTTGATATAGCAGTTATCCATTCCATGCTTAATTGATGAGTTCTATTTCTTGTATTGTCCAACTCCAACTATGGTTGATGCTGTTATTTATGGTGTCTTAATGAAGTTCAATTCAATCACTGCTCAGGAGGCTGAGCAACAGAGAAGATTGGTGGTTGGCAATAATAAAAAAATTGAAAAGCTTCAAGGTAATCTACAAACCATGAAGGCGGAGCTCAAAGAGGTTGAGAAAAGTCAATTTGCACAAAAGTTTTGGTTTGAAAGCCTCAAGCACATATCCTCTGAGATGAATGCCGTTCTTGACGAGTGGAACACTCCAACGATCAAAATGAAAGTTCGGAATGAAGAGATTGTGCAGAAGGTATGCTCTTCCATTGCCTCACTTTTATGCTGTTTCTGCTAAGTTGAAAAACTTGTCCTGTGTCATGACATTGCTTGCAAGAGTAAAGAAATTAGATGAGACTGTAGGACAGCGAGGGATACATTTTGAGGTGTACACTTTATGTTGGTCTTGCATGAAATGTGGGAGGCAATCCTTTTGCTTTCAAAAGGGAGCTTGTGCATTCACATACTGTTCATTTCCTTTTGAAATCGGCATTAATTCACAACCACATTTGCTATCCAATGAGCAGCAGCAAGAGAGAAGGAAAGAGAAAGATTTGATTGCCCAGGCCGAGAGGGCTGATCTCAAAATGGCGTACCAAACTTCTGCTTCTCGGGCTTCCTTAACCCAGTCGAATACAGAGGGACTAGCGGTGTATGAAGATAATGTGCAGAATTTCATCAACGTGAATGAAGATCCCTGCACGATCTACAAGCCAGATAATGAGGTGGGTTGTATCAATTCTCAAACCTGTAATATCATACAGGTTCTCTTAGTCCTATATTCTGGGTCTTTTTACATGGCTAAGTTTTGTTCTTTTTTCTTTTGGGTCAAGGAGTTGAGGAATAGTGCTGTTGGGTCTTTGGCTCCAGAGGTAAGATGTTCTTTATATTTATCAATATGTACTCAGGATTTAAAATATATATATATATATATATATATATATTTATATAATCCAATTATCACACAAGTAGATCTGAGGAATTTGAACCTTGCCACTCTTTAAAAAAGAGACCAGTTATAATCCAATTGTATAATGTCATTCAACTTTTGCTATTTGTACTCAAATCTTGCTTGTTTGGATTAAGCACTTTTGACACCATTTTTGGAAATCTCTCCACCTTGAACTTATCCCAATACATCCATTATATCTTTTGCCCAGGAGAGACAGGTTGAAGCACTTGTGAACCCATTACCACCTTCAAGGTGATTTTCTTTGTTTCAGCCAGAATTTATGGGTAGTTTCTGATGGAAGAGTTTGGCTTTAGTTTTGCACCTGATTTCTATTAACCTTGCCTTCTTATTTTAGTGCGATTCCTCACAGTGAACAACCTGGAGAAATTCCTGATCAATACTTTGAACAACCTGCGGATGGTAATATCTCTGTGTGCAAAGCCATTTAGATGTGATTAACTTGGAGCTTCAGTTTCAAGTGTACAAAAGAACATTAAAGGGCATGTATTGTGGATAAACATGAGCTTCCAAATGGCTAAAATGTCTCATGAGCTTCATGGTTTGAAAACTTGCTTGACCATTTATACCAAAATACTTAAAATCATTGCTTGCTTCATCTGTGATAGGGGCCGAAGACCAACTATTTCCTGAAGACCTACAATGGGCTGATAGCCTACTGGAAGATCATGATCCATTGGTTAACCTACAAGAAGATTTAGAAGATGATCGAAAACAGTGAAGATCATATCTCATATACTTAGGTGAGAGATGTAGAGATATAAATATGATGAGTTAAGCAGATCTTGTTGTTACAACAATCTGCTTATTTAGAAGTTTGTTTTGTTGACAACCTTGTAAATGTATGAAGGGATATGCTGATGTTTTTGTAACCACCTTCAATTGTTTAGAAGATAACAAAACTTCATACGTTGTGATATTGACCGTTCACTGATCTTACAAATCCAGGTGCACAATTTAGACACGCTCAAAGAATTTTTTTCAGGGTGTTTACGAAAAAACTTAAATTAAACAAAAAGATAAAATCATATATTGAAAACAATTAAAAAAAAGCAAAAAAAAAAAAAAAAAAAAAAACCCAAATACATGAAGTTTAACAATTTTCTTCTTCGATTTTTTTTTTTGAAATTGTTGCATGATAATTTCATTATCAAAGCCGCATCTTTTTCAAAATTTTAGTTAAATAAAATTTTTCTTGGATTTTCTTTTTGATTGTAAAGGCTCAATATATTGTTAAGAGGAACAAAATTTGAGTACAAAATTTTACTACAAACTTAGTTATAGTTTAATACTACAACTTTCACTAAACAAATTAACATGGTCACATATTTTGAAAATTTAATCATTGAATTGTATGTTCTTTATGTTCTTAAAACACATGCCAAATTTCATATCAATCGAATGTTGTTTACTATTTGATCCATAAACTTATTTTTTGCATATAATTTTAGATTACAAAAACTCAAAATTTAAATATTTAACTGATAACATAAGCTATTGATCTTTTGATCTTCTTGAAATTTTGTAAGTATTGAGGATATAAGAAAAAAAAAAATGTAAGCTATTGTGGATTTGTCAAAATTCATATCCATTAAAAAAATATTGAGTGGAATTGTAGCCTTAGTAGTTAATTTGTTGCTAAACTTTGTTCAAAGTTTAATTATATTAAGCTTAAAAAAATTTAGAGTGGTCACACATTTTTTTAAGAGTAAAAAAATCATAAAATTTTTAAATTTTATATATAATAATGATTTTTTTTCCAGGTCAGGGTGGTCCTGTGACCACCCTGGCTCTAACATGGAATTGCCAGTGGCACAATCATGTATTTGCTCTCCTCCTCTTCTTTTTTTCTTTTTTATGTGTTTGGATTAATAATTCAAAAAAATATTATAATTTTGAAAATGATGGGAATTTTAGTCTCATCAATTTTAATCTCTATTGTTTAGATAGATATGTATAAATATTATGAGATCAGAGTATTTTAATATAGGACAAAGTTTAGCTACAAAATTGATTATAGCTTAAGGCTACAAACTCACTCAATAAAATAAATTTTACAACATATTTTGAAAATCTAACCATTGAATTATATGTTCTTTACACTCTTAATACACATGTTAAATTTTGTGTCAATCAGATATTATTTATTATATAATCTATAAGTTTATATTTTGTACATAATTTTAAAAAATTTATTGATGACATAGCTATCGATGTTTAATTTTCTTGAAAATTTTCAAGTATAAAGTATATAAGAAGAAGATATAATCCCAATGGTAGATTTATCAAAATTCACCTCCAATAAAAATATATTAAATAAATTTGTAGCCTAAAACTACAAGTAATTTTATAGCTAAACTTTGTCCTTCAATATATACACTAATGATGTTATGGCAATAATTTGGTGTTGGTGTAAGTATGTTTTATAATGGTAGCGATGGTGTTTGTGACAGTGGCAGCAAAGGAGATAAAAGGATTTCCTTGGGTTAGCAGAGCAGTCGACCAAACTGCTAAAAAGCTTAAAAACCCTTTAGCCAATTTCCTTCAAAAGAATGTCATTTTAAATTTGAAGTAGTATTTAAAAAAAAAAAAATTGATACAAGATTGAGTATTAACATTTTTTTAAGTGAAGTATTAATTAATTTTATTGAGTTACATTTGCTAATTTTTTTCCTCTTTTTTTTATAGGGGTAATTTTGAAACAGATGCAAACAAACTAACATAAATATTGGGAGGTATTTTAGGAGGGGGAATTTAATGAGGAAAATCAAAAGTCACATTTATTTAGGAGTAATTTTAAGAAGCAAATTTTCAAGAGCCTTGTTTTATCTCAACTTGTTGGCACTTTTTAGTGTTTCCAAAGAGCACATTAAGGTTCAAATTTCTAGTCTCTAATTATTGAATTATAAAAAATAAAAATAATAAAAAAGGAAGAAAATCAAGAATATACATTTAAATTTCAATTTCCATTTATTTACGAGTGATTTAAAAACATAATAAAGTATATAACTAAACTTCTTGACGCATGTTTTACAAATTGAACTCGTTAGCTAGGTTTGCTAGGCTTATTTCAAATGATGTAATCTGGATTTAGGACTCTCCTCCTCTAGCTTTGGAATCTCTGTACTTTGATTTAGCTCATATTGCTATTTAAATAAAATTTCAGTCCGTTTTCAAAAGAAAAGAAATGTAGATCCTTCATCCATATTAAAATATTAACTCATGATAGCTGAGTGATGATAAAAACACCAGCATATTTAGTATATCGAATGAAAAATATATTAGGAATAGGAATTCTTATTATTAGTAATGAATGTAAGATGTAGACATAAAGCAAAGAGTCTTTTTTTTTTTTTTTTCAAAAGAGTCTTATAAAAAATAGTAATAAAATAATTATACCTATGTTATGGGATCTAATTATCCTAAAAATAGTTTTTAAGTGAAAATCATTGTTTGATGTTAAAATCTATATGCAAATATGCATATCAAAATTAATGGAAAAAGAGGAAAAAAAATCATTTTTGCATCCCAAACTGTATAACTAAAAAGCGTGCACGTTTGAGAGAGAGAAAGATTTTTAAATTTATTACGCACATCAAGAAGTTTAATCGAAAGGAATAAATTATTCCTTTGTTTAAGAAAATAACTATTGGTACGGAATAACCATAGGTTGACCCAAGGATAGGCATAATACGACTTTGCTCACACACATATACCTAACATCCACTAGTTCCTTTACAATATGTCTATATGGATTTTGTTACATTTTGAAACTTCTTTACTTAGGTTATAGAAGCAAATTACATTTTTTTTTGACCTAAACTATCACATCGAATGCACTCTTAACCACCAAACTATCGAAACACATGATTAACTCCCAAAAGTGATAACTTTGCTTTAATGTCTCCACTACCATCCATTTTGGTGTTAAAAGACCAATTTACCCCTCTTTAAAAACAATTGGTTGAGGGATTGGTATTTCAATGCTAATATTCTATTAAAGTTAGTGCAAAACAAATGGTAGAGGGTTTAGTGTAACATATTTTTAATTATTAGAGAATTGATGATGCCTTTTGATAGTTCAAGGAGTTAAGTAGAATCAAGTTGATATTTTAGGGTGACAAAGTGTAATTTGTCCTATAGCTTATATGTACGTTAAAAATATATATTGACATTTAATTTTATACAACTTAAGAAATCAAATAACTTCACAATAACTAAACGTTTTCAAATACATTCTTACATGCAAAATTCTTTGTTATAATTTTCTTCGATAGAGAGAAAGTTAAACATTATTATAAGAATACATGACTAGGAGGTTATATCGGACAATACCCATTTTACTTTAATAGATATAATAAGATTTAAAATCTTTCATGTTTGCTCTATGATCTTTTTATTTTTATATCAAACCAAATCACAAAATGGATATCTTTTTTATGTAAGTGAAATTCAATTCTAATTTCTTATTTGATCTCAAGAAACTTTAGCAATTGAATTAATAAAGTAAAATATCAATTTCAATACTGCAAGATAGGGTTAAGACCCTGTAATTCAACTGTCACCTCTTAGTATTTCTAATGAAAACGTTTAAATCACTCTTCTCCTAAGTTCTAACTATCAAATTTTCTATATAAAAATAATTAAAAAAAAAAAAAAAAACACCCTAGACATAGGCATCCATAAATTAAAGTTGATTGTAAGCCGATATGGGCCGATATAGAAATGGGCCAATGGCTTGCAAATCCAATTATTAAAAAGCCCAATAGGAGTCCATGGGCATAGGATAATCTCTCGCTATTTGATATTTTAATCAATGTGAAGAAAGAAGTTATGCACTACTCCCTTTCTTTCCTATTTTTGGTTAAATTTCCAATCAAACCTCTCGATGATGAGTTACAACTTACAAGGGCACAGTATTACATAAGCAATGATTTTGTTTGATGGAAATTACTGCTATGTTTGGAAGTTTTGAGAGAGAGGAGGGTAGAGGAAAGAAAAGTAGTGGAGAAGAGAGTAGAGGAAAATGGTCATCCTCTACCATATTTGGATGTTTTTAAAATTAAGTAAGGGGGAAGGAAATAATTAGTCTTTTCAGTTGTAATTTTGTTAATCAGGTTCTTGTTAGCCAAGAAACCGCTCTTTATTTTGATATATTTTATGCATATAATTCACAACAATAATCTCTATGTAAATCTTAAGAAAGTTGGTTCCTATTATGTAGTAAATATAGTAAAACACTAAATTTGATATGGATTCTTTATAGTTTTTCTCATTTAGTGGAAAATTTATCTTTATGTTTGAATTTGATGATTGAAAACTAATTGTCAAGTTTAGTGCACTTGATTGTATTTATGGGGCCATTTGATGTTGGGTTGTCAATTTTCTTCATGGCGATCGGTGACATACACAAGAATCTAATAAATTGTATTATGGCTTGTGTTACTCTGGTCCTAAAGATGTGCGATGCTTATCTTGTTCTTGAAGTAAAAACCCTTTGGGTTGAAAATTTAGATGATTGTATTTCTTGGAGTGCTTTTCATTGGCCTAATTGTCACCTAGCATTTGCAAATGTGGTTCTGCTCAAGAAAGGTTTTCAGATGGTTTAACGAGTTTGTATTCTCTAAGCGGATGATATAACAATTAATTAGCTCTTCCTTATAAAATCAATGTTGATGGTGCCTCTGCCAACGATGGCAGCAACTCTAGTGTTGGGGTCATAATCAGTGATGACAAAGGCCACTCCATCGCTGCACTCAGCAAAGTCCTTTAGGCTCAATTCTCTGCTGAGGTGGTGGAGATGATGGCCCTTGAGCAAGGAATTCTTTTGGCTCAAGAAATGGAGCTTGCCCAGTTCATTTTTGAGCCTGATGCTTTTAATGTCTGTGGACGACTAAATTTCTCAGTTTGAAATAAATCAAACAAGTAAAATAGTTTCACAAATGCGAATTTGTATTGATGAATGTGTGGTACAATTCTCTGTAATTACAAAAGAGTGATCCTCTTATTCGATCTCCTTGAAAGATTTGTTGATTAGAATTGTAGTGATGTGATTTTGATTCGAACAGAAGATATCCTTCAATTTGGCTGAAGGATGGATCGAAGACCTTTGAAATGGAATTACAATGAATCTCTGGCTATGAGCTTATTAGAAATTCTTTATTTTTCACGTTTTTCGTGTTCTTCATGTGTTCTTCATCTTCAAAGGTTTGTGGTGGAAGTTCTTCGGGGCTTTAGAAGCTTAAATCCGTAAAGCTTTACTGATTTGTGGTTTGTGAGGTTTCTGGAGGCTTTTGAGCTTGATTCCAGTGACCTTTGAGATCTAGACAAGTAGTTTGGATAATTCTGCTTCGAATGTTCTTCGTATTCGAGGTTGAAGTTCTTGAAGTTCCTGAGGCTTCAGGGCTTGATTCCAGCAAAGTTTCAATACTTCTGAATCTTCTTTGATGCTGCTTATGCTCTAGATGGATTGGTGTTTGAGTTTCTGGAGGCATTTGAGCTTGATTCCAGTGACCCTGAGATCTAGGACGATGATTTGGATGATTTCTCTTTGAATGCTCTTCGTATTCGAAGTTGAAGTTCTTGAAGTTCTTGGAGGCTTCAGAACTTGATTAGAGCTTCAATACTTCTGAATCTTCTTTGATGCTGCTTGTGCTCTAAATGGCTTGGTGTTTGAGTTTCTAGAGGCTTTTGAGCTTGATTCCAGTGACCTTGAGATCTAGGAAGATGATTTGGATGATTTCTCTTAGAATATTCTTCGTATTCGAAGTTGAAATTCCTGGAGGCTTCAGGGCTTGATTCCAGCAGAGTTTTTAGATTTCTGAACTCAAAATCTCTTCCCGGTTCTTCCCCAGATGTCTTGGTGTGTTTAAATGCCTTAGGAAGGCTTCTATTTATAGGAGTTTGGGGGTAGGTGAGCAATACGTAGTAAAATCTGATTGGTGACACATGTCACAGCCTGATTGGTATGCTTGGGTCATCCCTTACACGAGCCGACTCACTTGCATCATCACTTACACGCGCCTATGTGTGATTAGCATTTTGCATGCTTTTCATGTTTTTACCTTAATGGAATTTGGCAAATTTCTAGTAGTGGTACATAATGCTTTGTAATTAGCCATACTTTGTGGACTTGGTGGCATGTGTGTCAGCTTGTGATAGGCCGAGAATTTTCCCTCTCTACAATGTCATCCAAGCCATCAATGAAGGCAACACAGGCATTGCAGCAAGCCATCTCATCCAAGGAATCCTTCTTGCCAGAGACGCCTTCACCAGCTGCAGCTTTCATCACTTGAAAAGGGACTACAACAAGGTCACCCATGAGCTTGCCCAGAATGCTAGGCGGAGCAATACCACATCGTTATGGAAGGGAGTGAATCCTCCTATGGTTTCCTCCCTAATTCTTTTAGAAAGCTTGTAATGCTGCCTTGTTTTGCTTGTGGTTCTCTCTATCTCTGCTATATGCCAATTTCAGACAGCAGCAACCTTTTGGAAAAGGTCTTCTTCCTGAATTAAAAGCTCAAGAGCAGCCTGATTCGAGCCCTTCAACCCGAAAAAATTGTGATCAAGAGACTGGAGAAGTGGAAAACCAATTAGATTCACCAAGAATGGGACACGGACACCAACCTTCTGGAAAAAAATCACACAATTTGGGGTGGCAGCTTATTTTAAACAAGTTGGCTGCATCCAACACAAGTAGTATTATTCAAGTTAGTGTAACAGCGTTCATAATAAGTGTACTTTTATGATGGTCATTTTTTTTTTTTTTACAAAATAGAATTTCTACTCTAGTCTAATTTAAGTGTATATATGTGTGAAACTCTCTTCTGGAGACTTAAATTCTGGCCCTTACCTCTCACACTCCACAAGCATTTATACTTGTGGAGTGACCACCGCACCAATGATGCGCAGTGGTATGATGGTCTTTGCTGAAATGGTTTGAATTGTAATGTCGGTGGACTAACATTACAAGCAATCATTAAATGCTATCTTGAATGAATTGTCAAAAGGCAAGATCTGACCTATAATCTTGGCAATGAATGCTTGCATGCCTATGTAAGAAAGCGTGGCTTCATCAACAAAGCCAAAGAATTGCAATTCAGCTTTTTCATGCATGAAGAAATACAAGAAGTTTCATTAAATTTTGCGCGGAATCATGGCCGAATCTATTGACTTCTTTGTCAATAGAAGTTTTGCATTGTTTACATGTGTTGGAACTATTAATAATTCGGCTAGAGCTTTACCTATAAATAGAGATGGAGCATGAGAGAGTTCCTACGAGAGATAGCAAAAGAGCTTCTTCTGTGTTTGTGCACCAAAGATAGGAAGCGAGAGTGTCCTGCCACTTTTGTCTAAATACAATAGGGTGTTCTCTATTTATTTGTGAGAGAATCAAAGGTGTATTTGGGATTTGGGTTTGTGTAAAAGTGTCTTCAAGCTATTTTTGTAATCTCCAAAGTTATAGTGAAACTTTATTCTATCGCCTTCCATGAAAATAGGCATATTGCCAAACTACGTAAATTCCTTGTGTCATATTTTCTCCTTTCTCTTCTTTAACCTTGCGTAAACAGATTGTTTCACCAATTTTCACAACAATCTTGCATGAGACTTAACAAACATGGATAAGCTAAATACATTTTACAATTGTGTTTTCACTAGGTCCAGCTGATATAGTGGTTATCCATGCTTAATTGATAAGTTCTGTTGATCGAAATGATAACCTAG
Organism: Castanopsis chinensis; assembly: GCA_032878915.1. Classification (NCBI taxonomy): domain Eukaryota; kingdom Viridiplantae; phylum Streptophyta; class Magnoliopsida; order Fagales; family Fagaceae; genus Castanopsis; species Castanopsis chinensis. The sequence goes on from JAVQMG010000106.1 coordinate 6,582,161, forward strand.
GTATATTGACGCAAAACAAGCCAAGACTTTTCAACCAGAAAATAAAGATAGAACCTAGGACTTAACACCAAGCCAATGAAAGCCATTAAGAATCAGCACCTATAGTTGATTGGAGTCAGCACTTAGCACTAGACCATTTAGACAATTTCAGTAGAAAATTTTATTTATCAAACTAATATTTCCTTCAATTGAAGTACAATACTTTATTTATATAGGAATATTAAATCCTAATTCTATCTATCACAGGAAATCCTAATAACTTATTACAAAAATAATCTCGAATTTAAATAAAATACTAATAAACCTAGTTATTTACTAGGACCCAAAAATAAAATAAAAAATAGACCAGGATTACAGTGACTTGCAAAATGAAATTAAAATAAACATATAGATTCTTATATTTGTTAGCATTGGTATATAATGAAGACAGATCATGCAGTAAAAGACTGCTATTGGTCGATGTATAATTGCTCCTTTCTTATACCTGAATCACACTCAGATGTCACCTGCATTTGCTTCACTTCGGACTGGATCTAATGCCAATACATCCAATATAGTCCCGGAGAAACAGGTTGAAGCATCAGTGACTCCATCATAACCTTCAAGGTGATTTTCTTTGTTGAATTTGTGGGTAGTTTCTGATGTATGGATTTAGTTTTGCTCCTGAGCTTCTATCAGCCCTGACTTCTTATTTGAATGTGATTCCTTAAAGAAAGAGGCAAATGGAATCTAGAAATGATTCTGATCAGGACTTTGAACCAACTGATGATATCTCTCACTATGCAAGTTATTTAGCAGTAATAATATATCGTTATATTTGAATTTTCGACCTTGGAGGTTCACCATTTATTCAAACAAGCTGATTTTGATTAGGAAGAAAGTTTGCAGAAGTATCCCCTTCAAAAAAGAGTGGCAGAAATCAGTAAAATCCTTACTTGACTTTCTCCTTGAGACACTCTTCTTGAACTATGAGACATCTGCTTGTCCAGGGATGAGTAGAATAACTTGATTTCTATTGTTTGTGACAGTTTCCAATCATGGAATTGAAAGTATTGATGAAGATTCGAAAAATTTACTCTCACTGGTGAGACTCGATCTTATAATTTGTCAATACTCAAGCTGTCAAATGTGCTGAGTTCGATTTATCTGAATCTCCAGGCATTGAAGATAAAACTGCAGGGGTGGCTAGAAAGTGCATTAAAATCCTCAAAACAGGTTAGTAGATATATATTTCTGCTAACTCTGGGTGCCATGATGTTTATTTATTGATTCTAACTGCATCTTTTGCAGAGGGATGCTGTTGAAAAGGCAAGGCAGCAGATAGTTGATACTCAAGATATTAAGCATCAAATCCCAGAGATGAACTCAAAGCTTCCGGAGGATCACGAGAAGAAACAGATTGGAAAAGTAAAGCTTTGCAAATTCAATGAAGTGAGAAAAATATCAAACAGACTCTTTTAGTTAACTAACTGCTTTCTTTTATGTCTTTGTGCAGGCTGGCAAAGAGTTTGAGGCTGAGAGCAATATGTACAAGGATGGAAGTTCTTCAATAATACCCAATGTATGATTGATTCAGATTCATTTTCTTCTGACATACAAAAGAACTAAGGTTCACATGCAATAAATAGAGAAAAATATTAAGGAAATTAAAATTTGGTCCCTGTTATCATAGCTTGTTAAACATATATGGGCAATCCAAGTTCTAAGAGAAATGTAGAGGAATATTCAGCCAAAAAATAATAATAATAATGTGGATGAATTCTGGTTAGAATGAATTATACTATCTACTAGTGTGGTTTTGATATGGCTATTATGCTTTTCTGGAATTCTAAACATAATTAAAAGTGTTCCAGAAATTTCATTTTGACTAAATTTATTTCTTTTAATGACTGTTGCTGGGAAGAAGATGGTTCCCACCTCCTTTTCTTACCAAAAAAATACATTTGTGGGGTAACCAGGTTAGTATCAAATGCAGAACTTCACCTAGGGACTTAGCCTGTCGGTTTAAATTGGTTAGTTATTCATCCCATACAAAGCTTCCTGGCATGATGAAAAGAAGTGTTCCAAGTCTACTCCAAGTCCAAATACTAGAAACGAGATTGGATAACATGAACCTGAAAAAATTATGGCAGAAAACAGTTTGCCGTATGACATTAGTTATAAAAAAAATATAAAAGAACAATTTTTTTCCCCAACTTCATAAACATTCTTTTACTAATAGGTTAACTGTTTCCCAAGCATCTTCTAACCTTTTTCTATTGGCTCAGGAGCTTAATACAGAATTGGGCACATTATCTGGTACTTCAGGAAAAACTGTCACAGAATTGAATCGGAAGAACAAGGAAACCTATCTGCTATTGGTTTAAATTGTTCTTGCACTTTTTTTTTTTTTTTATTTGGTGAAAATGGGGGGTAGGGGGGGTCTTGGTAACTTGGTAAGCACTTCAAAAAGGCAGGTTACTGCCCCCGATATTGGAGACATGGCAAACCAGTTGTGTTATAGTCACTGGTGGCTCCACGTTAGAGCCAGGGCGGTCATGGGACCACCCTAACCTGGAAAAAAAAATCATTCTTATATATAAAATTTAAAAATTTTATGATTTTTTTACTCTTAAAAAAATATGTGACTGCTCTAAATTTTTTTAAGCTCAATATAATTGAACTTTGAAAAAAGTTTAACAACAAATTAACTTGATTGTAGACTAAGGCTACAACTCCACTTGATATTTTTTTTAATGGATACGAATTTTGACAAATCCACATTAGATTTTTTTTTTTTTTTTCTTATATTCTTCATGCTTGCAAAATTTCAAAAAGATCAAAGATCAATAGCTTATGTCATCAATCAAATATTTAATTTTTGAGTTTTTGTAGTCTAAAATTATATGCAAAAAATAAGTTTATGAATCAAATTGTAAATAACATTCGATTAACATGAAATTTGACATGTGTTTTAAGAACATAAAGAACATACAATTCAATTATTAGATTTTCAAAATATATAGCCATGTTAATTTGTTTAACGAAAGTAGTAGTATTAAACTACAACTAAGTTTGTAGTCAAATTTTGTCCTCAAAGTTTGTTCCTCTTAACAATATATTGAGCCTTTACAATCAAAAAGAAAAAATCCAAGAAAAATTTTATTTAACTAAAATTTTGAAAAGATGCAACTTGCAGCATTGATAATGAGATTATTATATAACGATTTCAAAAAAAATAAAATATAAAATATAAAGAAGAAAATTGTAAGTCTTCATGTATTTGGTTTTTTTTTTTTTTTTTGCTTTTATTTTTTGTTGTTTTCAATATATGAATTTATCTTTTTGTTTAATTTAAGTTTGTTCGTGAACATCCTGAAAAAAATTCTTGAAACCGCCACTGGTTATAGTTTGTATCTTATTTCGATGAACCTGACAAGCTACCTAAAACAACCGAAGCAATTAAGTGCACAACTCTTGACAAGCTCTAGTGAGTAGGGCTGTACACGGTGCGGTGCGGCCGGTTTTTGTGGCCGTTTCTGCACCGCACCGAAATCTTCGGTTTCCATAAAACCCAAGCCGCCGCCGCGCCTGAGGAACGGTTCTCCGGCAACCTCGGTGGCGGTTCCGGTCGGCGCGGTGGTCGGTGTCCACCCGTCTATCACACACACACAGAGGAAGAGATATAAATTCTAAAACCAAGATTAAACCCAGAAAACTCAAGGATTCAAACCACAAACAAAACTTAGATCAAATCTAAATATCAAAAGATTCAAAACCCATCACAAACCCAAATATTAAGACCCATTACAAAGTTACAAACCACTTGTTTGAGTCTAACTGAGCTGAGTAATGGAGTGAGTGGGTACAGTGTGCGGTTGAGCCCGAGAGAAAACAAAGAAAAAAAAATCAAATACAATGACATAAAACAGTGCAGAAGTCTAAAGAGTGAAAAGGATAAATGAGAGTAAAGAGAAAGAGCTAAAGAGAGAAAGGACTAAATACTGATGAGTGATGAGAGTGAAGAGAAAAGACCTGTGCGGCTGACTGGCTGAGATCAAAAGGGGAAAAAAAATTTTGCACAGTGACTAACTCTGGCAGTTTTCGTTTTTTATTTTTATTTTTTATTTTTTTTTTCAAAAATGCAAGTGGGAATCATTATAACCATGTGGCATTTTTTTCTTTTTTTAATATTTTTTTTTCAAAAAACTTGACTGTAGCCCATAACCCATACCGCATACAAATTTTTTTTTTTAATATTTTTTTTCAAAAATTGCAAGTGGGAGACAACTTAGACAAGACCACCCTATGAGACTCTGACACACGTTTTGGATTGAGAAAGACCTATTAGACATTTAGACAGACCTACACTTTGTTTTTTTGTTTTTGGTTGACTATTCCTCTCACAGCCTCGTTTACTTCCTCTTTAATTTAAACTTTCTTTTTGATAAGACCCTCTTCATGCAACAACTAAGAATGTTAGGCGGCCTAACGTTCTTCTTCAGTTCTTCTTCAGTTTTTTCTTTTTTTGGCTAACCTTCTTCAGTTCTTTCTTATACATATTAACATCTATATATATATATATATATATATAACATACTCGGGTCGGGTCGGGTCGGTTCGGTCTTTGTCGGTGTGCACATCTTGGCGCCGATGGCCGCATCGGTCCGACGTCGGCACTGAAAATCTACCGCCGACCACCGTACCGGAAACCCTCGGCGGAGCTCTGATCGGGGCGGGGCGGTGCGGTCAGACCGGTTTTGTCGGTGCCGGTATATCCTTGAACAGGCCTACTAGTGAGGTTGAATGTCTTGACAACTATAGCTCATAGCAAGTGAGCGACAGGAAATGAGCAATTGAGTCTGAACCCACTATTCACCACTTTGCTGAGGCTTTATGATTTTTCGCAATGTCGAGGAAGCTTATTTTGTGTTTCACTACGATTGCCTAGTAGGGTTTAAGAAATTCTTTGTAATCCAAGCTCGACAAATGTGTTCCCATCAATCATCAAAATCTGGTGCGTTTATCTTGGAGTGCAGTTTCAAGTTTACAAATAGAACATTAAGGGCATCATTTATATATATGAAGTACAGCAGTAGGTACTCAAATTTATAATCAATTTGTGACCTCCACTGTCATGTATTTTGGATAAACATGAGCTTCTAAGTGGCTAAAATCTCTCATGAACTTCATGGTTTGGAAATCTGCTTGACCATTGATGCAAAAATACTTAATAATTGCTTTCTTCATCTGTGATAGGGACTGACGACCAATTGTTGGGACAGCCTTGTATAACACCTCAATTGGAGATGGTTTCTTCTCTCACTTTAAAGGACATACTAGCAGCTTTGGAGGATGATCCATTAGTGTCCAGTGACTAAGTCCCATACTTTTGATAGAGATATAAGATCTATTGATGATGAGTTAATCGTGTTGTTAATTCATAAGGATCTGCTTCTTCAGAAGTTTGTTTCTGTTGACAACCTTGTGAAAAATATTGAGGAATATATTGATATTACGTTTAACTACCTTAAATCAATCCAGAAGCTTACTCAATTAAATGGGGTATGATGGAGCAGGAACCTCGTCAGTTGAGAAAGGGTGTGTCTAGACGGAACCGAACCCGTATTTCTCCTTGAGAGCAGTAAAGAGAGTGGCAGCGAAACCTGAAAAATGTGGTCACCGATGTGGTGCCTACCAAAACACCTCCGATGCTTAAGTTAGTTTTCTGGAAATTATGCTCAGAATGATACAGAATGGATGTGTTATGGTGTGTGTGTGTGTTTTTCTTACCCCTGGCTGGTGTTTTTTGGAGGGTTTATATATTCCCCTTTTGCCTTCTAGCCGTTGCAGTAATTATTGTGGTTTTAATGCTGTTTCAAGTAATGCCTTCCACTTAATGGCAAGGCTTCAATTCGTTTCCAACGGGGTGCACAGCTGTTTTATACAGCCTGGGATATTATTGGTGATATTAAACGTTCCTGTCACTTTCGCCTGTTCTTGCACATCCTATCTTCGTCGTCACAAGTTATCTTCGTCTCTCGTGTTTTCTTCGTCCGTAATGCTTTTGTCGTCAGTATTTATTTGTCAGTCCTGTCAGGGTATATGTTGTGATGTTAATGAATGATCAGTGATCATTCAATTCCTGGTGCACAATCATCTATTTGCTCTTCTTCTTTTCTTTTTTCTTTTTGTGTTTGGATGAGTAATTCAAGAAAATAATGGGAATTGCAGTCTCATCAATTTTAAATTTCCATTGTTTATGAGTATGTTTAAAATTTAAGAAATTAGAATATTTTAATATATACAATGATGATGGTAATAGTAATTGAAATAATATGGTGTTGGTGGCAGTATGATTAAATTAATACCTCTCTCTCTCTCTCTCTCTCTCTCTCTCTCTCCTCCTCTCTCTTCTCTCTCTCTCTATATATATATATATATATTTGTGCAATCATACACAATTTCTTAGATTTATAATTATTTTATTTATATTTTTAAAGAAAGTAATAAAGTCATAGAAAATTAAAAAAATACCAAATCACAGAATTTTGTATTTTTGTCACATTTGATAGGTTTTTTTTTAATATTTTTTAGCATATTTTTCCAAAAAATCAAAAAATTATAGAAATACATTCAACCCATGCCATAAATTGGGAAAATAAATTTTTTATCTTTTCTGGGCATGTTAATACATTCAAATAGCTTTCCATAATTTTCTGTATATCATATACTATATATAATAGCAGAAGTCTTTTTCTGCAATTAAGAAGGTACTGCCATGTAGGAAAAATGTCCATCTAACTTTCAGCCACGTTTAAGTTAAAAAGCAATAAGTTATTTTGTTTCCCAACATTAACACACAATGTGATAGCCTCTCACTCTCTCAGTATAAAAGGAAAAATAACCAGTCAAAATACAAATAAAAGGCTTGCAATACTATAAATAAAAAATAAAATAAAAAAACATTGGATACAAAGAGAGAGGCCAGACTTAGAGCACTGCTACAAGCACATAGAGAAAGAAAAATCTATGGGATCAACACCATTAGGCTACATATCTGCCACCAAATCGTTGAAATTGGCTCTAGTACGTTTCCCTCCATTTTTTTAAATTAAAGTATGAAATATTACTTTTTATTGAGTTTTTTTTGTTGGATAGGTTTAGATTTTATTTTGGTTTTGATTTCTTTCTGTTTCGAGCTTTTGGGTTTGTGGTGGCCCTTTTGTAATTTTGGGCTAGACTGCCTCCTATTGTACTGGGCCCAAGTGTTCTGGATAAAAGAGTTGGGACCGATCTAATTGCAACTCACCTTGGTCTGGCTTGTGCGTAAACTATGCCCCGTTTTCCAAAACTTTTGGTCACATGCCCATGGCAGGCGTAGCTGTTACAACAAAGCTGTGACAGGCAGAATGTGATAAAATAATGAAAGAAACGCGTTTGATGTTAAACAAGGTAAATAAATGATCCTTAATTAAAACGAAGAACGCAACAACAAGAAACACGTCGTAAAAGGAATGGCAGAAATAAGGAGGGAAATAAAAATGGTAATTAAATCAAAGAAGAAAAAAAGGTTAGTCTGCCACATTAAGTCATGTTATAGGATTAAGACCAAGGAAGGAACCACTTCCTCAATATGAATAACCTCTCAGGAAGATCCTGCCGTAGAAATTATTCACTTTGAGTAGAAATTATTCACTTTGAGGAAACGGGCCTGAATGATTTGTGCCCAGAAGAATCCTTTTTCCTCAATAGAGAGTAGGTCTTTAGAGGGAAAGAAGAGATTAGCCTACTGATGCATGTCTGCCATACTACACTCTCTGTTTTTCTTCCTTATTCTCTGATTCTCTTTTTACTTTTCTTTCTTAGTGTTTACTTGTGTAGTGTTGTAGTGATGGTGATACTGTGATTCTCTCCTGGTGATTGCTATTGTTGTGATTATGTTGACCCCCCTTTTTACTGTGCACGGCAAGAGCCTTATATATACTACTTGCCATGATTAGTTTTTACCCTTTTAGCCTTTAACTGTTTTTGTCTGGATTTGGGTGTCCTTCCCGACCACTCACTAGTTTGTCAGCTGCCCAGCCGCCACCATTTACTTGTGCTGGTTGTGCCATTACCCATTACCAAACAAAGAAAATTCTTTTGTTTGCTTGCTCACCATGGCATTCTTATCCACCACAGTGTGGGTATTCTCTCATATTATCCCTCATGGCATGCACCAAGTAGTTCCAGCTTATCCTCCCTCTTTTGGGTAATATGTCATCCCAGCAGAACATTTCTCCCAAAAGAGTTTGAGTCAGAACTCCAAAATAGGCTTTCCCCTTCTCCCCACCGTCAGACCATACCCCCTTTTACCTCTGACCCAAGACCCACCACCCCTATATTAGCTGGGTACAGGTTGGTAGTGTTTGGGCCTTGCACGTGCTCCTTTTTCGTGTACATCAAAAGCTTGTCTGCTCCTCATGCGTTTGCTATGGTCTGGAGGTTCATCTGTGCATTATGCCGCTTATCCTTGACCTCTTATGGCATGGACTGTCTTCTGATTTTCCATTCTTTATTGGCTTGCCCCTTTCAAGGGCTGGGCCTTGCTTGATTGTAGGTTCTCTCCTCTTGGGCCCATTCTTTGCTTCTTCCGTAATCATGTTGTCATTCCTACCATACCACTCTGCCATTCCTATTGTGGTATTTTTTGACCTACGCCCACTGGGCCTCTTTTAGGCCTGCTGCACGTACTTCTCCCAATTAGTTTCAATGACCCAATATGATCATTGGATTTATACTCATGCTACTTTGGGATTGTTTGTGGACTCCTTTTGCCCATTTCTTCCTTGTTAGGCATCATCGGCCTATTTCCAACTCTACATTCTCATGGGTTTACTACTTCTTCCTTTAGGCTCCCGTTGGCCCATTTGCTTTTCCAAGGCCCATTTGTTTACTTTATGGGCCTAAGACTCATCGCTCCTGTCATTCGGGCTTGATCAATTTCTTACTCTCAATCTATTAACTTTCTTCCTACCCATATGGTTGAGCTTCTTCCTGCTGGTGGGTTTTTCAAAATGAGCATTAACAAGGTTCCCCATGAAAATGTTTGTTTTCTCAAATTTTTGATTTTTTTTTCCTATTTTGGATTATAGAAATCACTAAGCCCTTTCCCTGTTTTCTAATATTTGCGTTCATAGTTTTTTTTTTTCCTGGGGTTTTGATTTGGAAAACCGGTTTTGCTTTTGATTCATCACCAATCTTCTCTGCAACAACAGACAATTCATAAGGTAGGCATGGTTTTTTTTTCCCCCTTTTTTTCTATTCAATTACCATTTCTAGGGTTCTTTTTTTTCCCCTTTTTTTCTTATTCAATTACATTTCTAGGGTTCTTCTTTTATCCCTATTGAAAAATATATGGGTTTAGTAGTTTATACAACCATACTCCATCCTTTCAACTAATTCCCGCTTTCTCTTCCATCTTTTTCCCTAATTGAAGATTACTGATTCCCTGCACATTGGGTCTTCCACAAAAAGAATCTCTCAATCAAGGTTTAAGGTTTGGCTACCTGTTACCCTAATTTCCCATTTATTTTTCTCAGTTTATTGAGTTTTGTTTTCTTCGATTGTTGAGTTAGTTAGATTTTAGTTTTGTTTGGCAGATTTTGTTTGGTTTGTACTTTTTTTTCATTTGCCTTCATGTTTTGCCAATTACTGTAGAGTGTAGATTTATTGATGATTTCTCTCAAAGTGAAATTATGGTTTTCCTGAAATTATTTATTGCATTTTTTTAATAGAAACAAACAGATAGATAACAGAGATTTTGTTAAATACTGTTTTGCTGCAATACCCAATCAAGGTTTAAGGTTTGGCTACCTTTTTCCCTAATTTCCCATTTATTTTTACAATTTCTTTAGTTCTATTTTGTTCAATTGTTGTATTGATTAAATTTTGTTTTGTTTGGCAAATTTTTGTTAGGTTTGTGCTTTTTTTTGTTTGCTCCTGAAATTTGAATGGATTTATGCTTTATGCCGATCTATGTTTTGTTGAATCGTTCTCAAAAGAAAAAAAAATGGACTATTAATTACCTTTCAAATGGAAACAACTCTTGATTTTAATAGTCATATTTGTAACACAGATGGTTTAAAATCTAAATGTTTGGAGAGTAGAATTGTCTTTGTTGTTTTACTTTTTGATATTTAATTTTATTATAACTTCTCTATTGATATATATTTTCATCATTTTGCACCTTCTGGCTTAATTTATGCTGTATCATTTTATTTTTCTAGATTAGTCAGTAAAATTGTAAGAAATTAGGAATTGCTTTAAATTTTTTTGCCCTATTTCTAGCAGCCTTATATAAGGTTGGATTTCTCCTCAAATTTTTGTTCACTATGCTTTCTAATCAATTTGACTTATTTGTTTTTACTATTCAGACTAGCTCAGTGATGACATTTTGTTGGTCTTTGAGAGATTTTAGTTTGTAATAGTGAGGGTTGTATAATTGCTAATTTCAATTTCAAGCCAGATTTGTATATTTAGTTTGTGGTCTCTAGCATAATGTCTTTCATGTACAATAGGTGTTGATTTGTTTAATTCACAAAATTTATCATATGTACGTGCACCCACCCTTTGGTATTAGTTCTTTAGTTTTTATTGAAAATTTTGCTTCACAACCCAATGAACGGCTTAAATGTATTTTTTTGATCGAGATACAAGGAGGAGTGTACCAACTGTAGGTTTCACGAGAGTAACTTTTTTTAATACAGTTTCTAGAATTTCGAAGGCCACTATTTTATCAACATAAACCTTCTTACAAGATGAAATCCTACCTAAATTTAATGGTTGGTTACCTTTTAAACTTAATAATTTCATTATAATTTTTGGGTTTTTGTTTTCCCTCTTACCTGTTCTGTTATTTGTAACGGGGAATGAAATTGTGGGATTTTGAATATTTGCTCAAGGTTATTTTTTGTTTTCCATGAAGAGTTTGCTAATGACCATATTTACGAAGCAGATGCTTTAAGTGGCATGCATGGTTTATGTGAAGGGAGCATTTTCCTACAACTGCGTTCTTCATATTTATTTGGCTCTTTAACCTGCTACTTCAACTATATATATATATATATATATATAGGGATTCTAATTGTAGTGTTCTTCTGACAGTTGTTTCATTGTTATAAACTTTAGTATGTGTGTAACTAACTTGATTCTATTTTTTGATTCCAAAGTTATTTGGTCTCATTTTTATTTTCTTTTTAAAAATTTAAATATGCAGGGTAGCCCCTATCCAACTTCTTTACATTTATTTCCTCAACTTTCTGTTTCAAAATTCTATAATAAAAAATTTTCTTTTATCCCCTTCTGATTCTAAATGGCCTTTTGTACTAAAAAGAAGGCAACTTCCAATGTCTGTTTGCTTTTTTGAATCTATAGTTTTTTGATGTCGCTATTTCTCCATTACTATCTTTGGGGCTTGATTTAATTTTTATTTGATTTAAAGTTTGGTTGAGTGGGCTGTTAGGATATGAGTTGCATTACAACATAATGCTTACCAATTTAAACTCTGCTCTTACAATATGCCTTAATGGCTCTTCTTTTTTTTTAGTAGAATTACTTCATGCTTCTTGAATCTCATATGAAGCAATTTATTGACTAATTGATATTACTTGAAATTGATTTACTTAATATTAGATTTCTTCCTTTTAAAATTTGTATGAGCTTTATTTTAGACTTGCTTGAATTAGTGTAGGATATTTGTAGCTGTCAATACATAAGGTGAGATTAGCCAAATAGGTAGTTTGCTTAGCTACAGGTTATTTGATTAGTATGGGCTTTAGGAAAATTGGAATCATCATTGTAATGGATGGGAAAATTCATGAAATGCACCCACTTTAGTTTTTATTTATTTATTTATTTTATTGATGTAAGTTGTGTAAGTTTTTTTGTTGTAAAAAATAGTAATACCTTTAGTGTTTTCATATGTTCTTATGTTTCAATGCTTTGATTGGGGAGAATTTGTTTTGTGTGCTAATAATTTACATGGGAAATTATAGGTGAGACATCATCAATACTTTGAAGCATAATGGAAATGATTATACATGGGGGAATATTACTATAAAACTGGTAGAAGCATATGGTTGATTAGTGTTATGCTTTATTTCAGTCTTCCTCTTTTACTTTTTTTTCTCATAAACTACCCTTTAAAATACCATTTAGAGGAAAGAAATACAGAGTCCTCCTTCCATTAGAGAGTGAGAAGGAGATTGAAGAAGTTTGATTTTTTTTTTTTTAATTTGATTTTGATTGTCAATTTGTCACTGCTACAATTATTGTTTGTTTATGTCTTATTGTTATTTCCTTTTATGCATGTTTTGATCTCATGTTGGGTTAAAATTATAGGAAAATATCATGTGTAACTTGTGTTCTTAAAATTTTCTCTTGTATGTGACTAATTGTTAACAATGTTCTATTCAATTTTGTATGCTATTTCTGAAATGATTTCAAATTGCAAAGTGAATATGTGTGGTGTAATTTCAAACTTATTTTCTAGGATGTTTAAATTCTCATTGTGATTCTGTTTTTGAGAAATAATTTCCTCAAACGAATTTTCGAACCAAAAAAAAAAAACTGAAAATGTCATCTTTTACAATTTTTTGAACTATTTAACTGCACTTTCTTTAAAGAACAGAATAATAATAAAAAATGCTGCATTTACATTTCTCATAGGAGAAATCCAAAGATGAGCATGTGAATGAAGAAAAAAAATTTTGTTATAAATTTTATTCCTTGAAACCCATTTGTATAATTGATACCTGCATTTGTAATTAGTGTTTTGCAAAAACAATCCTACGCTTCTTTTGTAATAAATGCATTCTCTTTCTTGGTGTAAAAGTAAAGCCTTTTTGGTTGCTGTGCTGATCCAAAAGTAGGCATTTATAATTTTCAATTGCTATTAAAAGTGTGAGGAAAATTATTAATTAAGCCCCTTTTTTTTTGGGTAAGAATTCAATTTATTACTCCCAAACATGTAGTTGCTATAGTCATGTCATATCTATGCCATGTCACACTGTGTTTGTGTTGTATTATACCAGATTTATGTTGTATCCATGAAATAAAAGAGTAATTAAGATTCTTCTATATATAGGCCAAAAATAAACTAGAACCTGGACATCATTATGAAAAATTTACAAGTCATTAATGATTTTTTTAGATTAAAAATGACATTAAAAAAAATGAGTGTGAAAATAGATTTCATGAGAAGAAGTATTAATATGTTTGACTAAAGTTGACCTTTCAAAGAATTTTCTCTTTTTTCTTTTTTTCTTTTTTTTTTTCTTTTTTCACTACAGTCTGTATACCCAACCAAACATTTTAATATCTTACAAGAATTAGGATGTTTTTGCTTTAATTATATGTTTAAATTTGATGCTATACATTATGAAAATCAATAAAGTGTTGTACTTTTCATGTTTAATTTATGGGTATTTGTTGTATACACCCTGTGTACATTAGTGTCTTCTATCCTGTTTTGTGGAGAACAACTTTGATTGTACACTTCTTTCTTACTTTTGTTGTTGGTATCTGTAGGGTTAATGGACTCAGGAAGATACGTTGGGTTGGCCCAAGAGTGTTTGTCGGGATGAAGGCCCAGTCTGAGGATATGAATGGTCCGAGGAGGTTAGAATGTCAACCCACAAAGTAATACTAATAGGTAAGTGATATCTGATCAATTATGAACAAGAAGTTGGTCCAAAGAAGATTATGTCCTCGGCTAGGTGAAGCCGAGGTAGGAGAAGGTTGTCTTGCGTCCAAGGGCGATATTTCTAGAAGTCCTACAAATAAGGACAAGCATGGTAGATGTAGAGAATAAGAAGAAGAGCTACAAAATATCTAAGATAAAGTTGCTACTACCGCATTGAATGTTATGGAACTACTTCTTTGGCCGCATTAATGGGGAGGTGATATCTAAACATTAGGGTTCAGCCTTAGAGCTGCCTCCGAGGACTTTTGGGAGAAGTTAATGGGACAAGTATCTAAATTAATGATCTGATCCATGCATGGAAGATGGGGAGAAGGAGGAGGATGCTATAAAAGGAAAGGAGTGCGTTCAGAAAAGGGGGATTGGAAAAACTAGAGAGAAAAAAACTATACATTTTGGTGTTCATAATTGTAACATACCCTTGAAAGGGAGAAAGCTAATATAATTCGTCCTCAGCTTGCGTCTGAGGATAGATCCTATTGTATAAATAGTTCATTGTGTGTGATGTTAGGATCAAGCCATCATTTTTGCTATCCAATATCGTTAGAACCTAAATTTCAAGCCCACTCTTTATAATTTTCATTGTATTAGGCTTTTGGGCCTATCCCCTTCTTACGTTTGGGTTTGGGTAAGGATTGTGTCCTTACAGTATCTTAAGTGAATTTTAATTTCAATGTTTTTAATATGTGAGATGCACCTTCCTCATAATTAACATCCAGAACTTAGTTACTCTTATGATGATCCATAACTTTGGATGTATAGATTCACACAATTGAATTTAATGGTAAGAATAGAAACTATTAAATTAACAACACACTGTATCTTTGTAAAGGGTGAATCTATAATAAGTTGTAATAGAGTGAAAATCCATAACTTCATACGTATACATTCATACACAATTGGATTTGCTGGTCACAGGAGAATTTTTTAAATGAGATCAATGATGCATGATTGTTGGACAGGTTGAATCTATATTGAGGTGTAGTTTTATGAAAATAATTGATTCCATAAATTTGAGATTTCAGCTAGAATTTATGTGCTTCAAATAAATTCTAAGCTACATCTGCTTGATGAACAATGAATGTGGTATAATATGCATTTTCAAAGTAATCTATAGTAAATAGAACTTACTTTTCTTTTCAAAGTATTTTTGCTTCTGTATTTATTACTCAGTCTTACCTAATGCATGCTTTTGATGGAGAATTCATTGCTGCTCAACACTAGACTAAAATTTAAGGGCTACAATATATGCTTTGGATAATATTTAGAAAAATACACTTCATTCTATTATTAATTCAAATACTTAATTGTTGCGCATACTATATGCTTTTAACAATGCTAATGCATAATTCTTCCATTGCATCTTTGTCATGCTTTGAGTTTTCTATTTTTTTTTTTTCTTCCAAAATGATTATGTCCGGAAGAACAATGTCTATTTATCTTGATCAAATGTAACAACAAATGATTATATATGCTAGGTGTTATATAAAAGGCCTCACTATGTACTTTGATTCCTTATGCTCATCTTATCTTATCTTCTTTTGGTTCTATTTATCTTAGAGGTTATATACCACTTTTGGATCCTAAGATATTGAAAAAATAACCCAGTGTTTCTTTATGTATCTCTCTCACGTTAATTTTCAACTAATCAAATAATTGATCAACATCCTAGAGAAAATAGGATTTGGGTGTATGCTTTTTGGGAAGTAGACTAACAATGAAGTATTCTTGCAACTCAATGTGATTTTGAGTGTCTATTATGAATGGGGTCATTGCAGCATTTTTGGAATTGTGGATTCGAGATGCATTATAGCTTTTTATTGGTATCATCTTAATATCTTTTGGCTAATTTTTTGTTTATAGTTTGTAAAATATATATTGCTAAAGATCTATATGGTAGTAGTTTGTTTGGTTTATTGCTTTACCATGAACCTACAATTCTTTCATATGACTTTTAATTTTACTTTTATATCATGAACTTTCAAATTTTATATATGCAGTTATATAATACAACTTCTTACTTGAGTATCTATTTTTCCATCTAAGAAATAGTTGCCTCTATATCTACCAATATCTGAAGCTGGTTGAGAGAACTTTTAAAACTATTTTATATGTCCTAGGCCTTGCAATTAAGTCCCACCACTTGCAATTAAATTTTTGTTGAATATTTATGATCTGCACTATCACTTACTTTAATAATGATATCTTTATTGTGGATGAAAGCTAATGATAATATGGTATTACATGCTTTCTTGACATTTGGTACCATGATCACTTTTTTCTCATAACAAGGAAGTAGGCATAAGAAGTGATTTGTAGAAACAAATTTTTAGTTGGTTATGATATTGAAACTTTGATCTAGACATTAGTTTTGGTGAATAACTTTCATAAACCTGTAGCCATTATTTCCATTTAAACATTTTGGTTGTAAAATTGAAATTGTCTTGCAAGTTTTAGTTCGGTGTGATTCATTGGGGTTCCTAGGAATAGCAGATTTGCTATTTAAAATTGTCATGTAAGTTTTAATTGCTTAAAGTCATATTTGTTTTTAGTCTCTCATAGTGGGGAAGTACACACAAAAAGTGATTTGAATATATGTAGTAGAAGTATGATAACTAAGTTCATGTTAGATGCAAAGTTCATTAATATGTAAAACAACTCCGCACATTGCGTGGGTCAAACACTAGTTTTTATAATTTTTATAATGTTTTTATTGAATTTCCAAGTAACTTAAAAATAAGAAAAATATTAAAAGGATTTTTTTTTCTCTCCTCTCCTTATGGGCTACTCACCTCCTAAAGAGTAGAAAAAATCAAATTCCAATGGAGGTGTCACGTGCGCTCACTTGTGCGATTGGGATTTCAAAAGGCATTTTTAATTACAAATTAATTTAAAAATGTATTTTCCCAAAAATTTGAAAAAAATTCATTAAAATAAATAATAATACATATACATGAGACGATTGTAACTAGTCAAACAAGCCCAACTGACCTGGGTGGCCCCCTAGCTTTACCACTCTTTGCTGGCCGAGAATGGGCTTTGATGAATACTATTTATCATCTTCTACCAGACTATCCCTCAACTTTTCAAATTTATTTCAATTTCAACAATAATATCCATTGATTAAATTTTTTTATTCAAAAACACTACTTCAAGAATCCTTCCTTTATGTGTAATGTAAAAACCCTATTCAATCTAATACTATCAATAAGCATGTTTTATATAAGAAAGGTGTTACGTCCACAACATTTTCACAACAAATTATAGATGGTTAGTTGTTACTAGTTCAAATTTGAACCTAACACTAAGATTATTTTTTTGCCCCAACAATAACAACCAGTAACAACATGCCACTTATGATTTGTTATGAAAATGTTATAAAAATTTTGTAGACATATCATTTCTCTTTATATAATCTTCTGTTCTACTTTTTGTTTCCAAGTCATGATCTATGTTTCAATAGTAGTTTACTTTCTTAACCAACTCCTATAAGTATCTTCTTACACCCTCTTTGAATCCCTCTATCTATTTGTCTCTCCTCGTCTCACTCTTTCTCACTACATATTTGGTATTAGAGCCATACAGGTTTCACCGCCTTTGATTAGCATACCTTGATTATTTTCTTGATTAGTATGCTCTGTGATTTATAGTTGCCACAACAAGTGGATCATCTGTATTATTCACATCAAAATACTGGATTTGATAATCAAGTAGAACACTAAGGAGTTTGTTATTCAAAAGTTCCAAAGAATCTAGTTTACCATTGTTACCTTATGGACATCTGAGCCTATAATTGGTGTTCTAGTCTTGTTAGGTTTTGGGTAAACAATTCTTTCCTAAAGAAATCACTATGGCCAGTTCATCTCTGCTGTTACTGATACTCCTAAACCCTCTTTTGACTTTTCCCTCCATACATCTACTACAAATAGATTAGACTACTTGTATGAAATTTCTCATGTACCCAAAGAAAGCAAAAGTCCTATTATTGACTTCCCCATTGTAAATTCATACACTGTGTTTAATAAACCCCAACCTTCATTCAAAAAACCATTAAAAAAAATTATTGGCTCTTCCCAACCCTCTACTGTAAAAGAATATGTCCAGGCTTCCAAGTTCAATCAATTCAATATCCTAGCAAGTGAAAATAATAATTTCATCACCCTTGCTCTTCCTAGAGAATTTGTTATTCCATGGCAAAAACAAGGGTACACACACCTTCATTTTGGTTCTATAAGATTAGCACTAACTTTTCACAGAAGAAAGGGACTCCCTGCAGTTTCCAAGATTGCACTCCTTAACTCTAGATTTTTAGAATACCAAAATGCAGTCATAGGAACTGTTTAGACCACTCTAAATGTGGGAACTATCTTTGTCACACTTTTTCCAAACTTCAACATGCCTCAAAGATCCTCATCTTTAAGACGCTCTCAAGGTCCAAGTCCAGATCACAGGAGCTTTGCAAGTACAAGACACATATGCAACTACACTCCAGATCTTTTACCAACTTGCTTATTAGCTTCAAAATCACGCATTTGATATGGTAGTCCCAGACATGGCCCAAACCAATGATGCCTTGCTTATTCAAGTTGATCCAGGATTAACTCTTATGTGTACGGTTTTCCCAAGACAACTTACAAGAGACCAGATGGCCTCTCTTTTTCCAGGATCATGAAATATGGGCACTTCACCAAGCAATTAAGCTAGTCCAATCTAACAATCCTTTCTTCATTAGAAAAGGAAATGGAGAAGTAGAAACAAGATTCTTGAGTGCTCCACTAGAAAAGACAGATGTAACGGTTTTCCCAACCCTTCAACATGTATCCTATTTAGGTGAAAAGGGTCTTGAAATTAAAACATTTCGTAAAGACAGAAAACCCTGCTTTAAGGGCAAATCACCCTCTGGCCACATATGGTGGGATATATGTGATTGTGATGAATGCACAAAAGAAGCAATCTATGATGATGATATTCTACCAAGAAGAAGGAAGAAAAAATCCACCCAACAAATCTTGAAAGAAAGATATGGAACAGGTGATCCAAAAGTAGACCTCCTTGTAGAACCCTCTGAAAAATTTGATTATTATATTCTTTATCCAATAACCAAAAAGCAAAAAATCCATCCCTCTCCAGGTAAAGAAATTATGCCCAAGATCATGACCAAAAACCCTAACCTCCATTAATCCCATACTATCAGGAAGTTCTTCCACAACTACCTAGATACTCAACCTCTCCCTTCTAATCAAACACAGACACAAAAACCCTATTCTTGTTACGTGTTTGACCATGCTTCACCTTCCTACTTACAAGATTTTCCGCCTCTCAAAAGTTTTGAAAATCCTTAAGCCAACAAAAAGCATGTTTGGAAAATCAATAACCCTATCAAAACCAACCTAGATGGAACCCAAAAATATGTTTCGTTAGTAGAAGCAGCTCTAAATTGGCAAGCAGAAAATGCTATGACACAAAATGATGCTCTTTCAAAGATCCTTGTTAACCCACAAAAGCTAGCTGAAGTGGTGACACAGACGTTTTCATCCTCAGATTCTCTTATCAATGATTTGAAGAAAAAAAAAATCTTGATGATTGAACAAGAGCTTGCAACAATTGTATCCACAGTCAAATATATGTATGTTTCTTTCCCTCTTATAGGACAGAAAGAAAAATGAAAGAAATCAATTGCTGACATTTCAGTTCATAGAAAGATCATAGAAGACAGCTACCCAGACCCCCCCAAAGTTTGTCTACACTCCTTACCAGCCCAGACAATCATTGTGTAAAGACTTATCTATACTTTTACCCTTCTCATTTTTATCAACCTTTTCTGGACAAAATCTTCAAACTTTAGCCACAACACATCCTAATTATAACCCCTTTAAGACAAGTATAATTCTCCTAACCATAACATATCCACTTCAACCTAAGCCGAAATCCCAAGCCAAGCCACAAAACAAACCCTCTCCCAGCAAGAAAGACAAAGAACCATTATACCAACCTCCAGATCCAACCATTGGTGCTTCTTCAAAACCTCCGAACATGAACATGTTGGCTATAGATCCTGATCCTCCAAATCCAATTTCATCTTTCCTAAAGAACCTTACTCTTGAAGATCCAAAATCTCCTTTTAAGCTCTCAATAATTGCTGACACTAATTTAGACTTGTCTAATCTTAGTCTAGAAGAAGTGTTCATGCATCAACCAAAAGATCAGCCAATTGTAGAAGAAGATGATGTCCTCCACTGCCACTGCCAATTTTTCTTCCCCCACTTTTTGTCCCTAACAACCAAACTTGCCTTACTCACTCATCAAACACAGATTCAAAGCACCTGTTTACCATTGATAATGTTCATCCCTCCAAATGGCATGAAGAATTCTTTAACATGTAATCCTAGTGTACGACTAAACTCCAAACTCCAAATTTTACTGTTGCCTAAGTCATTGCTAAGTTCATTTCAAGACTCACTGAAAGAATAAGAGAATGGTGGATCAATATAGGAGAATTTCAGCAAAGATAGGCAGCCCAATCCCAAACACTAGAAGACTTTTTCACGATCCTTCATAATGAATTTCTTGGCACACCGACACATTATATAGAAGTTGCACGAGAAGAATACCTGGCCATGAAATGTTGTTCATTTGAAAGAAAAGATTTGGAAAAGCATTTTGATAGAATGTCAAGATGATTTTATTCTATGAATGGTATGGATGATGTAAACATCAAGCGCACCTTCCTCAACTCCCTCCTAGAGCCATAGGGAGACAAAACTCTTCACATGATGAGCATCCAAAGAATAACGTTGCAACAGGCCCACTTGAGAGAAATATATCAACACATGATTATTGCTCCAGAAAAGCTCTGCAACTAAAGAAAAAACCCTTACAAAAATGGAACAGGTTCATAATAAGCTCAAAGACAGTTGCAAGAGGAAAGATTTGCAGATAAAGTGCTATGAGAAAAGCTATGATTGTTCAACGAAAAGGAGTCATTTCAAAAAGTATCGTTTGAGAAAGAAATACCATGCAGAACCAAAAAAAAAAAGATTTTTTAGGAAGAAAAAATGGAAGTTGTGAGAGACCAGGAAAACTTGGTTGCTCTTAGAAAAGGGTTTAGGCATTGGAACCTTCCCTTTTCATGATTCTATAGAGTCGCCACTTACTTTATAGGTAAAATAAGAAAAATTTACAAACTACAATATATCTTGAATAGTATGCATTCTTTTTTATTGGAAACAATTACATCTAGGTAGAAAGAACTTTACATTGCTTTGATTCCTAGGCACAATCTAGTAAAAAAAGGAAAATACAAAGCCTTGTTTCCTAGTTACAATCTACCCAAAATAAAATAAGACACTAAATCTACCAATCTAAAATTCTAAGGTTCGAGGACTAGGTTATAGGATGGGAAGGTGTTAGGCACCCACCCTGCCCAAACAAAGTCTGGTCTTCTAGACTTTAAATAACCATTAAGTACCCATATTCAAAGTATGAAATGATATACAACAAATGCCATGTCAAATCTTAGACCTAGGGTTAGAATGCTATTTAAGAACCTTAGATCTGCAACTTTATATTGTATAAAAAAAAGGTTTGATGAGAATGATAGGTGAAAACATCAGATCTGAGTTTCCATAAAAGAAAAAAGAATGAATTTTTAATAAAAATTCAAATCTAATTTTATTTTTTATCAATATGAGAGAGAAAACAGATTTTTTTATGAAAATGTAAATTTTATATGAAAAATACAGATTTGGTTTTGTTTTAAAAAAAATACAGGCCAAATTTTTATTTTGAAAAATGGAGAACAGATTTTATAAAATATATATATCAGATTTTTATTAAAAAATAGACCAGATTTTTGTTTTAAAAAATGCATAACAGATTTTATAAAAGTACAAATTAGATTTTATAAACAAAATATAGAAAAAATTTTATTTTTGAAAATCATGGAGAAACATGCAGATCTAGTTATAGTTTGAAAAACATGGAGAAAGAAAAGTGTAGATCTCATTTTAGTTTTTTTTTTTTTTTTTAAAAGTGGAGAAAGAAAAGTGCATATCTGATTTTAGTTTTGAAAAAAATGGAACTTTTATGATGGATTCTTTTGCAGATCTAAAATCTCAAATAGAAATTCACCCCTAGATCTATACATGTTCATCAATCAACACATTAAAATTTAATCTAATCATGTGAATTTTCCAAAAGCAAGAAGAGGGCATGCAATAACATATTACAAACATGGTTATGTAAACACAAGAAGCACAATCACATTCATAGAAAATAAAGCATAGGTGAGAGCATGTTTTTGAAATTAAAATAAAACAAATCATGTTATGGAAAGTGAAGTTAGAACATACCTGCATGAATGTATTCCAAAAGCAAAGAATTATCCTAGAGATCAAAGAGAATGAATTTTTAAAGATTTAATTAAGGGCCACTTAGCAGAAAAGAAATTCCTAAAGCAAAGCTGCCATAATTTTTTTTAACATAAGGGGAGAGAAATGTCTGGAAAAAGGGGTCCTGATTTCTAATTTTAATTCCCTATTTATAGAGGTTTAGTGCATAGAAAATAAGCTAGGTTTGATTAGATATAAATCAGGTCAAATTTTTATCCGTAAAAGATCGAAATGGATGTGTTTTGGCTTGATCTGATAATTTATGGGCTAGACCTCGAAGTTGTGCCAATCGGCACTAGGGAAGTACCGATCGGCACTTGCCATGTGCCGAGCTCAATCCTCTCTTTTGATTCGATCTAGACTCTTTTTTAGGGCTTTTCTGAGTCGGGAATTGTATGTGGACGTATTTCCAACTCTTGTTCCAATACAAATCCCTTCTATTTTGATAATCAGGTTCTTAAAATAATAATTATCTAATAGATAAATATTCTAAAAAGACTTAATTATCAACAATTCCCTTGTTATCTAATTATCCATTGTATTCCTATTCAACCAAGCTTATTCCTGATAAAAACCAACAGCCAATCATACAAATTATTTAATTAATTTTAATTGTTTAACCAATCAGAATTAATTTCAATTAATCACCAAAAAAACTTGATCTTGCGATAGCTTTCATTTCGACGGTCCAATTTGAGAATTGGGCATATCTTCGCAACCATTAGAATCTCAAGATCATTTTTATGATATGTAATGAATGATTTAAGTCATGAAATGCAACTATGATTTTTGGGTACTTGAAATGGTCATTTTAGTCACCTTCCAATATTAAATTATGGGTGCAAAATGATGTTTCTACAAAATTTTCATAGAAGAAAGCAATTTAAAGGAAAGACTTCAAAAGTCTATTTTGTGTACAAAAAACCATGCCTTTTCAAAAAACTTCCAAAAAAAGAAAAGGCAACAAAGCTTCTTGAACAGGCACTAATCCATGCAAAAGACACTCCCTTCTCAGATGTAAAATCACTCTTTGCACTTGATGATGACTATTCTCTCAAGCTCTAGTAGTCATGGCATATTCCACATTAAAAGAAGATTCAGACTCACTCCGTTCGGATGGCTCAGACCCAAATATCCAAACCATCTATACATCAGCCCATTATAGCCCCCTTAACTAGCCCTACTTCCATAGCCTAAGTATATATCCTCCTAAAAACCTACTCTAGACCCATTCCAATTATAGCCCTTTTTTACACTGGAGCTGTATCCCAAGATTTTACCTACAGTTGCCCCATAACTAGATGTTTTGTGCAGCAAATGGAGAAACATTTTTCTCACCCAGAAAAGTAAGCATATCCTCATCACAATTTTCCCAACCCTCACCATAAGACACTAGTTCCTTGGATCCCCTCTCGCAGGCAGAGACCTCCTTATAGGTTTTGATCTTCTTCTTCAAATATCTAGCCATAGATGGTCTTTAAAAGGACTTTTGCACAAGCAACACCTCCTCACTTAGACTTAGGTTCCTCACTTATGTACAGTTGACCCCTATGACTCTCTGAGAAGCAAGATCATCAATGATTTTTATGCAAATAGCCATTCTGAATTCCTCCTTAAAAATCCAAATCCCATATGGAAGAATCCAGACTTTTTCATACACCTCCCTTTCAAAAAGAATGAAGATGTAAATCCCACAAAAACAAGCCAGAGAGGAATGAACCCAAAGCATTTAGCTTTAGCCAAACAAGAGTTGTCTACCCTCCTCACAGAAGGCCTACTGAACCCACATCCTCCCTATGGGCATGTGAAGCATTTTATGTCAACAAGCATGCTAAGCAAATCCGAGGAAAATTCAGGCTGGTAACTATATCAATGTAACTTTTCCTATATTTTCTATTCTTTTTTTATATATATATATATATGAAAAAGTCTAGGAAAATAAATTTTGACACAAGTTAATTGCATGTCAATTAGTGATTGGAAGTGCTTTAATTAGTGAGCCCATATATAAGTAATATAATCTAATTATTAGTTGACATCCTAGCAAATAGTAGCCAAGTATGAGCAAAAAGGCAAAAGTTTTAAACAAAGAAGGAAATTAAACAAAGTAGAAGAAAAGAAGTGAGATGCAGCCAGACATGAGAGAGAGAGAGAGAGAGAGAGAGAGAGAGAGAGAGAGAGAGAGAGAGAGAGAGAGAGAGAGAGAGAGAAGAATTAGGCCAATACTCCAAGTTGATGTGGAAAGTGTGCCAAGGAAACAAAACTCAAATCAAGCAATTCTTCCTTTAATGGGGTAATTCTTAGGTACTCTCGGAGCATAGAGAATAGTATTCCCTCTTCTCACATTCATGGTGGAGTCCACTAATTAAATTCATGGTGGGGTCCACCATGAATGTGAGAGGAAGGAATACTATTTCACTATACTCCATGAGCAGCTAAGAATTTTCCTCTTTACTGCCACCAAGTTTGATCAACATGTAAATTCTTTATTACCTATATATATAATAAATAAATACAAAAAGACAACTTACAATCAACCACAAAATAGCATAAAATTAAGACTAAAAATGCAAATATGAAAGTACTTTGTTGTATATATTTCATGCTCATCAAATACTATTCATCATTTTCTACCTCTATCCCCCAACTTTTCAAATTTATTTCAATTTCGACAATAATCTTTAAAATGTCATAGCTTACTCATATAATATATTAATATGTGCTTATATATATATATATATATATATTAGTGTTTTTGAATGAAAAATTTTAATCAATGGCTATTATTTGCAAAAGGTAAATTACATTGACTCCTACGCTATAACGAAATTGGACTTGTTGAACTTGATTTTCAAGAAATGACACTCCACCACCCTAATTATTTAAATAGTTGACAATCCCATTTTTCACCCTTCAAATGATCAATATAATTGACACTTTAATTTCATCCCGATAAAGTTTCAATTTTTAAAATCTTTTACGGCCCAAGTGTCATTTATTAAAAATCGAGTATAATGAGTCAACCTCTACTATATCAACATAAATTTTCCTATATTCATTATCCTCATTTTTTATATATATGAGAAAGTCTGGGAAAATAAACTTTGACACAAGTTAATTGCCTAAGTGTCGATTAGTGATTGGAAGTGCTTTAATTAGTGAATCCATATGTAAGTAATATAATTCAATTATTAGTTGACATCCTAGCAAATAGCGGCTAAGTATGTGCAAAAAGGAAAAAAAAAAAATTATAGAAGATAGAATTTTACTCTAACCTAATCTCAGTTTATATGTGTGTGAAGCTCTCTCCTAGAAACTTAAACTCCGACCCTTACCCCTCACACCCCACAAGCTTTTATACTTGTAGAGTGACCACCGCACTAAAGGTACACAATGGTAAAAGGCAAATAAATAAATAAATTAAATTAAATTAAAAAATTGATACAAGATAGAATTCTACTCTAGCCTAATCTAAGTGTATATGTGTGTGAAGCTCTCTCTTGGAGACTTGAACCTCGGCCCTTACCCCCACACTTCACAAGCACTTATACTTATAGAGTGACCATCGCATCAAGGATGTACAGTAATAAAAGGCAAACAAATTTTAAAACTACATAAAATGTCACAACTTGTACTACAATTATCCGACAGATAGTCAGTTACAATTTGACAGGTACGATAATTATGGCAATAATTATGGCATTTTATGTGGCATGCGAAAAGGTGTATATTTAGAAAAGTTGATTTCATCAACCCACCAAAACTCACCCTATTAGGGTTATATTCTCAACCCTCTTATTATTAAATAGAAAATTTATTTTTAATTTATAAAAGGAGATAAAAAAAGGGTGCCAGCATCTTTTTGGGTGGCGCATCGTGTTTCAAGAACTTTATGACAGCAAAGCGATGCACGATAAACTCTTACGAGTCTTAACCGCTAAGCATTCCTTTTCTATATAATCTATAAGGACACCATGACATTATAGAGAGACAGACAGACAGATAGACAGACAGACAGAGATTAAATAGAGAAATGGATATGGATCCAACAGTTTCAACAAGAAGAGAAGAAAGTGATGAGGCCAAAGCAGTGAACATGTTGAAGGTGTTACCGGTGGACTGCATAGCAAAGGTGCTGTCATTAACGACTCCTGCTGATGCTTGTAGGTCGTCCTTGGTTTCAACATCATTCAAGTCGGTGGCTGAATCCAATGCCGTTTGGGATTGCTTTGTTCCACCTGAGTCTGACTATCTATTCAGTAATTCTTCTTCTTCGTCGCCCTCGTCTCTCCCCATTTCTTCCAAGAAGGAACTCTTCTTATATCTCTGCCACCATCCCCTCCTTATCCACGACGGCAAACTGGTAATTTTCTTCTACGTTGTTATTCTTCTTATTCACTTATTTCTTTTTTCCTTTTTTTTTTTTTTCTTTACCCCGTAAAATTTGGGTCTGAGCTTAGCATTCCTATAAATGTTAGATTTCCTTTATTAGCTTTTTATTCTTTTTCTTTTTTTTTTTTTTTTTTTTTCTTAAAAAAGATAGGTGAGCCGGTTTTTTTTTTTTTTTTTTTTAAGTTTCAACATATTGCATACGCTCCTAATGATAGCTTTTTTATCATTATATCAAAACACCAAACAGTTTTTTTTTTTTTATGAGAACACATAACTACATTTTAAAAAAATTACATATTGATTGATACACACACGTGTGTATATATATACACAGTTAAATGAGTATACACAAATGTACTACTATGACATCAATATGTGCAAAAATGTATTGCCATTATTCAATTATATAAATCTATCATTAAATATTCTCTTGTTTTTTTAGCAATAACAACAAAAGACTTTGTTCCAAAATTCAATTGTAATTTTATCTCTCTTTTTTTTTTTTTTTTAGTATTATCACCCGGACTATTAAAAATTCTTTATTCTTTAGTCATAACAACAAAAGACTTAGTCCCAAATAGAAAATGAAATAAAATATATGTTTATTTATCGAAGAGAAAATTGCTTTTTCTAAGTACTATCACCCCTAACATTAAATATCCGCAACCGTAGTTTATCACCCCTAACATTAAATATCCGCAACCGTAGTTTTTCCATTTAACATTTTGTGGCAAAATCAAGTATTAATAAACAATTTGAAACTTAACAACAACAAAAAAAAAAGGCTCAGTCCCAAATAAAATAACTTAAAGAGTTAAAAACTTACTATTTTAACTCAGCAACCATATTAAAAAGTATACGTTTTTTAATTTGGTTACAAGGTGGATATTTTACTGTTATTAACAACTATTTTTTAGAACCCAACCATTAGTTGTTCAACTCTCTCTTTTTAGGAGGCAGCTATTATTATTTGGAGGTGCCAACTACTAATTTTAAGGTCTAATATTAAAAAAAAATAAAAAGATAAAATATGTATATATTAGGAATTGTAACTCCGCCCGGATTTGTAATTAACCACGTGGTGCGCTAGCTATGACCTTTATATCCTCTATCCTTATCTAATGTTTTAACTAAGAACTGGATGCCCATCCCCATCCTCAGAGCCTTTCCTTGGAGAAAAAGAGCGGGAAGAAATGTTACATGCTATCTCCAAAGGACCTCATCATTGTCTGGATTGATAATCCTGCCTATTGGAGATGGACTTCTTTACCTCACACCAGGTCTCCCTCTCTCTCTCCCTTTAATTTCTTGTTCTTGTTTTTTTTTCTTGTTGATAATAAACTATGACCACCAACTCTCATACTATGCATTAATAACTTACTAATAATAGTTATCCAAAAAATAGATATATATATATATATATTCATTTAATTTAGAGCATTAGGAAATGATTAATTTAACTTAAACTGTTAGGTACCGAATGAATATAAATTCTCTATGCCATTTTTTGATAGAGAATGATTAATTTAACTTATACCGTGTTGAGGGGCCTTTTTGAGGTTTAGGCCAACCTAAATCCATCTACATGGATTGGGTTTCCTCCAAGGCATGAATGAACAAATATTCCATTCCACTTTTTTATAGGAAATTATTAAATTTACTTAAACACTTTAAATTAAATGTCCATTCGGAAATAGATTATCTAACGTTTTTGTTGAAATGAAAAGCTAAATAAAATAAAAACTGATTGATTTCTTTTTCTTTAAAGTGCTATGGTAAAATAATAATAATAAATAAATAAATAAATAAATAAAGTAAAGTGGGACCCACAGTAAGCCAAAGGTGCTTGAAATTTATAGAAAATTTTAGCGTGGGGCTTACATTCAATTAATTGTATTGATGTTTTAACAAAAGCATGATTTTGGGACTCGCAAAAAATAAACTATCGAAAGAAAAGAAAAAAAAAAATCATTTATTGTGAAACCCACCGAAATAATAAATAAATAAAATAAGATAAGCCCTTAAAAGTTGACTTTTTATCTAATCCCAAATCCACACTTGAGTGAATACAAATCTCCTTAAAAAATAAAAAATTAAACTTTATACTCAACCAACCACAACTTGTTATGTATTTAATTGACAATCCTTCTAAAATAACCAAAATTTAAAAGAAAAAATAAATTTAAACATATAACAGACTATAATTGGTGAAGAATAAAGTAAATTGCCAAAAGTGGGACCAATTATTTGTATTTTTATTGAATATACAATCTTAAAATAGTACATAATTATAGTTTTGTCTAATTTTTAAGACCAAGAAGGCAATTTCTCAACATTAGCACTGTTGCTATATATGATTAGCTAGCTCATCATTTCATTACTTAACAGTTAACATGCAATGCCAAAATCAAAACAGGTTCCCAGAGGTGGCGGAGCTGATCAAGGTGTGTTGGCTGGAAATCCGTGGTAGGATAAACACTTGTATTTTGTCCCCAGCCACACTATATGCAGCTTACCTTGTGTTCAAGACAACTACAGGATCCTATGGATTTGAATCCCAGCCAATTGAGGTCCAAGTTGGACTTGTTGGAGGTGAAATCCATAAGCAAACTGTCTATTTGGATGCATATGGAGGGCGAAGGCTACGATACCAGATTGTACCAAGGCGATTCGGGGTTTTTAATCGGCCCCTTCGCAGACTTCCGGGGTTTCAAGCCCCACAGCCACAACCTAAAGAAAATGAGGAGCTGAATGGCCTCAAGTATCCCAAGGAGAGAGTAGATGGGTGGTTAGAGATTGAGTTGGGTGAGTTCTTCAATAGACCAGGAAAAGATAATGGGGAGCTAGAAATGAGTGTTTTAGAGGTCAATGGTGGTAACTGGAAGGGTGGCCTCATTGTTCAAGGCATTGAGATCAGGCCTAAACCTTAATAGAATTTTGTTTGTTTGATCCAATTTAGTAAAGTTGAGAATGTGGTTTGGGAAATTTGTTGTTTTGGTTCAATTCACTAAGGTGATTGAGAAAAAGGCAAAGAATGTGGTACCTACGTGATATTTGGATGGCCTTGTAGTGAAAAAAAAAAAAAAAATCCTTGGGAGTGGGAAATATAGTACTAGCACAACAATTGTGACAAAATGTGGGTCTAACACCTGTAACTTGGAATCATCCAAAGGGTGGATTTTAAAATTTTACGTCTCTCAGGTTATTGTTGTAATTGGAACATGGATTTCAGCCAAAAAGTGGAATGGAAGTCCTATCAAAAAAAAAAAGAAGAAGAAGAATGGAAGTCTTATACTTTGTTCATCTGTTTTAATTTTTTTTTTTTTTTTTTGTTTATAATTTTTCTTTTATGTATAGATCTTAATTACATTGACACCTTGAGCTATAGCGAAATTCAATTCAGTATTCCCGAATTTTAAGAAAACTCAACTTCTTATGGCAAAATATATACCAAAATGTGTGTCCCTAGAAGAGTTCATAAAACTCCTTGCAAAACCAACCCTATTTACCATCTGACCTTCTTATTCAAATGAAGGAAAAAAATTCTAGAAACAAACACACCCACAGAGGAGAGGAAATGAGGTTTAAATACAAAGGAAAGCCATGAACTCCACTCTAAAGTCTTGCTAACTTTTAGGGTAGAGCAAGTAATACCACACATAATACACTTCCATAAGAGAATTCTGAACCTAATCATGAATATAGGTTATTTTAATATATTAAGAGTAAAATCTAATCTAACTGTCCAAATCTCAGTATTTTGAATAACCGCACATAGTGTTAAAAGAACACGTATTCTTAAGATGAAATCCATAATTTCTCTAGAAACATGAAAATTGAGATAAGTTTGATGAAAACCAGTTATTTAAGGTGCTGGGCTTGACCACATTTGTCAAAAGTTACTAAAGTTTATATATTTAATGAAATTAGATTTCATAAAATATATAAATAACTAAAATATTATAGGAACACAAGGAATAAAATAGTGATTTATAATATGGCAATTAATTATGACTTGGTTCGTTATGGATGTTTCATAAAGTGGTCAAATAATATTATATTAGAGTTTTGGGATATAATTTATTAATAAAGCTGAGAGTGTAATTATATTTCCATAGTAGTACTTGTTAGGTAATTAATAGTAACTTTGGATTTGTCTAAATTTGATGGAAAGCATGATGTCCTTTGAAGTTAGAACCTTATTTGTCCATTTTTTCCCATGCCAAGCTACATACTAAATTCCAATTGAGCTCGCCCGAAAGGCTAGCTCATTTAGATAATTAGTGTTTATTTAATAAGAGTTATTAAATAAAAAACAACATTTGACAGTTAAACGTACATACTATTTGAAAGAGAGAAAACGATTTTCTCTTTGATGTCTTTTAAACATATTTTTCCACATAAGAACTAATCAAAGGACCACACATTTTGAGCACCATGTGAAATTATAATAAAGGTTAAAGGTCTTTTTAATATACTATCTACCTTCTTGTAATCATAATAAAGGTTAAAGGTCTTTTTAATATACTATCTACCTTCTTGTTTTTTATTGCACTACGTCAAGATACTCTTTCTATTTTTTGTATTAAAATTCAAATTTGTATGTATTTCTCATGAATGAGTAGATTGTTTTATTGCTTTCACTGCTTTTATTGAATGAAATGCAAAACTATTTTTTCCAACACAGCGATTTTTATATTATACTTCATCAGCATAAAATAGTTGAAATACTGAAACCATCAAATCCAAAAATTCAACGACGTTGCACTGATTATTTAGATTCAAACACAACAACCCAAATGGCCCTTCTTGTAAATCAAAACTAAAAGGACAAAGCAAAATGTTAAGAAACATAAATAACACAAAAACCATCAAATCCAAAAAGTCAAAGACCCCAAACTGATTTTCCAAATTCAAACACAACAACCCAATGGGCCTTCTTGGAAATCAGAACCGAAAGGACAAACCGAAATGCTGAGAAACATAGATAGAAGCATGAACCAACTGTAACTCTAAATCACACAGGCATTAATCAATGAACCAACAACCACAACACACAAACTAGATCTAAAAATCTATCATAAACGATTTATTATAATTCCCTTTCCACAAATGGACACCCAAACCAAAACAATCAATAAGAGAGAGAAGCAAAAATAAGTAGTATTTTTTTAGCAAACCAAGCTCCACCTAAGACTGGTGAGCAGGATCCAACTTGACGGCCTCCTCACACTCACACTCCCTCATTGCCTCTCCAAGCCTACCTAAACCCATCATTCAAACTCAACGCCTCTCAAAAACGTCCATGCTTGTCCACAGTTGAATGACATGGTGGGACCAAGAAGGGTGCCGTGTAGACCAAGATCAACGGCAGGTCATGGAACCTTAGCATTTGAGGAAGGGATGCCGCTGTGATTTTTTTAGATTCGACCTACATTTCTCTTCTTCTTTTCATCAATTCGAAGGCCTCAATATGTTATTTAAAACTTCATGATGTGCATTTTTTGTTGTATATTAATGGAAGACTAACCAAGGTATTAATTTTGGTACCTGTGAAATTTGGGAACCAAAATAAAACAGTTCAAGAGGTGTAGTGGTCTCTACCTCGAAGTTCAGGAGGGTGTCAAGGTCTTTTTTCTAAATCTCTTAAATAGACATAGCAAGAACAGAACAGAAGGATGAGGCCATAATCACCTTTTTGCTCGTTTCATTCACTTAAATTTACATGTTCAGCGTGCCACTGTCAAATATATGATAAAGGTATGGATGGGTATGCTCCTTTGCAAAGATATAAATTAAGTTTCCAAGTGCACAATCATCTTATTTGCTTTCTTCCAATACTCATTACTGACACATCAACAGTGTGCCATTGTCAAATACATAACATAGCAACTAGGCATTCTACCGTGCCACTCTATCATACAGTAAGCTCTAGAATTGCACTCTTTAGAGAAGGGTCGGGGAATATAAGCTTGCTTCAACATCCAAAGTCATAGGGCACAAGTCCTTGCAGTTCTGGGCCATTGAGTCTGTTGTTCTCAAAACTGAAACAGAAAGGGACAAATACAGTTACAGTATCATTCCCAGTAGATCAAAGTGTATCCCATGTTAGAGAAACTGTGTCAAAGATTCCAGATGATGACATGCTTATGCCAAAAAAAATTTTGCATGAAATTTTGATGAGTAAAATTGATAGAACTCAAAAATGAGGGCATAGAATAGCCCTTGGATTTACATGCATACAGGAATTCAAAGCAACATATTCACTTATATCAAATGTAATTTAATTATTAGGGATTTATAGCAGTCTATTGGTTATATAAAGTGCACTCACAGGGCATGATGAGAGCAAAAGTACAGAATACTGAGCGGCAAAAAATGTCCAAATGTCTTTTGGAAAGTTTATAATTCGTCACCAACAGGAAAGTAGAGATGAAAAATGGTACCCAAAGCTATGCGCCTCTTAATGATTTTGTTGTCACCATTTGAGTAGCGCATAATACAAGACTAGAAGGTGGCACATGCTACCTCTAGTTTATATTGGGCTTCAGCAGCATCTTGGCCTTTCCAAAGAGCATCAGTTCAAACAAAATTATATCTCGGATACTGATGCATTTTCCAATGTCTTTGTTATGTAGAGATTGTGTAAATAATTTGTTGTGAACCAAGGTCACGTCACATGATCTCATGATTGGGAGGCACGCAATGGTTAAAGTTAGGAGACATTAGGAATAATGTGATTAATGCAGTTTATCAAAGAAGAATGGTTTAGTTAATTGAGTTTACAAGAAGAGGAAGGGGTTGATTATGCCGTTAATGTTATCCCTTCAGCTGTTTCAGTATAAGTAGGAGAGACAACCAGCCATTTACTATGTTTTCATTCGACAAAGTCAAGCAGAAGAATTATATCATTTCCTCTCTTTTCGTTAAGGAGTCAGGTCATCCTTGACCACTCCTGCTTAAATTTTATTTACCATCAACTTGATAGAACCCAGTTCTATCATAATCATTTCTTTTCCAAATGGCTAAACCAAACATTTATATGAAGTCATTTGGGAACTCAGTTATTTGACATATTTTCATGCTTTCCTTCTAGCAATAATTTGTTCCATGAGGTATTTTGAGATCCCAAAAGAAAAGGCATGGAGTTAAGAAATCACTCTTTATGTCCTAGTATTCCATGAAATGTAGATAGAATGGTTAATAAATTGACACTTGACAGGGTTAAAGAAGAGAGAGGTAACAGGTACCTTTCCATTGGGAATGTCGCAAAAGGGCCATCAACTGGGACTGTTCCACAAAGATTGTTGTTCGAAACATCACTGCACAATTATGAATTCAAGACAAAGCTTATTATAATACAATCCGATAAAACATTTAAGGAATTTCCTTTTTATATTTCAGAATCAAACTTACAAAACTTTGAGGTTAGAGAGGCTGGTGAGCTCCCTTGGAATTGATCCTGCTAGCTTATTGTTGTTTAACCGTCTGTGTCGATTCAGACATATCAAATACAAATTTTATTCTAAATGTCAATTGTGGAAGTTTAAAGTTTTCCAGCTAGTCAATGAAAAGATGCTGATACTTACAGAAATCTGAGTGACTTCAATTTGGCAATAGATTTTGGAATTTCACCTTCAAATTTGTTTTCATACAAATCCATGCTAACAAGGTTTTTCAAACTCCCCAACTCCTCTGGGATTTTTCCTCCTATTTCATTCCTATAAAGCTCCCTGCAGCCCATTAAAGAATTTCACTCCCAAATACTTCATATAACAGTCATATAAAGCTAGGGAAGATTTGGAATTAAAATCTATACATCCTTTTTACTAAACTAAAACTGGGTTTCCTTACAGCAAACATAATCATGCGAGGTGAACAAACATCATTAAAAAGCAAGATATGAATCATACGATACATTAGATTCAAAAGTTAGATTTTCTTCTATTTTTCCTAGTTTTTCTCAATGACCAAGCATAGCACAAAGTAGAATCTAAAACAACTAGTGTAAAAGCTGAAAGAAAGAGCAATACAGGTACTGCAGGTGCTTGAGCTCGCCAAGCTCTGGACCTAAAGCCCCAGACACATTAGAATTGCCCAAATCCCTGAAATTCAAAGCAAAGAGAATTAATTATAGGAATAAACCCCAAACAATAAATCAAAAAATTCACAAGAAGGAAAATAAACAAAGCACCCAAAAACTTAAAAATGGTTACTAATTAGTAGGATTCAATATCAACTGAAAAGAGGAAATCTTACAAGCGAATCACATGGTTGTTGGAGTCACAGGTGACATGAAACCATGTGCAGGGATTAACCAGGGTAGGGTCCCAGCTCTGCAACACATTGGTGGGGTCAGACAGCCTTCTTCTCAAAGCATGCAAAGCATTTCCTGAAAACAAGACCATTCAAAAAATTACTGTTAATAAAAATCAAACTGTGAAGAAAATTTGAAGCCCAACATATTCCTTTCCATAATAAGAAAATTGAAAAAAAGAGTACATAATTGAGTAATTCATTTCCTTTCCATTTTTATGACAGAAAAATTAATATTTTCAAAAGGGTTTTTTTTCTTTTTCTTTTTCTTTTTCTTTTTCTTCTCTTTTTTCCATTTTTTTTTCCTGGGGTTTCTCAACAAACAAACAGGAACCATATGGAGCAAAATATGAAAAATTGGAAATCTAAAGAGAAAACAGTTAATGGGTCGAGATTATACCTTCAGAGTTGGTCGAGAGGGCAGGAGTGAGAGAGAGAAGAAAAGTAACAAAGACAGAGAAAAGCGAAAGAGGAGCCATTGCAGGGAGAAAGAGAGAGAGAGAGAGAGAGAAAGGAAAAGGCAGGTATTTAAAAGAAAGTAGCTAAAACAACCTAAAACAGAAACAAAAATGTGTGGGAGAGAAAAAGAGGAGAGAAGTGGAAGTGGGGTTGTTGTTGGTTGAGTCAGTCAAGTCAAATGCACATTATAGTGTTTGTTTTGTGCTTCTCTCAGTCTTTCAGAGTTTATTGATTATCAAAAACAAAAAACAGTCTTTCAGAGTTTATTTTGTGCTTCAGAGAGACAGAAGACAGGCCAATTGGAAGGGAACATTGTTTTTTTTTTTTTTTTTGAGAAGCGGAAGGGAACATTGTTAGGACAACTATTTTTCCAACTCTGGCCACATCTCACCGGGTAACAAATTGGGAGCCATAGACATATCAACCTATCACATTTTGTGACAAGTTGTAATAAAAGATAAAAATTGTGATTTTAATTATC
The DNA here is from genome assembly GCA_032878915.1 of Castanopsis chinensis. Classification (NCBI taxonomy): domain Eukaryota; kingdom Viridiplantae; phylum Streptophyta; class Magnoliopsida; order Fagales; family Fagaceae; genus Castanopsis; species Castanopsis chinensis. The sequence goes on from JAVQMG010000106.1 coordinate 6,617,922, forward strand.
GTCCTAATATTTTTTTTATAAGAAATCTTATATTTATATTATTTTTACAATAATTTCATAATAAATTTTATATGATAAATTATTATAAATTCTAATTTGAATTTTTCTTTTTGTCAGTTGCTAACAATGTATATATTACCCACAATCAAACGTTATTAAAGAAAGAATTTAACATTTTTATTTACTATTTATTTATTTATTAGAAGGAGAGGGGAAGGTCACGCATTGGTCGTGTCTGTGAGCGTGAGTGTAAGAACCTCTGCCGCGTTGGGTGGGACCTTCACGTGTGGAAAACTAGGAAAAGTTTTGTTGGAGTTGGAATTTGGAACTTGGAATTTGGAAGTCCAAACTAGACAGCTGCCTAGTGTGGTGTGACTTTACATTACTTATTCACCATTCAAGTACTGTATGGATTGGTAAGGAAAATTATTATCTGATACCAGCTCAGCTTATTGTGGGGTCCATTTTCCTCTACGGAAAATAAGGGGCAAGAATTTGTAGTTTATGAACCGACTTGTGTTGACTCCTCTACTTGAGTCACATTTAACTTATCGTTTGGTTTAAACAATGAGTCAGTTAACAGGTATCTTTAAAATATTTATTAATTATTCGATTATTTAAAAAAAATTAATACTATTTTTATTTAAAATATTAAAAACTATCCATAAAAAATCTGCTTTTTTTTTCCTCATAGCTTCTAAAAATAATTATTTAAACTAATGTTTGTAGGGCATTTATTAATTTTTCCCTTAAAGAATTTTTTTCCTATTTTCTATTTTCTCTTTTCTTTTTCTTTTTCTTCTTCTAAGAATTTGATAATTAGAGATAGGAAAACCAAACCGTGGGTTTCACGAATATAATTTGACTAAACTCAACATGATTCATATAAAAATTCTACAATTTATGTATTTTCCCTCCTTTCACTCTCCATTTCTTCATTTATTATCAATAAGTGACTCTTGATCTCTTCATAAGTCATAACCCATCATATTTTGTTTTGAATTTCTTTGCTTTGTCCATTTTTAACTCTCTCAAACTCTTACCATTATTGAATATTGTGGTGGGTCTTTTGTGTTGTTAGGCTTTGATCTCTTCTGTTAGGGTTATCCACGAGTTGAGCCGGGTCGATTTAAGACCCAGCCCGAACCCGACACGCCAGCGTCAGTCAGTCGAGTCGGTTTAGGGTTCAAGTGATGTTCGAGTCAGTTCGATCGATGGAGAGAGTCGCCAGAGCCTCATAATGTCATTGGAACCTGAGAAAAAAAAAATTGCTGAAATTGTGAGCGACCGCAACCCCGGCCCGCCAATTTTTTTCCCAATTGGGCCTAACCTGCGCAAACAGGTGGGATCATGATGTTTAAAATGTCGAATTCAATGTAAAATGTACTTCCCCCTAGATCGAGGGTTTTACATGAAGTTGTCATTTATTTAATTTAAACAGAAAAATAAGAAAACCTTCTATATAAAAAAATGCTTCTGTTGTATTATTATATATGACAATTTACATCAATTTTGTAACAAAAAATTACAATGCTTTTTTTTCCTAGTTACATTCTAAAAAATTTAAAATTGCATATACAAGAGCCTAGTCTAGAACCCTTGATCTTAGTTCGGAGGCTAATTTACGAGATAGAAAGGGATTAAGCACCCATCTCGCCCTGTAAAACTGGTCTCCTAGGTTAAGGTGGCCAATATCATGTCATGTCAAACAAATACAAACAATATATCATATAAACATGTTAAATAAAGAGAAACAAAAAGTGAAATTTGTTAGATAACAATGTTATGAAAGTAATGACATGTTCATCCAAGAAATTAATGTAAACAAGGAATTCCTAGCCTAGACATGTTCATCTAAGCATGTGAAAGGAAAACAAAATCGTCATGTTATTTGTCATCAACATAATTGCAAAAGAAAATTTATTTTTAGAACTATCAATCATGAGAAGAACAAAGAAAATCACCTAGACATGTTTAGCCAAGTATTTAAGTGAAAATCATAATGTTAATTAGACCTGTTCATCTAAACATTCAAAAAAAAAAATAGAAACAACTACTTAGACGTATTCATCTAAGCATGTTATGAAGAGTAAATAATAACTTAGAAGTGTTCATCTAAGCATGTAAAGAAAAACAGAGAATTGTCACGCAATTTGTCATCCACACAATTGCAAAGAGAAAAACAAAACATTTAAACATATTTGATCATCCAAGAAATTATGAAAAAAAGTAAAGAAAAATCTCCTAGACATATTCATCTAGAGGCAATCAAAATACTTAGACATGTTCATTTAAGCATTTAAAAAAAAAAAGTAAAATAACTACCTAGACATTTTCATCTAAGCATTCAAGAGAAAGTTGCACATAAGCCTAGAAGTGTTCATCTAAGCATGTAAAAGAAATATCAATGAGATATATAAGCATGTTCATCCAAGCATATCATGAAATAAACAAAAAGTGATTTGGAAGCATTCATTCAAGCATGTGTAGAAACTTAAAGAACATATTAACTACTTACCAACATAAAGCATAAATTAAAGAGGAAAGTGATCACTTAAAGGGTTAGGGAGAAAGCAAAGATATAAACTACAACCAAAGTAAGAATAATGGTTGCACAATAGCTTTTCTTTTCTGCTTTCTCACTAGCTCTCCAGAGGGAATCATGGTGCAGAAAATGGAAGAGGTCTTCTCTATTTATAGGAGATGGGATGGCTTATCTTTTTGTTAGCTTTCTTATGAAGCTAAGGGGGAGATAAACCTATTTAAATGAGCTGGAATGGATTTGGTGTTGATCCCCATTTGAATTTTGAAAGGAAGTTGAAGATGATGTTGAATTTATGTTATCTTCTACACCTGCTTCGTATTTTGGCTCTAAATTTCTGTTCAAAATTCAAATTGATTCAAGATTGGTGTTTTTTGAAAGTAAATTCAATTCTCTACAACTTTTTCAGAAATAGAGAAAATCAAATTTCAACATTTTCCTTGCCAAAACTGAGATTCAAGTCGCTACTGAGAATGATAACGTTTTTTTGTGCATTTTTCTATTTTTTTGAATTTTTTCATGGATCATATATTTTTCTCTCACCAAATTTCTTTTAAAAGAGCAAAGAAGATGCTATAAAGGAAAATGTTTTTATTATTTCTTAAAAAAAATGAAGTAAAATGAAATCCAATCAAAAACTACACTTAATTAATTTTAAATTAATTCTTGTGGGAACCAATCAAAATTAAGTGTTTAAAATAGAACGTGATCGGGCTCATCGTGTAAGTGAGCCATGATCATTGAAAATTATTTGTATGATAACTTTTGATCAGGTAGTCCGATCAAAGCCCATGACATACCATTAAGATCGTTAAAGCATCAACTGGAATCTACAAAAATTCATTGGATCTAAACCAAAATTGCAGAAATTTACTAGGATTTGGTCGAATCTGGCTAAATCTCACCAACTATTGTCAAGATCTCATCGAATCTCCTCGAATCTGAGCTTGATCTTGCCGAAGTTGGCCGGATTTGTATATAACATTGGTTGAGTCGGGTGGCTCGGGTTTTGGAGAAGAAAACCCGCCACTCAACCTATTGGTGTCGAGTCTTGGGCGTGGAAACCCATCACCGACCGATAGGAGTGTCGGTTCAGGTTGAAATCGGGTGGGGATGGAGCGATTTGGTCAATCCAACGAGTCTGAGTCAGGTCTGGACACCGCTATCTTTTGCTGAATTGCCGCCCGTGATTCTGAGGTAAGAGAGTTGGAGCTAGCCTAAGTGAAACACATCTTAGGCCAGTTTGCGCACAAATTAGGCTATCCCAATATAAACACGTCTTGGCAAGAGTATTAAGTGTACAGATTGCCCATGGTAGGAGCAACTGTTACAGATATTACAGCAAGAAATACAGTATGATAGAATAACAATAACATTAGACAAATAACATTAACACCTAAATAAAGGGAAAGAGAGACCTAATGAGATTATGGCAGAATAATACAACAACAAACAGTTCAATAACAGAATAACAAGCTAATCATTCATCAATCTTAAAAAGAAAAGCTTATTCACTAGAGAAATGGGCATAGGTTCTCAGCAAACGCAAGTCCAAGAAGGGAACCGCTATGCAATGTGAGTAACTTCAAAGAAGGCTTCTGCCATAAAAGTTATGTTCTTTGAAAAAATTACCTAAATGGCTTAAACTTTAACCTTCGGTTTCTCAAAGAGTGGATATGTCAAGAGGGAGAGAAATGGGTAGCCTATTGATGCATGTTTCTATTCCTACCACTCATGCTTCACTCTAGTTTTTAGTGTTTTCTTTTCTTTTCTCTTTTTTTTTTTTTTCCTTGTACTACCTCTTCTTCTTTCGTTCCCTTCTTTCTTTCGTGATGCCTCTCTATTGTTCACAACTACCACCCTTTTATATTGTCTACCATGATGAGATTTGTCATTTTTACCCCTCAACCACTTTTGCCTCCTTATGAGTGTCCTTCCAAAACTGCCCACTGGCCTGCCGATTTCCTAGCCACTACCATTGCACTAAATGTGTTGATTGCACCACTCCTTATTCCCCCCCCCCCCAAAAAAAAATGGCTTGTCTTATTTTTTACCTATCTCTATTTTCACTACTCTCATCGAGATTAGGATTAAGCATCTCCCTCACCTACCTCTATGGCATGCAGTGGTCTTAGCTCATAATTACTTCTTTTGGGTGAGATGCCATCCCAGCAAGACATTTCTCCCCAAAAAAATTTAAGCGGTAACCCCAAAATAGACCCCCTCTTTCTCTCCACCGCTAGACCACACCTTCTGATACCCTTGACCTGTGGCCCACCTCCCATGTATTGGCTGGATACAAGTAGGTAGTGCCTTCGTCCTTTGTGTATGCTCCACTTCCATCTAAATCAGTTTCTTTCTAACCTTCACGTCATTTCTGTTGCCTATGTGTTTGTTTAATTCTACTATACATCTTGGTTGGTGTTTAACTTTTCCAGAGTGAAGAACATATGGGCTCTTGGGCTCATGTTCCCTACCTTTCATCTCTTCTTTAAACTGGGTATTACTTGGGCAAGAGTTATCATCTTCCTGCTGAGCTCATATTTTTCTTGCTTGCGTCTACTATAACTTTTACCCTCTCTTCACTTTGTGTTATATCGTGGGCTTGTGGGCTGTCGTGTCAGCCCACTTTCTTGTCAACTCTCTACTCAAGACTTCCTAGACCTACTTTTCACATCTTTATCTCTATTGGGCTTTGTTGGCTAACATTCTTGCTGTACTAGTCCATTTCATCATCTTATTCTTCGGACTTCCACGGCCCATTTACTACCACTTTACCTTTTTTACTCCCATGAGCTTTTTGCTAAATTTTTTAGGCTTCCTTGGCCCAATTACCACATCTTTACTTCTCATTACTACTTGAGTTTATTGGCTCTTAGGCCAACCCATTAAGTTTACTAACTCTTTTTTTGGGTTTCCTTGGCTCATTTACTCTTTCTCTACCTCTTATTTATTCTCATGGGCTTACTATTTTTTTATTCCTTGGGCTTCCTCGGCCTACTAACTCTCTTTTTTTTATTTTTGTGGGTCTGCTGGCCATCAATTCTGTCATTCTGCCCTGCTGGGCTTACTTTACTATTTTCTCTTCTCACTTTCTTCATATTGTTAGGCTTCTTCTGTTGTTGGGCCTTTTGTCAAAAGTGGACATCAACAAATATCAATAAATTGAAACAGACCTAAATTGAAAACTATACTTCAATCAGCTTCCCAAGCAATATAAGTTGGCATCACTTTTCTCCATCATCCTGCCAATTTCTGTGGTCCGAGTGATAGGTTTTGGAGTAACTGCAACCCAAGTCGAACCAACTTGGGAACATTTCTCGGCATGTGGATACTTACCTTTTGAAAAAAGCAATTTTTTATTCCTACAAAAGTGAAGTTTGGTAGGAATGGATATGCCTATTGAACTATTTGCTATCTATTCTATTCTATTCTATTGGAAACCAAATGCTAAATTAAAATTTATAACAAGATATCATTTTCATTTTCATTATATATATATATATATATATATATATATATATATATCATGTATCATGCCGAATATAAATGCAAAAAATTATGCTAATTTGTAATTTACTAATAATATAATTAAATTTATTAGATATCATGCTCATTGTATTTTTGTTATTGTTGAGTGATTTATTCTTATAACTTGAATTGCATGGCATTTTACTATTAATTCTAATAGGTCTTGCTAACATATGCCCTTAGGCCAATTCTTAATATAATATTTTAGAAAAAAAAAAATTACACCACTTTCATGGGAAATATAAAAGGTCATTAAAAAATTAATTGATTTTTTATTTCCTCAAAAAAAAATTAAAAAATATATTTCTTAAATCAATGCTCTTAATGTGTACATATTTCCATGTGAAGCCCATAATAGCAAGTTGTCATTTATATATTTACTTTGCTTAATACCAAAGTGATCATCCTTTTATAGCTAAATAATAAAAAAAGAAAAAAAGAATCATTTGAAAATTTCAGTCTACAATTGTTAAGGAGAGGCAAAGGGAGCGGTTGTTAGGGAAAGTGAAGAAGTATTGTGCATTTCTGAAACTACTTCACATGCATTTAATCATTATTAAAGCTCTAAAATCATTTCAAAACAATATTCTATTGTTCACAGCTGTATCATTCGTTTGAGTTTTGATGGTAGGTACAGCAACAACATGACCCTAAAACTTAAGATGATTTTAAACAAAAATTATTTTTGAATATATTACACGTTTTAGAAAGTAGTATGTATGGGCCCCATTTTTTTAGTCAAAATTTTCTCTTTTTTTTTTTTTTTTGGGAGAAGAAGTCAAAATTTTCTTTTGGTGACACTTAAGACACGCCAATGACTTATCGTTGATCAAGTAGTAAGCACAAATGACTCATTTTCTTTTTTAATAATCTTCAATGTCATTCAAATCAAAGAAATTGAGAATAAAAGTCATTGCTGAAACAAAAAGACAAATTGGAATTCGATGCTAATTGAACACAAATGAGCGTTTTCCTCGCTCCAAAAAAAAAAAAAAATGAGCGTTTTCCTCAATGAGCATATGACTTTACTTACGACTTGAAACTTTGTTTGACAATCAAATGTAAAAGGCCCAAATATTTGTGTTCAAAATCTAAAAATCATCAAATTTCACTTTCATCTAGATTATTTGAGAGTTAGAAAAGGTTTGATGGGACGGAATTTGACACTCATCTAGATTCAAAACATTTCTTTCAAAATCTTGCTCAGTTTTTCAAGGTCTCTTTTAAGTCTTGCTCAGTTGCATCAATTTATTTCTAGTCTTGCTCAGTGGCAATTAGCACTGCAATTTAGGCATGCTATTTGGAGATTGAAACTTGAAACTGCTATTACATCTCTTCTCCAAATTATTTAAAAAATAAAATAAAAACAAGCTATTTTCATCACACCATTCAAATAAAGATACTCTTTTGTGCTATGTGCTCTGAATGGATCCCAATATATTCAAATTTACAAAAACATTTAGTAAACAGTCCTTATTGCATATTCCATGCACATGATTTTAGTAAAAATTGTAAAATCATGATTCAATAATGTGACATTGTGTAAGTGAGTGTGTAATAAAGAGTGTGTGACTATCATTACTCTTAAACTTATGGCCTTTTGTTATGGAATTCTCAAGACAATTTGCACTCAGTATCCATTCATTATTTTTATAAACAGTATCCATTCATATTTCCATAGAAAACTCCTCTAAACAATTGGTTTGGTATGACATTGGATATTAAATTACTATTGACAAGGGAAATTTCCAGTACATGGAAAGCCCCTCTCCCGCGTTCATCAGCAATTTCAATACAGTAATCAAATTCGATCATTGAAGATAAAAAAGAGAACACACTGACTAATTTGAGAATGACTAAAAGAAGTTACATGTCCTTGATTGTTTTGCTTCTTTCTTCTTGCTCGGCCTTAATCCAATCAGCCTACTCAAAATGGATGAAACAAAAACCCATTACATAAAATGAGGAACCAAAAGAACCTAAGAAAGTAAATAACAGTGGTCTTAATGTAAATCATAATTCCAAGGATTTGCAAGCATTTCATTGAGAAAGAAAAGGAGTAATTGAATTACCTTATCTCGTTGTAGTTTTGACTGATGGGGCCTCATGGAGTTCCCTAAACTTAAGCCTCCCCATGCTTCTTGCAACTCTTTATCCCTTGCTTCTCTGCGAGTGACAGAGTGTCTAATCTGGTCATCTGGTTGTTGGGCAGCAACCATCTTTTCTCTCTCTAGTCTGGACTTATGTTTAACCAATATTTGGTCCAGACCACCTTCTTGATTCATCTGTGAATGCATTTTTGTTTCACTCACCGTCACCTTTACTACTTCTTCCTTCAGACCAATTGCCATTTTTTCTTTCTCCAATCTGGAGACATGCTTTACCAGAACTTTGTCCAAGCTCTCACAATCTGTACTTATTCCTGGCTGTTTCTTTGTGTGGCAACGACTTTCAAAATTGCTTCCTGATGACAAGGCCTGAATTTTATACCTTTCCAACCTGTGCACTGGCTTGACCAAGATCTTGTCTAAACTATTATTGGTCTCTTCCGTTTCACTCTTCTTACATTGAACTGAGAGTGATTCTCCAGCCTCCATCTTAGAAATTGTAGGAATTTCGTTTAAGTTAATGTTTTCTTTTTCCTCTTCTCCATCAGAGTAAGCTGTTTTATCAAATTGAGCAACTGAAGAAGAATCGACTTTTGCCATCTTATAATTGACCCTGCCCTCTTTATGTGGTTCATTTTTTCTCCTGTTCTTTGCTTCTTGGACCTCTTTTTCAAGCCTTGAGACATGTTTCACTAGGAACGTATCTAGGCTGGGGACTTCAGGAACTCCTCCCAATTTTTTGCCTTTCATCTCAATTGTTTTTCTGTTATTCCTTTTGGTCTCTTCAATTTCCTTTTCAAGTTTTGAAGAATGCTTAATTAGTATAGTTCCCAAATCAGGAACAGCCTCAGAAGATGTTCTTTGACTGTGCAAGTTCTTACTATTCATTCCAAAGTCTCCTCCTGAATTCTTTTTTGCCTCCTCAATCTCTTTCTCTAACTTAGAAGAATGCTTCAAAAGAATACTCCCCAAGTCTGGAATGGTCTCAAAGGAAGTTACATTATTATCCAAATGGACCTTCCCGCCAATTCCTTCCCTAGACTCATTCCTCCTACTATTTTTTGCTTCCTGCACCTCTCTTTCGAGTTTGGTGACGTGCTTAACCAAAAACTTGTCAAGGCTAGGCAATTCTGACTCTGCTTGCTTCCTTCTAATATGACTGTCTGTGAAAGACTCAAGGTTCCCTGCTCCTGCAGAAGACAATCTTCGTGGAAAATTAAGCGCTGCAGTAGAGCTATAATCAGCAGAACCTGGATCATTCAGCTTGCTGTTTTGTACTTCAGCTAAGACAGCATTTAGACCACTAGTTGCAACTATTGTGGCAAGCGAAGAAAGTTCATCTTCTTGCAAACGTCTAAGCCTCTCAAGCATCATCTCCACCAGCTTTGTCATGTTAAACCTTTCAAAAGACAGCCTTTTCCTTTTTGTCCTCTGTTTTATCTCTGGAACTGGCAGCTTAGAGTCAATTTCTTGAGAGCTTAAACCATCATCCTGAGATGCAGTTTCAAGTTCTGAACCAGACTCTGATTCATGTTCTGAAGAAAACTCTGATAATTCCTGTGTATTTTCACCTGTATCTGGGTTCTGACTGATTTTTCGCAACAGTTCATTGAATTCATCTTTATTAAAAGAAGCACAGCTTGCAAGCCTAACTAATGCAGTTTTGACTGCTGCAGCTACTTCTATATCTACCTCAAATGCAGTTTCAAAAGATGCTGTGACTTTATGAGTAGTAGACCCTCCTCCGTTGCCAGAGGATGTCTCTATTTGACAAGGCTTCTTAGGGCAATTTGGTATGTCATAAATGATAACTCCTATGGCTGTGGCTGCTTCAAAAGCTTCAGCAGCAGATTTTTCTGCTTTCAGCAACTGGGCTTCTGCCTCTTTGCTTTGGATCCTGAAGAGATAAATCCCAGTATTAATGAAAAGCCCAGTATTAATTAAAACCATACAAATCTTTGATGTAATGATTACCTGGCTGCTCGTAGAATTCGACACCAAGATGCTTCTACCAGAGCAGCTTTTCGAGCCTCCATTGCCTTGTGTGCAGCTTCTCTTGCTGCCATCTTTTCTCTCAGGACTCGTGAGTAATGTGGATTAGAATCACCTAGAGTCTCATCAAGTGTTAAATTCATGCCATCCACTTCCTGAAATAAGAATATATATTAGTATTTTGGTTAAGAAAAGTTTACTCTGTAAGAAGAGTAAATCATTTATGCACCACCTGCAGCATTTTAATTTTCCTTTTCAAGTAGGAGTCCACTTTTTTGCGAGGGAACCAGTTGAGAGGAGAACTTTTACGGTGAGGGGGCTTCTTAATTTGTGATGTAAATCTATTAAGAGCATTTGATGTTGATTGTCCAGTATCTTTCAACAATTTATTCTGCAACATTTAAAAAAGGAAATAAGTTAACCCCAAAAAGAGAGAGAGAAATTAGACTCAATGACAAAGGTTTAGATATATAAGAAAATAGAAAAATCATTTAAACTAAGATACTGCAATTCGCTATATCAAAATCTGCATGCATGTAACATCAACCAATAAAGGCTCGACTTTAAAATGTCAAAATCACCCAGCATTATCAACATAAACAATATGCACACAATTTGTACAGCGAGCTTAGCATAAGGTATTATCAACATAAACAATATGTACACAATTTGTACAGCGAGTTTAGCATAAGGCTATCATAAGGCTTAGTATTGACTAGCCTGAATGATAAATCAATTTTATGCATTAATCCTCTTTCCACTAAGCTATTTTTTTAATTTTTTGCTAAGGTTCCACTAAAGCTACATGGAAGAACTGAACGGTATGTCAACCAAAAAAAAAAAAAAAAAGAAGATGGATCACTAAGAGTGCAACATGACAAGCAACTCACCTATTGAACATAACATTCACAAGCGGAAGATTTCTTTGACTTAATAAAAAGGTTGGCCATTTCTCAACAGCCAAAATTTATTGCTTTATGGACACCCAGTAGTCTTCTTTGACTTAACCTGAATATGACCAATATGAATCATCAAACATGCTAAAGGGAGAATTGAAGGTACTCACGACTCACTATCAGATTATTACTGCACTCCACTCACATTGCTATGTGCGAACTATAAGAAGCACCATAACTTTCCTTACACTCTTAATGAGTGTAATCCAACCTCATGACAGATAAAACCAAGTACAGATTATCAATCCTTTCATCCAATAAGACTAGTAATTTAAGTACTAACTTCAACTTGTTCATGGCCCAACACGGCACAGCTTGCTTGGGACTGCAACAAATCAATGGTTATTGCAACTAAGAGTGTGACACAGTAGGAATATATAGGAGCCCGGTTGAGTAATCGGAACAACTAGTGAAACGACTATTAAATCCCAAAAGCCAATTCACAATTCTCAAGTAATCTTAAACTTGGATTTGGTCCCTCATAAATCTCCAAAATCAACCCTTTTTAATGTACTGATTTAACAAAATCCATGGCATGCTTATAATAATGTGGAAACAGGACATGCCTATATTGCGGCAGTACACTAATAATTTCAAGATTATCTTGTGTGCTTACAAAAATTGAGGATCTTGAATTCATTCGCGTCCAAACAAGACTAAAACATTTACTTATATCCAAACTAAAATTATGAAACAAACACCAACTATTTTTGAATTCAGTGATGCAATTTAGGATCCCATAAAGAAAACAGATTTAGATTCCATAAAAACCCATATAGCAAAACAACAACACAGCCCAAAACTGTTTGTTTTGGCAGGAGAGTTTTAAACTCACTAAAGAATTTCAAAGCGACTAGTATTAATATCACAATTTAGGATTTGAATTCATTGAAACCCATATTCATTAATATCAAAACAAAAAAGCAATTAGGATTTTAGGGTTCCAAATACATTGAAATCCAAGAAACAAAGGAACGCAAATGGAAAACAAGAATGTTGAAAACAAAAGAAGAAAGAGAGGGAGAGAGAGAGTTTGACACACTACCTTGCCGATCTTGGAGTTGGTGGAAGCGGCGGTGTCGATAGCATCGTCTTCTCCGGTGTTCTTGGAATCAACGACGCCTTTCTTGTCTGATACAGAGATGCAACCCAAGTCCAAGCACCCGAGATCCATGGATATATATATATATATATATATGTTGCCGGACCTTTTCTCAGATTCCGATTTCAAATCAAACAGAGAAAGAAATTGATTTCCGATACTGAAAAAGAATGATGGAATTGTACAAAAAGAATTTGAGTGATGATTGGAATTTTGGAAGAGAGAGAGAGCGAGCGAGCGAGAGTTTTGGGATGCGCTTCTTGAGAATTGAAATGAAGAAAAGAAATATATGGGAAGCTTTGTTTTGGTTTTTGAAAATGAAAAGTAGCCGTTACAGGATGTTTGAGAGAGGGGCACACCGCTCAACGGCACTTAAGAACAAAGTTCTTATCCTGTGCTGCCTCCATGTATCAGAATGGACACGTCGGCATTTCCAGTTAAATTTTGCCACGTCAGGCAACGGTAGGAGTAGGATCCACAATAATCCCCTTTTTCTTTTTTTCTTTTTTTGGTGCTAAAATATTAATATTTTTTTCTTTAAAAATAGAAAAGAAAAAACATAGATAAGCCATTACAGAAGACAGGGATCAAACCTGAGAGAAGACCTCACGAAGGAGGAAGAAATACCTTCAAGCTATCAGCCCATGATTGATAAATATATGTTCTAAAATTAATTTGATACAAAGAAATAAAAATTTTAATATCATATTGGGCACTGTTGATGGATTGGAGCCACTAACATCTAGGAACATTAGTTGTGAATTAATTTAGGAGTGGATGACACCATTTAAGCCTTAAAGAAGGTCCTTGATTATTGAAAAGAAAATGTCATGGTCTTATCACTTTGCAAAAAGTGTTTCAATTTTTAATAGCCACAAATATACTTTTAGTCCCCACATTTTAGGTCAATTCTCGATTTGTTCTTTAAATTGATTTTACTCCTAGGTCAGTCCCTAATTTCAAAAAATCATTTTTATTTTGGTACCTACCATCAACCTAGTAACAAAAAAATCTGAAGAGGCAAACTGAATACATTGTGTGCACAGTAAATGCGAACATGGCTAATAAAATAATATTAAAAAAGTTTATTTGGCATTTTTAAAATGCCACATCAGCATTTAAATTAATAAAAAAATCCAAGTCAGAAAATTAAGAAAATTAAAAATAAACATTAATCTAATTTATAACATTAAAAAAAACAACAACAAACGTTGAATTAAAAACAAATTTCTAAATTTCTAATTTTTAAAAATTTAATTAAATTAATTTTTTTAATCTTAAATCTAAAATTGTGGTAAAAAGTGGTCACAAGTTTTGATTCTTTAAAAAAAAATTTGAGAATGATGTTGAGAGAGAGAGAGAGAGAGAGAGAGAGAGTGAGTGATCGGGGACCAAAATCGATGACCATCACTTTATCAACAGCTTCAACCAACTTTTGAGAATTGCAGTGGATGAGGGTATCGCTTGGGGGCTAACCAGAAAGGAGAGAAGAGAGAATAAAAGACGATCTAGGTTTAGAGAGAGAAAGGCTAAGATGTGGTTGGCAGTGGTTCAACTTCTCCCTCGTTGACCAACGACGAGTAGATTTGCTTATCCCTCTTCGAGGTTTTGATCACGGAGGGTTCAATGCTTGGTGGGCAACATGGATCAGAGAAAACGATAGGCAACTCGACATCTCCCCCTTGTGTGTGTTGACAATGTTGTGAAACTCAAATAAGTGGTGATGGCTGTGGTTTCCTTCCTCGCCATTCACCGCCACCATCAAATTAGTCTCGTTGATCTCTCCCTCTATTTCTTCTTTTCTTGGACTCACCCACCCGGTGTCTCTTTCTTTGATCCATGATGGTGTTGGGGGGTTTGTGTTGTTCAATGATTCAAAATATGTTTGAGTTGTGCTTGAAATTTGATTGTAGGATTTGGTGGTGATGGATTTGGTAGTGGTGGTGCTGGAGGTTAGTCGGGTTTGGTGCTAGTGGATATGGGATAGTGTGGCAAATTGTGGTGGTGGTGGTCATTGGGTTTGATGGTTTAGGTTTTGATTTTTGTGGAAGAACACAACACCCATTTTTTTTTTATTTAATTTACAATTGATTTTTGGTGGAAGAATGTATACATATTTTGGAATAGAAATTTTTTGAGTACTATTCTTGTTATCTGAGTTTGTGTTATTATGTTCTTATGAATTAGGTTTATGTTCTTGTGTTCCTATGATCTGGGTTCATCTTCTTGTTTATTTTTATGTTTTAAATTATGTTTTTATTTTTTTAATTTTGATAAAATTAATATTTTTTTTAAATTAGATGCTGACGTGGTATTTTTTATTATCATTTTTCCACCACATCAGCATTTTGTATGCCACCTATGCACTCAATTTGCCACCTCAGATTTTTCTGTTATTAGGTTGACAGTAGGAACCAAAATAAAAATGATTTTATGAAATTAGGGATTGACCTAAGAGCAAAATCAATTTAGGGACTAAATCAATAATCAACCCAAAATGTAAGGACCAAAAGTGTATTTGCACCTTTTAATATATAAAAGATATCTTAAACATTAGATATATGCATTCTCTTTTTCACAATGTCTGAAATTGAGGACCAAAAGTGTATTTGCGCATTTTTAATATATAAAAGATATCTAATACATTAAATATATGCATTCTCATTTTCATAATATCTGAATTTCAAACAACTATGTGGATCCACACACTATGTAAAAGAACGTTATTTCTGATACATAGGATAATTATTGGTAACAATGAGTAATAATTTTGTGTTTGAGAAGTTTCGGCTTTTTTTCCCCCTTTTAAATTGATTAGGAAGCCCATATTTTCACAAATTTAGAATTTCGCATTTATTGTGGGTCAAATCCAAAACCTCCTTTGATTTAAGAGAGAAACACCACTAGACCACAAAGCCTTTTTGGGTTCCGCCCCCCCCAACAAAAAAAATGAAAGAAGTTATTTATTGAATTATTTTCATGGAGCTTTTTCAAATACAGAGAGAAAACTATGAAAATATGAAGTTCTATTTTTTGTTGATTTCTTACAAAAATGTGTAGGACAATATATATACACTACTATTTAAGGGGATTCTCCTGTTTAGACCAGATTTTTTTTTATTCCAAAATACCCCTACACTTAGACAAAATTGGAGGACAATCAAGTAAAATTATATTTCTAACTTTTAAACAACCCACTACAGAATAACTTCACATCCACTAAACCAAAACTAAAATTCAAATTTGCTACAATCACTCCTATTAAAATATGGCAACCAACTGTCCATTTTTCGCCTACACCAAAAACTGATTGGTGTCTTGGTCTGATGATAAAGAGCTATCTTCAAGAGTGAACGCCATAGGTTGAAACTCTCTCTCAAAAAAATGGCAACCAACTCTTCTCTTCTTCTTCTTTTTTTCTTAAAAAAAAAAAAAAAAAAAAAAAAAAAAAAAAAAAAACTCTTTTGCAAGATCTTTTTTTTTTCCCCTCTCCTTCACATTAAGTTGAACTTTTTTTTTTTTTTTTTTTTTAATCCTTACTTTTTTTTATAGACCTTGAAAACCCTTATTCTTATCCCTTTTTTTTTTTTTAATTTTTTTTAATTCTTATCCTTATTCCATCATTAAAAGGAAAAAAACTTTTTTGCACGATCTCTTTTTTTTTTTTTTTCTCCTCTCCTTCACGTTAAATTAGTTTTTTTATTTTTTTTTTTTTAAAAAAAAAAAACCTTGCTTTTTTTTCCTTTTTATCTCCCCCCCCCCCCCCAAAAAAAAAAAAAAAACTATCACTCCCCGTCCAAAACCAAAACCACCCTCCCTACTTACACAATCAATTTCAATTTCCTCAAGCACCGTATCTTGCTATTGAAATTTTAATAAAATTCTTTTTATTAAAAAATAATAATAAATAAAAACATTAAAAATTATCCTTATCCCCTTTTCTCTCACCTTTAAATTAGGACTCAAGTTTTTAGCTTTAAAATTCTTGATTTTAGATAAACTTATCTCCCACTCCTACAATATATATATATATATATATATATATATATATATATATATATTTCACGTCTCTTTTCAGGTTCTTTTCATAGATTTCAAGATTTCATCAATTTTTTACTCACTTAATTATTGTATGGACACAAATAGTATTACCTCTGTTGCACCAAGGGAACCAGCCCAAAGGGCCCAAAACAAAGAATTTATAGAGAGTGAGCTTCAAATCTAGGTCTATGGACGTTGGATAACATGAAAATTAAGCTAGATCATAAGACACATGCATAACCTCTGTACGTAAATGGAAATTCTCTTGTATATTGATACCGAGGACCATCTTTGGTTTCTTTCTTACAATTCTTTCTTGTGTATCTCTCTTGTGTCTCTGTCTTTTTCCCTCCTCCCCCTCTCTTTTCTTTCCCATTTTCCTTTTATATTGTCTCATTTCTTCTCTTTCTTCTTCCACGTGTGGAACAAATGCTTCATTTAGATACTTGTCCCATCACCCCCTTTTTACCCAAGTCCTTGGCAGTAGGTATAAGGCTGGACTCTAATACTTAGGCGTCACTTTCCCATTAATGCAGCCAGAGAGGTAGGTGCAGGGCCTTCAATGCAGTGATAGCAGCTTTACCTTAGATATTTTGTGTCTCCTCTCCTTATCTTTTACCTTCACTTCTTTTGCCTTCGTACTCAAGGTCTTCAGTAATGATGCCCTCGAATTGCCAGATCACTCTCCTCGTCCTCAGCCATCAGTGCCGAGGACATTCCCCTTCTCGGACATAATGCCCTAGAATGTTTTAGCCAGACATAACTTCTTCCTCCTTTTTCGTTACTTCATGGGCGAAACTTCTCATGTTCTCGGACCAGTTGTATTGTTGGGTTGGGTTCTCAACCCCAAAAGCACTCTTGGGCCGGCCCAAAACATTCCTTGGGCCTATTGGCCCTACGATTATCATCTCCAATTTTAGAAAGGTTTGTTTCCTTTGACAATGTTAAAATTATTAATTTATTAGTTTGTGTATTTTTGTTCTTAATTTTTTTTTACTAATCTTACCCCCTTTTTTTTTATCTCTTCTTCTTTATCTCTTTCTTAGGTCTCTTTTCCAGTTTATTTCCACAATTCATTGTTTTGATACTTAGTCTCGGGAATAGAAATCAACACTTATATCATTCCAAATTTGCACATATCCAATAGAGTAAATTTATCATTCATTAAAAAAAAAAAATCCCACGTGATGTATTATTATAAATTTTTTTTTTCTTATTTGTATAATGTTGACTAGGGGTGTTCGCGGTGTGGTTTTGAGCCATTTTTAGCATTGCACTTTGCGGTGCAGTTTAGCTAAAATTATAACTGTACCGCACCTTATTTTTGTGGTCACATGTGCAGTGCAGTGCGATGCGGTACGGTTTAAAGTTTAGCCAAAACTATAACCACATCGCACCTCATTTTTGCGGTCACATATGCGGTGTGGTGTATAAGATGCAGTATGAATGACTTGAAGTTGGTATATTTTCCAAATTTTGGGTTTTTTTTACCCAGCCTAAAACTAATTTTTCTCCTTGTTTTGGTCCAAGTTTTAAACTATTGAGCTAGTTTTTCTTTATTTTTGGGCTGGCTTTCCTAATAAACACTTGTTAGAGTTATCAAACTTTTTTTTTTTAGGTTGAAAACTAAGGTTATTAACGATTAATAATATATTTAATATTAAAAATAATTAAATATATTAATATATATATATATATATATATATATATAGGGAGCGTTGTGGTGTGGTTTGTGTTGTTTTTTTATTGTAAAACCGCAAACTGCACTGCATTATGTAGTGTGGTGCAATGCGGTACGGTACATTATTACTTGCGGTGGAGAGTGGTTATGTCATTTTGCGGGTGGTTTTGGTGCGGTTTATGTAGTTCGTAAACACCCCTAATATTGACTATATAAAAATTCAAGTTGTACATATTTGGTGCTTTATTTTTATGTCATTTTTTATGAACATTTTTTTCCTATTTTTCAGTTAGGTTTGTTTCGAAAATTTTTTGTAATGATCATTCCTCTTTTTGAGGTTGTGACTTGGAGTTTGGTTGATTATGTAACGAACCAAGTAACTGCCCAAAGTATCGATAATGGAACACCACTTCAATAGCAAATGAAGTATGTTTGGCTATGTATTCAATTATCGAGAGATGTATGAAAGAATGTTTTGGAGTCGGATTCTCACACTTCTTCTTAGGATAACTCCGTCATTGATAGAGTTCTAACTCTATTCAAAATGGTGGATTTTGTTGTATGATCAATAATTTAAATAAATATCGAAATGGTTGTAGTAAAAAAAAATTGTTTAAATATTGATCTATTCATTTCAAAATGGATGGGGATATGATTGTAAAAAGTTTAGCTCTTCTCTCTTTTGAGTAAAATTTAATAATTTGAATCCATTATAATTGGGATTACTACATTTTCCAATCAAAAAATATCTAGGAGCGTGATGAAAAATATATTTCATTTACAAACGCATAACACTCATCACACTCCTGGGTATTTTGTGATTGGAAAATGTAGTAATCCCAAATTATAATGGTTTCAAATTATTAAGTTTTACCCAAAAAATAGAAGAATCTCTGAGCACGCGTTCTTATATATATATATATATATATATATATACACATATATATAGTAAAAGTTGTGTTATAAAAGAAGACAAACTAAAAAATAAGAAGGAATTTCTAAGAACAATACATGTCCTTGTAGTATAAAAGATGCTAAAAAAACAAAGGAATAATAATAATAATGACTATTTCATATGTTCTGACACTACAAGCAATTTATTGGCATTGTTGGAGAGGGAAGGGGGGTTTGAACCTATGAGGTTCTCGCATGGAGAAGCCTGCCAATGTTCCACGGCGCATAGATATACAGGAAAAATTTTAGCGTATAGCATTGCCATATAGATATTATTTCAACATATCTCATTTAGTGTTTTGAAAGTGTGTTTCTCTATCAGTAAAAATTATAAAGAAAAAAAAAGGTGCGTTTCTTTTTTCGAAATCGAAGATTACTGATTTTAGGCAATACCAAAATTAATCATACCTGAGCTTGCTTGATTCATAAAAATGGTAAAGATAAAGTAACATATGGGCTCATTTAATACATATAGATATATATCAGGGAATTACTTTTTTTTTTTTTTAACCATTTTATTTGCCTCTCTTAAACTTAAAGTAAGGATTTTGCCATGAACCAAAAGAAACTAAAAGAAAAGATAATATTTATTCCATAGTCACATGGTTATGGCCTCCCAAGAAGAAAAAAAATCATGGTAATACAATGAGACCAATATCCCTGCCAACGCCGGTGATTAAAGAAACTAGAATGCCAAGAAAATACGAAGAGGCATTCCATACATTGTGTTCTTCTCTCTCTCTCTCTCTCTCTCTCAGGCATTTTGTCCTCATTTTGACAGTTGTATTGACTGTACATCAATAAGCAATGGGTATTGTTACCCTTGACAAGAAAAAAAAAGTTCACATAAGATGTATATTTAGTCCTCTTGATGATTAAAAGTCATCATCCTGTTCTTGATCTCTGATCCACTTTGTGGCCACCCATTTCTCCCCTTTGATCACTGGACAGCTTCCATGAAGAGAAGTCTGCAATACCAAAGATGAGACAAAATGTTAGGGTAAGTCTCGAAGCTTTGTTTGATCACCAAAGAGAGCGAGAGATAATTAATAAAAAAGGTCCAGGCCCTCTAGGGACTTGGCTTGTTTTAGCTCCATATCTTACCGATCAAAAGAAGGGGAGAAAAAGGAGGAAAAAAGAGGTCTTTTGTGTTGCAATGACTATTCTAGCATCTCAGCAAAAGTTAAACGTCTAAATAAATAAATAAAAGTATATTCTAGCTCCAAATTATTCTTTAATTTTGAACAAACCATTAATACCCTCTAAATTCCTTGTGTGGAAATAAATCCTAAAAGAAACAAAAATCACAGTACCACACAAAGTATACTACCATACAGTTATAAGTGGGCTTAGGAATACATTTTGGATTAACTTCCTGAAGAAGATAACTCTATCATGGCTTGAGTTTGGTGGGGATGGGTTTAAAGAGGGAAACTCATTAGTTGAGTTGGAGTAAGTGAAAAACTGTAATAGATATGGTATTTTCGAGTCCTGTAACACAATCAAGCTTCATTTGCAAAGTCCAAATTGACTGATACAGCTACTATTTCGAAATGAACACCAAAGGGAGAGAATCAGTGGTTGCACTTTCCCTCAACTCAATTAAAAAAATCAAAAAGCATAGACCAAAGAGCCTGATCAAAGTGAGTACACTATAGCAAGCAAGTACATGATAGAGAGTTCCAAGAGAAAATTGAAAATGTGAGAGCTAGTAATTGCTACTTAACAAGAGAGAGAGAGAGAGAGAGAGATTATGTAAAGAACATTTTTTTGAGATCCAAATGTGATGACTCATTCTGATCAATAATTGAAGACTCAAGGCTTTCATGTTTACAAGAACAGAAACAATGCACATGCATCAAGTACAATATAAAAATAAGAAAAATTACCCCATCAATTGTGCCATTTGGAAACACTGAATAAAATAGAAGTCCATCCCCTTGCCGTGGCTTCACTTTCAAACCTATACACTTTTTGTAATCATAGCCCATCCCCCTATTTGAGTTATTCTGCAATCAACATAATTCGATGTCAACATTCCAACAGAATGATTGGTTCTACAAAGGAACAAGAAAAAAAAATGGAATTTCCTTATCTACCTCAAACGGAAACATGGTTTCTCCACCTTCTTCTACATTGGATAAATACAACAAGAAGGAAGCGACCTGCAAAATTAAGTATGACAACATGAATAATGAGCAGTGACAGTTTCATCATCATGAACATGAAGAATTTTTCATCTTCAATAAAACTTCATTACTTTTTTTTTTAAATGAAGTAACACATGTAGAGTATGATGAAATAATGAACCTAAAACAATCTGCACTTTCTCGAAGCCTACCACTTTATCAATTTCACATATAATTCTAATTACTCAATGTAAAGCATACCAAAGAAGGATCTACAAGTAATTTGCTGAAAATACAAATCCTTGCATCTAATCCATAAAACATACAAGGCTAGAATAAGATGCATTCGGTATTAAGCAAGGCAAGAAAATTAGAACAAATGACTTGAAGAAAAGTCTGCTAATTAAATACTAAAGAAAAGAGATTTATAAGAAAGAAATCCTAGTGAGTTTCCCTTAGTCCAACTATTGTTTAGGGACATCAACTTAAATCTAATTTTTTATAAGAAAGATCTACTATGACTACATGACATTTAGCTAGCAGAGGCTGTTAAAAATGATGTCTGCTAGCCCTAATTTTCCTATTGCATATCTCCAATAATGATTTCCTAGATTAAGTGAATAAATTTATTACGAAAATTATGGTATTTAATCCCAATAAATTTAAAACATAGATGCTAATAGAAGATGAAAGAAAACACAAACACAACAGATGATTCTATAAATAAACATTATCAACTATCATAGCAAAAAGCTTCCACAGGCTGCAAAAATGACAAGTCATTCAAGGAAAACAATAAACCATTGAATCCTATTTCACTTTGTTTATTTCTTTTTATCAATTTATTTTAATTGTTGGTGCTGGGCTGTTTATTAGAGGAAAAAGCAGGAAAATATCAAATTTTAAACAAACATATTGAAGTATGGACTCAAGTTACCTAGCCAGAGAAATCATAAATTAATAATTGTGATTGTTCTTCCAATCGGACGCACTAAGATACAGGCTCCAGAAAGAGATGAACAAACAAAAAATAGTGTCATTATGGAGATGTTTACCCTTTGGCTCTGTTGTGGGCCATATTCAGAAGGGTTGAATGCATCATAATGAGAATCATACTTCTGACCAAGTTCATACCGCAACACATTGAATGACTGCAACATTAAGATATGGAATTATTTTAATACTCAAAATAAGTTCAAATGGACTTGTAATGAAAGAACTAATTAAAATTTCAACGAAATGAGAAAAGAGTATTATCAATTTTAAGAACTGAGATAGGCTACACTTGGTTCTAATAAATCACAAAGGAAGAAGATATATAAAATAAAATCTATACACGAGAACTATTAAAGCATTTCAATTCCTTTCATGTACAAAATTATTTTTCTATGAATATGATACAGGAAGGCTCAAAGAGAGAACCATTTAATTTTGTTTTATTTATTTTTGCATGTCAATGGTATTTTTATTGGTCCTTAGTATTTAATTAGGTGAATTAGTATTTTTATTTAAAGTTTAGGGTATTTTTGTAATAAATCATTTGGGTTTCTTATCACAGTTTAGGACTTAGGATAAGGGTTTAGTAATACTATATGAGCAAATATTAGTCCTATCAACTCTAGGTGCTGACTCTAATGGTTTTCCTATGCTTGGTGCTGACTCCAAGCAACCCCAAGTGTTGCCTCCTAGGTTCTCTTCTGGCTTGTCTTGTGTCAGAATTATCAACAAAAAGTTTTGGTCCTTCCATTTCTTTTACCATCTGGATCAACTTGACGCAATAATCGTTATGGAACCATGTTTAAAAATATAAAAATTAAAAGATATGAAAGCTCTACAATCATATCTGATCTCCTAGGGGAAAAACAACCAGGCAAACAAAACCAGGGCTCATTTTGTCCATATATGATGAGGCCTTCAAGTTCAAGACAAACGTAGAAGATACAACTTCCTATCTAGTTGGCTTCACTTTAATGTTGTTGGCTGAAAGACATTCCCAAGGCATGAGGACCCCAAAACTGCTTTGGCACTAGGGAAGTACTTCATTACAGACACTTGGCCTAGATGTTGACAAAACAAAATAAGAGATGACAAACAGGGAAATTGGAAAAGAATATATATATATATATAGAGAAAGAGAGAGAGAGAGAGAGAGAGAGAGAGAAGAGGGGGGGGGGGGGATATATCTATTATAAGAAAGGAAAGAGAGGGTGCTACAGGTCATGAGGTTCTCCCGGGATTTGGCTTGCAATAATGTTTGAGGTTCTAACCCCTGGCTTTCCCCAAACCCAAAATAGTCAAAGAAACTGACAATTTTTCCTTATTCACTAAATCAAAATAAGACACACAGACAAATTGCCTTTGTTAAAACTTAAAACTGAGTAAAAGTAGGCTGAAATTGAGTCAAGTAGATTTCGTATAGAATGTAATTCTTTGAGCGGGACACTTGCCTTAGAGCCATTTGTCTTTGTTGAGGTGCTTGACAGGTATCAAGGGCAACTGCCTCACCAAGAACATCCTAACCCAAAATAAGAAAGCTTCCAAATTTTAGATGTTCAAATTGCAGTGCACAGTCCTGACGACAGCAATGCAATTCACCATTCCTCGCTTTAACTAACCACAAACCTTCTTTTAGACCATTTAAAACCTTAAAACATGTCATTTTCCCAGCCTTCCCACTAGGCTACCCCCTCAAAACCACTTAAATACTGTATTTGATGCCTCAACAATTCTCTTTCTTCTTTTGTTTTAGAGCAAAATTCTGGCACTTGCTGTCTTCAATATCAGCCAATGAGCTCTGGCTCAAATGGTACTTCCTCCTATAAGATGGGTGGAGGGTGCAGGTTTGAAATGCATTGAATGCGTGTGTTACTAACCAAACAAAATATTCATATATATATATATATATATATATATCAGCCTCCTTTTGCCTTGAAATTTTTATCCATTGAATCCCTAATAAATCAACAAACTTAGCCCCTCCAACTCGTAAATTCGAACTATTCCCAACCCTCACCCACCAAGAAAGCAAGTGGGTTAGTTTCCCAAATATACCACAGCAGTAGAACAATATAGTTTTCAATAGTTAAGGGCCCATTTGGTAAGAGATTTCTAGTGTCGTTGTTTAAGTGTTGTAAAAATACGTGTTGATGTTGTGGTGTTTAAATACTGAAAAATGTTATTTAAACAACAGTACCAAACAGGCCTTAAGTCTTTTTTCATAAGTAAACAGTAGAAGAGCTTCCTAATAAGGTGTCAAAATGCACTTTGGTAATCTATTGCACTATTGAGAGAGGCAAATAATCAATAGAGTTTCTAGTAATAAAGCCTTTGTTCTCATAAGAATTACCAGTAATAATGCTGATAATGCTAAAGAATCCTCCTCTCAGATGAGAGAAGTTGGCTGCCTACAAGCAATATCTTTCTATGTTATAAAGCACTTGCAAATACACGTGAGTGTGCCTATGCATGATATAATTTAAAAGGCACTAAATATCATTACGCCCTGGTGGCTCAAATTAACAGATAAAACATCTAGGTAGCAGAACTAATATATGCTCAAGTCAGCAAATGTATCAATAAAACAGGAAGTAGCACTTCCATAATATTTGGAAAACAAATTATTTATATAAAGTAGAAAGAGAAATTGAAAACAAAACATACCTCTCCATGGTTTCTTGGAATCATTGTAGCCCGGGAAATTTTTTCCTCAATTAAAGCCAGGACTCCAGTTTTGTCTTCTGACGAGCTAATAAATGTGCCTGAGCTGTTGCCAAGCAGGTGAAATAACCAAATTGAGGTAATCAAACTATACAGAAATCATTTCTACACACACAGAAATATTGATGCGGAGGAGAAAAATGGAAGAATTGAACCAGGCTAACTTCGGGAAATTAATAGATGGAGGAACAATACCAACAATACCAATCAGGTAAGGCTATGGTGCGAATGCACTTGAAATTGTTGCTTTAGAATAATGTAATTCAGATTATATACAAACAAAGACTGAGTAGGAAAATATATATAGGACGGATCCAGGCCAGTGAGATGACCGAAAAGCTACTAGTTTCCAATGGTCTGTCATTTTAAAATAGGTGTTATTGATATCTGATTATTTGTTTAGGAACACAAAGAAGTAGCAACACATTCATCTAAAATTTTATAATGTATAGCACATATAATAGGATCTGAAATGTATAATGATACCTTGTCCTAGTACCCTTAGTGCTCTCAGCGGTCTCCCCCTTTCGCAAAGCCAAAAGTGAGGGTTTAAGGTTTGCCTTTGCGATTTTAATTATGGTTTCGCATTGTTCTGCTGTTGCAAAATTTGGGAAATATAAAGCTCGTGGTTTCCAGCTCAAAATCTGCATCCAAGAATAGGACAAACAATGAATTAGGTGGAAAAGAAGAAGCATAGTTAAAAATTACTGAGTTGATCCCATAAACAATATGCCAGACCAATTCTTCAGCTGCCTGTACTGACTAATAATGGTATCAAGGCTCTTAGGAGCCTTTTCATCAAACAATTTCCTATTGGATGTCTCCAATTCCAGCATGTCCTCACTAGGACTGCTATTTTAAATTTGGCAAAAAGTTGACAAAGTTTCAAACAGCCAGTTTGAAGGAAAAGATTTAAAAATCAATTTACTAATAGGATTTTCTTATAACAATGATATCAACACAAAGCTTAGAAAGGTCCCAAATCATTTTTGATAAGCAATCCCAAATCCCCAATCTTTGGACAAGGCTTTCACCTAATATTAAATGGATCATGTTTTTAAACAATCAACAGTTCATTTCAAATACACTGGTTTCAAAAGTCAACACAATTTCACCTGATTATAAGATACTACTACATTTGAAGCGATAATCGCATGCCTAACACTAAAAAGGAACAAAAAGAGGCCCATTTCCCCGCACTGGTTTGCTTTGTGTTACAATGGGTACTCCAGTTACATTCCTAACTATCAATACATTAATGCAAAATCACATAATTGCATAAAATGCCCATCAAAATAGTAAATTTTCCCAAAAAAGTGAAAACCCCATGATCAGAATCACCAACCTTATTATCCCAAGAACTCCACATAGTACTAAACCTCTCACATCAAATTAAAACCATTCATTTAATCATCAACCACCACCATTAATTCCACAACCAAAACAAAAACCCATATAACAAAACAAACAATCAAGGCAACATTAATCACTTTGGCATCAAAATTCTAATCAGTCAGATTCCTATCACAAACCTGAAAAGGAATTGATTCAACAGAAGCTACTCCAGTTTGGCCGTGCGGCATCGAACCATCCTCGACAAATTCAAGCGTCCTCAACCTCGGTATAACCCTAGCCGTAGGCACATCCTGTCGAAACAGCCAAAACCCAAAACCCAAAACCCAAAACTCATCTCAGCCCCAAAAACAATTACACAGAGAGAGAGAGAGAGAGAGAGAGAGAGAGAGAGAAACCAAACCTGAGAGAGAATCATGGAACCGAAGAAACCAGCGAGAAGAAAGAGTAAACATAGGAGAACAACGATTGGTAAACCTAAATTGGTTTTCGATCTCTTCGATTTCAATTTCATTTCTATCTCTATCTCTATCTCTCTCTCTAGAACTGAGAGAGTTTCTTAATCTTAATCTTAATCTTAATCTTAAATATTTAGTAATACTTGTTGTTTTTTAATGAAGGTGTTTTGGTGTTTATTTATGTTCGTAATTATTTTATTAGCGATTTGGTTTTTGTTGGAGAGTTATGTTTTTTATTTTGGCTGTGCTGGCTGTGTTTGCCGGTAGAAGTGGTGGCGTGGCGTGGCGCGTTGCGTTGTTGGCGGGAGTTTTTTCTTTGCTTTGACGTGACTTTTGATTTGTGAATTGTGAGTGTGACTCTCTGTGGAAGTTATGAATCGATAGAGTGAGGGAGGAAGATTGTGCAGATTCAGTGATCATCCACTAAGAAAGTAGAGAAACAAGGATGGACCCCACTTTACCTTTGGGCATTGGATTCTCAAGTCAAGGACAAAGCATATATATCATGGTACGGTATGGTTGAGAATTTCAAAAGTGACGTGGTACCTTACTTTGAAATCTAATACTTTGTGTAAAATTATTTAAAGATGAGAAGACATGATGTTAAAATTTCATTCAAAATCTCCAACTAAGAACTGATAAAATTTTTAATGGTTGAATAAGAAAATTGAGTTTTAATCTCTACTTATACCAAAAATTAATTGATATCTTGATCTGATAATAAAAAGCATCATCAAGAGCGGATGCCACAAATTGAAACTCTCTAAAAAAAAAAATCTTCAAGTATGTATGATTTTTTTTTTTTTTTGGAAGGAAACTACTTACTCACTATTAAAAAAATGAAAAAATAAGGGGGTGTTTAGTAAATGTGCTTAAACACATGTTTTCAGTTTTTAAACAGCATTACATGTATTTCCACTCACTTTTTCACCCACAAGTATTTCAAAAAAAATTAAAAAATGTTGTTTAAACACACGTACCAAACAGGCCCTAATTAACTGATTTGAAAGCTTTTTCAATTTTCTATTAAAAGTTTCCTATTACGGATCCATCATATATATATATATATATATATATATATGTTAAGAAGTGCTACGTCCACAATATTTTTACAATACTTTCATAGCAAATTATAAGCGGTTAGTAGTTATTGGTTATAATTTGGTTATAATCTATAAAAACTTACCACTTAGGATTTATTGTAAAAGTGTGATAAAAATGTTATGAACATAACATTTCTCTTTTGGTTTTAGTATCATATTCATATATCTATTTTCGCACCTTGAAAATCTATTTTGAATTTGAGTTGCCAATTGCCTAGAGATTTTTCTGTTAAAAAAAAAAAAAAGAACGTAGAAGAAGGAAGAAAAAAAAAGTGTATTTAGTTTCTTTTTTAAAAGGTAAGAGATGAGGAGGAAAATAGGGTGCATTTGTTTAAATTTCAAAAAGGATAAGTGATAACGAAACTATAAACATAAGAACTTGGGTTTAGTAGGAGCTTTTAAATTGTAAGCTTTTATTTTGAAAACCTGTAAGTGAGCATGGAGGGGATATTTTGAGATATCTAAATCTTAGAGTTCATGACATAAATAGATTGGGAGCTCCCTTAAATAGTAGTGATGAGGTATGATAAAATACAACTTCAATTTCGTCCATAGAGATCGTCCAGGACGAGCAGATTACATGGATGAGGCGTTACACAGTCAAGTGAGGGCCTCAGGACGAGGTAAGCTGACTGGAGGGCCTCAGAACGAGGTAAGCTGGACGACACATTGACACTTAGGAGAATTCATGAGTATGTAAAACAACTCCGTATCATACATGTAACTCCCAGTGACCGTTACGCATAAAGAGTGTAACTCCTAAACAGTTGAGGAAGTTATATTCGAACACACATCTCCTCAAATCAAGGGGAGGTTACAAACCCAATAACTGCTCTTAAGACATTATATAAACGTTGATTCAAACCAAGAAAATGTACATTCTATGATTCCTAAAAAGTTGGAACTCAAAAATAAGAGAGAAAACTGACTTTGTCATTGGAGGGTTATTGGCCGGCGACCCCAGTCACCTTTGATTACTGTTCTTTCTTTTTCAGGCCATCAAGACAACCGGTAGTCCTCTCTAATCCAAAGCATTCGGTCTACTGATATTCTTAACATCATCAGTTGGCGCCGTCTGTGGGGAAAAACTTTGAAGAAAATAATTTTCATTTTCTTTTCGTTCGATCGTTCATTGTTCCCAGACAAAAGGCTGAATGGTTCGGACAAGATCAAGGGCTATCAGCCCAGGCCACCAGGAGAGTAGGAATGCTTCCAGTAATCCCTACCACGACTGTCAATCAGCGCCTGTTGCTCAACTGCCTTCTGTTCAACATATGCAGTCCATGGCTACTGCTATGGCGGAATTGACCTGCCAAAATCAGGAGTTGAATAGGGAGATCAACTTAAGAAGGATACAAGATGGAGTGCATGCAAAAGGACAAGCCCAAAGTCAAGAGGGTAGGGGAGAAAACATTGAGTCCGAAGGTCAGTCAAGGGGTACTACTTCAAGAAGAGTGCCACAGTTGGAGAGGGAAATGGACCAGATGAGAAAAGCTATGGATGAAATGAAGGAGAATATGAGGTGAACGAACCCCGTGGAAGACTTGGTTCACCAAGCAGACTCCCCTTTCACGGCTTCCATCAATGGTCATCCCTTACCCCCTAAGTTTAAAATGTCTTCCTTGGATTCATACGATGGAAATCATGATCCGTGTGATCACATTGCTACTTTTAAGACAACTATGCACCTTCAGGGAGTTCTGGATGAGATTATGTGCAGAGCGTTTCCCACCACACTAAAGGGGCCAGCGAGGGTATGGTTCAGCAAAATACCCCCAAACTCTATCGGATCATATGAAGAGTTGAGTAAGATGTTTGTTAATAACTTCATCGGAGGACAACGCCACAAGCGTTCTTCTTCCAGTTTGTTAATTATTGAGCAAGGGGAGAATGAGAGTTTACGGTCCTTCATTACCCGTTTCAACAGGGAGGCCTTGACGGTGGATGAAATGGATGATAAGTTGCTTTTGGCCGCTTTCCATAATAGGGTCAATTCTGACTTGTTCATTGATAAACTGTACGAGCAGAAGCCTCAGACTATGTCTGAACTCGTCCATTCCACTCAGAGCTTCATGAACGCTGAGGACGTAATAATGGCCAAGAAGAGGAAAAGGTCAGAACGCTCGGAAGCAGGTCATCAACGACATCCAGATCAAGGTCCTCGTCCCAAAAAGGCCCGGGCAGATGAGAAAAGGGATAGAGATGGTAAAAAGTCAAGTTCATCATCAAGAAGTCAGCAGTACACTCCCTTGAATACTCCGCTAGAGCAAGTCCTTATGTAAATCAAGGATGATCCGTCCTTGAAGTGGCCGGAGAAAATGAAGGGAGATCCTAACAAGCACAATAGGAACAAGTATGCCGCTTTCATAGGGACCATGGGCATGACACGGACGAGTGTTTTGATTTGAAGTAGCAGATAGAGAACCTCATCAGACAGGGAAAGTTGAGGAATTTCCTAGGACGAGACCACAAGGACAAGAAGTTAAAGGCCAAGGTGGAAGAGTCCTCACGACCCCTGCTAGAAGAAATAAGAGTTATTATAGGAGGAACCTCAGCAGCGCAGTCATCCAAATCGAGGAAGACATACCTGAAGGTGGTGCAAAACGTCCAGCTATTAGGATGACCTCCTAGGATGATCTCCCAGGACGAAGGAAACTGATGAGCAAGTTATCACGTTCACGGACGAGGATGCTGGAAGAATTCATCACCCCCACGATGACGCGATTGTCATTACTCTACCCATTGCCGACTATACTACCAGAAGGGTGTTGGTAGACAATGGCAACTCGGAGGACATTCTGTATTACCCCGCTTTCCAACAAATGAGGCTAGGACGAGATCAGCTTCGTCTAGTGAATTTGCCCTTGGTAGGATTTGAAGGGATGAAAGTACAATTGGTAGGTACCATTACGCTGCCAGTGGTGGTTGGAACATACCCGCAGCAAATAACCAAAGAGGTAAATTTCCTTATAGTTGATTGTTTATCATCATATAATGCTATTATCGGAAAGCCTACTCTGAATAGCTGGAAGGCAATAACCTCTACCTACCATTTTTCCGTTAAATTCCCAACTGAATATGGCGTGGGTCAAGTACAAGGAGATCAGTTAGCTCCTAAAGAATGCTACCTAGCTATGTTCGCGATGGACGAGCATGTGCAGACAATGAGCATAGACGAAGGAAGAATCACAGCAGAGCCCGTTGAGGTGTTAGAAGAAGTCCGCTTAGATAATAGTAGAACTGAGAAGTTCACTAGAGTAGGGGCGAGCATGGAAGAAGAGGCGAAGAATGCAATGGTCCAGTTTTTAAAGAAAAGCCTTAATGTCTTTGCATAGAGTCATAATGACATGCCGGGTATTGATCTGAGTGTCATTGCTCATCTTTTGAATGTATGTCCCTTCTTTAAACCTGTGCGTCAGAAGAAGAGGGTATTTGCTCCTGAGCGAGACAACGCCATCAAAGAAGAAGTCCAGAAGTTGATTACTGCGGAGTTCATCAGGGAAGTTTACTCTCTGGACTAGTTGGCGAATGTAGTCATGGTAAAGAAGGCCAATGGCAAGTGGCGAATGTGTGTGGACTTTACTGACTTAAACAAGGCTTGCCCAAAAGACAATTATCCACTGCCACGCATCGACCAGCTAGTGGACTCGACGGTAGGTCACAGGCTACTGAGCTTCATGGATGCCTTCTCAGGCTACAACCAAATAAAGATGGACGAGGTAGACTAAGTGAAGACTTCATTCATCACCAGCCAAGGATTGTTTTGCTACAAGGTAATGCCTTTTGGTTTGAAAAATGGGGGCAACTTATCAAAGGCTGGTGAACCACATGTTCCGTCCTCAGATTGGACAAAATATAGAGGTCTACATCAATGACATGCTGGTAAAGAGTTTGGACGAGGAGAAGCATCTGGACGACCTGCAAGAGACTTGACACACTTTGGCAGTACAACATGAAACTGAATCCAAGCAAGAGTGCCTTTGGAGTTTCATCAGGGAAGGTTTTGGGGTTCATGGTTTCACATAGAGGAATTGAGGCAAATCTAGATAAGATCCAGGCAATACTTAACATGGAACCGCCAAAGAATATCAAAGAAGTCTAATCTCTTACAGGACGAGTTGCCGCCCTTAACAAGTTTGTTTCGAAAACTACCGACAAGTGTTTACCGTTCTTTAAAGTTCTCAGGAAGGCGTTTGAATGGATGGACGAGTGTCAGATGGCCTTTCAAGATTTGAAGACTTACCTCACAAAGGCATTGTTACTAAGTCCATCTGTACATGGGGAAGAGCTGTATTTGTATTTGGCAGTATCCCCGTATGCTGTAAGCTCGACGCTAGTTAGAGAAGAAGGACGAGTTCAGAAACCGGTATACTATACAAGCCGAGCACTTAGAGGAGCGGAGGGACGGTACCCAATGATGGAGAAGTTAGCCTTTGCCTTGGTCACGGCTTCCAGGAAGCTGAGACACTATTTTCAAGCTCATGTCATCATTGTCCTAACAGATCATTCCCTAAAGAAAGCAATGAACAAATTGGAAGCCACAGGACGGCTATCCCAATGGGCAGTGTAGCTCAGTGAATTTGATGTCAGGTACCAGCCAAGGAATGTAGTAAAGGCGCAAGCGGACTTCATTGCGGAGTTCACACCAAGCCAATAAGAGCTGGGCAAGGATGAAGGAACAAGAAGGTGGATTATCAATGTGGATGGATCATCCACGACGTACGCAGAAGGGATTGGAGTCATATTGAAGTCCCCAGAGAGTAATAAGCTGAAGTACGTAGCACGTCTACAGTACCAAACTACCAACGACGAGGCTGAATATGAAGCCCTATTAAAAGGGTTGGAATTGGCTAAGTCCCTAAGAGTGGAATCAGTAACAGTTAGAGGAGATTCTCAGCTAATCATCAATCAAGTCAATGGAATGTGCGAGGCCAAGGAAGATCGGATGAAGAGATACCTCAACAAAGTAAGGAGGCTTGTATAAAAATTTTCAGAAGTGAGTTTTGTTCAACTCCCAAGGGAGGAGAATGTGGAAGTAGACGTGTTGGCAAGAGCAGCTTCAACGGGAGGAGTTATGGACGAGTTTGGCAAGGTCCAATACATGCCGACCATAGACCTCCTAGAAGTACAGCAAATTAGAGGGGAAGAAAATTGGATGAGTCCAATTGTAATTTATCTCAAGGATGGGAGGCTTCCGGAAGACAAAAATGAAGCTAGAAAACTGAAGGTTAAGGCTGCAAAGTATGTCTTTATAAATGAAGTGTTGTACAAGCGAGGCTTCTCTCAGCCCTACCTAAGGTGCCTAGCTCATGACGAATCCAATTATATTTTGAGGGAGGTCCATTAAGGAGCATGTGGGAATCACTCAAGGGCAAGATCACTCGTCCATAAGATCATTCGTGCCGGCTATTACTGGCCCACGATTCAGGCAGATGCTAAGGCTTATGTCAAGGTGTGCGACCAATGTCAGTGCTACAGCAACATCCCTAGGCAGCCGTCGGAATACCAGACTCCAATGATGGCCCCATGGCCCTTTGCACAATGGGGACTGGACATCTTAGGTCTTTTCCCCCTAGGAACCAGACAAATGAAATTTTTGGTAGTAGGGATTGACTATTTTACAAAGTGGGTGGAGGCTGAACCCTTTGCAAAAATTACATAGCAAAACGTTAAGAATTTTGTTTAGAAGAATATTCTGTGTAGGTTCGGAGTACCAAGGGTGCTGGTATCTGACAATGGATGACAGTTTGACAACCCACCATTCAGGGACTTTTGTGAGCATTTTGGAATCAAAAATCACTACTCCTCACCCTCTCATCCACAGGCAAATGGACAAGTGGAGGTAGCAAACCGATCCTTGCTGAAAATCATCAAGACTCGGCTCGAGGGGGCAAAGGGGATATGGCCAGACGAGTTACCAGGCGTTCTTTGGGCCTACAGAATGACTGTGAGAACCCCGACAAGAGAAACCCCCTTCAAGTTAGCTTATGGAAGTGAAGCGGTAATACCTGTAGAAGTTCATATGGCTAACCATCGAGTGATGAAGTATCAGGAGAAAGAAAATGAAGAACTGCTTCGTCTTGAACTCGATTTCATTGATGAGGTAAGGATGGATGCAGAGCAAAGGACAGTAAGATACAAAAATCTTATGGCCAGGCAGCATGATGCCATGATGAAACCCAGGCGCTTCAGCATAGGGGACCTCGTTCTCAAAAGAGTATCTTTGGCAACTAAGAACCCAGCTCATGGAAAATTGGGACCCAATTGGGAAGAACCATACAAGGTAGTCAACTGCAAGAGGTAGGGGTCGTATTACTTGGAAGCTCTAGACGGATGAAAGCTGGAGCATCCTTGGAATGTGGAGCACCTGAGAAGGTACTATCAGTAATGGGCTTGGACGAAGTTAATCAAGGATGAGGTTAATCAAGGACGAGGTTACAGCTATACTACTATGTTCTTCGCATTTATTAATGTCTACTAATGTGTATTCTTACTACTGCTATGGTGTGTACTAAGAATAAAGGTGCACTAGTTCTTAAACTCTTGTACCGTCTACGGACAAGTTTGTGAAAGACGAGATTATGTATTTTAAGTATTTTTTCAAGTATTTTCGTAAGGCACTAGCTTCTAAGCAGGTGCCATATTTGTGAACAATACTTATATAATGATCTGGTTTGGATTTTCAACGTATTTTATGCATAAAATCTGACTCCCATGGTAAAATCCAAGAGGGGGGAAAAAACCGTAAAACGAATAAAAAATCCCTGGATGCAGGGATGTAACGTTCACAAGCTTTTCTCAAGACGAGGATAAAGTGTGCAAAAGCTAAGGCACAAAAGAATTATATGGTGAAACACTCGTCCATAGACGAGCATCTGATCAAAACACCCAGATATTCTAGGACGAGTCAAACACTAGAAACGTCCTTGACAAAAGAAAAAAAAACTAAGCTTAAGGACGAGGCAAATAAGCCAAGCTTATGGACGAGGAAAACGTTTGACAAGACTATCATTGTTGTGGAAAAGTCCGTATAAATAGGTCGTCCATAAAAATATAATGAATAATGGACGAACCTCAAGCATCGTCCATAGAAAAGCATGTGGGCAAACTAATAACATCGTCCATAGGAAAAATGTAAGGACGACCCTTTCATACTTCAAACAAAAAAAAAAAAAAAGGGGTATGCAAATTTCACTAACAAGCAGTGACAAGGCAAGCACGTCCATACAAAAACAAGTAATGAATAAAAATAAACATTCATTAAAGTTTTGAAAAGGGTAAACGACCACCGTCCAAAAACCCTTACAAGTTAAGCCTCAAAAGGCAATGTTAATAAACTCGTCCATAACATTCTAGATAAGGTGATTGTACTCCAATACATTTCAATATAAAAAAAAGAAAAAGAAAAAAAGAAAAAGCAAATTACATTCAAACAAAAGACATTCATCTTAAACAGGTGGGGTGTTGGCATTGGGTTTGTCTTGAGGGGGCAATGTAGTGGCATCGTCCTCCACGTTAATATCCTCTGATCTGGTCTGGACGAGGGAACTTGTAGAAGCCCCACCAAGGTTCAGCTTGATAGAACTGAAGTCAACATTAGGGAATTTATCTATAGCATCCATCCTAAAGTTCTCAAAGCTAGCTGCGTAGTTGGCGTCCATTGAATTAGTAAATTCTTTGGACGCCTTGAACTCTGCGACGGCGTCTCCTTTAACTTTTTCCACAAGGGCATTTAACTTGTCATTTCTCTTTTGAAGGAGAGCAAGACGAGCATCCTTCTCATGGACTTCAGTCTCCAACTCAGCGACGCGGTTTTGCAGCTTCTCCCCATCGTCCTTGGCCTTGGCTGCCACCTCTGCCCACCTCTTGGACTCGTCCTTTCCTTTTTTGACCGTCTTCTCCAACAGTATCCTCGTCTTGTCTAGTTCAGTTGCCTGCCTAGACGCGACGATGAACTTAGACATTCCCTGCATAGATTAAAGTTTTATTACAATGCATGCATGAGCTAATAGCAAGACGAGACAAACATATAAAACCTACATACCTTAAAAAGATCATGAACACCAGAGTGCTCAAAATCCTTCAATGACATGTTGTAGCAGGCCGTCACGTCTTCGTCTATCACAACCTTCTCAAACTTCTCCCAAGCCAAGTCCTCATTCCCAAGAAGATTGTGAGGCACCTGGTAAGAAGGTTGAGATGAGGCTGCGACTTCGCCTCTAGACGGGATATGTGGAGAAGGAAGTTCTGAATCAACGTCCAGGATTTGAACAGGATGGTTGGGAGGGACGAGGTAAAAGCTAGGTTGATCCTTAGCTTGAGCGTCTTAAGGCTTGGACGACCTGTACCTAGCCTTCTTATCCTTGCACCTACTTGTGAGGTTTCCCAAGTCTACGCCTAAAGAAAGGTTCTTTCTTTTGTCGCCAAAGGATGGACGAGGATGGAATTTCACCCCTTGCCCAGTCTCCTCGTCCGCCATGTCCTTATCCTTATTCTATTTCATCATCGCCATCCCTGCAAGTAAAGACGTCAGTAAAAAAAAAAAAAAAGAGAGGAGAAGACAGGAGAAAAAAAAAAGGGCAAAACTTACGTCTTCTGACAGTAACTTCGTGTGCAATGGCTTCGTTTGAAGGCTCAAGACCTAAACCCCAGGTGGCAAGATGCCGTAGACTAACCAAAAAATGAAAAGTCATGTCGCTGTAAAGACGAGCCTTTTGAACTCGTTCCAAATGAAACCTATCCAGATGGGGTTGTCTAATACCTTTTTTCAAAACAAAATGAAATAAAAAGTGCATTAGACGACCACAATCAAAGACGAGTAAAAGCACATAATGACAAACACATACCTTCAGGACGAAGGTTCCTTATCTCTCCTGTGTAGGGAGGAAATGAATCCTTGTCAACCTCACTAGGGCATCCAGCCTAGAAACCAGAGACGAAGAAAAATTCTGTCTTCCAGTTTCTGTCTGAGGCAACCAAAGACTTTATCAACCTACAATCTTTCCCTCTGGCTATAAATTGATAAAAACCAAGGGACTGGTTAATTTCGGAGGGTTTATAACAAAAGAGGAACTCATCCACGGTAAGAGGACGGCTCCCCTTAAACACCTCCCTCCACAAAACTTGCATGGTTACTATTAGCCTTCATGCGTTGGGGTTAAACTGACATATACCTAAACCTAATCTGGAAAGCAACTCCCTGGCGAAGGCATTGAGGGGCAACCTCAAAACCCCCCAAGAGGTAAGCCTCGTAAATGCCTACGCCAAAATGAGGTTGACAACACCACTCGTCACGAACAGGTATCGTAGGATTTAAATTGTCAGGGATTTGGTACCAAGTCTTAAGAAGACCCATTCTCCTCTCGTCCATCTTAGAACCAACCCCAATGGCATAAGTGTACACTACCTCCTCCTCGTCTTGAGTAGAAGATGAGGGAGCACTTGGGCATGCCCTAGAACCAGACTTAAGCCTCGTCCTATGCTGTTCCTGAAATACCTCTAAAGGAACCCCAGGAACGCCAGACGTATACTCGTCTGTGGTATTCCCATCACTACTGCTATTACTACTCCTAGAACTACTATCACTGGAACCACTAAAACTACTTGGGTGTTGGTACTCGTCTATAGCTTTGACAGTACTATCACTAGACGAGGAAAGAACTACCTCAGACATTCTTTTAAGGAAAACTTAAAACCTGAGGATGAAGATTGGAGAAAATACCTGGATCTAGACGAGAGGAGACTATGGATGCAAGAAACTTCTAGACGAGGCGCTAAGACAAGGGAGGTCGAGGAAGAAAATTTGAGAAAATGAGGAGGGTAGCGGAGGAATTCTACTATTTATAGGCATTGACCCCAGTACACGAAGCGACGCGACCAGCCAAAATGTGACAAATGGCACGTCCCTCGAAAAACGAGCTGACATGATTGGTCTCTAGTTAGATCATGACAAGTGGCACCCACAGCAGCTGACATAAGGACACGTGTCCAAATAATGACGTTAGTAGATGTGAGTCCCAGACGACCCATGGACAAGGGGGCAACTGATGGGGTATGATAAAATACAACTCTAATTTCGTCCATAGAGATCGTCCAGGACGAGCAAATTACATGGATGAGGCGTTGCACAGTCAAGTGAGGGCCTTAGGACGAGGTAAGCTGAACAACACATTGACACTTGGGAGAATTCATGAGTATGTAAAATAACTCCGTATCGTACGTGTAACTCCCAATGACCGTTACACATAAAGAGTGTAACTCCTAAACAGTTGAGGAAGTTATATTCGAACACACATCTCCTCAAATCAAAGGGAGGTTACAAATCCAATAACTGCTCTTAAGACACTATATAAACGTTGATCAGACTAAGAAAAGGTACGTTCTATGATTCCTAAAAAGTTGGAACTCAAAAATAAAAGAGAAAATTGACTTTGTCATCAGAGGGTTATTGGCCGATGACGCCGGTCACCTTTGATTATTGTTCTTTCTTTTTCAGGCCATTAAGACAACCGGTAGTCCTCTCTAATCAGAAGCATTCGGTCTATTGATATTCTTAACATCATCAAGTAGTATAAATAGATAAAAGAAAAAAAGTATCTCACACGTATGGTCATTGTCCCTACCTACTTAAATCACGTTATGCATGGTGTGGAACTACCTGAGCAATAGTGGTCTTTGCCACTACTTGTGTTGGGAAATTTAGACCCCGGTTGATAGAATTAATGAGTTTTAAACCCAAGTTGTTAATTAGATTTATTATGAATAAACTTGTTAAAATAAACAAACATCAATATCATGTCAAAATCATGCAACGAAAAATTAAATAAGACAAGATATGAATACCCAAGAAAACCAATGAAATCAACCAGTTCACAGTAAAAAACCTGGAGGGAAACCTTCCCAAAAAGCAATTCACTATAGTAAAGAGAAGTTTCAGATCTAGTACAAAACCTTTGTCCCTAGACTTTACAATCCCCGTAAATGAATTTACAGCAAAAACTTTCTACCGCTTCAGAACTCTGAACTCTTCAATATATGAATGCCACCTTTTGATGCACGAATCCCAGTACGTGACTAATTCCTTTGCATGGATCCCAGTATGTGACTAATTCCTTTGCATGAATCCCAGTACGTGACTCACATAACAACTTGAGGAAGAAGAATATTGGCTGCAAAGTTCTTCACTTCATCAACAATGAAGATCAAGAAGCACTTGGTTACAAAATCTTATGACGGCATCTAAAATAAGTCTTATATATATATATATATATAGGATTATAAGAAAAGAAACCCTACACATATACATAAGCATGGACTGAAAATCAGATCTGAAAATTTTGATTTCTGCAATCTCGATAGATACCTCGATAGATAGTATCTGTTGAGTCTCATTAAATCTCGATATATAGCTATCTGTCGAGTAGCTGTCGAGTAGCTGTCGAGCTATCTGTCCGCAGGTGTCGTGCTATTTGTCCAACTTTAGTGAAGAACTTTTTTTCACTTGTTTCTTGGTCCAGTCTTCATGGCTTTAATACTAAACTTGAACAACATGTTTTTGAAGTATTAAACATATTCTAGATCTATACAAACACAAGTGAAATGCATTTTGTCAAAGGATTAGCCAATTACATAAAATGTTGACATATGTTTCTAACAACCAATCACATATGCCCTAACAACTTGAACCTACAATTCTTAAATTCACAAATGTGATAGGTCATAAAGACTTCTTACCACTATGCCACGCCTTAATCTCCAATTATTCATTCTCTCATTTTAAATTTCGTCTATCAAGTTATATGTATATTCATTTTCTTTTTAGTTATTGAAAATTGGTTTATGCTCGCAGGCACACACATATAATAGTACTTAAAAATATGTGATTTTAAAAAGATGTAAATAAACAAACAAGTTAATAGGTTAATGAAAAATACCAATAAAAATTAAACTATGTATTAACCATAAAATAATCTATATCCATTTTACATCAAACATGGAGAAATAAAATTTATTTATATTAATTTAAATGTTGCCCTGTTTTGCAAAATAGAAAAACTAATGTGGCTGTAAATGGTGATTTATGATGGTGGCTCCATTTGTATTAAGCTCAATCGGTAGATGGTTAGTCCAAATGTGTGTTTCTCAACAAATCAACTTATAACGTAAAATCCTGCCTCTCTCTTCTTGAGTAGGAGCTCTCTCTCTTGTTCTATACGAGTACCTCCCTCCCTTAGGCTAGCCTTAAGGGTACTATTTCCTTTTCCTTGTTATTATGACCACCCCATATGGCGGATGATGTGTTTGACTATTTGGAGCAAATGAAGCTAACGGTGGATAAAGAAGAAGTTATTGCAATATCAGACGAGGGAAGAATGGTGGAAATAGTTTGCTGCAATTTGAGTCTCATAGGGAAATTCCTTACGTGTAAAACCTTCAAAAAAAAGGCAACTAAGAGCATTTTAAGGAAAGCTTGAGGTTTAGATGATAATTTGAAAAATTTAGAGGTTGGCTCAAACTTATTTCAATTTAAGTTACAATCAGAGTTTGATATGATACGAATCCTGAGAGGTGGTCCATGGACTTTTGATAATCAACTGTTGATGCTTACAAGGTGGCAAAAAGGAATGAGTGCTAGGAATGTGAAACTAGATCACGCATCTCTCTGGGTCCAAATATGGGAGGCTTCGTTCGACATGGCAACCCCTTAGGTAGCAACAGAAGTGGGAAGTTGGTTAGGAGTAGTTGAGGGGGTGGAGAGGAGGAGAAGCCTAGACAACCTCAATCTCTATCTCTGAGTCCGAGTGTCTCTACCCATCACCAAACTGCTTTGTAATGGTGGATTCATAGCAGGATTGGATGGGCAATGCACTTGGGTGAAGTTTAAGTATGAAAGGCTCACAATGTTCTGCCATTTTTGTGGGCTTCTTGGACAAGACCTACGTCACTGTGCAAGCCACTATGCACTAGAGAAGTATGGAGGAAATGTGGTATGTCAATATGGTGATTGGTTAAAAGCTACAAGCGGCTGTCCAAAATCACCCTAAAAACGTGAAACGAACCCAGCATCTTCTTCAAGCGATGGTTTGGGGGACAACTTGAAGAATGCTCCGAGCAGCAACCGGAGTTGGGGAAACAGACGATGGCTATGGCATAGCGAGGAGAAAACCCTAGTGTGACTGAGGATGGTAAATTTGAAAAGTCCATGATTTCTGGTATTTTCCCTGATCCTCAGCCATTTGATTCCATTGATAACGGAATTAATGACACAAATAAGGAAAGTGGTGGAGCAAAGCTTGCAGTAGCTGACAAGGTGGATTCAAATTCAAAAATAGAAGTAATTGCCGCGTAGTTGAAGTCTGAGGGTGGGCAAGCCGAGGTGATAAGTGGGCCTAACTTAACCAAGCCTAAGTCCACGTGGGTGAGACTTAATTGGATGGAGTTGTTAGATAAATACATG
This sequence comes from Castanopsis chinensis, assembly GCA_032878915.1. Taxonomy (NCBI): domain Eukaryota; kingdom Viridiplantae; phylum Streptophyta; class Magnoliopsida; order Fagales; family Fagaceae; genus Castanopsis; species Castanopsis chinensis. The sequence continues at coordinate 6,659,045 of JAVQMG010000106.1, forward strand.
TTTGTATCATATACAAAACACATGCAACTAAAAAATAACGGATTTACTTCATTCATAAATGTTAACATGCACTATATAAGTTTCAGAATTTAAGAACAAGAGAGTTTTCCTTAGAGTGGTGAATTTCAAAACCGAAGATCAGAAGCACTTGGGAACACTTTCAATCTTCACTCCAATTCCACTAGTGCCCAAGAAGTGTGGTCTTTCAATCAGTTTTTCAAGGAAGAATGTCAAAGTGTCTAACACTTTCACATACACGCCACTTCACAATGGTGTTCTTACTTATTTAAAAAATTATGTATGCTTTTCCATATGTATCTAACTAATCATCTAATTGGGCTGGCCTTTTGGGCCTTTCTAATTGGGTTTAAGTGTGTGACTTGGAGTGGGACCAAAAGGGACCAATAAGACACTAGCTCCAATGGGCCTTGGGCTTTTCTATCAACTCTTGACAAGTCCAAAGTTACTATTAATTATATTTAGTACCACTATATAAATAAAATTGCACTCTAGGTCTTATTTATAAATTATATCCTAAGACTTTATTATACATGAAACCTCTTTATAAAATATTCGTAGTAATACAAATTCATGAATGTAGACTACCATTTTGTAGATTACTACATCTTAATTCCTTGAGTACCCAGTTTAATCCTTTAAAGTTATTCATCATATATTTATGAAATCCAATTTCATAAATATATACTTTAGTAACTTCTTACTAAAGTGATTAGTCCTAACACTCTGAATAACCAAACTCATTAAACTTATTTTAAGGGAATATTTTGTATCTACGTTAAGAGACTATAAATTCCATCTTGAGAATATATGTTCTATCAACACTAAATGTGGTTGCCCAATATACTGAGGTTTTAACTGTTACTTTAGATCTCACTCCTGATATATCAAAGCAACCTACACCTAATGATCAGATTCATTATTCTCTCCGAATTAAGAGTTCATGCAAATAGAAGTCGTGAGTCTATTATTCAGTTGACAGTCGTTAGGAGAATAATAAATTTCACAGTGGTCTAGTTCAATACGTTTGAACTCTTAAAACATATCAACATATCAACTAGAAATCTCCATTTCCATGATCAAGACAAACCATTTTAGTTGATATGTTATAGTCTTTGCAGATGAAATGCCCGATTTCATCATCGAGTACAAACTACAATTCTTGAGTTTACAAAGAACTTGTGATTTATATCTTCTTTGACTAAATCACATAAATCACATATTATGCATCTCATGGACTATATGATAATGTCCGAATATTCATGTTACTATTATTTTAGATAATAATAAAACAACTTTATTAATCACAACATTAAGTCATACATAGCATCATACAATAGGATTTAAGGGTACTAATCCTAACAGGAGTGCGGGCCCAGTTTTCATGAAAAGTCCAGCAATCCAACTACTTTAGGGAAGAGAGGTAATATATAGTCTGAAGAGTCTATACCGTGTAGGGAGGATGAAGCGCAGAATTTCAAGCGAGGAAAATGGCGACACAGGTAAGCTTTGAAGATCAGATATCGGCAGGGGTGGCGAACCACCCTTGCCGGAAGCAATGAGGCTCCTAAGCTAGAACTGCCAAGGGCTTGGGAACCCTTGGATAGGTCATAGCCTTTGCAAGATTGTGAGGGAACAAGCTCCCACAGCGTGTTTTCTAATGGAAACTAGACTGGATAGAGATGGATTTGAAAGACTTTATGGTGACTTGCCTTTTCCAAATCGGATTGTTGTGAAATATCCCGACTCAAGGGAAGGCTTGGCGCTAATCTGGAAGAGAGATGTGTAGTTAGACGTTTTTATGGCTGGCCAGAATCTGTACAACGAGCTAAGTCCTGGGCATCTTTAATACATCTTCGATCCTTTGTAGATGGACGGTGGCTTTGTATCGGCGATTTCAACGCAATCCTACGCTCATCAGAGAAATTAAGTAGACGACCAGCTTAGTGGAACCAAGCGAATGATTTTCGTGCTGCCTTGGAAGAATGCGAACTGGAGGATTTGGGCTTCAAGGGATACACATACACTTGGAATAATAAGAGACTTGGCACTGCAAACACGAGGCAAAGATTGGATAGAGGGGTTGCTACTAGGTCCTGGAGAGAAAAGTTTCAATTTAGCACTGTAAACCACCTCACGTTCGATGCCTCTAAACACTTACCCATTATTCTTCAAAACTAGACTTGTAAGATGCATGAAACAAAGGGAAGTTGAGGTTTTAAATTTGAGGAATCTTGGCTACTATAGGATGAATTTGCAGACGTCATTAAAGAAGCATGGCCTAAGGGTGGTGAGGGGGAAATGAGGTTAACTCTTGCAAAGGAGAAGATCAAGGTCTGTGGTGTAGAATTATTAGCGTGGGGTTCTTCAAAAACCAACCCAGACACTGAAGAGATTAAACACCTACAACACCATATTGAAGCTTTGAACTTGGCAGAGATTACAGTTGAAAACAGAGCAGAATTTTCAGAAGTCAGTAAGAGGATGGATGATCTACCACTAAAGCAGGAAATTTTTTGGGCTCAAAGGTCTAGGATTCCTTGGCTTAAATATGGGGATAGGAATACAAGATTTTTTCATGCAAAGGCATCTCAGTAGAGGCAAATGAGGTACATACAGAGAATTAAAAATTTAGACAATGAATGGGTTGAAGGTATGGCTAATATTGCAAAGGTGGCCTCAGATTATTTTGAGAATTCAGCGTAGTGCCTCACAAGGTGACCCCTGAAATGCAAGAAGTTTTGTCCAGTGATTTTAGTGCTGATGAAATAAAAGCAGCATTGTTCCAAATGGGACCCATAAAAGCTCCTAGAACTAATTGTATGAATGCCCTTTTTTACCAAAAATTTTGGCATGTAGTGGGTAATAATGTAGTCACTGCTGTGTTGGTTTTTCTGAATTCTGGTAACATGGTACCTGATGTTAACCACACTAATATTGTCCTTATCCACAAGATTAAGTCTCCTGAAAAAATGTCTGATTTTTGGCCAATTAGTCTTTACAATGTTATTTATAAAATAATTTCAAAGGCTTTGACTAACCATTTAAAGTAGATTCTCCCCCAAATGATTTCCCCAAAATCTAAGATAATGTACTGGTGGCCTATTAGACTTTACATGCTACACATTGTCGAAAAAAGGGCAAAAAAGGATTACTTGCTTTGAAATTGGATGTAAGTAGAGCCTATGATCGAGTGAAATGGACCTTCTTACATGGAGTCATGTCTAAACTGGGTTTCCTTGAGAGGTGGATTAGTAGGGTGATGGAATGTGTCACTATGCCTTCTTTCTCTATCCTTATCAATGGCAAACCCTATGATAATATTTCTCCATCTAGAGGTCTCCGGCAAGGAGATCCTCTTTCACCATATTTGTTTCTTTTGTGTGCAGAGGGTTTTACTTCACTATTGGCAAAGGCAGAGATGGAAGGGCCTATTAATGGAGTTTCTATTTGCAGGAGAGCACCCAAAATCTCCAACCTACTATTTGCAGATGACTCACTGCTTTTTTGCTAAACCACTCAGAGTGAAGTTAAAGAAATCACTAAAATCTTCTAGGTTTATGCAGGTGCTTCTGGCCAAAGCATTAACATGTAAAAGTCATCTATCTACTTCAATGCAATACCCCAGACATACAAAAGGATTGGATCAAGTCGGCATTAGGGGTGATGTTGGAAAAAACATAGTTTGTATCGCATACAAAACATATGCAATAGAAAATTAATGGATCTACTCCATTCGCAATTGTTAACATGTACTATGTAAATTTCAAAATTCAAGAACAAGAGAGCATACCTTGGTGTGGTAAAATTCAAAAACTAAAGATTAGAAGTACTTAGGAACACTTATAATCTTCACTCCAATTCTACTTTCGCCTACGAAATGTGGTCTCTCAATCAATTTACACGTATGTGTTCAAGAGAGAATAAAAGTGTGGTTTACACTCACATACACACCATTTCATTCCACACAAAAAGTGCATTATTAAATTGTGTATGTTTCTCTCCTTATATCTAACAAATTATCTAATTAGGCAGCCTTTTGAGCCATTCCAATTGGACATTAGTATGTGGCTTGGAGTGGGACCAAAAGGGAACAAATAAGACTCTAACTCTAATGGGCCTTGGGCTTTTCTGTCAAAGTTACCATTAATTATATTTAATACCACTATGTAAATATAATTGCACTCTAAGCCTTATTAATAAATTATATTCAACTTTATTATAGATGCAACCTCTTCATAAAATATTCGTAGTAATATAAAGTCATGAATGTAGACTGCCATTTTGAAGATTACATCTTAATCCTTGAGTACCCGATTAAATCCTTTAAATTATTCATCATATATTTATGAAATACAATTTCATAAATATATAATTTAGTAACTCTTTACTAAAGTGGTTAGGCCTAACACTTTGAATAACTAAATCTATTAAACTTATCTTAACGGAAATATTTTATATCTCCATTAAAAGATTATGAATTCCATCTTGAGAATATACGTTCCATCAACACTAAATGTGGCTTTTCAACATACTAAGATTTTGATTGTGACTTTAGATCTCACTCCTGATACATCAAAGCAACTTACACTTAATGAACAAGTCCATTATTCTTTCAGGATTAAGTATTTTGGTAAATAAAAGTCGTGAGATTTATTATTCATTTGACAGTCGTTAGGAGAATCATAAATCTTACAGCGGCTCAATTCAATATGTCTTAACTCTTAAAACATATTAACAAATCAACTAGAAGTCTCCACTTCCATGATTAAAACAAATTATCTTAATTGATATGTTATTGTCTTCGCCGATGAAATGTCTAATTTCATCATCGACTACAAACTAAAATTCTAAGTCTACAAAGAACTTGTGATTTATATCTTCTATAACTAAATCATATACTATGCATTTCATGGACTATATGATAATGTCCAAATATTCATGTTAACATTATTTTAGATAATAATAAAACAACTTTATTAATTACAACATTAAGTCATATATAATATCATACATAGCATCATATAATAGGATTTAAGGGCACTAATCTTAATAGGTGAAGGAGGTGGAGAAGTTTGAATCATACTTAGGCCTACCTACTTTAATTGGGAGAGCAAAGAACCAAAATTTTTCCTTTCTAAAGGACAAGGTTTGGAAAAAATTGTATGGTTGGAAAGGAATGACGCTTTCTAGAACGGGGAAGGAGGTACTTATAAAGGTGGTGGCCCAATCTATCCCAACTTACACGATGAGTATGTTCCAATTGCCCAAATCGTTGTGTGATGATATTAATTCATTGTGCGCAAATTTTTGGTGGGGACAAGTTGGGAATGAGAGGAAGATTCACTAGAAAAGCTAGAGTTCATTGACTATTTCTAAGACGAAGGGTGGTTAGGGTTTCCAGGATTTGAGGGTAGGCGATGGCTCTTCCATTAGGATTTTTTCAGACAAGTGGATCCCTAACTACCCCATGAACAAGGTTTTAGTCCCCTTGTATGAAGAAGTTAAGGAGAGGAGAGTTTCTGACCTTATAGACCCAAATCAAAGAGGGTGGCAGAGTGATTTTATCATGGCAAACTTTCACAATGAGGATGCTGATGCCATATGCTGTATTCCCTTGAGTTGTAGGAAAGTAATGGACTCCATTATTTGGCTGCTTAATAAAAAGGGTGTGTACTCTATCAAATCCGGGTATTATGTGGCTAGGCAAATCACGCGAGATGAAGTTGTGGCTGAAAGCTCTTTAGGTCCAAAGGGCCACCCTGTTTAGTCTAAACTTTGGAATCTTCATGTTCCAAACAAGATAGAGGTTTTTGGGTGGTGCGCATGTCAAGAGATCCTCCCAACCCATGTGAACCTGGCAAGAAGAAAAATAATAACAGACAATACTTGTGAATGCTGCAAGAGAGTTTCGAAGACTGGGATTCATGTGTTATGGGAGTGTGGGGCTGCTCAAGATGTGTGGGCTAGAAGTAAAGTTAGATTGTACAAACACACTAGAGGACAAGCTAACATTCTACAGTTATTTCAAAGCTTGCTTGATCGACTCTCTCCAACTGAGTTTTAATTGTTCTTAGTCCAAGCTTAGCTCATATGGAACCAAAGGAGTACAATAATTTTGGAGCAAAATTTAAGGAAACCAACTGGCTGAATAGAAGAGTTGTGGAGTATTTGAATGAGTTCCAACAAGCCCAGGATAAACTGACTATACTAGCAATGTAGCCAAGTGCGATTGTGTGGCAACCTCCCCCCCCAGCCCAATCAATCTATAAATTGAATTTCAATGCTACTATTTTCGTAGATTTGTAGTGTTCAGGTTTCATGCAATTATTCATAATGAGAGGGGTGAGGTGATGGCAGCTATGTCTATTAAAGGACAACCTGTGGCGAACAGCGAAGAGGCCGAGGTTCTAGCATGCCGAAAAGCCTTGGAGTTCTTAATTGACGCGGGGTTCACAGAGTTGATCATAAAAGGGGATAATGTCAATGTGATGAATTCTATTTCTTCCTAAGTTCCTTGTCATTCCTTGCTTGGAGGAGTATACAGTGATGTACTCTGCCTAGTTCATGGTTTGCAATGGAAGTTTATTAGCTGTGTCAAACGGGAAGCTAATAGTGTGGCCCACTCTCTTGCTAGATTTGCTAGGAATGTCCATGATAAGTTGAACTGGATGCCTTGTATCATGACTCTTTTTTAGTGAATGAATGAATGATGGTATCGGTTTCAAAAAAAAAAAAAACTTATAAAGTTGACCAATTTCATTGTTTCTTTCCTGAAGCCCTTTGGTGAAGAAAGGTTGGAACTCATTATGGAAACCTAAAATCTGAAAGCTTAGATTTGTGTAAAAATACAAGAGCTTGTTCAGACCCTCAAATAAAAATTATAGCTAGATTGCTTTTACTCTAATTCAAGCTAAGTGCGGAATAAGTGCAAACAACTGATAGAACTTCCCTAGGCCATATTCATGCAATATCAATAATAAAAGATAAGCTTAAAGAGTAGGGAAGAAAGATGCACACATAAGATAACACGACGATGTGTTATCAAAGAGGAAACTGAAGAACTCGGCAAAAAACCTCTCTACCGCACTCTAAGTGGTAAATCGATCTACTAGGGAATAAGTTGCAGTACACGAATAACAAAAGACCCTCCAAGCCTAGTCTACCCAATATACTTGAGCCCTCCAAGCAAAACATGACAAAATAGTCAAACAGAATATTTTGTGGGAAGGCCTTACCCCGCGAGACACTCGTGAAAATTCAAGGCTGTTATGACTTTTTGCATTCCAGTCATGTGCTCTACATGTGGCTACTTTGTGGGATAACTCCTCGCGAGCTTATCTCGAAATCCACTTCTTCATCGTTTTAAGCTTAAGTTTTCACACTCTCTCACACACAACCCTTACAATTAAAAATCCCATATAAATATAAGGAAAAATTATTGAATAAAATTACAATCAAATTTGGCGCGAAATTAAAGCTAACACAAAATAGTTGTAAATCATAACTTTACAATCTCCCCCCTTGACTATTCCGTGACAAAACCTCTAAACAAACTCTAAACTTAAATGCAAGTGTGGAAACAATGGCAAAACTCACTCACACCTAATTCTAGAAGCTGTGAAGTACTTGCACCATATGCACTTGAATCCTGAAACACTCGCACATAAACAAAACTTTCATTAAGCTCATGACAAGTTGAATATAAGGTATGTATAGGTACAAGTAAAATGCCATCAATATATTAAGCAAGATATAATCTATGAAGCATAACTTGATCAAATATGAAAAGTCATTAGTGAATGACTACAATGAACATTTATCTTGTAAATGATCGTCCGGACATGCAATGCATTTAAGAGCAATGCTAAAATTAATTGCATGTCCAACAAGCATGATTCATTAAGGAAGCTAAAACTAAAAGCAATAGAGATCAATAAGCATCAAAAAGGTTATAAGAACCAAGATACACAAATAGTACTAAAGATAAACTGAAATTTAAACTAAAATACTTTAAAGCTTTAAAAGAAAGCACTGCAAATATTCATAAGTTATAAAAACTTAAAGTAAAAAAAACACTAAAAAAAAAAAAATTAGATAAACTAATGAACTAGTGAACCAATGCTCCCCCTCAAGCTATGCTACTCCACCTTAAACTACTCCCCCATTTTGACTGGAATGGCCAAAGAGGCTAGAATTTTTCAGATTCGGAATCTGAATCCTCCTGCTATTGGTCCCTCATTATGTCATCAATTTGGGACGAGAGTGCAATGATCTGGCCTTGGATGTAGGTAAATTAAGTCGAGGAGTGTTGCATGTGGGATTCTATTCTGCCATACATTTGCTCAACCCTTTGAATGAGATGATTAAGGCGATCGGGTGCCCATGCACGTCCTTGGGAAGAGGATTGTGCAGAGCCCTCCGGGGCTGATGTGAACCTACCTATCTCTTCCTCTTGCCCCCACCTTCTTCCTCAACATCATCCATTGGGATTTGAGAAATACCAACAAATGGTCCAGTGATATGGGCTTTGCTTTAGGTCATGGTTTGAGCACTGATTGGATAATCCCTTTACATCACAAGAAGACCACTCAGAATATTCACCCTGACCTTGCTATAAGAGCCATGACGAGACTAGGAAATGATAAGACCAGCCTTGAATTCCTCTTGGTGATGCATATGGTGAACAGGTAGTAAATATGACTGCAAATGCTGATCTCCTTATGTGTGATGAGATCATGCAAAAAAATGGCTCTTGGTCTTGATAGGGTGGTCAAGTTCTTCACCGGGTAGAGGTTGTAGATAATTATGTAGGTCAATGTTCTCATCTCCGTGGTGAATGGAATGGTGTGCAATGCCTTCTTTTTAAGGTCACCACCGAGGATTTCCACAAATGGCACAAGAGAGTCCAATCTATCATCATAGTGGATATATGATTGTTGAGTCGGTGGACAGACTTCTAGTATCTCTTGGATAGACTCCCTTGAGATATAAAATACTCTACCTCTTGGCCAACAACCTATACGATCCCCTTTCACAATCGTATTTGCAAAGAATTCCCTAATGATCTCGGCATAGACATTTCCCACTAGGTTTAGGAACTTTGTCCATGTCCTTTCTTTGAACACTTCCAAAATGAAAGTGTTTTCATATGTCTCTAAAGCTAAAGTCCTTTCCATGATGATCGGGGCTCTTTTGTAGTAGTAGTTGTTGTTGGTCATGTCCATATAAATGCTTCAAAAATTTTCTGATGCAGTGCATGGACGCTTTGAGGACTTCTTTGAGGCCGATTTCTTAAGAGGAAACATCTGCAAAACAGTCACAAACATAAGGTGTTAGGACATATGTAGTTGTTTAAGCTTGTGAACATATGTCGCTATTTTATGTAATTGGCTTATCCTTAGACAAAACGCACTTTACTTGTATTTGGATAGATTTAGGATGTGTTTAATACTTCAAAGAACATGTTGTTCAAGTTTAGTATTAAAACCATGAAGATTGGACCAAGAACCAAGTGAAGAAAAAGTGTGTACTAAAGCTGGACACCTGGCGGACACCTGGCGGATAGCTGCTGGACACCTGCGGACATATAGCTATCTATCGAGCCATCTATCGAGGTATCTATCGAGATTTAATGAGGCTCGACAGCTGCCCGATCGATCGAGGTATCTATCAAGGTTACGGGAATTGAGATTTCCAGATCTAATTTTTGGGCCAGGCTTTTGTATTTGTGTAGGGTTTCTTTTCTCACAACCCTAGGCATATATAAAGCATATTTTTGAGGCCGTCACATAAGAGAATACAAGGAGAACACAAGCAAAAGGTGACCGAAGCCTAATTCTCTCTAAAAGAAGCTACTGCGTCTTTGCGCCTTAGGGTTTTGTAACCAAGTGCTTCTTAATCTTCATCGTGTGTATGAAGTGAAGAACTTTGCAGCCAACATTCTTCTTCCTCAAGTTGGTGAGTGAGTCACGTACTGGGATTCATGCAAAGGAGTTAGTCACGTACTGGGATCCGTGCATCAAAGGGTGGCGTTCATATATTGAAGAGTTCAGAGGTTCTGAAGCAGTAGAAGGTTTCTGCTGTGAGTTCATCTACGGGGATTGTAGAGTCTAGTGACAAAGGTTTTGTACTAGATCTGAAACTTCTCTTTACTATAGTGGATTGCTTTTTGGGAAGGTTTCCCCCCAGGTTTTTTACTGTGAAACTGGTTGGTTTCATTGGTTTTCCTGGGTCATCATATCTTGTCTTATTTATTTTTCCGCTGCACTTAGTTTTGACATGATATTGATATTTGTTGTTTTAACAAGTTTTATGCATAATAAATCTAATTAACAACTTGGGTTTAAAACTTGTTAATTCTATCAACCGGGGTCTAAATTTCCAAACATAAGGGAACAAGGACAACAAAAAAAAAAAAAAAAAAAAGGAAAACAAACTTCATTAGTTCCAAGTTAGTCCATAAACCAAAAGTCCTAAAAGGAACCAAAAAATAAAAAAAAACTAATATCACAAAACCATGTTAAGTGCTAAACATGTAACAAGACTTATCTAGCAAGAGTGAAATGCAAAACATGTCAAGTGATCAAGTGTGTGTATCAAGTGTGCATGTGGTGTGCATATGTGATGCATGATCAAGGCATGACCAAGCACACTTGGGGAAAAGTGTGTAAAACACACAACCAATGTTTAAAACATGTTGAGAATGTAAAAACATGATAATCCCCAAATTCTGTACTCATTAGAGTCCAAAACAACATCAAAATACCATTTAGGCATTTTATCAAACACCTAGTACGCATATACACCACTAACATGTAAAACAATGCATGAACATGTGTAAATATTGTCTAAATACATGTTAAAATGCCACTTGGGGCCAACACAAATACAACCAAACAAAATGGGACAGAGCTCAAATAAGAAAAAAAACAAAAATTTTGCAAAAAATTTCGTTTTCCCAACCCTTTTCAAAAACAAACCTAACCCTAACAATTCTAGAATCTAAGGCAAAATCGAATGATTAACAAGTGAAAAGATGTTAAAACATACCTTAGATAGGTTTTTGGAGTGATAGATCTGGAGTTTTGGGTGAGTTTTAAGAGAAAAATGGGTTTTGAGTTGAGAGAGGCATGAAGCTCATATCAACATCTGTCCTTAAAAACTATAAAATCTTGTTTTTTGTGGGTAAGCTTCTCGCGAAGTTACTCGCAAAAACGACCACTGAAGCTCATATCAGTTTCGCAGGTGGAGTTTAATTGCAAACCAATCGTGAAACTCTCTATATGAATTTCAATGTTTTCCAAAAATTGCCATCCTTATTTTTGCAGGAAGACGTTACTCGCGAACTACTCACGAAAATGTCTTTGAAAGAGTTTTTTGTTAAAAATATGAAATGAACACTTTGGACAAAAACTCTAAACACACAAAAGCATAAAAACACTTTCAAAAACAAATAAAATACTCAATATTTTTGGGTTTGATCAACAAGCAATTAAGTATACATATCACATTTGAACACGTACAATCACACAAATGGATTAAGAATTTATTGAATATTAGTCTTGTTTGTTGTGTGTGTGGATCAAGTATGAACTAGTCTATAGTCTAATATGAAGCTTCAATGATCAATTTGATCAAGTCATACACAACTAGTACGAAGTCAAGTGACCTATCTCACTTGTAGAAATGAACATATATGACCCCTCGCCAATGTGATTATAATTGATTGAAAGTCTTTAAATTTGCTTCCAGTTTACATACTTTTGATCAAACACAACTTAATTTTTGAGAAGTGATGCTACAAACATTTTGAGATAACTTTGACAATTTAGCCTTTGGCTTTGACACCTCACATTTTAATACAAATCGTTTTTTCTTTTTTCTAGTCAAATACTAGTATGTGCGACGGCTTTTTCAGCTCAAAATCTCTTTTTGAGATTGACATTTGTAGAGTTCTATGAAAAAGAAAAAAATGTGAGGAGATATATAGGCATAAGTCTACGCATGCATCAAGATTAAACAAGATTATTGAATAATCATTTATGACAAGCATGAGGATCTATTTACAACAACCAAACATAAATTTCTAGATGTCGCTCACACTTAGAAAATGTGTATACATAACAAGCTAAGCTCGTAAATACACTACGCCATTAGTACGGACGTACTAGGCCAAACTTACATGTGATATACATAACACAAATGATTAAACTTTTTGATATTTTTCAATTTTTATGGGTTTTTGAATTTTTCAACACACTCAAAAACAAAACATGCAAAGTAAATCTACAAAAACAACAAGTACAAAATAAACTTGAAAAAGAAATATGCTAAAACTGGAAGTAATAACACAAGAAGATTGCATATGTCATGATGCATGAAACTAAAACCCTAATACGTTGGAAGTATTGATGCATGGGCATAGTAAGTGATCATACATGAGTACCCTTCTTCACCCACATTGTACGAGTGTTTTGGGTGAGATCCTTAGATAGAGGGGTATGACTGACATAATCTTCAAACCTCAGGGTGAAGCTAGCAAGGCATAAAGAAATGTTCTTCAACATTTCCATAACGTCTCCAATGAGTTGTCCCTCATTATCTCCTTTAGCATGTATTCCCTTTGGCATTCTGCATGTATTCCCTTTGGCATTCTTCTTGTATTGTCTTGGCCACACATAGAATCAGCTCTCTTGAGTGCATGAAACTTGAAATAATTTGGCCCTGTGTGCCCACGCACGCCACAATGATGACAAAAATGCTGCACTTGAGGTCCCCTTTGACTTTGGGGTAATGACTTCCCTTTATCCCTTGGTTTTGCACCAACGATTTTATTTGCAACAATAGAGGTCTCAATCTCAGGCTTCACTTCTTTGAGTTTTTCTACATTTTTGACCAATAAGAACCTCACTTCCTTCTTGGGTTCACTGCTTGAGTTTGCTTCACCGATATAGCCTAGATCAGTCTTATCATGTGAAGATTTTTGTGAAGATAGCATGCTGTCAAGTTTCTTGGCGGAAATGTGCTCAACCTTGACATTTGCTTGAATAATTTCAAGTTCAAGAAGCTTGATTTTAGAATAGGCTTCCACCAATTCTCCCTTAAGCCCTTCTACTTCATACTTCGCTTCTTTGAGTTGCACAAGTGTGCACCTATGCTCTTCTTCAATTTTCTTCATCTTTTTCACGGCATTGTTCGCAATTTTGGAATATTTGCCACAATCTTATAGCAATGCATCATACACTTCTTGAAGGTTCTTCTCACTTTCATTGAGGCACACATCCTCATCATCCGAACCTTCAACTTTTTCATCATCCAAATGCACACCAAAATCATCAACCAAATTGCTTAAATCATCCTTAGAATCAACAGAGGTAATTGCCATGAAGGCTCTATAGTTTTTGTCACTATCACACTCTCCTTCCTTATCAGAATTTGAGCTTTTGGAATCACTAAGAGTAGTGGTAAACACTTTACCCTTCCCTCTTAAATAGTTTAGACATTCTTTCTTGAGATGTCCATGACTGTTACATTCATAACACAATTCCCTGAGGGGATTGAGAATCCTTCCCATCTTTCTTCTTGAACTCCTTATCACATTTGGAAGAGGAGAACTTTCCTTTGCCAAATGACTTCCCATTGTTCTTTATTTTGAAAAATTTCTAGAAGTTCTTTGCAAGAAATACCACCTCCTTCTCTACGTCGTCTTCATCAGAAGAGTCATCCACTCTCTCATTTATAGTTTTGAGAGCAAGTGATTTACTGGACTTGTGAGAAGGCAGTCCGAGCTCATATGTTTGGAGAGATCCAATGAGTTCTTAAATCTTTATCTCATTCAAATCTTTACTCTCCTCAATAGTTGTGACCTTAGCCTAGAAGCTTTCGGGTAAGGATCTCAATATCTTTCTCACCACTTTAGCATCTTCAATCTTCTCCCTAAGATTGAGCTTGGCAATCACTCTTTTGTTGAGCTTCCCATAGAAGGAATCAAACGACTCATCGTTGCTCATCTTTAGTTCTTCAAATCGAGTAGTGAGCATTTGAAGCTTAGTATCCTTAACCTTCTTGGTACCTTCATAGGTAGTCTCAAGAATGGTCCACGCCTCCTTAGCCGTCTTCACATGTGAAATACTGTGAAACTCATTAGTAGACACACCACAAAAAATAGCGTTAATCGCTTTGCTATTGGCATTAGTCAAAGCAAAAGCAGCCTTATTCCATTCAGATTTGGTAGTAGTGGGTTTAACATTCCCATTCTTAATGGAATCCTATACCATCTCATCAATAGCACAAAGAAATGCCCTCATACGTACTTTCCAAAAAACATAATTGCTCCCATCAAAGAATGGATAAGCATTAATAGATTGGGATCTATCTATCTCACTTGGGGTCTAGGATCACACTAGGATAATTAAATCTGATATATGTACTCGTTCTAATACCAATTGAAGGGTCAGATTTGTATGAAAACACAAGAGCTTGTTTAGACCCCTAAATAAAAATTACGGTTAGATTGCTTTTACTTTAACTTAAGCTAAGTGCAGAATAAGAGTAAATGAGCGCAAACAACCGATAGAACAATAAAAGATAAGTTTAAAGAGTAAGGAAGAAAGATGCAAATACAAGATAACATGGCGATGTGTTATCAAAGAGGAAACCGAAGAACTCGATGAAAAAACTCTCCGCCACCTTCCAAGCGGTAAATCGAACCACTAGAGAATAAGTTGGAGTACACGAATAACAAAAGACCCTCCAAGCCTAGTCTACCCAATGTAATTGATCCCTCCAAGCTCCTGCTACCAATTGGCTTCTTGGAACCTTGTCTTCTCTAACTTTCCCGGATCTTGCAATTTAGCCTGGTCGCATCTGCCAATGAATAGCTCCTTCCAATGCTTCCTAGTAGCACCAAAATCTCACTTTACACTCAGATTGGGTGTAGTAAGTGTTTGAGTTATTAATCTCTCAAGGATTTGGATATGGAGAAGTAGAAGTAGAGGAAAACCATAGGAAATGTGTAGATGATTGTGGGTATAACAATCTCTAACTCTTAAGTGTATTTTCTAGGGTTTTCTCTCTAAAAAGCACTACTTTCAATATGTTGGTAATGAGGATATATATAGTGTGGGTAAAGACTTGGTAAAGCAAAACATGACAAAATAGCCCAACCGAATTTTTTGTGAGTATTTTGTGTGAAGGCCTTACCCACGAGACTGCTCTCGAAAATTCTAGGCTGTCATGACTCTTCTCATTTCAGTCATGTGCTCTACACATGGCTACTTCGCGGGATAGCTTCTCGCGAGCTCCTCACGAAATCCACTTCTTCATCGTTTTAAGCTTGAGTATTCACACTCTCTTACACACAACCCTTACAATTAAAAACCCCACATAAACACAGGGAAGAATGATTGAATAAAATTACAATAAAAGATCAAAGAAGAGGAGTAAAATGAATGAAAATATAGAAATGATGAAAATAAAATGCAAAAAGAAGAGAAATTGATTTTCCATTAAAAGAATTTGGTTGGAGGATGGAAAAATGAAATGAAAAACATTAAGGTATAGGCTTAAAAAGCTTTTTTTTTTTAATTTTTTTAATTTTTTATACTATTTAGCTTATTTTTGCTACTATTTATGAGTTTCATTACACTTTTTGATACTATTCATACATCACACGATACTATTTCAACTACTTTTTAGTTGTATCTACAGTACTTTCAATAAAAAAGTTTTAGTTTTAGCTAAATAAATTGTTACTAAAAGGACGCTAAAATTCTTGTTTTCTTATTTGTGTTGGGGTCAATTTTGGAATGACATGCTTTAAGGGGAACTTGGACCAATCAACCCGGGTTTATTTAAAAATAAGGGACTTGAGCCCATTACTCACTTCAATACAATGATAAAGCCTAGTGGTACATTGCAAAGAGGCGCTTAGGAATGCTAGCTCACAACAAAATAATATCAATAAAATATTATCAATATTATTACTATGATCACAATAAAACAAAATGAGGAAAATGAAGGAAATGGTGAAGGATAGAGAGAACACTATTTGCAATGGCAGCGCCACGTTCATGTTAGGGTGTTCCCAGGAACACCCTGACTTGAAAAAAAAATTTATACATAATAATTAAATTTTTTTTTTATTTGTTTACCCTCTAAAAAAAAAAATAGGAACACCCTTAAATAAAAAAAAAAAAAAAAATTATTTGTTCTACTTTCAAGCAAAAAAAAAAAAAAAATTGAACTAAAATATAAAAAAGTAAAATTTGTAACAAGCAAGCCCACTAGGAAAAAAAGCCCAATATACTGAAAAGAGAAACCTGCGGATTCTAAAAAAAAAAAAAAAATACTAATTGGTACAAGATTGATCGGTGCAAGCCCAGCAAAAAGCAAACCCACGGATTCTCAACAAATATAATAATAACAATAATTTTATAAACTTAATATGTATACCCATTACCCAATCATATTTTAAACTAAAACAATTCCTAACCTAATAAAAAACTCACGTCCTCACTTGAGTCACTTCTCAGCAATAGCAACGACTCAGCAAGGCAGCAATTCTAAAAAAAAAAAAAAGAAGACTTGATAAGGCAGCAACAACAACACTAGACACCTAGAACAACTCTGCGATAGTGAGATCAAAGATTGACTTGGCCTAGATTGGAGATTGCGAGATCGGAAATGGCAAAAGTGAGATCGAGAAATAAGAACCTTAGCCTTCAACGTGCAGCGGCGGCACTGCCCCTGACCTCAAGCAATATCAAGGTATTTTAGTTCTCTCTTCTTTTTCCAATCTCATCTCTGCACTGACTCTCTCTCTCTCTCTCTCTCTCTCTCTTTCTCTCTCTCTCTGTCTCTGTCTTTGCCTCTCTCTCTCTCTCTCTCTCTCTCTCATACTCAATGCTCATAGTCTGGCTTGTGTTGTTAGTCTTGTGACTTAGACATATCTTTTAAAAATATAAATTGCTTAGCTTTTGTCTTTTTGTGTAAGTGTTTGTAAATATAAAAATATGTAATTGTGTTGAAATTGCTGATCAACTCTTGTCTCTTAGTGTGGGGTGGATGGGGCCATGGCATTGAATTGGAGTAGTGGTCTGTGGTCCCTTAAAAGTAAGTGAATACACATTGTAAAAGACAAAAAAAAAAAAAAAAAAAAAAACTATATTAAGCAATTTTGTAGTGGGTTGATATACATATATACACTCTTATTGTACTATTTTTGGTTGTTGTTTTTCATTATTTAATTACATATTTATGTTTTAATATTCTAAAACAGTAATTGTTATGTAATAACTAAATGATTTGAGAAACAAAAAATAAAAACTAAATGATTTGTTTTATTTAAGGTTTACTTATTTGGATCAATAATTTTATGTTGTATAAGAAAATATAAATACATATTATTTTTAATATTTTTTAGAAACCCTAAAACACCCTGAAATGGTACTTCAAAATAGATCAATACCGAAATATTCCGTTCCACTAAACAAATCGAAACTTGTGTTGTGAGTCTTGTGACTTAGACATATCTTTTGACAATATAAATTGCTTAGCTTTTGTCTTTTTGTGTAAGTGTATGTAAATATAAAAATATGTAATTGTGTTGAAATTGCTGATCTACCCTTGTCTCTTAATGTGGGGTGGATGGGGCCATGGCATTGAATTGGGGTAGTGGTCTGTGGTCCCTTAAAAGTAAGTGAATACACATTATAAAAGACCAAAAAAAAAAAAACTATGTTAAGAAGTTTTGCTGTGGCTTGATATACATATATACACTCTTATTGTACCATTTTTGGTTGTTGTTTTTCATTATTTAATTACATATTTATGTTTTAATATTCTAAAACTGTAATTGTTATGTAATAACTAAATGATTTGAGTGTCAAAAAAGAAAAACTAAATGATTTGTTTTATTTGAGGTTTACTTATTTGGATCAATAATCTTATGCTGTATAAGAAAATATAAATATATATTATTTTTAATATTTTTTACACACCCCGAAACACCCTGAAATGGTACGTCAAAATAGGTCGATACCGAAATATTCTGTTCCATTAAACAAACCGAAACTTGTGTTGTGAGTCTTGTGACTTAGACATATCTTTTGACAATATAAATTGCTTAGCTTTTGTCTTTTTGTGTAAGTGTAAGTGTATGTAAATACAAAAATATGTAATTGTGTTGAAATTGTTGATCGATTCTTGTCTCTTAGTGTGGGGTGGATGGGGCCATGGCGTTGGATTGGGGTAGTGGTTTGTGGTCCCTTAAAAGTAAGTAAAAACACATTATAAAAGACAAAAAAAAAAAAAAAAAAAAAAAAAAAAAAAAAAAAAAAAAAAAAAAACCTATGTTAAGTAGTTTTGCAGTGGGTTGATGTACATATATACACTCTTATTATACTATTTTTGGTTGTTGTTTTTCATTATTTAATTACATATTATGTTTTAATATTCTAAAATAGTAATTGTTATGTAATAACTAAATGATTTGAGTGTCAAAAAAGAAAAACTAAATGATTTGTTTTATATGAGGTTTACTTATTTGGATCAATAATTTTATGTTGTATAAGAAAATATAAATATATATTATTTTTAATTTTTTTTAGAAGTCTGAAACACCTTGAAACGGTTTGTCCAAATAGATCGATACCGAAATATTTCGTTCCACTAAACAAATTGAAACATGGTCCAAAATGGTATTCATAACATTGCTTTTAAGCAAAAAGAAAAAGCTAAAAAAAAAAATTGAACTCTAAAAAAGAAAAAATTGTAACAGAGAATCTAAAAAAAAAAAAAAAAAATTGTAACAGAGCAAGCCCCACCCAGGAACGCCCTGAGAAATATTCCTGGCTGCTATTGACTATTTGCACTACCACACACTCGAAAGCATCTTTTGACTTTGTTGTTTCTTAAATCCAAAGCTTGGACTTAAGAATCAGTTTTCTTGGTGAGGTAAGTGAAGTCTGATTAATGCATGATTTTGGGTCAAGGCTCTATAATGAGTTCAGGGCATGTTTATTATCTACCTATACAAATGGGTTGAAGTTTTGGTTAAAATATTTTTATAAGAACGACAACATTGAGCAGTTGTATCTTTTTTTCTTTTTTCTTTTTTTTTTTTTCTTTTTTTCAATCTCAAAATTTCTTCTATATTTTTGGGTAAAAATTAATAATTTGCAACAATTATAATTTGAGATTACTAAAATTTCCAATCACAAAAAAAAAAAAAAAAAAACCTAGGAGTGTGATGAGTACTATGCATTTATAGGTGAAATAATTTTTTCATCACACTCTTAAGTTTTTTTTTTTTTTTTTTTTTTTTTTTTTTTTGTTTTGTGATTGGAAAATGTAATAATATCAAATTATAATTATTGCAAATTATTAACCTTTACAAAAAAAAAAAAAAATAGAAGAGCTTCTGATCTAATATTCATTATTCACAAGGGTGAGCATATTTATTTTGATGTAAAGACTATTGAATCACAAAATAAAACATACAATATAAATATATATATATATATATATATATATATATATATATGAATCTTTGATATTCAACCGTATAAGTTTTTTACATAATAAGTGAAAGACTTGCTATGTGCATTACAAATCAAGCACCTATATCCATTTTTTAACCACCCAATTAACCAAAAAAAAGAAAAAGAAGAAGATGTATGTTTGACGGCCTTTTATAATTTGGAGTAAAACCCAAATCACCCTTCTTAATCTACAGAATTCACCCGCAAATTTTAATTATTGAGTTAATAATGGTACTATTTTGGTTGGTGGAAAAAAATCCTCAACAATTAACTAATAATATATATTTTAATTTCCTTTAATTTTCCATGATTCTCGTTCTACAAAAAAAAAAATAGAGGAGCAAGTATTATAGCGCAATAATAAAAAAAAGATATAAAAAACTAGAAACAAATTTTTTTTGTGAAGGTTTGAACAAAAAAGGGAAGAGGGGGGGGGGGGGGGGGGGGGGGGGGGCGGGGGAATAGGAAAAGACGGGAAAGGGATTTTAGTCCTATAAACTATGAGCAAATCTGTAAATGTACAATTCTAACTCTTGAATCCTTGAGTTGGCTCCTTGTTTGATTTTTTTTTTTTTTTTAAAATTGTAGAAAAATTTTATTAAATTGAAACAATTGTTTATATTGACCTAGAATTTTCAATTTTTAAATCCATTATTATCTATAATTTTTTAGTAACCAAACAGATATTAATAAATAAATAAAAATTCCAATAAAAAACAACTCAAGAATTAAAACTCTTTGAGAACAAATTAAATTTTTTTTCACTCAAAATAAATAAGCAAATTACCTGTAGGGATAAGGGGCCTCGAAAGGGATATTGGGCCATGAGCCGTGTCCGAGAACCGTTAAGTTGTCCGAGGATAGGTGGACATCAATGAGGACGTACAAATTGGTAAGCTATGGAAGAAGTTTGGTCGTAAAGGAGTGTGAATGAAGTTCGAGGAGAGACATCTCCTCAACTAAGCAGAGTAAGGGTCAGTGATCCGACCCTTTATCAAGGACAAGACACCAGATGATTATGTTGGTAAGGATAAGCATCAGAAAGGAATAAGACAAAGGAAAGCTGGGAAATATCTAAGAGGAAAGCTGCTACCACCGTATTGAATACTCTGCAGCTAACTCTCTAGCCACATTAATGTGGAGGTGATACCCGAGTAATAACCTCTAGCCTTAGAGCTACCCATGAAGAATTTAGAAAGATGCTGATGGGACAAGTATCAAAGTCAGCAATCTGATCTACACGTGAAGGATTGAGATGAAGTGATGAAGGTGAATATAAAGAAGGAAATCCCTGTTACAAGCGGGGGATTGGATAATCTAAAAAGGGAGGGATAACTGTACACTCAAGAATTGTAATTGTACTTAAATTTGAGAGAAATATATAAGAACAACCATCCTTAGACTTTGCTGAGGAGGATTTTCTTTACATTGAACTACTTATTCTTGCTTTCAAATATCATTTAGCCTATTGTGATTGCTGTTCAACACCTTGAAGTTTAGTTTATAGCCCACTCTCTATAAATTCATTGTTTTGGAGTCTTTGGGCTTGAGTCCTTTTCACCTTTTGGGCTTTCCAAAAAAAACGTGTCCCTACAATTGGCGCCGTTTGTGGGGAATTGAACATTCTTGTGCTCATCATGTAACTATGGTGGGTTTAGGGCCAAATCGTGAAGAGTTTGAGGGGTCTCAACATCAAGATCATTTCCTTAATCTTGAGCGGAGGAGAGACTGGGAAGTTAGTGTACACACCACTCATACAAGTAGGAGTCATTCTAGAAGTGGGAGTCATGTGTCCTAGGGGGAAAGCACCAAGAATATGCAATTGGAGATTGACCACTTATGAAGGAATCTAAGCTGTAAGCGATGGAAAGGGACTCTTTCGAGCTCATAAACTTTCTCTAGTGATGATAACGATGCTAGCTATAGGCCCAAATCAAGGACTCCCCCTAGTGAGTCTTTTTTGTGTGATGAGGAGTGCCATTATAGGCCGAGAAGCAGAAGTCCATCTCACGGAGGCGTGGGAAACGATGCCATAGGCCATGCCTTGCGCCAGATTTCTAAATCACCATTTACGCGAAGAATTGAGGGAGGGAAACTTCCTCGGTAGTTTACTCAGCCAACATTTACCATGTATAATGGTAGGATGGACCCTGTGAAGCACGTCAGCCATTTCAATCAGAGAATGACTGTTCACTCCAAGAATGAAGCATTAATGTGCAAGGTGTTCCCATCCAGCCTAGGACTGATGGCGATGAGATAGTTTGATGGTTTAAGGGAAGGTTCAATCAACTCCTTTCAGGAGCTTACTAGGGCTTTTGGGGCCCGTTTTGTTACTTGTAGTAGGGTTCCTTGTCCCTTAGATTCTCTGTTGTCCATGGCCATATTAGAGGGAGAGACTTTGAAAACGTACTCAGACAGATACTGAGAGATATTCAATGAGAAAGAATGAAATTTTGATGATGTGGCAATAAAAACTTTCAAGGTCAGTCTGCCTGTCGAGCATGATTTAAGAAAGTCTTTGACTAGAAACTAGCTAAAAGTGTACACTAGCTTATGGATCGCATTGATGAGTATACGTGGGTCGAGGAGGACCAACAACAAGGAAAGGGTAAGGCCAAGGTAGTCCCTCAGGGCCAAGGGGATTTTAGGTTTGAGAGATACAATAGCAATCGGCCCGGAAGGGATTTCACTAGGCATATAGGATCAACCACTGCCTAAGTAGTTAGTACTATGTTCAGGGAGCTTGTACATCAAATTCTGGAGAAAATAAAGAATGAGCCATACTTCAAGTGGCCAAATAAGATAGGTGGAGACCCCACCAAGTGCATCCAAAATCTTCATTGTCAATACCATTAAGATTGAGGACACACTACAGAAGAGTGTCGGACCTTACAGGATTATTTGGAGCAGCTAGTTAGAATTGAGAAGTTAAAACAGTTTTTGTATCAACCCAGTGGGCAAGGGGGCCAAGCAGGATCATGACCTCAAAGAGATGCTTCTTTAAGATCGCCTTTGGGGACAATTTGTGTTATTCTCACTGTGCTAGGTAGGACTGGGCCCCACCCATCCAGGGTGATGTATATAGCTCAGTCGTTTGCTGAAGACTTGACTTCTGATCCCAAAAGAAGTAGAATGGAAGTCTGACCATCTTTGAGTTTCTCGGACGAGGATAAGGTGGGAATCTTGCAACCCTATGACGATGCTCTGGTGGTTACCCTCAAGATTAGAGGGTATGATGTCAATAGGGTTTTGGTAGATCAAGGTAGTAATGTGGAGATCATGTATCCTGATCTATATAAGGAATTGAAGTTGAGGCCTGAAGACTTGACCTGCTATGATTATCCTTTGGCTCAAAGGGCCAAATCAGGTTACCTGTTCAGGCAAGATCCAAAGTCGTGGAGGTGGACTTCATAGTGGTAGATGCCTATTTCTCCTACACTACTATTGTGGCAAGACCATGGCTTCATGCCATGGGGGCTCTTCCTTTCACCTTGCACTTGAAAGTCAAGTATTAGTCAGGGGATCAAGTCAAAAAGATAAATGGAAGTCAATTTATGGTTAGGCAATGTTCAGTGGCCGCAATTAGGCATTAGACAAGAGGGGAGTCCTTGGCTCTTGCGGAGAAGAGTTTGTAGTAATCAATAAAAATAATCTTGTCCTTGGATGTAACCGTAGAAGGGACAAAGTGTGATAGTTAGAACAAATTTTCATTGATGATGACGAAGAGAAGTTTTCCAAGTGGAATTCAGTTACCTCCTCAGGAGAAGGAAGAACTGATTGTCTTTCTTAGGAAGAATGTTGACGTGTTTGCATGGAGTGCTTATAAGGCTCCTGGGGTGGATACAAGTTTTATTTGTCATCACTTAAATGTTAATCCCTCTGTCACTCCAAAGAAGTAACCATCTCAACACTCTTCTAAAGAGCACCCTGACACTGTTAAGGAGGAATTAACCAAACTTAAATGAGCAGGAGCAATAAAGGAAGTGTTCTATCGTAAATCATTGGCCAAAATCATGGTGGTAGAGAAGAAGAATGGGAAGTGGCGAGTGTATGTGGACTTCATTGATTTAAACAAAGCCTGCCTAAAAGATCCCTTCCCAATGCCTTGGATTGACCAATTGGCGGATGCAATAGTTGGACATCCTCGGATGAGCTTTTTGGATGCCTTTTAGGAATACTATCAAATACCTTTAGCTCTGGATGACCAAGAGAAGACCGCCTTTGTTACACCCACTAGGAATTAGCACTACAAAGTGATGCCCTTTGGATTGAAGAACGCAGGATCAACTTATCAGAGGATGATGACTAGGATGTTTGATCCTTAACTTGGCAAAAACATTGAAATTTACATAGATGATATGGTGGTGAAGAGTAAGGTAGAGTCCAAGCATGTGAATGACCTCGGGAATATTTTTGAAATATTGAGAAAACATAAACTACACCTTAATGTTTTCAAGTGTTCTTTTGGCAATGGTTTGGGCAAATTTCTTGGTTATATTATCACTCACTGAGGAATTGAAGTCCATCTTGATCAGATTAAGGCAATTAACAATCTGCAACCTCCTCGGAATCCCAAAGAAGTCCAGAAGCTAACATGAATGACTGCTGGAGAAGGCTATCTTGGCAATGGTGTATGCCATATGGAAACTTTCTCATTACTTCCAAGCTCATACCGTTGTGGTTTTAACTCAACTTCCTATTCAATTGTTACTCCGAAAATTTGATTATACAAGAAGAGTTGCCAAGTAAGGAACCATTTTAGGGGCTTTTGATATCAAATATATGCCTCGGACCTCCATTAAGGGTCAGGTTCTTGCAAATTTGGTAGCAAAGTTTACTGAGTATCCAACATAAATGGAGAATGAGAAGCAGAACTTGGGAGGAAAATTAGTTGAATCAATCTCTTTACAAGAACCCTTACCTTGGAAGTTATACGTTGATGGTGCAGCTAACCAAAGAGGATCTGGGGTGGGGATAGTTGCAGTGTCCCCAAAAAAGATTACTATTGAGAAATCTTTAAGGTTAGGCTTCTCGGCCACTAACAATGAAGCCGAGCATGATGCTTTGTTGGTAGGGATGGCTATGGTGTAAAAAATGGGAGGAAAGGCAGTAGATGTATTTTCGAATTCAAGGTTAGTGGTAGGCTAGGTAAGGGGAGAATTGGAAGCTAGAGATTGAGAATGCAAGAGTATTTATACCAAGCTAGGCACCTACAATCAGGTTTTGAATCTTTCACTTTGCAGCAAATCCCAATGAGCAGAAATATGCATGCTGACTCTCTTGCTACTTTAGTAACTTCCTCGGACCAATGTTTTCCTCGGGTTATCCTGGTTGAAGATTTATGTAAGGTCGAGGCAAATAAGGAGAAGATCCAGACTCACCATATTAGGGTAGGGCCTAGTTGGATAAAATTCCATAGTTCTATTCCTCAAGGAAGATATTTCGCCTGAATAAAAGGGAGAGGCAGATTGAGTGCGGAGGAAGGCTCCTCATTTTTGGTTGTTCGAGGATCAAAAATTGTACAAACGTTCTTTTTCTGGGCCATACTTAGTATGTGTCCATCCTGAAGCAATGAAACCATTTCTGGAAGAGTTACATGAAGGAATCTGTGGAAGTCATATAGGGGGTAGATCACTATCCCATAGGGCCCTTACTCAAGGGTATTGGTGGCCAAATATGCAAAGAGAAGCATAACAATATGTGAAGAAATGTGACCAGTGTTAGAAATTTGTTCCAAATATTCATCAGCCAGGGGGTGTCCTTAATCCTTTGTCTAGCCCATGTCCTTTTGCTTAATGGGTTTGGATATTGTAGGGTCATTCCTTAGAGAAACGGGGAACAAGAGATGGCTTTTGGTCGGCACTGATTATTTTACCAAGTGCGTTGAAGCCGAGCCACTAGTTAACATTAGGATGTAGATGTAAAGAGGTTTATATGGAAAAATATTGTTACTCGATTTGGGATTACTCACACCCTCATCTTGTATAATGGACTTTAATTTGATAGTAAAACTTTCAAAAGGTACTGCTGTGATTTGGGTATAAGGAGCAGATACTCAACTCCAGCCTATCCGCAGGGGGATGGGCAAGCTAAGGTTGTTAATAAGGTTATAGTGAGTGGACTTAAGAAAAGGTTAGATGATGCAAAGGGTAAGTAGGTGGAAGAATTACCACATGTCCTTTGGACATATCGGATTATCCCTCATCAGTCAACGGGGGAAACACCCTTTTCGAGGACTTATGGGTTTGAGGCTGTGATCCTTTTGGAGACTGGATTTCCAACACTCAGGACAAGCTTGTTCACTCCAGACAACAACTGAGAGGCCAAAATTGTATTGACCCCTTATAATGAATTAATTGATTAATTACCAAAGTTTATTAATTAATCAATTTAACATGAAATGTACGTGGTAGCACAAGCAAATCACCAACTAAAATATAATGCAGTGGATAGGGAAAACCTCTGAGGCAAAAACCCCATCGGTTGATTTTAAGGTCACTACTCCTGAGAATCCACTATTATCAAAATAAGCGGTTACAAGTAAAGGAATCTTAGTATCTTATACCAACCTACAGTTGAACCCTTACCTCAATACAAAATTGGACTTGTTCTAGAGTGACAATCTCTTCTTGTATTGCATGGCTACCAGTACATGACTAACCAAAAGATGCTTGAATCCCAGTACGCGACTTGATCACCAACTTGAGAAGAATGTTGGCTGTAAAGTTAATCTATTTATCACACAATGAAGATCATGAAATTGCTTGGTCACAAAACCCTATGATGTACAAACTCAGCAACTTCTTCAAGTGAAAGAAGAACTAGGGCAAACTAGGTTTCCGGTCACACTTTTCTTCACACTTGTACAATTGTGCTCTTATGCAACTGTGCAACCTGTGACGGCCCTTAAAATAATCCTTATATATGTTTAAGGTTGTAAGAAAAGAAAACCCAAACATACATTCATGGATTGGATGAAAATCAGCTTTGAAAAACTGAACTTCATAAATCTCGACAAATATCCTATTTATCGAGCAGTTGTCGAGCTTCAGTTCAGGCTGAAATAGCTCTTTTAAACCTCGATAGATATTAGCTATTGAGCTTTAAAATCATGCACTTCAATACTTGAATTTTGGATAGATTTACATGGCTTCAATACTTGAACTTAAACCTTTATTTCTTGAAGTATTAAATACATTTTAGATCTACTTAATTACAAGTAAAGTGGGTTTTGTCAAAGGATTAGCCAATTGCATAAAATGTTGATATATGTTTCTAACATGAATCACATATGTTCTAACAATCTCCCCCTTTGGCAATCCGTGACAAAACCACAACAAACAAATGAACATATGAGAGAAGTCATAAATCACTCAACTCATACTCACTTGTTAAGTACAGTAAAATCTATCCTAATACAAACTCTTGAAAAACTTTGCAAGAAGAAAGTTCATGGCAAGAGAGAATTTGACAACCTATATTTTTGAAACATTTTGAATAAAACTCAACAAAACATCTTAGTGTCAAACAGAAATAAAAGATTGCATGCAAAATATAAGAAGAATGTGCATATAGAGAGCAAAGAAATGACACATGTAAAGATACGTGAAAGAACTATAAAAACAACCTCAAATGTACATATATCAACAAGTAAAAGGTTTGCTATCATAACATAATCACAAGATCTAAAGTACATGAACAATGTATCTAGAATAGAATAAAAAGAAAAGGATACATAAGTCCTCACTACATCCCTAAAAAAAAAAAATACACACTCCCCCTAACAAAAATCTCCTATACTAATCCTCCCCCTATGAGTATGACTACTCATATACCCAAAACTATTTCCCTTTTTTGTCACAAATGACAAAGGGTAAATACATGAAGTAGACATCTCATCATCACTGGAAGAGCTTGCACCATCATCCTCAACATCAGTAGCATCAACATCACCATCATCGTCCTCATCCTCAGAAGCCTCGGGAGTGGGAGGAGGAGAAGCAACGAAGACACCCATGACAGCAAGACGACAGCCTGTTGTCCTACAATACGACCAACACTGGTGTTTGCTTGACACAACTCACCAATGAGGGTGTCAAGGCAACTATCCATGTGCACAAGCTGTGCCATGATGTCCTCGAGAGTCACACCACCCATAGAAGAAGAGAGAGTGGATATGGATGAAGCTGTAGAAGCTGGAGAAATTGTCGTCCCAGGCCGCCTCGAATGTAGCTGCGCCTCACTCCGTTTAACGATAGCGGCGTCTATGGTACACATGACATGGAAGTGGTCAAAAATAGGAAAGGAGACAGAAAAGTGGCATAGAATCCTCATGATAGCCGAAAGGAAGATCAACTTATCACGGGTCACCGTATCTTTATAGGCATCAATGAAGGAATGAATGAAATGAGAGGGAAAGTCTATAGTGAGATGCTCTAAGAGGGAAAGCAAAAACTGAGCACGAGGCTCTGTAATAGAGTTATAGTAAGATAGAGGATGCAAAACAAAGGTCATAACCATGTTAATAAACCTAGGACCTTTAACAAAAGTTGAACACCGAGTAAACTGAAGATCACCCCAATTAGAGGGACGCTCACAAAAAGAGGACATAATCTTATCGTATGACACGGTCTTAAGACGATCATAACCTGGGTAGTCAAGATGCGTTACCCTAGGGATATGGAGCACGTCGGATACAATATTTGGAGTGACCACGATGCGTGTACCTCGAATGTGAGTGACAGAGAGAGGTACTGAATAATCAAATCCATGCATGTTGGAGTAGAACACCTATATAAGCATGGATGGACAAGTGATTGGGATGCCACACAGTGACTCCTAACCCCTACTGTGAATGACAGTGGGTAAGTTAGTATCGGAGAAGTCTGACAAAATGACTTGGTGTTCCGAATGAATGTCTCATCTAGAAAAGTTCTCCAAAAAGTCCTTATGGCTTTATCATCGCAGAACCAAACATGGGAAGGGGTAGGATCAGAAGAGGTAGATGCCCCGAAATGAAGAGGGTTTCGAGATGGAGTAGATTTTCATTTAGGTGCCATAGTGCAACTAACCGAAACAAGAAGAGAGGGGCAAAGAGAGACATGCCAAAAAGCACCAAGCACAATCAATATATAAGAATATAGAGAATGTAAGGTATGTATGCATGAAAATGCATAAGCTTGTGATATGCAATAGTAAAAACATCATGGGCTCAGCCTAATCCAAACCTACTAGCATACAATCATTGCAACAAGGTAAGCACACATCTAAAATGCATGAAATATTATTATAATGCAAATGTGATGCAATGCATGATGATTTAAAATCATTTAAGCAAGACCCATCCCAAAAATTTCACAAAAACTACATCAATTTTTAAAATCCCTAAAATTTTTCAAAAATCCCAAAAAGTTAGGTTAAAAGATATGAAATGCATGATTAATGAGTGAGAAAGCATCATACTAGAGAAGAAAGAAGATCTTGAGACCGAAAACTAAGTGGGGATGAGGTTTGGCGTGAGTGAGAGAGGTTTTGGTAGGTGAAGAGACTGATTCTGTCAAGAGAGATCGAGGAAAAATGAACCAAGTATCGCGAGGATCCTATTTATAGGAATCTCATAAACCTCGATGGATCAAGAGCTATCGAGAGCTGTCAATAATTAAAAATAGGGAGATGTAGCTATCGAGGAGCTGTTCAGAGATTTCCACATCAAAGAAGCTCGATGGATCGAGGAGCTATCGAGCATTTATCGAGGAGACAGAAACTTTCTCGATGGATCTAGGAGCTATCGAGAAGCTATCAAGATTACGATAAAAATAAGCTGAAGAGCTCGATAGATAGCCTAGCTATCAAGAGGTGTCGAGGAGCTGTCAAGATTGATTTAAAAACAGTTTTTCAAGAAGAGAAAAACTCAAACATGAATGCAATCAAACATGCAACTCAACCAAGGATCCAACTAACATTTTTAACTCTCAAAATCATCTCTCAATCAAGAAAAATATCATGCATTTAGATCCAAAATACACCCACACACTAAACAAGTCTAACTAATTTTATATTTCAAAAACAAGTTAAGATAGTTTAGTGAGTATAGATTAACACAAGTAAATCTTGTGATAGCCAAATCACATTGTACCTACTCATGTATCAAAAGTAGCAAAAAATATTGCGTGTTGTGTGTGAAAAACATCGCAAGATTACATAAGTGTCTCTATGTTATGACGATTTGAGATATGAGTAAATCAATTTAACTCTCACATGATCATAACTGCTTGATAGGGACTATCACCTTCAGGGTACATTCTATAACTCCCATATCTCGTAGAATACATGATCGCACTCATGTTTTAAAGCATTTTGATTTATTTTCTTTAATTTTCTTTACATATTTTTCTTTTATTAAGCATATCATGCATGGGCATACAATAGAGAGAAAAGAAATACCTAATTATGTTAAAATTTTTGACATTGCACTTTTGCTATGTCAAAGCATACAGATGTCATTTCATGATTGGCGGGTAACAGTGGTGAGATGGTTATTTATGCCTTTATCTTAGGATTTTCTAATCCTTCATGTAAAAAAGAATGATATGAGTGTTAAGTAAAAGAGATAACTTAATCTTACTCATTACAAACAAGAGCCAAGAGCCACAAAGCTCACTTGTTTAGTTGTGCATAGAGATGCTCATCTAAGCTACAAGTAATACAAAATTTAGAAAACTTTGTTTCATTGGCCATTCAAGGTACACAAGTACTAATGTACACAAACACACACAGTTTTGTTTTTATTTTTCTGATTTTTCAATTTTTTTTTTAAATTTTTATGGTGGAAAACAAAATAAAATAAAACTGAAAACAATCAAACAAAAACATGATAAGCACAGCAGTGCATAAAAACTAGATGCAAATGCATGAAAGCATGATTCCAAAAGATAAGAAAACAAGCAAGGAGGTCCTACTTTAAATATAAAGAATTAAAGCAGAGG
Source organism: Castanopsis chinensis (assembly GCA_032878915.1). NCBI lineage: Eukaryota > Viridiplantae > Streptophyta > Magnoliopsida > Fagales > Fagaceae > Castanopsis > Castanopsis chinensis. The sequence continues at coordinate 6,689,592 of JAVQMG010000106.1, forward strand.
ACAACAGAAAAGATAATTAAGTCTTAAGCTCCTTTCTTACCCACACAGCACAAATCTTTGGCCATGAAGATGAAAAGGCACGTGTCCTAGTATGTCTACTAAAGGACATAGAAAAATTAAGATTCTCCTAAAATTGAGTTAAAAAGTTTAAGATTTTTAATAACTCTCCAAACAAAGGTATAGGTCCTTGAGAGGAAACCCGTGACCGTTTGAACACTTGCTTTTAAGGATGCAGTTTAAAGCAATTAGGACAAGTGTGTCTAGAAACACCATAATGGTGACAAACATGAGCAGTTTTAGAACTACTCGACTTTCTAGAAGGAGGTCTAACCTTAGAGGTTGACAGAGACCTTAATTTAGGACAATTTTGCCTAATATGACCAACAATATGACAATAATGGCAAGTGGGGACAAATTCAGAATTTTTATTCAATCTAGGAGGAGTTTTAGACATAGATTTGAAACTGTAGCGTTAACATTAGAATTTTTACCTCATTTTTCCTTCAACTCTTCATTATTCCTTTAAATGGTGGAATATAAAAATATTTTTCTTTTCAGTTAGGCTCAACAAGTTTGGCACTAGTTAATTTTTCAACTTCAGTTTTAAATTCAACTAGTTGCTCTTCCAAACCCTTACTTTTGTCCACCAGAGATGAAATTTAATTTTTAAAATTCTCATTCAAACTATTGGCTTCATCCAATTTTGCAATCAAATCATCTTTTTCAAGTTTGACTTTTTTAAATTTAGTTTTTAATTTTGTAGAACACTCAAGAGATTTTATACAAAAATTATAAAGATTGCAATAAGCATCTTGAATATCATCATCATCATTCAACATAAGATCATGCAAATAAAAACAATCAAGAGTTTCCATGACAACAGGGGTCAATGGATCACACAGCAAAGATTAAAACCTAATTAGAGTATACTTGCTCTGATACCACGTGATAGGCCAAAATTATATTGACCCCTTATAATGAATTAATTGATTAATTACCCAAGTTTATTAATTAATCCATCTAACATTCAATGTACGTGGCTGCAAAAATAAATCACCAACTAAAATATAATGTAGCAGAGAATAAAAGTTGACATGGTGATTTATTTACGAATGGAGAAAACCTCCGAGGCAAAAACCTCACCGGATGACTTTAAGGTCACCACTCTTGAGAATCCACTATTATTAAAATAAGCGGTTACAAGTAAAGGAATCCCAATACCTTATACCAACCTATAGTTGAACCCCTACTCCAATACATAATTAGACTTGTTTTATAGTGACAATCTCTCCTTGTATTGTACGGCTCCCAGTACGTGACTAACCAAAAGATGCGTGGATCCTAGTACGTGACTTGATCACCAACATGAGAAGAATGTTGGTTGCAAAATTGTTCTGTTCATCACATGATGAAGATCATGAAGTTGCTCAGTCACAAAACCCTATGGTGTACAAGCATAGCAGCTTATTCAAGAGAGAAAAGAACTGGGGCAAACTAGGTTTTCGGTCACACTTTTCTTCACACTTGTGCAATTGTGCTCATGTGCAACTGTGCAACCTGTGACGGCCCTTAAAATAATCCTTATATATGTTTAGAGTTGTGAGAAAAGAAAGATCAAATATACATTCACGAATTGGATGAAAATCAGCTCTGAAAAACTGAATTTCATAAACTCAACAGATACCCTATATATCGAGCAGATGTCAAGCCTCAAGCTTCGTTTTTCTGGTTGAAAGAGCTCTTTTAAACCTCAATAGATATTAGTTGTCAAGCTTTAAAATCCTGCACTTCAATACTTAAATCTTGGACAGATTTACATGGCTTCAATACTTGGACTTGAACCTTTGTTCCTTAAAGTATTAAACATATCCTAGATCTACCTAATTACAAGTAAAGTGCGTTTTGTCAAAGGATTAGCCAATTACATAAAATTTTGACATATGTTTCTAACATGAATCACATATGTCCTAATAACAACGATAACCTATTAGAAAAGAGTCTGGATTTAATTGAGGAGCGAAGAGAAACTGCTATGGTCCAGTTGACATCTTATCAACAAAAGCTTAAGTAAGGATATGATACGAGGGTGAGGGAAAGGCCCTTATCCCTAGGAGACTTGTTATTGAGAAAAGTTGTGGGCACTACGAAGAATCCTTCTTGGGGGAAGTTGGGACCCAATTGGGAGGGACCATATCGCATCACTTCAGTAGCTGGTATAAGGGCTTATTTTCTGGAAGATCTAGATGAAAATATTGTGCCGCGCCCTTGGAATGTAAATAACCTACAAAGGTATTACTATTAATGAAAGGCATCTTTGCTGCATTTTTGTTTAAAATATTGTATGTTGTGTTTTCTATTTTTTTTAAGTATTAAACAAAACCTTGGCCATACCTGGCTCCTCAGACCACATACCTTGGGTAAATTAATACTCCTCAATATGTACCTAAGTATTAAACAGAACCTTAGTTATGTCTAACTCCTCGGACCATATATCTTAGGTAAATTAATACTCTTCATTATTTGTCTAAGTGTTAAACAAAACCTTGATTATGTTTGGTTCCTTGTACCACAGGCTTTGGGTAAATTGGCACTGCTTAGCATTTGTCGAAGTGTTAAACAGAACTATGGTTATGTCCAGTTCCTCGGACAACATGCCTTGGGTAAATTAACATTTCTTTGACTATACGTGTGCATACCCAAAATATGTTTATTGGGCTCAACCTCTATTTGGGCTTCATAATCTATTTGTTTTGTGGGCCTTTAAGTTTCCTACTATGGGAGGTTTCGTGCTCGAGCACTCAAATACACTCGTCTCCTCCACTCTTTGCAGGACCTCTCTAAATTACTTCCTCCCTTTCTCTCTCTGGATTATCTCACTATTTTCCTAATGTTCTCCCTCAGAATGCCCATCCCCATTTTCTTCCTCCATTCCCCTTTTTATATCCTTAGATAAGTGGGAATGTCATGATTACCTCCACATGCTAGTGCAATTAGAGGTCTAATTCTATTGTGTTTAGATGGATTCTGGTGGGAAGGCGATAGTGGCATTGGAAATGATTCCCACCTCCCAAAAGATTGCCCGGCAGTGATATCTTCGAGGGCTACCAGGCACCCAGGCATGTGGCATTTTCAAGTGACGAAACTGCTGACCAAGTTGAAGATGATTTGGAGGGAGGAGAATTTGCCTAGGGTGCTTAGGTTGGCGAGGTCCCATTTCTGCTTTGAGGCAAATCTCAGGTCCTCAGGTGTCCCGATCGAGGCTGGAAGACTGTAAATGGGAGCAAGGTTAAATAACATGTTTTGAAGCTTTGGGCCTACGAGGCTTGGACATGAGGTCCATGGGACCGTATCCCGTACAATAGCCCCTTCTTGATTAGTGCCCAGATCCAAGGCGGGAATTAAGGAAAGCATGTGCTTAGACTTCCCCGGGAAGCTTAAACGTCGATTATTGAATGGATGGGACGTTCATTTATGTGTCCTCAAAGTATGCGCTGTGGCAGGCTGTCAGGCGTTAACCATCATCATTACTTGACGGTTCGTAAACTGAAGCGATGCACATTTCAGTTACAAAAGGAATTTAGAGGGTCTTTCCTGCCTCCCTATCTCATTAAATGTCTCCACCCTCACCTGGCCTTTATAAATAGTTCCCCCTGGCTCTCCATATCGCTCTTTACATCCTTCCTCCACAAATTTCTTTCTTGCCAAGCATCCTCTTTCTGTGTGTTTAAACACTCGTTCATCACTTTCTAAAGCCCAAAGTAAGTTTTCTTTACTCTTTCTTCCTTTTAGTTTTTCTTCTCTCCAAAGTTCAAGAATGGAATTTTCTCATCTTCTTAGACCTAAGGCTGCCTTGACCTATTTTAAAGAGGTCTATGGCATCCCAAAGGGTGTTGATGTAGCCTATTGTCATGAGGGTGACATTGCTCTTGATTGGAGCTCAGGCTTAAACGTTGCATTTTTCCCATTGATGTCTATACTCGAGGGTGGGGTTAGATTTCTGATGGACCCCCTTATTGGACCCCCTTATTGTAGGCATTCTTAGGTTTTACGGTCTGATGATGCGAAGAAAATCAGTAGACTGGATGCTTCAGATTAAAGAGGACTACCGGTTGTCTTGATGGCCTGAAAAAGAAAGAACAATAATCAAAGGTGACTAGGGTTGCCAGCCAATAACCTTCTGATGACAAAGTCAATTTTCTCTCTATTATTTTTGAGTTCCAACTTTTTAGGAATCATAGAACATATCTTTTCTTGGTCTGAATCAGTGTTTATATACTGTCGTAAGAGCAGTTACTGGGTTTGTAACCTCCCCTTGATTTGAGGAGATGTGTGTGTTCGAATATAACTTCCTCAACTGTTCAGGAGTTTCATTCTTTATGCGTAGCAGTCACTGGGAGTTACATGTATGATACAGAGTTGTTTTATACTCATAAATTTTCCCAAGTGTCAATGTCTCGTCTAGAATTCCTCGTCTTGAGACCCTCAAGTCATGCTTACCTCGTCCTGAGGTCTTCTAGTCGTGTGTACCTCATCCACAAGAGAGATTCTTCCTTTCCCAGGACGAGACTCTCGTGAACGTGGGTGGTTCCCCTGGACGACATCCCCTGGTGTTGACCAGCTGTGCAACACCTCGTCCTTGCACCTTGCTCGTCTTGGATGATCTCTATGGATGAAATTGGAGTTTATTTTCATACCCCATCACGGTTTATGCTCGGACTAACTACCCCCTGATTTTTATAGAGTTGTTAGTTATGTCAGCTGGCTAAATCAACTATTCGGGTTGCAATTGAACCACCATGATATCAATTTTATGTATAAATTGTGCGACAATGTTAGAACTGATTCTATTTAAAGGCTAGAGACATGCGAGTTTAGCTGATATCATACCTGCCCAACTCCAATAGAAACTCGGCAAGAGAGTTCGTTCTGGTGCGCGGCAATTGGCTTGCCGATGAGCTCCCTTACCCGCTTTCGCTGCGTGATGTTGGTCGGTACCAGTCATCGATGCTTCTCAATTGCGTTTATGATTATCCTACTTAAATTGCAGATAACTAGCTTTCGTGTTGTTTTGATGCAGAGAGCAGGAGATTTACAAAAGACCTCAGGGTGGTGCATACAAGGGACTTGAACTTTATGCTCCGGTCCGAGATATTCATGCATATTGACGAGATGCTCTGGGCATTGCACCTCATTCTCGGCTGTGACCCCTGTTACATTACGTGGCAACCTTCTGGGCTCGCTCTGTTGGTGGATAGCCCATTTTTGTCATACATCGACGTTCGGCATGCCAAATTCCTCCCCCATCTTTGACGGTTGGCGAAGCTGGAGATCTTGGCTCGAGATATACCACAGTAGAGGATCTAGCTTCGGTGAGAGACGAGTTGGCTGAAAGTGTGTCTTTAAGCCGTAAAGTCCACACCCCCGTTGGCAAGCAAGAGGCCCCAGACCCAGCAAGTAAGCCATAAACAGCCAAGGCTGATCAAGACGCGAACATGGTGACAAGGTGCAAAATGACTGCTGATCGGTTCCTCACCGGTACTCAACCTACAACTCAGCCTCAACAGCCTTAGTGAAAGGAACGGACTCCTCCTTCCTTTCTTAGGTGTTCCAAAAGAAACAGCGCGACGCCGATCAACAAAGCGGGATCCCAACTGACGTTCCATTGAAAACCCCTCCCCGACCATCAACTAGGATTGTTATTAGGGAATCATTGGGCAATTTTTGGCCAACCCCTCAAACCGGCACCGATGTGGCATGAGCCGTGTCCAAGGACGTTAAGTTGTTTAAGGACAAGTGGACATCAATGAGGACGTACAAATTGGTAAGCTATGGAAGAAGTCTGTTCATGAAGGAGTGAGAATGAAGTCCAAGGAGAAACATCTCCTTGGCTAAGCAGAGAAAGGGTTGGTGATCCGACCCTTCATCAAGGACAAGGCACCAAACGATCATGTTGGTAAGGATAAGTATTAAAAGGGAATAAGACAAAGGAAAATTGGGAAATATCTAGGAGAAAAGCTGCTACCACCGCATTGAATGCTCTGCAACTAACTTTCTAGCCGCATTAATGTGGAGGTGATACTTGAACAGTAACCTCTAGCCTTACAGCTACCCATGAAGACTTCAAGAAGATGCTGATCGGAAAAGTATCAAAGTCAGCAATTTGATCTACACGTGGAGGGTTGAGATGAAGTGATGAAGGTGAATATAAAGAAGGAAATCCCCATTGCAAGGGGGGGATCGGATAATCTAAAAAGGGAGGAATGATTATACACTCAAGAATTGTAATTGTACTAAAATTTAAGAGAAATATATAAGAACAACCATCCTTGGACTTTGCCAAGAAGGATTTTCTTTGCATTGAACTGCTTAATCTTACTTTCTAGTATCATTTAGCCTACTGTGATTACTGTCCAACACTTTGAAGTTTAGTTTCTATCCCACTCTCTATAAATTCATTGTTTTGGGCTTTTTGGGCCTAAGTCCTTTTCACCTTTTGAGCTTTCCAAACAAAATGTGTCCTTACATTACCAATCCATTAAGCTACAAACTTTGAAAACACAAATTCATGTAAATTTCAATTAATTGAAAACTTACCTCTTTCGCTCAGTGTACTATTTATTTTCAAACTTGGGTTGCTTGAAAGGTTTTCCATTTCCATCTACAAAAGAAAAGAAAAAGAAAACTTTTTTTTTTACACCGAGCGTAATTGAGATCAAAGGGAAACTAACAATTTAAATTGAATTCAATAGATGATAAATAAAATGAAAAATCAAATCCAAGAGAGTTAAATAGACAAACTAGAAAACCAAATAAGTAGAGAAAATAGAAAAACTGATACTTGAATCTCGCTTGTGTTACACATTTTTTTTAATAAAAAAAAATGTTTTTGAAATAGTGGTAACTACCATATGTGTGTTATGGGTGAGAAGTCAAGAGAGAAGTGAGGATGAGAAAATGATGGGAAATGGGAGAAGTGAATGCACTGTTAGGAGTAGTGTTAATCCAAGTTTTTTAACATTTTTAAAGGTTTAGTGTAAGGGTAGCTTTTAAATTAGTAGAATTTCTTATCATGGTTTTCAGACCTGGACCGTTTAATGAACCAAAAAAAAGGAGAGATACAAGATTTTTAAGGTCGGACCGAGATTCAACAGAGGTTGAACCGTAATGATGTCATAATTAATTTAATAATAATAAAATACAAATAAAGGTATTAAAATGGAAAACATTAACAAATTTTTACTAAAAATATGTCCAAAAAATTAAACAAGTTTTAAATGAATTTTCACTATTTATATAAGGTTAATAGAAAATAATAAAGTATTAACAAGTATAAAAAAATTGTGTTTAGTAATCTTTCAAATAAAAAAATTTATCTAAAATAAAATCATTTACAACATAAATTAATAAATTGTATATTCATATGTAAAAAGCATAAATCTTCAACCTCTAATAAAATTATCAAATAATAATAGGTTGAGAGGGGGTAATATAATAAATTGGAAAAATGTAATCTAAATTGTAAATAAATAAAATATTAAAGTCAGGAATGACACAACAAAAGAGCATAACCTATTGGTTATTGTATCAGTATTTGACCTACTAATCGCTAGTTTTATAAAAAAAGTTAGTCATTTTTTTTTCATTAAAAGTTTCTTAAAATGGTTTACTGATGTAGCCATACATCAATAAAAACCCTTATATTTATTTAAAAACTGTTATAAACTCATGGGTAGAACCCATGAGTTAGGACACCTAAATGTTAGATAACCAACTTATAAACACATGGTTCTATGACGATTGACTTTAATGATACTGACCCACATGCATACTCATGGGTAGAACCCATGAGTTATCAGTTTTTTTTTTTGGTTGTGTGTGTGTTTTGCCATGTTGGATGATATTATGGATGATGAGTGGGACTGTGGGAGTTAATGTGAACTTTTGGGTAACAGTAAAAATAACTTAATGAAAAGAGGTAAAAAAAACTTAATTTTTTTTAGGTAAATCTATCTAATTGCCAAAAAAAAAAAAGAAAAAAAAGAAAAAAGATAAGATAATTGCATAAATTTATCTCTTAAAAAAATTTAAATTTGTTGACAAAATACATCTGAAGTTGAGTTTGAAAACCAACAAAATTTGGTCCTAATTTGTAGGGATTATTGTAGGTGAGAGTTAGAGATGTGTTTTTACTAGATTATCATTTATTTATGTTCTGCTTAAACTTAGGATGTAGAGGTATTTTTAAACCACCAAAAATTCCAATCCAATTAGGAGAAGCTCGTTACATAGTAGTATAGATTATACAGGCTTGAGTAAATCCGATAATTTAAATAAAATATGTCATAAATAGTAGGTGATGATGTCGAAAATTGTCAGTAAGTCACACGGTCCTCACGTACTCAATACCAAGCCTACACAACACAGAAAAAGAAGAAGACCTTACAAAGAGTACCGGTGTGGTACCGGCCAAATACCCTTCGAAGGTTAAGTTAGAAAACTCTTTACCACTCTAGAGTGTCAGAGCTGGGGTAAATTATGCGTACCTTAGATTGCGAGGGTTTTGGGGTTTTTATAGTAGCGAAGAGTTGGCATCCATTTTGTGGTAGAGAGGGTCTTTCCTTGTAGGGAAGATCTTTATTAATAAATGTATGTTGCAGGATACTTTCCTGGTAGGGATTCCCTTGATTAGGGTTAACCATGAGGCACAAGATTTCTACTTATATACATATTCTTGGGGACCAAGCATAACCATGCTAGACCCTTCAGCATTCCCTTTCCTACCTTCAACTTTCTCCTCGTCAGCTTCTCAACCCATCCAAGTGTAGATGCCGTCAGATTGTGGGATGAACCCGTCAGCTTATAGACTAACGGCTTCATCTTACGTGAAGTTGTCAGCATGAATAATAGAGCTGACGGGTTCTTGGAGATCTACAACTTCTTTTATTTTGGCAATTAAAAATTCCCCTTATTAGTAGGCATCAAAGAATTGGACTTTTATGTGGGTCTTTAGGTATCAACAACTTGTAAATAAGGAAATGTGAGATTCCTATGAATTATGTTATTGTATATTAACAAAAAGTTAAAATTGAAGAGAAAATTTACCATTTCACATTTTTTTTAATTCATTTTTTCTTTTATTTTCCTTCTACAATGTACTTTTTCCTAAATGATCAATCAAACCCATTTGCTAGACCACCAATAATAGTGTAATTTTTTTTCATAATTAAAAAAAGTTTAAAAAGTTTGAGTCAAACTTAAAATCAAACTCATCATTATCATATATATATATATATATATATATATATATATATATAAACCAGACGGAGAAAATAAACTCTAAGTACCCTTCAACAACCCAACCATATAAACCAGATGGAGAAAACAAACCCTCAGTCCAAACTCCAAACTGAACGGTGCCACTACAGCCCCTCAACCTACTACCAAGCCAAGTCTACCACTGTGGGTATGTGTTTCTAATTTGTGGCTTCAATTTTTTGGGTCTTTTGTTTAAAGGTTTAGGGAGTCCAGTATGCAGTGTTAACCAAGTGCTACTCACACTACAGTAAAGAGGTTCAGTAGGAAAGAAGATTCTAGAACATGTCTCTCTAACGGCTAAACTCATGCTTTTGAAATTTCTTGCTTTTAATTTTCAAGCTTTTACACACTTTTGGGCCCACTAAAATTAGGAGCTGTTCGTTGATAAATAATATTTAATAGGAAAAGAAGCACATGCAATAGCTTTATGGTTGTTTGCAAAGTGAGATGGATCTCCCTCACCGAATTGGTCTTCTATTTGATTTATGACAGTGACATTCCAAATCTTCAAACTATCTTCCAACCTAAAACATAGGGTCCTTCCATCGGGATGAAAGGTGATTGCTTCTTTGATTAATGAATTTTATGTCGAATATATTGTTATAATTAATGAATTTCAATTCAGCATATGTGGATATTTGTTTATGTTGTTATTAATAAATTTTATCTTTTACGTTGAAATTTTTTATTTGCTTTCGTAGGTGCCTAAGTTTTTCTTTCTATCTTATTCTTTTGTTATGTTTAGAATTGATTTTCTTTTGAGTATTTAGGTTAATCTTCGTATTGACATTGTTTTCGTAGGTTTGGTTTTTGGGTTGAAATTTCTATAAATTATTTTATATTGTATATGGCATATGAAGCATCTCTATTTTTTTGGAAAAAAATCAAAGCCACAACCTAAATTTCAACCCAAGGATAAATTTTTTTTTGGTATGCTATATATAAATTTATTGAATTTGAAGAGTTTTATTTGGTTTTGAAGTAGAATTTGGGGATTCTATAAATTTGGAAGTTTTAAGTCTTGGAGTTTTTGGTATTTGCGTCTCAGTAAGTTGATCTTAATTCTTTACCTTAAATACTTTTTATTTAGGTTAATGTGATTTTTTGTTTTCTTAATTAAATCTATGATTTTTGGTTGATTGATTATTTGTTTGGATTCAACATAAAAGATAATGGAATTAGGTGTTATAATTTTAATATTGTTTTATATTTTGAATTGTTTATATTGTTATTACTACAACTAAGTAGGCTTGAGAAAAGCATAGAAGTTAAATATTTCTTCATTTTTTTTAAATATTAACTAGAAAAATGTCTATAATATGCATATTATTAATCCAATTTTCCATTTCTAAATTTCTTAGATTTTATTATAAATAATTTTTAGTGCATAAACAACATTCTACCACTGCCACGTTAAAGTTGTGGCAAAAAGTTGTAAAATAATATGGTCCTAAAACTACACGTATGACTATGATGAGATAAATTTAGATTCTTTACTCATTGTTGGATTTTTTTTTTCATAATTAATAGTTTTCCCCTGCATTACACGGGTTAGTAACTAGTATATATTATAAAGTACTCATTTTGAGAATTTGATAGGTACAACAAAGAAGAAAGAGGAATTTGAACAAAGAAAAGTTTGAACTCTAGATATTATAAAAATGCTAAAAAATGTTAACCAGTTAAATTACAAACCCTCAGTAACTCAAAACTCAAAAGTACTCTTTAAGAGTGATTCAAAGTCAATAAAAGAAAAGAGGTCGATGGTCCAAAAAAGGAAAAAAAAAAATATTAAAGAAGTGTTAAGAGTGATTATTGATTGATGCTCCGAGCCTCTGAAAATATGGCATCCGCCACGTATATATAGATATAGTATTAAAAGCTGGAACATGTCCTGTATATCAGCACACTTCAGAGAAAGAACAATACCATTCTGGAAGGTGGAAGCTCTAGTGCTGAGAATAGAGCGAGAGATAATATAAACAAATGAAAAGGTATCATTAAATCTTATCTTTTAAGCAATTATATAAAGAGTATTCTCTCATTGATGTTCAAAGCATTGTTTTAAAGCCACAGATTGGGAGAACCTTGTCTTCGAAATGAAAATGGCCTTTTTAACTTCACTTTTTGCCTTTTAAACATGTATTTTTTTTCCACAAAACCTTCACTAGGTGTACAACAGAATTTATTCTGCAATAAACTCTGACACGACATCTCTATAGAATATAGTCCATAATAGTGCCTTTAAGGGGCTCTAAGGATTTCAATCCATGGCATTAAGATCTTGCATCACTATATATACGTATTCTTCTAATCTTCTCTACCAATTAAACATCGGTCTAGCTAGTCGCGACTAAAGAGTCATGGTTAGAGGTGGGATGTCAAAAGCAAAGATCCTTCTTCTTAGGTGATCTTAATGAAAAAAACTACTAGCTATTGATTATCTATATATATTTAATTTAACTAATCCATGAATCAAAGTTTAACTACTATATACCATAGCTCCTTTCTTTTCCCCATCTAGTCATGGTTTTATTTTCATTTGCTGATGGAACAGTTCTGTTCTTTCTTTTTTAGCTACATTATTTGCCAATGGGAATTTTTGCATTTGCATTTGTGTATATAATAGTGATTTCTCTCTAACCATCTTTGACATATATGAAAACCCTAATGCTGATTTGAGGCCATGCTAGTTCATGTAGGGAAGCTAAGGGAGTAGAGCGCCATTTCAGCAAGCTTGCAGGAGCACATAGACCAGAAAAATCAAGACAAGCAGTGAGTAGTGGTGGCAAGATTGATGATTCATCATGCTGGATTCCACATCCACGTACAGGGATATACTTCCCACAAGGCCATGATTGGGTTATGGATGATGTTAGGGAAGGTGCGGCTTCTTTCAATCAGAACTATTGGATGAGGGATGTTGATGGTGTTGAAAAGCCAGATGCTAGTACTCCACCTGATCAATATTACACAAATTCTTAATATAAATATTTTTTTTTTTCAATTTAATAACAATATATAAGATGAGAACCAAGGAAGGCTTGCTTGGTGAGTAATAGTGAACTTAATCTAAATGTTTGAAATAGTCTACAATTTATAAGATGAGAACCAAGGAAGTCTTGCTTGGTGAATGATACTGAACTTAATCTAAATGTTTGAAATAGTCTACAATTTATAAGATGAGAACCAAGGAAGGCTTGCTTGGTGAATAAAAGTGTACTAAATCTAAATGTTTGAAATAGTCTATGATCTATCAATAACTTACCCTATCCACAATATTTAAATTTATTGTACTCGCTCCATAATAATATGTCGTTAGTTTTTCCTCTTTTTTCGATGTAGACAAAATTCAGACTCAAGTACTTTATTTGATGACAAAAAATGTTATTGATTAATTTAATTGGAGTGTATGCATGACTAATTGACCAAGTTACCAATTGATATTTCTCAAAGAGTGGGGTTCAAGGTACAACTTGTGTAACTTTAAGCAATATTACATCATTCTTTGTGTTTTAATTGGATGTGAATTTTGACAAATTTATCATCGATTACATATTCTATATGTTTTTAACATGCATATTAATTTTTATGCTAATCGAATTTTATTTACAATTTGATCCATAAAATTATCTTTTATATATTATTTTGAATTTCAAAAACTTGAATCTAAACAATTAATTGATAACATATTTATTGATTTTTTATCACCCTGAAATTTTGTAAGCATGGAGAATATATGAAGATAATATATTCTAACGGTAGATTTATCAAAGTTCGGATCCAATTAAAAAATATTGAATAATGTAACATTGCTTAGAATTACACAAGTGATGACATGTCTATTGATTTTTATCACCTTGAAATTTTGTAAGGATTGAGAATATATTAAGATAATGTAATCTGACAGTGAATTTGTTAAATATTGAGTGCTATAACATTACTTAGAGTTACACTAAGTGTAACTTAAACTAAACCCATATAAATATATAAACACCATTGTCAATAGCAAAGATGGGGATTTGCCAATGGAACCTTTAGATATATAAACACCATTAAGAAATATTAATTGAATCAATAATTAGTAACTTGTTTAGAAAATAACCGATCAATACAACACATAGTGGAATATTTTTCTTTTCCTGCTTTGTGCATATTCATTGAGTATTCCAAATAAACCAATTAAGCACAATAATTAATATACTAACCTCTATATGCATCATGCGTGTGCTCAATTTTTTTATTTCTTTTATAACTTTCAAATAACTGGCATTCACCCACACTGTTGGTGGCCTAATTGAAAATGACTCGGGCTTCCATCCACCTTGCATGGGTTCAAGCACGGCCATCAGCACTTTGTGGGTGCCCTATCCATTTGTGCTCTAGGGTGAGTTGGATGTTGTTATGGTAACGCCCAAGCAATGTAGCCATGTGGGTTCCCCCCCCCCCCCCCCCCCAACTCATCTTTTTGTTTACCAAACAAAAAAAATGGCATTCAAGATTTATCCATGCGTCCAATTACATAGCAGCAATATAATGGATAATTTAAAAATGTAGAAACAACTTTTGACTTCTTAGTCTTTTATCATTTGATAATTGAGCTGAGAAATTTAAACCCTAAAATGTTTCAATTGGAAATATTAGAAGATATCAGTTGAATAACAACGTTGTTGGTAACAACTTTTGACCTATTTAACTTAATCTAAATTTAAATGCGTGAAACTCTCTCCTAAATACTTGAACCTTGACCTTTGCACTCCTTACCTCACAAGAAATTGTATTTGCGGAATGAACATCACGCTAAGGGTGAGCGAAAATAAACCAAGCTTGAACATATAATCTTTTTTGATATTGAGTTTAAGGCTCGTATTCAAAATTAAATAAAAATAAAAAATCATAAATTTTCAATTCTAGATTTGTTTACATCCTTACTTCTTACTATTTGTTCTCTTTTCTTTCTTGCACTACCATACTACAACCAAAAATAGTGTAAGGGTTCGTTTGGTTGGAATGGTGGAAAAGTGGGAGGATAGAAAATGGAGAAGTGATAAAAAAGTGGAAGGATAAAAAATTTAGTTTTCTCTTGTATGTGTTTGGTTGAATTGATAGAAAAGTAGAAAAATAGAAAAGGAAAATTGGTATAAATTTACAATTATGTCCCTTAGTAACACATTTCAAAAAAAAAAAAAAAACTGTATACCTCTTAAAAAAAAGCACAAGCCTCGATCCAACTAAAATAATATTAAAAGTTGTTGGGGGGAGCCAAGGACAATTTCATCCAACTGAACTCTCATGTTTTCCCTTGTATTTTCTCTCCAATTTGGACAAATCATTTTTTGGTGCGGCTCGGAGAGAAAATAGCCAGGCCCCACCGATTTTTTCCTCCCTTCCCCCTCTCAATCAAACACCCATTTCACTTATTTTCTCTTCTCTTTTTTCCATCTTCCAAAATCACCCCCACCAAACATACCATAAGTTGAATCCCTACTTTGAATGATACCAATGTGTTATTATTGGGGACACTGTTACACTCAAAGTATACACACTATCATATGGACTAAAAACAAACGTGTAATAAAATTTTCCGTTCTAAATATTATTCAAATACCAATCCGATCCAATCTGAATATTATTTTCAAATACTACCTATCTTCTTAAAAAAAAAAAAGAAAAGAAAACAGTACTACCTGGCATTGTTATTAAACTAAAATGAATCACCCTCTTGTTACACCTTGGTCCAAATTCTAGTTCATTCCGGCTTCTTCCATTCTAGCTTATTTCGGTGCATTTCGGCCGATACATAAATTTATCCTGGTATTGATAAATGCATAAAATTTTGAGATTTTCAAGGTTTAATAACTGTTACCTGTAGGAAGCGACCATCGTAGGTCACCCGCACCCACTTCAATTGTTACTGGTCCTTTTCTTTTCCTTCTTTTCTTTTGAGTTTCGTCTTAGAGCATTAGCATTCGATATCTATAAAAAAAAAAAAAAAAAATCTCATTTTACCATATCAAAAGCTACTTTATCTATTATACCATACCATTTTGCAATACACTCAACATCCCAAATTTTTTTTTTTTGGGTCACTTTCTTTAAATATTCTTTTTTTACTATTTCTCTTTCTCCTTCTTCCTCTCTTACTCTCTTTTCCTCTTAAGCAACCAACAATCACCACATCACAGTACCACCACCAGACCAGCATCCACTATATCATAGTGCCACCACTAGACCACCAAGCAAACCCACTAAACCCATATATAAACCCACACACACAACACCCAAACCCACAAACGCACCATTGTTCTTCAACCACCACCTCGCTAAACACACCACCCACCCAACCACCACGGCAACAACCCACCCCACCACCACCACCACAACAACATCCTTCCACCGCCACCACCACCACCACGAACCTATAGATGCATAGAAATGCACGAAAAAATCAAAGCAATATTCACAAAACTGAAAGCCCCAAAATTTGAATCTAAAAGGCAAAACTCATCCCAAAATCCATCAATAAATCAAAACCCATAGCAAATTTCAACCCCAAAACCCATTAGAACCCACCCAAAATCAAAACCCATGAACCATAAATCAACCTATCATAACCCACACCAGACTTGAGAGACCTATAACCCACGACCCACACCAAACTTGAGAGAGCCACGACCCACGCCAAACTTGCTACGACCCATGTCGAACTTGATGCACCGATGATCTGCGATGAATCCACAACCCATGGAGATGACTAAGAGAATACTGGCCAAATCGGTTTGGTCAAGTGGCTTGCGGTCACCTATGATGGTGGTGGCTTACGGCGGGGCCTGTGACAGTGGGTCTAGCCATGGTGGCTTGGTGATGGTATTGATGTCCACCATGAGTTTGGGTTTAAAGATGAGATAGCAAAACAAGAGAAAGAGGAAGAAAGAGAAAGTGAAATGAAATAATGAGAAAAGAGGAGAGAGAAGAATCAGATAATAAAGAAATAATTTTTATTATACAATTTTGCTACAGTACCATCTTAGATATAGGATGGTATTGTAGCAACGTTGTAAAATTTTTTACAATTAGAGCATTCACATTGGGTAATGTAAATGGTATATGTTGAGGAATTTTAGCATCAAAGCAGAAAACAAGCCATTACCCAAATTTTTAATTGTAAAATTTTTTACAATAATGCTACAGTATTGTCTTACTTGTATGACGTAACTGTATGACGATACTGTAGCAACTGGTATAATATTAAATTAATTTTTACTTGTACCACCTCACACTCTTTGTCTCCCACTCTCCCTTTGATCTCACTTCCTCTTTTCTGATTCTCTCTCTCTCTCTCTTTCTCTCTCCCCTTTCAGTCCTCACTCACTCCCTCTCTTCTAGCTTTATCTCTCTCTCACTGTGTGGCATAGTTGGGTTTTTTCTCACTTCCTCTTCTTTGGGTTTCTCTCTCTCTCACGACGTGGTTGGTTGAGATCGGCGTGGGTGTGCTTGGTTGCTTGGTTTGACGTGGGTAGTGGGTGTGCTTCGTTGGGTTTTCTTGGTCCTTCATGTGGTTTGATAAGTGTGTTTGCTCGGTCCAATGTGGGTTTACTTGGTCTAATCTCCACCGATCTACTGTGTTTTGGTGGTAGATGGTTGCAGCGGCAGTGGGTTTGATGAGTGTGGGTGTGTGTGTGGTTGAGTTTTTGACTGACGTAGTGGTAGCGGTAGGGACTTGCAATGGTGGTGGATTTTGATGATGGTGGAGGTGAGGGTTGCTGTGGTTGTGGTGAAGTGGTGGGTAGTGGGTGATTGATGATGGTGGAGGTGGGGTTGTTGTGGCAAGTGGTTTGATGATGTGGATTCGTGGTGCTGTGGTGGTGACAATGGCAATGGGGTGGTGGGCAGAGGGTAGTAGGCATGGTGGCAGCTTGTTTGGTTATTTTTTAATGGGTTTGTGGTTGGTTTTTGGATGGTTTGTGGCTGGATATTTGCTGGGTTTGTGGTGGGTTTGGTGTCATGGTGGTTGCTGTGTGGTGGTGACTGGGTTGCTATGTAGAGGTGGTGTGGTTGCTATGTGGAGATGTGGTTCAGAGAATGGTAGAGAGATAGAAATTAGAAAGGAGTAATAGATAATTTTATATTATTTTACTGTGTAATTTATATTATTTTGATGTGCTGAATGGTAAAATAAAAATTGAGATGTTGGGTTTATTATAAAATGATACGATATAAATGATAAAGTAGTTTTTGAGATGGTAAAATAAGATTATTTTTTTTTGGGTAAAAACCAAATGTGAATGCTCTTACCAATCCAGATAATACATCATTTAATGATTTGATACTAAAATGTAGCAACATATAGCATTTCCAAGTCCGGGTTTAACCCTTCTATTGATTGTCCACCCATTTGCTTTTACTCTCTAGTTTTTGTTTTCCAAATTTTTTGTTTTGTGAGCCACTCCACGTGTGACTACCAGCGTGATTTTAATTTTTAAAGGAGAGTTAAAAGCTGGCCAAATTTTTTAAATAACTATAAAATCTAAGCTATATTATTAGCTAGCCAAGGTTTGAAACTATTTTTGTTTCTACCAAATCGAATCCTTTGGACTCGATTTTACTGTTAGCAAATCGATTTCTAAAGACTCGATTTCCATGAGGTGCGTAGCTGACGTGGAAGAAAAAAATCTACGTGGAAATCGAGTCTCTAAGATTCGAGTTCCCTCAGAAAAAACCCAGAGCCCCCATCGCAGAATACCTATCTTCCTCCTCCGTTCTTTTTCTCCTTTTTTTTTTTTTTTTTTTGTTCTTTCTCCATCTTCTGTCCCAAGACAGCTCTTCCTTCTTCTTCTTCTTCTTCTCCCTCCTTAAACATCCAAACCCTTTTCTCAAAATCCCAAACCCAAAATTCACGATCTCAGCACCGAAGCGCCATAGGTTTGACGATCTTGGCACCGGAGCGATTTCCATCGCCTGAAGTTTTCGCCGCCTGAGTTTGGTCGAAATCGGCGCCTGGGTTGCTGGGTACGTGTTCTTCTCTTCCACTAGAGCGGCGGCGAGAAACCACGATCCGATTTCCATCGCCTAAAGTTTTAGCCACTGGGTTTGGTCAGAATCGACGCCTGGGTTACTGGGTACGTGTTCTTCTCTTCCATTGGAGCGACGACAAGAAACCACGATCCGATTTCCATCGCCTGAAGTTTTCACTGCCTGGGTTGCTGGGTACGTGTTCTTCTATGGACTTCTTCTTCGGAATTTTGATTTTTGGATTTTTGGGTTATGATTTCTATTTGACAGAACTCGAGTCCACAGGACTCAAGTTCTATGCCGACGTGGACCAAGTGTCCACATCAGCTACGAACAATGTTGAAATCGAGTTCATTGCACTCGATTTAGCATTCCAAAATCGAGTCCTTTGGACTTGATTTGTTATAAACCAAATTTGTTTCAAACTTTTGTTAACTAATAATATGTTTAGATTTTATAGTTATTTAAAAAATTTGGCCTAAAAAGCTTGCAGGTTTTGTGTCTTCTCCCCTATGCATGTTATTGTTTATTTATTTATTTTTATACAAGATAAAACATTCATTAACAAAAAGAGGAAAAAGTACACAATAACACAATAAAGACGCCAGGCTTGTACAAAATTTAGATTTAGCATAATTACTTTTTTTTTTCTAGTAAATATTATTGTTATTATATTCTAAATAATTGTTATGATTATTATAATAATAATTATTACTAGCCTCTGAGCACGCGTGTGAGCGGTGCTCAGAAACTCTTCTATTTTTTGGGTAAATATTAATAATTTGCATTTATTATAATATAAAATTTCTACCTTTTCCAATCACCAAAAAAAAAAAAAAAATCTAAGGATGTGATGAATACGTGGGGTGAGTTTTGTAAATTGGAGGAATTTTAAAACTAACAAAGAGTGATCCTATTTTGTAGAGAGTTAGTGAGTAGAAGTAGTAATTTAAATCAATGTAAAAATAGGAGCTTAGTAGAAGTAGGAAAGCATTTCAACGTAGAAGTAAAAATTTATTATTTTTATCAATTTACTATTTTAACCCTATTTTTAAGTTTTAGGTAGAGGTATTTTTGACCAAAAAAAAAAAGCAATAACTAACTTTCTTTTGTCAATTTACTATTTTAACCCCATTTTTAAGTTATTAGTTAATTAATTTAGGGGTATTTTTGACAGGAAAAAAAACAATAACTAACTTTCTGAATCTTCTTAATATATACTAGTCTTTGAGCAAACGCTCACGCGCGGAAGCACGTGCTCAGAGGCTCTTCTATTTTTGGGTAAAAATTAATAATTAGTATTTATTATAATTTGAGATTTTTACTTTTTCCAATCACAAAAAAAAAAAAAAAAAAAAAAAAAAAAAATTCTAAGGGTGTAAAAAAAAAAAAAAAACACGTTGGGTGAGTTTTGTAGATTAGAGGAATTTTAAAATTAACAAAAGAGTGATCCTATTTTGTAGGGAATTAGTGAGTAGAAGTAGGAATTTTAATCAACGTAAAAGTAAGAATTTATTAGAAAGAGGAAGGCATTTCAACTTAGAAGTATGAATTATTATTTTTGTCAATTTATTATTTTAACCCGATTTTTAAGTTTTAGGTAAGGGTATTTTTTACAGTAAAAAAAGTAATAACTAACTTTCTTTTGCCAATTTACTGTTTTAATCCCATTTTTAAATTGTTAGTTAATTAATTTATGGGTATTTTTTACATCAAAAAAAGCAATAACTAACTTTTTAAATCCTCTTAATATATACAGATAAAATAGATGATTGGATATGAGTTTGATAAATTATGTGAATTATGAACTTCTAATTTTAAAATTCATGATAATTAAAATAAAAATATTGGTTTGACGAAGAATATACACACACACACACACACACATTAGCCTCATTGCATGTGTGAAAAACTGTATTTTGCCAATTTACTGTTTTAATCCCATTTTTAAATTGTTAGTTAATTAATTTATGGGTATTTTTTACATCAAAAAAAGCAATAACTAACTTTTTGAATCCTCTTAATATATACAGATAAAATAGATGATTGGATATGAGTTTGATAAATTATGTGAATTATGAACTTCTAATTTTAAAATTCATGATAATTAAAATAAAAATATTGGTTTGACGAAGAATATATATACACACACACACACATTAGCCTCATTGCATGTGTGAAAAACTGTATTTTTTTTAATTTTATATATAACTTTTATTTTGAAGAAAACCTAATTTATAAGTGAATAAATCAATTTTAAACTTAATAGGAGAGTGGTCTTATTTTTCAGGTAATGTTTTAGTGGGAGTTAAAATTATATTTTTACCAAATTGTCCTTTAGTTTTGTTTCTACTTTTTTTTTAAAATCTAATTTTGTTTCTACTTAACCATAGGAGAGTAAAGACATTTTTAAACTAAAAAAAGAAGAATTCAAACAAAAAAAACTACTTAAGTAATAGTACAAGTAAATAGATAGATATAAACCAAAACATCAAATAATTTTAAGTGTAAGCGAAAATCAAACGCTAAATCTTAAATTCAAACGTTAGAAATTTTACACCCTGCTATCCGGTACACTGCATAACTAACCAAAAAGGTCTTAACTTCTTGAATGTTCAACGATCTCATATTAAAATAAAAAGACGGTTTTGAATTCTCTCTCTCTCTCTCTCTCTCTAAAATGTTCTTTCTCAAAGTTCTTCTTCGAAACTTTATCTAACTTTCCCATCTCTCTCTAAAAAATCTCTATTAAATCGCTTAAAGAGTTAAAAAGGTTTCTTTTTGGTGAAGCTATTATATAGTAGTGTATGACGAGCTCATCGGAGCTCTTCCACAGCCGGAGGCCTCGCGTGGTCCGCGGCTGCCCCGATCTATGGTTCGATCGGAGCTCTCATCGGCGCGATCACTGCAATTACCACGTTTATCATCTTCTTCATCATCGCCAAGATTCCCAACCCTCCGATCCTATCCGCCGATCCATTCACGTAAGACCTCACATGGTAACCTTTTTTTTTTTCTAAGGATATTAATTTGAGATTGTTGCTATCAGCAGCTGAAATTGAATATATTTGTGTGTGTGTGTGTGTGTGTGTGTGTCTATGATAATTTATTTAATTTTCTTTTTGGAAATTTAAATTAGATCAATATCAGTATATCACAATCAGGACTATAGCGTAGAGATTGCTTCTTCTTTTTTTCTTTTTTTTCTTTTTTTCTCTTTAAAAAAAAAATTAAGTAGTATCTCAGAATTTGAGGACAAACAAAATTGCTTTTTTTTTTTTTGTTTTAAAGAAAAAAAAATTGTATTTCAGAATTTGAGATCAAACACAAAATTCATATTATTTTATAGAGTTTCTTAACAACCTTCAAAATTATTTGCAGATGAAGCTTACTCTATTTTAATATTTATGATGATCTGTTGTAGATTATTTATGAGAATTTGCGGTGAACGAGTATTTCTAGATATATTTTCTTTTCTTAGTATAGTTGCAAATTTATATATATCCATTCGTCCAATTACATAGCAGTAATGTAGCCGATAATTTAAAAATGAAGCAACAACTTTTGACTATTTAGTATTTGAATGTGTCAATTGAAAACTTCGGAAGATATTAGTTGAACAACAACGTCGTTGATAACAACTTTTAACTTTTTTTTTTTTTTGTAATTTTTTTGTACGTGAGATATAATTCTTACTCTAGTCTAATTTATATATATATATATATATATATATATAATTCTCTCATAGAGTCTAAAACTCCAGCTAAGGTATGTAGCTAAAATCTCCAAAATTGACCCGATCCAACACAACATGCCTGGTTGGATTGGTTTTTAGGAGTTGGTAGGTTGTGTTGGATTGTTAAAAATTTTTTCATGGTGGATCAGGTTGGGTGTAGGTCAGTAGATTCACAAATTCACTTAACCTAATTCGACCCACTTATATTTAATATATAAAAAATATATTATATAATTTTATTATTTACTTTTTTGTTTATCAATTGAGTTGTGATAAAATTATATATATGACATTCTACTAAACATAGAATGATAAAACTAGTTTACGTTTATTTTATTTCTCAACTGAGTTGAGATAGAATTATTTGATATCTTATAGCTAAATTCAATGTCATTTGGTTTGATTATTTATGTTGGTTTGATGCACTACCAACGTATTATTTGTGTTGGTTTGAACCTTGAAGCGCTAAATAAAAAAGCTTGTGATGGTTTGGTGCTATACTCAGGTTTATTAACTTATAAATTTGATTTAATTTGTGCTAGTACTATTATAATGCTCGTCTAAAAATAACAAATAAAAAATATCCAACCTATGGGTCCAACTCGATCCAAGTGGGTTAGGTTGGATATTTTTTAACCTGACTATGATGGGTTAGATTGAAAAAAACTCTCAACCCAATCCCACTTGCCTCATACACACCTCTGTCCTCATTTTTTGCCCCTCACCCACAAGAACTTGTAATTGTAAAGTGATTGTTACTCCAAAGGTGTGTGGTGGTCAACTTTTGACTTTTAATTGGCTTATAAAATTACATTTTTCCCAATAAGCTTCCATCTCTCTTTAACTCCATTACAATATATAAGTAAAAAACATATCTTATTCCATTCTTTTTCCCTTTGCAAACCATACAAAGGAAAGAGAAAAATATTATTTTCCTTTCTTTTCTTCTTCTTTCCCTATTTTCAAAAAAATTTTTTTTTTCTATTTCTTTATCATTTTCTTCCCTTAATTTATTATGAGTTTGGTTGATGTATGCCTTTAGGACATATATTAATCATCTATTTTAGGAAATTTATTTATAAGAAATTAAAGAAGGTATAAAAAAGTTAGTCACTTTTTCATTTTTCCATAAATAATTTTTT
Source organism: Castanopsis chinensis (assembly GCA_032878915.1). Lineage (NCBI taxonomy): Eukaryota > Viridiplantae > Streptophyta > Magnoliopsida > Fagales > Fagaceae > Castanopsis > Castanopsis chinensis. Next base: position 6,712,797 of record JAVQMG010000106.1, read on the forward strand.
AAAATGGTTTACTAATGTATGCTTTAAGAGCAAATGTTAGTAAAACCTATTTGTTATTAGAGTTGTAAAAGAATTAAGCTATTCATAAACCACTCAAGCTCAGGTTGCTCGGCTTGGAAAAAAGACTTATTGATGTTTGTTTGTTTAACATACGAGCTAAGCTCAAATCCAAGTTTAAACTTGACTATTAATTATTAAATGAGTAAAGCTCAAACATATAATGTGTTTGTGAATAAGTTCTTAAACACGGGGCTTGATTTAAGTTTACATAATATTATATGTTTATATATATATATATATATATATATATATATATATAATTGTCTAAAAATATACATATCCAGACTTGACACTGGATTGTGTAAGAATGTAAATAAGTTCATGCAAAATCAAGTTCTTATTTTTAGTTTGTTGATAAATATGAATAGTCCATTCATGTAATAAAATTATATATAATTTTTAACTATACAAGGTTGGTGAATCTTATTTTTATAAATTCATAAAAGAAAAATGCTCTGTCTAATAATCTTAAATAACATAATTTCAACTATAATATAATTTTTAATTATTATTATATATTTGTGAAAGGGCAAAAAAAAATTTTCATGGTTTTACCATATATGAAAAGAAAATATGTTAACAAGTAGCTCATGATGATAAGCTCAAACTGGTTCCATAAGGAGATAAATCAAGTTTGAACATATAATCTTATTTGACGTAGAGTTTTTGCATCATATTCAAGATAAAATTAAATAAACAATCATAAACTTTCAATTCTATACTTATTTACAGCCTCTACTTCTTACTCTTTACTTTACTTTTCCCGCTCCCCCGACTACAACCAGAAACAATATAAGTTTAGAGACTTAAAAACAATGTAAGTTGAATCCTTACGTCGAACTATACCAATGTGTTATTATTGTGGACTTACGATTGCAAAAACTATTAATCCAAATCCAAATTCAAATAGAGTAACGATAGTCACGTATTTTTGATTTATTGTACTCACTGTACACACTATTACATAAAACCGAAAGAAATCGTGTTTTAAAGGAAGTGTATATAGAGAGCATTCAATAGCAATTAGTAAAGTCTATAACAAGATAATTCTATCCAAATTCCAATTGGATCCGCAGTGCAGGTGCAGCATGAGTATGTATGTATGTATGTATGTGGGTATGGTATGACCCTCCTAAAACCATTCCTCACGCAAATCGTCTTTCGTTCCCAACTAAAAAAAAGATTGCAAAGAATTGAATTTGCAGTAAAAAAATGCTAGTACTTACTACGTAACCAACCAAAAAAATAAAAATCAAAATCAAAATTCTCCTTAATCTTCTTGAATCTTCAGCGACCTCATATTATATTAAAATAAAATAAAAAACGGTTTTGAAATCTCTTTCTCCGAAGCTCTCATAGACTCGCACTTCACACTTCAACTTCGCCCTCTAAAAAATAATTCTTTCTCATCATGTAATTCGTCGAAGCTTTCACTAACTTTATCTCTCTCACGTTTTGAAAAAGGCAGTTTATTTAAAGCGCTTAAAATAAAAAAGAGATGAAGTTACTTTATAAGCCAAAATAGATAGCGTATGAGTATGACGAGCGCATCGGAGCTCTTCCACAACCGGAGGTCGTCTCGGGTGGGCCGCGGCAGCCCCGATCTATGTTCCGATCGGAGCTTTCATCGACGCCAACACTGTAATTATCACGTTTATCATCTTCATCACCATCACCAAGATTCCCAAGCCTCTGATCCTCTCCGGCGATCCCTTTACGTACGACCTCACCTGGTATTTTATATATATATATATATATATATATATTTTTTTTTTTAAGATTTTAATTTGAGATTGTTGCTCTCAACAGCTGAAATTGCCTTCGATTTTATTGATTTTGATATATAAGTGTATATACGATAATACAGCTGAAATTGAATATATTTGTGTGCATATATATATATATATATATATTGGATAATTTAAAAAAAAAATGTATTTTTGGAATTTCAAATTTACCAGGTGAAATCATTGTAACACGATCAGTTCTATAGGGTAGAAATTGCTTTTTTATTTTTGGGTTTAAATTATTATTATAAATTGTATTTCATTTTAGAACATCAAAATTTAATTTTGAGCAAACAGATGAAGCTTACTTTACTTTTTATGATCTGTTGTAGCTTATTTATGAGAATTTGCTGTGAATGAGAATTTTCTGGATGTATTTTCTTTATCTAAATAGTTGTAAATTTAATAATATAGCCTTATGGTTGTGTTTGTTTGTTAGAATTGATCACAATGGTTAAGCATATATGGTTTTGTGAATTCTTAAGTTAAGCACAAATTACAACCGCAATAACCACAATCTATGTTAACCTACTCCGCAAGAAATTTCCTCTATTGAAGAAATTGGTACAATGAATTTATACCCACAAAACCTTTGGTAGACTTGATTCGACTTGTAATATTAACAAGCGGCCTGTTTGCCTCCCTCCCGAACTCTAGATTTTTTCAAGAGAACTCCTCCACGAGCAAACTCAACCACATCAACTTGGAACTCCAGTACACTATTGAAGTCACCAGTAAAGGTTAATGAATCTTTGTGGCTTGAATGGGATTGAGAAACTCAATAGAGATTTTAACCAGTAGTTTAGGCTCAAGGAATTTTGGCTCTTACCCACGTCTTAACGTGACGACTCTTCTGAAAAACATGCGAAGTTGGGTCTTTTATAGGTAGGTGAAGGTCTGGTCTTGATAAGAAAATAAATGAGTAAAGAAAAAACTAGCACAAATTTGCTCAAGCAAACTCGCGGAGACGTCACGGTTATGCCAACTTCTAGAGGTCATGTCTCACATATTTCAAATGGAAGTTGGGTCAAGAGCCTTGTAGTTCAACTGACACCTCTTAAAGTTTCCTATGAAGACTTCCTATGTTTACTTTCCAACAAAGCAAGTTTCACTTAAAAATTCACTACAGTGTAAAAAATATGGGCAAAAGATTGTCAACTCATCATCTTTGAGCATATCATAACCTCGTCTTCTTTCAACAACATCTGAGCCAAACTCAACCTGACACAATTCTATGGAACAACCCAAATTTGAAATGTTTTGGCATTAGGATTTGTCAACTCATCTAATAAATCTAGCATTACTGTGCAACCAGAGGGAAATTATATATTTATCTGAAGATTTGGGTTCTAGCTGATTTATGACAATTTTTTTTTGGTTGAAATAGCTATTCCTATTGGTTTTTATTTATTTATTTTAAATTTGGTTTCAGATTTTATAATTTCATCTAATCATCATCTTATGATTGTGTTGAATTGTTAGCATTTTGCATATCCATTTTTTAAAAATATGTAAGCATAATCCAAATCATTTTTCACCCTTGTGAAGCAAGGCATAAGCCTTGAGGCATTAAGGCCAAGCCTTTTGAATTTATTGTTTACAATTATAAGTTTATAACTAATTATAATGTTTGGTTTTTGTAGAAATATTATTAAATTTTTTTCACATCATTTATGTTTTCATGAACTTGTTTTGTTAGGTTTATCAACTTATATATATGTATATATCAAACTATTTAAATTTTTTGCAAAATGGTTATATTTTGATCCTTCTGGAATTGTCTTTGTGCTCCCCCCCCCCCCCCCCCTCCCCCCAAAAAAAAATCTTTGGAATTAACTGACTTCAGTAAATTTTAACCATTAGACATATAAAAAGTCACAATGCACGTATTTGTTCACCTTGTGTGAATAAGTTGATAAATTGTCTATGATGTAAATTGTGAAGCATGTTGAATGGGCTTAAGAACTTTTTGAATTTTAGGGGGGAAGGGCATAAAATTAGATAGGTGGCATGAACTGCTTCTCTTTGTAGTTTTTGTTCCCCTCTCAGCATAGTACATATTTTGGGTGAAAAGTACCAGGAATAGCAACTAGTTGTTTGAAATTCATTTGTGACTTGTCATTGTGTCCTCTGTGATCTCCAATAATTAAGGTCATCATCTGAGTGTTTATAAGTACTTTTAATTGTTATCTTTCTTATTGGGGGGAATTTCAGGGGCGAAAATACTTTCCTTAAAATGAACCTGGGACACTTAATCATAATAGTGGTTTTGTTTATGTGTCTGTGTGGTGAAAGCATGAGATTCAAAATCAATATTGGTACAGTGGCTCAGTGCCTAGAGGTTCATACTTTTTCCCCTCATTTGTATATTGTGTTGGCTTGATAAGGAGCGTGCGCAAAGTACAAGTCAATTTGTTTCAAGCAACAGTGCCAACACAGAAAATTTAAGCAGCACAAGTAGGCCGAGGTTGATTGAAAATGAGGACAGGCTTCCTGGAGCTGTGCTGCTTGCAAGGGCAAGGCTTTTGGAGAGGTTGAGAGGGGTGCCTCTTTCTGCAAACAGGTCAGTTCTTCCTGTGATATGCAATTTGGTACTTTTCAAGGGTGAGTTTGGACATTACATGAAAATTATTATCTATTTTATGTCATCAATAATATGTTTATGCCAAAATTGTCACTATACATCTGCGCAATACCAAGGTTGACAGCAACCAATGCTGTTGATGGTGAAGTTATGAAAGTATTGAATCGATCAATCTAATATCATATTTTCAGGTCTGATGATGGATCCAATTTTCTTCTCTGGCTCCACTTTTAGATGGACCTCTATGTGTAAAAACTGGGTTATAGTGACCCATTTAATTCTTATGGAATGGCCAGAAACATCTTCAACTTTCTTGCAATTAATTATCCTGTACATGATGTTTGTAATTTAAATTTATTATGACAAAGTTTTTTATGACTGGAGGAATTGCATAGTGTGTGTGCACGCTGGATTGCATTAGCAGTCCTATACTGTTAAGGGATGTTTAGCATATCACAAAACTAGGCCAACCCAGAACAACATAACTGGTTTAATTGTTTTTTAGTTCAAAAAACTGGTTCAAAATGGGATGAAATATGTTCCTTAAAAAACCTAGTTTTTACTTTGGTTCTTTCAAGTTTTGAAAATTTTGATGTTTTCACGCGCATATTCTCACCATAAATCTAGTTTTAAATTAGAAAATTTTGCATGCATATTAAGTAAAACTGGTTTTGATATGATTCTAGACAAACTTGAAATAAAATAAAACCAGTTAAGTTTAGTTTTTGGTTCATCTTTTATTAGAACTGAACTAGCTTGGTTGCTTGCCAAACATCCCTTATTGTCTGAATTGGGTTGGTAGTTTAATGGGATGATTCAAAGGGGTAGCTCCTTCTCCTGATCATGCCTGTTGGATTTGTGACAGATGGTTGAGGTTGTGGCACAACAGTTAAAGGGTTATCACTTTTTTTCTTTCAATTAGATATGATGTCTTTTTATGTGAGATTGATCTGACGTGGTGACAACTGTCGAAATCCATGGAATTCCCTATGGAGTTTGGAATCTCCAAAGGAGCCACATCCCTGATTAAGTTGACAACATTTAAAAAATGATGAGTTGCACTAGAGCTCTGTTGTCATGCTTACTTGCTCCCTCTGTATGAAATTTTAAATTGCAATTGAAGTTCAATTAGGCAGTCATTTGTGATCCTAACTTTGGGGACCCACTATAATTTTGCTCTGAATTTCCCTTTGGAGGATTTGAACTTGGTTTAGTAATTGCAATGGCTAATTCTACTGGCTCTCATCAACGGGTTCAATTATGAGTCTCAGAGAACATCTTGCCCACTTACCAGAGAGAGTAGTGTATTCCTTTAATCTCATTTTATGACTTAATATTAATAGTGCAGCAATTCAGGCAGTTGGGACAAGACACTAATTTATTGTGAAAATATTCTCCTAATATATTTTATTTCTTTTAACAAATGCTGAATTCTATGCTTGTATTCATTAAATGTGTAACAATATGGGAATTTTATATATTCACAAATTATTGGTGAATATCTCTTGTGCCACTAAATTGTCTTTGAAACGGTTGGACTGATTTGAATGGATGGCTTCTTCAACCATTGTGTTTCTCATTCAATTTTGATAGTTGTCAAATGTTTCTAGGGCTTCTGTTCTCTTTAGGATATTTCCAGAATCTTGCACTGCTAAATTCTTTGTTAGATTATTTTCATATCATTAACTGTCATTTGCTGTGAATTTCTGCTGCTGATACTACTGACATCATCCTCACTACTGTTGCTGCTGCTTGTGCTACTATAGATATCATTTGTTGCAGCGTGCACATGGTATTATGGTCTTATAGACTAGTTCTCAAAATATTTTGAATGTGAAGATCTTTCTTCCCTATTCCTTGAATCAAGATAATAGTCTCTTGTTTCATTTTTCTTTTTTATTTAGGGGTAGTGGGAGACCTTTGTCAGAGCACACTGAATTAATGCTTGAAGATGACGTAAGAGAGCTTGTTGATGATCAGGACGTGGGTACTCAAGCATCAGTGGGTCAGTCAGCTGGAAGCTCAACCATTACTAGCCTGACCTCTCGACTTGAGAGGCTACAATTATTCTTAAAACCGAAGAAGAAGCCACCTGGTCTCAGTCAGGAGGCTTTAGATTGTTTGCACCTGGAGGTTTTCAGCAGCAAGGTTGAAGGGGCGGTATCAAGAGCTTCCCAGGATTGTAGTATATGTCTAGAGACATTTGTGGAGGGAGACGCACTTACACGCTTGCCATGTTCCCATAGGTTCCACTCTGTCTGCTTGGATCCCTGGGTTCGAACTTGTGGTGATTGCCCATATTGTCGCAGAACTATAGTAACAAGTCACAGCAAAGCATCAAAGAGTTAGATTTTTTTTACTAGAAATGTTTTTGTAATCTGGGTTTTCCTACACGTGTGAAAGTTTTGACACTGACCAAATTATGTCTATAATTTGTAATTGTGTGCATATGTAATTATTGTATCTCTTGCTCTATTGTACACACGAGAAAATCTAGTCACATTGTATTTCTTGACTACTATTTTGAAATTTGAATACGTGGAAATTTTTTTTTTTTTTTTCCATTTAACCATAAATTTTTAATAATTTGGTTAGTGATGTTTGCAAAACAACATGGAAAAATAGCATCTCGAGTTTTTAAAACTCAAGTTTCATGATAAAACTTGAGTCTTAAATGCTCGAGTTCCTGAGCTAGCAAACAAAATGTATTCACGTGGAATCTACATAGAACTTGAGTTTATAATACTCGAGTTCCACCATTCAAGACCGTGTCCTTTTTTTGTACTTCTTTCTTATTTGCTTCTGCAGATTCTTCCTCTGATTTTTAGATTGTTCTGCTTCTTTGGATCTGCGTTCTCCACATTTCTGTTTCTCTTCTTCGGATATGCATTTTTCAGATCGTGTTCTCTGTACTTCTTCCTTCGGTTCTGGTTGTCTTCCTTTGGATCTAGTTCTTCTTCTTCTTCTTCTTCATCTTCATCTTCGTTCTTAAAGTACTTCTACAGAACTAGAGCTTGAGAAGCTCAAGTTTCACATGGATAAATTGCTCCACCTCAGCACTAGAACTCGAGTCTTTGAGGCTTGGGTTTGTCACCAAACTCGATCTTCATAGACTTGAAATGCTAGTTTCCTAAACGGTTTCAAAACCATGCTTACTAACAAAATAATCTCTAAAAGTTATGCTAGATGGAAAATCCCTGAATATGTATTTTAAGTTACTGTTTTAGATTACCTTTTGATCTCTTTCTTCTATTCAGCAAATTTAGAAGTTATTGGCGGTCAAAGCTCACAAAGCCTATGAATGATGTTGGAAGGACCCAAGTAGTATTGTGGCCCAAAGCATGCACACCTATAAATATATATATATATATATATATATATATATATATATATATATCTGAAAATAAAATAACACAAATAAAAAATGCTTTTAACTTTTCTATTTTTTAATAAAGTAAAAAAATGATTTTAACTTGAACATAATAGAATAGACTAATTGAATGAAAGGAGAAGAGAACAATTATTAAACTTATGCTTTGGTCCTTGTTCTATTTTTCATTTTTATCATTGCCAAAACAATACTATAAAATTGTCATTGGCTTAAAAAGTCTTTTTTTTTTTTTTTTTACTATTTACCTTATTTTTGCTACTGTTCAGTTTACTTTTTGCTACTATTCAATTTACATGAACTAGAGAAATAGTTTGGCATTGGCTTAAAAAGCCAGTTTTTTTTTTTTTTTTTACTATTTAACTTATTTTTGCTACTATTCATAGGTCTCATTACTTTTTTTGTGCTATTTATGGGTCAAACTGTACTATTTCAACTACCTTTTAGCTTTGTCTACCATATTTTCAGCAAAAAATTTTCATTTTCAGCTAAATAAGCTATTTCCAAACATACTTTAACAAAATGTTTTTAGTTTTAGCTAAATAAACTATTTCCAAATGGACTTGTTATAGTGTGGTTAATTGACTCCCGTAAAAAATTTAAAATTTGACTTTGGATCAATGATTGTGGTTAAAAGGTTCTTGTAAGAAATTTAAAATTTGATTTTAGATCAATGGTTTTAGGCAGAATTTGAACATAAATCCTTTATTTGAGAAAAAAAAACTTTATATTTTAAGAAAATTAGAACCCAATAACCCACAAATTAAATTGAATTGATTATAAAAATAAGAATTTCACCAATTACCTAGCATCATTTTTTTGGTACCTTTTGTTTGGTTAAATTTTAGTATAACTAGTCGCATACCGCCACATTGCACGCGATAATTTTTTTAAAGTTATCTCATATATATATATATATATATATATATATATATATTATTGTTTTACTTTTGTCTATGTAACTTATGTAAAATTCTTATATGGTAAAATTATCCAAATCATGCTATGTAATAGAATAATATTATATTCTTTATAATGCAATAGGATAACATTTAACAATCAAAGAGAACAAAAAAGAAAAAAACTTAAAACACAAAATTAAATTGCATCAACTCAAAGTAGAGTTCTTAAAAATACAAAAAATTAATAACCTAAAGCAGAGATGCAAGAAAAATAAAAGAATCCACCAAAAAATTGAGAGAGAGAAATAACATTTTTTGTAAGGGAAAATTATGCATAGAAATATAGAATAGAAAAGATAATGAAAATTTTATAATAAGAGGTTAAGAATAAGAAAAAGCAAAATAAATGAAGATAAGAGGAAAGATGAAGAGTGATATTAGGGTAAACGGTAATGGGGAGATGAAAATGTGAAAAAAATGAGAAATATTGAAGAAAGTGTAAAATTTTAAAAAGAATTAGTACTATATTATAAGGAAATTTTTATTTATTTGTATTTAATTAAAACATTATATGTTTAATTTTTTTAAAAATATTAAAATGAGAAAATATTAATAATTTAATGATATGGAGGGTATGGCTGAAAGATATATATATATATATATATATATATATTTGCAACATGAAAAATGATAAACTCTATCCATATAACTAAATTAAAGTTACTTAATGATGTTGAGTTAACAAAACAAATTGGTGGTTACCAAAAAGATAAGCATTTTTTTAAAAAAGAATAAACCTGAAAACTAAACATGAGTTGTCTTGTTTTATTGTTTGTCATTTGGGTGAAATTGAAGCCTCGCATAAATTAATGAAGTCTCATTAGACCTATCAACCATTATAGCTCTAAAGAATACCGATAACAAAAACTTTGCATAAATTAGTACTTACCCCTTGCAAGTCAAGGGGCTACACATATAATCTAACATACATCATTACCCAACAATGTTTCAACTCACCACACAACAAAGTAATCATGCAAATGAACTTTGAAATACCCATTTGGTGTTATGATCGATGGTACGTAGCTTTCAGGAAAAAATATGTAGTACTGGTAAATTAAACAAGAATATTATTCAACTACTTAGATTTATCGCGATATGAGGAGAACATGAATGCATTATGACCCCTTTGTTTCTTATGTTACAGTTGATTTTTAATTCAAATGATTTAGATGGCCTAATTAGTAGGGTATATACTCCGCAAACTTTCAAAAGATTAGAAACATTAGTTACACAGACAGACCAAACATTAGTTTCTCTCACACTACTTTTAAGAAACAATATATAACTTAGAGGAGTCGATCCCTATAAAGCAAATTATTGTAGAATTTATTTTACTTTTATTTTATTTTTCATATTAATTGCTCAATAGAATCCATGGCCAATACAAAATTTAAACGGTTAGAATTAAGAAGAAATAGATTTCTAAATATATAAATAGAATAGTTTTTGTTAGAAGTCAATCATTGCACATGAGGAGAGAAAAAAAAAATCAAATGAAAAGATAACGTATCAAGTCTAAAAAGAATTTCATAGAACAAATGTCATGTTATACAAAAGTATCATATATAGAACAACTAAATAGGTGAATTCAAAGCAACTCAAACTAAGAATATAAAGCAAAACACATGTATTAAAATAAAAAATTAAAGAGAGAAAAAAACTTAAATAACAAAGCTAAATCGCATTAGCTCAATATAAAGTTCTAAAGAACACAACAATTATCAACCTAAAGTAGAGATGCAAGAAAAATAAAAAATTCACCAAAAAATTGAGAGAGAGAGAGAGAGAGAGAGAGAGAGAGAGAGAGAGCCTTTTTTTGTGAGGAAAAAGTATGTAAAGAATGAAAGAGAGAATGATAAATTTATAGTAAGAGTGTGAGAATAAGAATGGACAAAGAAAAGGTAAATGAAGGGAAAGATAAAGAGTGATATTAAGGAAAAGGGTAGTGGAGAGATGAAAAGGTAAGAGATAGAAAGGTTAGAGAAAGTGTAAATATTAAAAAAAAAAAAAAAAAAAAGAGTAAATGTTAAAAAAATTGTAGAAAAATTGGAAAGAAAAATGATAATGATGTGACCACTGATGTGGTTCAACTGGAGCATAGCAATAATAAATGCTATGCTTTAGATTTTATATATATATATATATATATAGATAATAATAATGAGCAAAGTTTCTCTGTATACTAATTTGGAGAAATTTTTTTCAAACTTCATATATATATATATATATATTTGTAAATTTGAAAATTTAATTGTTTAATTTTATGTTCTTTATATTCTTAATATACATATTAAATTTTATTCAAATTATATGTTATTTATTATTCGATCAATAAAATTATTTTTTTATACACAATTCTAGACCACAAAAACTTGAAATTTTAATATTTGTTTAATGACATAACAATTGATTTTTGATTTTATTAAAATTTTGCAAGCAGAAAGGATATAATAAGAATATGTAATCTAGATGTTGGATTTTCAAAATTCACACTTAATATAAAGACATAAAGAATTTAAAGGGTTTCATCTCAAACTAGTTTTAAGAGAAACTTTGTTAAAAAATAATTGGTACTCTATAAAAAAAAAATGTCAAGAATCATTGACAATTGATACACTACTGTATGTTTGTTGATATTGTTGGAAATGAAAAATCAATTAATAATTACGTTAAAACTTTTCACTCTTAACACAACTCATTTATCTCACCGTTAACATCATAGTCACTCCACAAGTATGGGGAAGTCGGGTTCAAGTTTCCAGTTAGAATCTTCGTACACGAAATCATCTTTAACTTGTTGGAAGGAAAGCTGAAACCGCGTGTTGACAACATCAGATGGAGAATATATGTTCTAGTACTTCATTTTCTAAATCTTTTAGTAAATGGTGCCAACTTTAGCTTGTGGTTAAATCTTTTTTCTGTCACTATTATTAATTTTGTTGTTGACAGCTTATCTATCCATCTAAACTTTTCAAATGAAACCTTTTACACCCATATGAATGATGTTTGAACTCATGCTTCCTTGTAAATTCATAATAGGCTTTGGGTGCTGAATCAAAAACAGGAAATATATGGGTGAAAAACTGCTGAACCGATCAGTGTACAAATGGTTTTTCTTTTCACATGTTGAATAGCTACATTGTTGTCTTCCACTGTAATCGCCTCTTGAATTCATAAGATGCCAGTTTATCACTGTAATTATTCCTAGTTACTTTTTTTTTCTTTTTCTTTTTCTTTTTTTATTTTTCCGATAATTCAATAGTTGGGGGAAGGAGAATTGAACTTTGGACGTCACCTTTAGATATACTAGGAGTGACTAATTGAGTTACAAGGCTCTTGGCTAAATTTATTAGAGCTGTTTTTCGGCAGATACCTATAATTTATTCCTTGTTTCAAATATGACATATCTTTGGCATGTCTAATTCATTGTATAACATTATCATTGTCGTTGGCATCTCATAATATGCTCATTGTGTTGTGATCAGATAGCACCTTCTCCCACCCCATATATAAGGTTTAGAAGGTGAAGTCATGAGTTCAAATCTCCTAGGTTTGTGTGAGTTGTGTTTGTAATTCCTTGATTTTCTCACACTTGTAAATGGTTCATTGACCTATTTTTTGCCCAATACTAATAGCAATAGCGCCAATTTTCTGTGTGTTAATTTAAGGGTGTTGTGAAATTCTTTTGTTTACATCTTCTCCTCAGCATTAATAGGTCATAGGAATTGCTGGTATCAAGGGAGAAAACAGGATTGATTTACTTGACCTGGAAACGCATGATCTTACTATCCAGGTTGCTCTGGGGGAAATGCAAATGACTACACTGATCAGAAGACCTTTACAAGATGCTGTGTTAGTGTATTGTTTTTAAAAGAAATTGGAAAAGGGATGCTGTGAATAGAAGCAACCATATGCTGTTCATGAACTTGTCTTATCATTGTTCTAATTGTGTACAGGCCATTTTGATTTTATTATTTTGTTCTCTGGATGAAATGGATTCGATTTGGGGTGTGCAACACTTGGTTTTTGTTAAACATCTGCATATAATGATTTCAATCTATATCATTCATTGTCTACAAGTGATTTTTTCTATAATTCAGAGAACAATTGTGTTGTCATGATCATGGGACTTGCATTTTTGTAGCTTCAAATGAATGTCATATCGATCTAAACATTAAAACTTCAGTGAGAGGAGTAGCTGTTTTCTGATTTTAACAGTACAGGAGGGGTCCTTTCTCAATTCCTTGAGCTGAAAAAATCTTAGAGCCTAGCCAATGTCTTTTTTAATGTTAAGTCTATCTCTCTGTACATACATTTAGGGGATTTAACATGATGCCTAACAAATCAAGAATTTGTTAAAAAAAAAAAAAAAAAGGATTGATTGAGATTTTCTTGATTGAAAGTTCATAACTTTCTGGTTGAATAATATAGAACTTTGTATCAGGTTTAGATAAAGTTGGGGTCTGGTTGCATCCTGTACAGCTGTGATCTGTTTGAATCGTATGAATCTTTGAAAGAATTAATGCAAGGTTTCAGATTACCTTCTCATCTGTTTACAAAAGTAAAAGTAAATGGAGGGTTTGATCTTTATATTCTAAAATATTTTGCTATATTTTTTTCCTTCACCTCTCTGAATGTGTGTGATAGAATTTAAACTTTGTAAAGGGTCTATGGTATGATATTTGGGTTATGTGCATGTTCATAACTGTCCCCAATCAAATAAGTTTGCTAATGGGTTTGCAAGCTAACCATCTCCTAAATACAATTAATCAAAATTCTGCAAATAACAAAATTGGAGTATTTTGTGAATTTCATTATATGTAGAGCAAAATTTGACTCCCCCTAAATATGGTTGTTTATTTATAAGCAATGAAGAGTTGTAATAATAATAATCATAATAAACACATTTGAAAGGTGACTTATACCTTCATTGCCAAATTAAATACACATTTTAAAGGTCACTTATGTTGAAACAAACACTCTAAAATGTTGCCAAGGCTCTCTTGTTTTTCTACAAAATTTTCTAGTAAACATGTTTTTTTTTTACAATTGTTTCTTGAGCGAACGACCCTTCTTACACGAGTAAATTCTTCAATAATAGAAAAAAAATATTCAGACTGAAAGTCTCACTTATCCCTCACTCAAGTAGGGCCTTTATAGAAAGTTTGCTTGTCCTTTGCTGAAGCGGAACTTAAATTGCTTGAGCAAAACAAATTTTGCTAGAGAAAATTTAAATCTTGATCAAGTAAAAGTTTGAAATTTTGAAATTAATTGTACATTACAATACTCTCTATTCTTCTAATTACAACCAAGTATAACTTCAATGTGGTAAAGGGTAGGAAATAGTCCAAGGTAGATTATAGTATTATACAACTCTTTCATGTTCATAATCAATGACAATGCTTTTTGTGCGTCCTATCAACAATCCTTTCCAGCAACACCAATAACTGCTCCAACTTCAGCCTTCCCTATTGCAAACCAGCATAAAGAAATAACTCAAGTTAATAAACAAAAGTGGGTCTAGAAATGGGCTTACATCTAATTACAAACACCAAGTTTAGTTTGACTTAAATTCAAATTGACTTAGCTAGAACCACTTTTTCTTAATTACAGTGACATACATATGAAATCAACCAATGGTCAATCCAAGATAATATAGGATACTAAGGATACAGTATGCAGACTTTGGAAAATTTGATCCGAAAGAAAGTTAAATAGAGCAAATACATCAATTTGGATATGATAAATTTTTGGTAACAGTTAAAACTATTTGTCCATATTTTGAACAAAAAAATTATACATATTTAACACACACACACACACACACACACAAAAGATTTTATTAGAATTTTGCTCCCTGGCCCTAACATAGATCTGCCAATGCAGATGCCATTGCAGCAAATTCTAGAAGCATGATTGAGTTTACTGAAAGACTCCCAACAAGCCAACATGCGAGGCCAGCTGTGATAAACCCAACTGGTTGTCCTGATATGATGGGGCTAATGAACTAAGAATATAGGTAGCATCTTTCCTATATTTTAATTATTCTACTTAAATAAAATACTTACAGCCCTCTCAATTACAATGACCTCAATGCCTTTTACTCTTATCTATAAATGGTCACACACCCTGATTGACTTAATCAACCTATATGGCTTACTAATGTACATGATAAGGAACAATTCTACCAACTAAATGAATCCTTTCAAAAGAACCACGGGCAGAGCAATACAGGGGATCCACAATACATACAAAACCTCAAAACAATTTCAGAACTTAAAAAGGAAGCATAGCAGAAATAAAAATCATAAGAACCCAGGATAGCTGGAAAAAAAAAAATCAGATTTTATTTAGGGTTTGAACCTACCACTTAAGAATTCAATCAAAGCCCGTGAAAATACCAAAATCCAGCAAAATCCATACCAAATCAAGTGATTGATATCTAAAAAATAACCCAAACCCATTAAAATTTCGAAATCCAAAATTTGGGGAAATAACAAATCACAAAAGAACACACCTTGAGGTTTAGTGTGGAGGCCCCAGCTCCAGAAATGATGTGTGTGGTGGCGTATGGAGCTCTGGTGCCAAGAGGAGAGGAGGAAATGAGATTTGGAGTTGATTTGATTTTTGCAGTACTAGATTTTTTAAACACAGGAAATATGGTGCCTGATATTAATTTCACAGACATTGTGATTATTTCTAAAGTCAAAAGACTGTATAAAATTTCATTATAGACCCATTAGTCTTTGTAATGTAATGTACAAAATTATTTCAAAGGTTTTGACAAACAGGTTAAAAAAGATTTTACCATAGGTGATTTCTCCTTTCCAAAGTGCATTTGTACCAGGTTGCCTTATCACAGATAAGGTACTGGTGGCGTATGAATCCCTACATGCCATGCATTGCCGTAAAAAGGGTAAAACAGGTTCTCTTGCATTGAAGCTAGATATTAGTAAAGCCTATGACCGTGTGGAGTGGACGTTCCTTAAAGGTATTATGGAGAAGATGGGTTTTCTTAGATTGTGGATTGAAAGGGTGATGAGTTGTGTTTCTACACCTACATTTTCAGTTTGTATTAATGGTAAATCCTATGGTAGTATCAAGCCTTCTAGAAGGCTCCGGCAAGGAGACTCTTTGTCCCCTTATCTCTTTTTGTTATGTGCAGAAGGCTTCTCTTCACTACTTGCAACGTTAGAGGCTGAAAATAAGTTGCATGGGGTGGCTATTTGCAAGAGTGTACCTAACATTTCCCATTTCTTGTTTGTGGATGACTCTTTGCTATTTTTCCGGGCCACACAAGATGAGGTGCAAGAAGTTGTGGACATTATGTAGCTTTATGCAAAGGCTTCGGGTCATCTCATAAACCTTGCAAAATCCTCCATCTATTTTAGTAGTAATGTTGATGGTGCAAGAAGGACATGGATAAAAGATAAGTTGAATGCTAAGGAAGTAGACAGATTTGAGACATATTTGGGCTTACCTACCTTGATAGGACGCTCAAAATATAAATCTTTTGCTTATCTAAAACATAGAGTATGGAAAAAGCTACAGGGATGGAAAGGTAACATGCTATCTAAAGCTGGGAAGGAGGTGCTAATAAAAGCTGTTGCACAATCTATTCCAACCTATACAATGAGTGTGTTTCAATTGCCTGTGAAAATGTGCAATGAACTAATAATATGTGTGCAAGATTTTGGTGGGGTCAAATTGGTAGTGAAAGGAAGATCCATTGAAAGAGTTGGGACTTTCTTTCTCGACCAAAGAGAGAAGGCATGGCGTTTAAAGATATCCGGAGTTTCAATTTTGCAATGTTAGCCAAGCAAGGATGGAGGTTAACACAAGAAAGAGAGTCACTACTGTATAGGTGCTTCAAAGAAAAATATTTCCCAAAATGTAGCTTCTTGGAGGCAATGGACAAACCAAACAGCTCCTATGTGTGGAAGAGCTTAATGGCAGCCCAGCCATTATTGAAGAAAGGATGTTGCTGAAGGGTGGGAGATGGGGCTGATATTAAGGTGATGAAGGACAAGTGGATTCCTAACTATATAACTAATAGGGTGCTTCATCCTCCGGCGGAATAAGAGTGGGAATGGAGGGTGTGTGAGCTGATTGATTGGTTGGCCAAAAAGTGGGACTATCACCTGATAGACCATACATTTCATAGAGAAGATGTAGAGGACATTAAGCGGATCCCATTGAGTCGTCGTAATATTCTTGACAGGATTTTTTGGCTGCACACAAATAAGGGCGAGTTTATTGTCAAGTCAAGGTATCAAGTGGCTAGACAACTCAAACAAGACGAAGACATGAGGAGTGCGAGCTGTAAGTCAGGGGTACACTTTTCGGTGTGGACCAAACTTTGGAACATGCACATTCCCAATAAAATTAAGGGATTTGGTCGGCGTGTGTGCCATGATATCCTACCTACTCGGGAAAATTTGGGCTGACAACAAGTTATTGAAGATGACACCTGTGTTTTATGCACAAGGAAAAAAGAAACAGCGATTCAAGCTCTATGGGAATGCAGTGTGGCTCAAGGGGTCTGGGCGGAGAGCACAAAAAGATTGCAGAAGAGTATGGGAGGACAATCTGATGTAATGCAGCTAGCAAAGGAATTAGTGTGCAAGCTATCATAGGAAGAATTTGAATTATTCTTTGTCCAAGCTTGGTTGCTTTGGAACCATAGGAACTCTGTTACACTTGGAGGAAGTATACAAGACCCATCTAGGCTGGTGAGAAGGGCGGTGGAACTCTTAGAGGAATTCAAGGACGCACAACAGCACTTGGCGATGCAGTTGACATTAATGAGAAGCGCAATATGGACTTCTCCACCGGAGAATTGTTACAAGCTCAACTTCGATGTGGCGATACTCAAGGACATTAATACCTCTGGTTTCGGTATGGTAATTCACAATGAGTTGGGGGAAGTGATGGCTGCCTTAGCTGCAAAGGGTCCACCGGTTTACGGTAGTGAGGAGGCTGACGTGTTAGCATGTCGGAAAGTTCTAGAATTTGCAGTGGACGTGGGCTTTATGGAGTTGATTTTGGAAGGGGATAATGTCACAGTTATGTGGAATATAGAGGCTTCAAGGAGTACTCTGTCAAGCCTGGGTCACCTGTATGGAGATGTCCAATGCCTCAAATCGGGGTTGCAAGCCGTGTCTGTCAGTTGTGTAGGTAGATCAGCCAATTCAGTAGCTCACTCTTTGGCCAAAATTTGCTAGAGAGTTGAGGATGAATTTGTATGGTTGGAGGAATCTCCCCCACCAGCGTTGGAAGCTTCATATTTTGATTCATTATAATGAAATATCATTGGTTTCACCTTAACAAAAATATATATATATATATATATATTGAGTTATGTTGTATGTTCCAATGTGTATTGATTTTTTAGCAAAGTGATGATGTGGCGTTTATTCATTGGTGGCGTAAAACCTCACTTTTGCGCCGGTTCCTGACTGAAGTTAACTCTTTTTGATATTCCTTTACCTTTTTTCTTTTATCAACTTGAATCAACTCTTCTATCTTGCATGCCAAAAAAAAAGAAAAAAAGAATCAACTCACTTTTTTTATATGTACATTAGTTGCTCTCATTTGAACATGACCTATCATAAGCGACTAATTACTTATTGTGAGGACACATTAATCGGCTTTGTCCGCTTTGGGGAGCCAGGCCCTCACGGTTTTGTCCTGAAGGGGTGGGAGCATCTGCGAGCAGCGCTTGGCTACGACGTACAGAGTCCCACATCGCCTAAAGAACCCTCCCACACATGCTTTATAACCTCCTGGGCACCACATGTGTGTACCATTATCACACATGTGTGATAATGGTACACACATGTGGTGCCCAGGAGGTTATAAAGCATGTGTGGGAGGGTTCTTTAGGCGATGTGGACTCTGTACGTCGTAGCCAAGCGCTGCTCGCAGATGCTCCCACCCCTTCAGGACAAAACCGTGAGGGCCTGGCTCCCCAAAGCGGACAAAGCCGATTAATGTGTCCTCACATTAAAAGGATCCTTTTAATGTGAGGACACATTAATCGGCTTTGTCGCTTTGGGGAGCCAGGCCTCACGGTTTTGTCCTGAAGGGGTGGGAGCATCTGCGAGCAGCGCTTGGCTACGACGTACAGAGTCCACATCGCCTAAAGAACCCCCTCCCACACATTTTATAACCTCCTGGGCACCACATGTGTGTACCATTATCACACATGTGTGATAATGGTACACACATGTGGTGCCCAGGAGGTTATAAAGCATGTGTGGGAGGGTTCTTTAGGCGATGTGGGACTCTGTACGTCGTAGCCAAGCGCTGCTCGCAGATGCTCCCACCCCTTCAGGACAAAACCGTGAGGGCCTGGCTCCCCAAAGCGGACAAAGCCGATTAATGTGTCCTCACACTTATAATTAATGCTTTGTTGAATTATTTTCAATTCTTCTTCATTCCCACCCCCCTCAATATTATTATTTAATTTGATGATTGATTTCAAATGCATTTATGTCCTAACTTGTCTCCTTTGGTAAATTCCATGTTCTCCATTGGATTAAGTTGTAGTTAACTTCTTTCCTCTACAAATAATTGTAGTAACTTTTAGTCACAAACCTATTGATGCTAATTTAGAATTGGTTGTATGGGAACATGGATGCTTAAACCACGATACTCATATTGTGTAATTGGGTGTGCAAAAGACGAAAAAGGTTATTAGGTGGTCAATTAGTAAAACCTAATGTTAAAGAATTTGAGTGAGAATCACGCCTACACCCAAAAAAAAAAAAAAAATTCTCTAAAACAAGCAATCTTACCGTATTTACTAGGATAGTTTACCAATGTTGTTAGTGAAAATTGGATTAACAAATGCTTAACTATTTAGGCTGAGCAAATTACCATGTTTCCTAACTTAATACTTTGCTAGATGTAGTTTGACCGGATTTACCTCTAACCATTAATGCCTAAATATATGGGGTGTATCTTTTTTTTATTTTCTTGCTCAACACTCCCCAAACAAAAATTTGCAAAGAAGAGTGAAATTATCACTCCCATAACCTTGATGCCAAAGGAATCTCATCTATATAATATTAACTCTATCACCAAACCTAAGGCCTCACAGAAAGAAAAGCCTTAAACCCAAAAATTCTCACTCGCGCCAGACTCACTCAAGCCCAATCTGATCTGAGCAACCAAAATCAATATGCCTCCTCTACTAGGCCCTCCGGAGCTTCATCTTCCGGCTAAGCTTAAACCCATCACAAAACTAGAAACACACTCAACCATACTCCTATCCAACAACTTCAACCCTTGCCTAGAGTTTTTCCTCAGAATCTGTTCCAATGAACCACGACAGAGTTATTATCAAGACGACTGGATTGATAAAGTTTGGGGACACGAGTGGCTTGACGACTGCCTTGAAAAAGCTTGGAAACAGGATCCTCTCACCACTCTAAAGCTCATATATTACCAGAGAATCTTTGGTGGGAGTAACAAAACAGCGTTTTACGCCGCAGCTAAATGGTTGCACAAGTATCATCCGCTAACTCTAGCTTGCAATGCCATGGTTTTTGGAGCTATGGGCTGGTTCCGTGAATTGTTGGAGATTCTTCATAGTCTTGAATGGTACATTAGTCAGCAGGATTGGAAAAGAATCGAAAAAAACATAATCAAGAAAACAAAGAAAGAAGGTAGAAAACATAGTACAGTGAAAGAGGGTAGAAAAGATGATGGCAAAAGCGATGAGCCTGTTGTACTTAAAAAAGAAAGAAATATGCTTGGATTTAAATTAGCAGTAGAGAGTTACCAGAAAGATGGAAGCTACCGATACCTGCATAATCGGATATCAGATTTATTTTCTGAGTTTCTAAGATCAGATATGCAGTTTTTGTGCTCTGGTGAGATTGAAAAAATCAGCTTTGCTTCCAAATGGTGTCCTTCAATTGATTCAGCTTATGACACACATACCATTATGTGTGAAGGTATAGCAAGGAAGGTTTTTCCACGTGATGCCTATGCAGAATACAGAGATATTGAAGAGGCTCATTATGCTTACAGGGTTCGTAATCGTCTGCAGACACAAGTTCTTCCCTCGAATCAAGAGAGAGAAATTCTGGTAAAAAAAGCGGGAGTCATTCACAAATCGTACTGTTAAGGCGTCAATGAAGAGTTACAAGGAGATCTATGACGAAAAAGATGAGGGTCTTAGATTTAGGCATTATTTGATGTTGTGTAGTGTGTGGAGAAGGCCAACAATTGGTGCTGGACTAAAATTTCCTCACCAAATTATAGCCTCGTTGAAGAACAATCATGATGATAGTGAAGAGGAACTTCAATGGGGAAAGCTAATTGGAGAATTTAGGAGACAAGGGAAATTTAGGAATTGTTTAGCCATCTGTGGCTTATCTGAAAGCATGGGAGGAACATTTATGGAGGAAATTGCTGTGGCAATGGGGTTATTTATCTCAGAACTCAGTGACTATCCATGGAAAGGGAAGGCATTCACATTCAGTGAATATCCTAAATTTCGCAGAATTGAAGGGGATAGTCTTCGATCAAAGGCGGAGTTTATAAGGCAAATGGATTGCAAGGAGAGCTTGAATTTTATCAAAGTTTATGATCGGATTTGGCAAATTGGAATCCAGGAAAAAGTTAATAATGAGAACATGGTGATTAGGATTTTTGTTTTTACAGATAGAGATTTTGAAACTGTATACATAAATCAATGGGCTTCAGACTATAAGGAAGCATGGAAGAGCTGTAGACCTAGAGGGTATAAGACAGTGCCAGAAATTGTTTTTTGGAATCTCAAGGATTCCATTGGTTGTCCAAGGGAGATCAGAACAGAGAAACACCATAGAGGGTGTTTTGATGCTTCACGGGTATTCAAAAATTATGATGAGTTTGTTCTTGAAGGAAGACGGGCTTGTAAAATTGGGGAGTGTAAATATGTTGAATTCTGTTCCAACACCAGAAGATGTGATGAAATCTGCCATTTCTAGAGAAGAATTCAATGATGTACTTGTGCTTGATTGATGTAGGCACAAATTACGTAATAAAATTTTGCTTTGTAATACTACCTCAAGTAATAAAAAGTTTAAAACTTCTAGATTTTTCTTGATTTTCAGATGATAGCTAAAGAATTTCGTAATAAAAGAAAGAGATTTGATAATTACACAGATGAGGAATATAATTTTAGTAAATGCAGGTTCTGATAACATTATGTAGAACAAAGAGTATCCAGAGTAGGTTCTTCCATCAATAAACATGTTATAACCTTTGCTCTCAATCAGATAATAAAACAAGGTTCTTCGCAGCATCCCTTAAAGCTTCCTAGATTTTGATGTCATTCAATAAGGGAGCTAACTCTCTGTGCACCTGTAAACAAGTATCAATTGTCCATAGGATTCTATAGAAATTTCGTAATTGCTTTCAGAGGTATACATGAAACTTGCCATAGCACTAATTAATGTTGAGCTGAATTCCAAAACCGAAAGGCTAGTTTGAGTTGCTCATTTTAGCCGTTTGCTCATTCATATTATCCACAATCTTCAGGCATTACTTGCCACACAATAAACTCCTGATTTCCACAATCTTGCATTATTTGCCACAAAATAAACTCCTTATTCAATGCCCCCACAAAATTGTTGTATATATAGATATATACAAGAATAGATTGCAATAATGATGTTCGAGTTTGGAGAATAAGGTTTCATAAAATGAAAATTCAAGTTCTAGAATTTTCTAAGTGAAAATTTGAAAATCAATATTTTGGATCAGTCAAAACTTTGTCTCGATTGATCGAAAATGGTAAGAAAATAATCCTGGAGTTTCTGAATGTCTCGATCATTGTTCGACTGATTGAAAAGAGCACTCAATCGATCAAAAGTAATTTTCAACCGAACAAAAATCATGAAACAAGATTTTTTGCAGAATTTTTTGGTGATTGTTCAGAAAGGTTGAAAAGGTTTTAAGCCTTGTTAACGGTTTTATGAAATATTTTAACTCTCTATACATGCATTTTAATGAAATATAACCATATGGGCATAAATAGAGACTTATGTTCACTTGAAAATAGTAAGTTAGAGTAGAACACAAGAAATCATATGGCCATTCTTCAGAATTGTTGTCTGTAGAATACAACATCTTGATTGTATCCTAGAGACAAATTTGCAATAACCCCTTAGCAACAATAGTGTGGAGGGCAAATATTGTCTAAGGAAAATGATATAGTGCTTCCAAGTTATCTATTTTCTGTTTATCTTTTGTATTAACCTTGTTCTTCCATTATTACTTTGTGTAATATCCCAACAAAAATCAGCTCGATTTTATTCCATTTCTATCTTAAAGATGATAGTTTTAATGAATTTGAAAGGGCACAATTCTTCATTTTTGTACAATGAAGCTCTCATTTTTTAATAAATAGAAAGTATTTTCGGGGATGACCAATCTGTGGAAAGCTTTGGGTGTCCTAAGAACTAACTTCATTCATGTACATAATTCAGTAATTAGTAATTAAAATGAGGAGAGAGAATATAACTTACAAGACTTGGAGAATAACTATTTTTGTTTCTCTTCGGAAAACTCCTTCAAGTAATAGATGATTGGAGTACTCCAATAGGCTAAGCTAAGTCGGCTAGGAGTCCCAACTCATGGGAAATCATAGCACAATTTGACTTTGGTAAGTGCCAATTAAGCAAGTTTTAAGATTGAACAAAGTTAGATTTGACTAGAAATGGAGGCATAACTTGTTGCAAGATTACTCTTGGTGTGGAGCCACCTTCTAGCGATAACTCTTATGAGTCTGTCCGTGTCACAATGCAAACAGAGAAAACCTAATCAAACGTAAAGCCGATTCCACCATCATCTTAAGGTGCGGTTTGGATACAAATTATAATTGCTGCGTTTCTACATTTCTGTGTTTTCTTTTTTTTTTTTTTTTTTTTTTTTTCAACGTGCATGAACAGTAACTGGTACTGTTCATGCATGTGATTTCACTGTACCAGCACTGTGCGAGAGACAAAAATCATTGTTCAGGCACTGTTTAGACACTGTTCACGCACTGTTTATGGGACCCATAAGCACTTTATTCAGAAAAAAATATTAAAAATGGGTCCCACAATACTATTCACACATTTAAAAATTATTTTGCTACAATGTTTTCCGTTTTCAGCAATAAGCTCTAGACGGGAGTGAGAGAAAGTCATGTGTGTTATGGGGGTATTTATGACAAATATTTGTGTAAATATCCTTAACACAAATAGTGAAAACTATTAGCAGTGCAATCTTTTTTTCTTTTTTCTTTTTAACATGAGATAAAATTCTACTCAAGCCTAATCTAAGTGTATATATGTATGAAACTCCATCTAGAGACATGAACTCCGACCCTTGCTTCCACACCCTACAAGCACTTAATCAATTTTTGCATGGTGGTGTAATGCAATACACACACACACACACACACACACACACACACACACACACACACACACACACACACACACACACACATTATATTTATCATATACTATATATAATAGCAGAAACTGAAAGAAAGTTGGTTTCTACAATTAAGGAGGTGTCGCCGTGTAGGAAAAATGTCTATCTTAAATTCAGACACGTTTAAGTTAAAAAGTGATAAATTATATTGTTTGGTAACACTACAACACCGTTTAAAAGCAGTAAACTATAATTTTTCACTACGTTAAAACACTATTGGAGCCCACTTGGTATAAAAGGGGATTTAAAAAAATATATATATAAAATCCAAACAATATTAGCCAAGGTTTGAAACTATTTTGGTTTCTAACAAATCGAGTCCAGAGGACTCGATTCTATGCTTATAAATCGAGTATACCATACTTGATTTCCCCATCATGGCACCAGCTGAGGTGGACAAAGTGTCCACGTAGGCATAGAAATCTAGTCCATTGAACTCAGTTTTGGGACATGCAAATCGAGTCCTTTGAACTCGACTTCCTAGTCTGGTCCCACCAGGGCCTTTTCACACCCAAGTCATGTGCTTAGGCACGTGGATCATTTTAATGGAAACCGAGTCTACTGGACTCGATTTTCTATCAAGTCCCACCACTGCTTTTGGCCACGTAGATGTAACTCGAGTACATAAGACTTGATTTCTTTGCTTTTGGAAATCGAGTTTACTAGACTTGATTTTTTGTGAAGGTCCCCAGCCCCTCCACGTGTCATGTGGGTCCCAATTGAGACCTTCCCCCCCCCCCCTCCCCCCTTTACCTAGCTCACAAATCACACTTTAGCTCTCACATCCTCTCTTCAGCTCTCACACAACTTTCCTCAAGTTCACACTCACATTCCTTAAGTCTCACACAATTTGTCACATTAACAACAATTTTCCTCAAGCTCACACTCACATTCCTCAAGTCTCACACTCACATTCCTCAAGTCTCACACTCACATGTAATGTTTATACAATATTGGAAATATTTTTTATTAGTTAATATTATGATTATTTGCTAGGTTTTTTTTTTTAAAGAAACAATTAGAACGTGTTAGATAAATTTTTGTTTTTTTGTTTGTTAGTGGAAATATTGTGATTAATTTATTTGTTAGTATATTGTGATTAGTTTATTTGTTAGTATATTGTGATTAATTGCTAGTTTTTTAAAAACAAAAATTAATATTATGATTAATTATTGGGAATATTTGTTTTTTTATTTGTTAGTGTAAATATTGTGATTAAATTATTTGCTAAGTATTTTTTAAAAAAATTTAATGTTGTGATTAATTATTGGGAATATTTGTTCATTTTTTGTTAGTGTAAATATTGTGATTAAATTATTTTCTAAGTTTAAAAAAATAATAATATTATGATGAATTATTGGGAATATTTATTTATTTTTTGTTAGTGTAAATATTGTGATTAAATTATTTTCTAGGTTTTAAAAAAATTAATATTGTGAATAATTATTGAGAATATTTGGTATTGGGGGAATATTTAGTACCAAATATTGTGATTGATTATGTTATTACAACATATTGGGAATATTTTTTTTGTTAGTGTAAATATTGTGATTAATAATATGCTAGGTTTTTTTTAAAAAGTAATATTGTGATTAAATATTGGGAATATTTAGTACTAAATATTGTGATCAATTGTTAGGAATATTTAGTACTTTTAGGTTTTTGTCATTAGTATGAAATGGATAATGAGTTTGATACCTAAGACACCCATTTGTAGTCTTTTTAGCATAAATTATTTCAAGATATATTTGTTTAAGATTTGTAACAGAGATTTCAATGGGTAACTGGTTGGTATAATATTTTTGTTCATCATATCTTATTTGAATGGGTTTCGAAAGTCATGCCCCTAGAATGATTTGGAATTTTAAAAGAATATGAAATTGGTAATAACTATTTGTGAATGTGACATGAAGTGAGTATATGCAAATTTGGTTGAGGTTAGTATTGTTGGCATGTCATACATACTCAAAGTTTTGTGATTGATGTTGATTGAGAGTTATAAATTTGTCACTAACACAATTGCACTTGATGATCTATAGGTTGATAATGATCCATATAAATATATACTACGGTGGACCCCTTAACAATGCTAACCCTTATGACGGATTTCCATTTCAAGGTATGAGTATCCAGTGTTGTTATATGTTGATACGTAAAAATTATGGAAGAGCTGCAACTGAACCCTGCTTTGTATGACATATATATTACTTTCCGTTCTCCACATGAAGTCCTCAGTCAATACATTAATTACAGATATATGGCAATAACAGAAGATAAACATGTGAAAATCATGTTTAGCAAGATGCGCAAATGGGTACAGGTAGCAAATTTTGAGTTGTACGTCATTTTGGAGCCGCGTGCGGAAGCCGGCGTAGAGGAAATTGTACAAACAAATACATCTGTACAGTTTGCAGTCCTAGATGATCAATGCACGACATTGGGAGGCTATACACCCCTTTTTCATGAGACACCAACAACAATTGAGAGAAAACCCGGCAATAGATATGAAGATCAATTTTGTACACATTGAGATGAATTCTCTACATTTCTAGTAGTTGAAGATGAAGACGAACACTGTGTTGGGGAAGATCTTGATGATAGAGATGAGAACGAAGAGAGGATTGAGCGAGGAGACTTTGACAGGGGTGTTGATGACCATGAAATTACTCTCAATCCTCATGTTGATGATATGGATGAATGTGATGAAGATGATGCAGACGCTACTGTTAGAGTTCAGCATGTTACAAATACGACCGCCCTTTCTGAACCTCCCACCTCCCACCTCAGCATGTTACAAATATGGTTGATCTTGAAGTTGTTGAGCAAACATTTGCTTCTTCTTAAAATGCGGACATGAATTTTTGTACAGGGTTGATTTTTGAGAATAAAGAAGCGGTGATATCAGAACCAAAAGGCCTTCCTTCTCTTTGTTCATCATATTTTATAATATATAACACTCAAAAATTCAATATTTTCTACATATTCCAAGCTATCAAAGCAGACAACAGATTACTACAAATGATTCACCAATATCTCAAAGTATAATTATACAATCAACTTTCAAAACCATATATATAAACATCAGATAGATTTTGCAAATTAGATACAAGAGTTTTGCATCTTTCCATTTAAAACTCACAAACCTCTAATGTTTTTAAACAGCAACTACTTAGGTGATATAAGAAGCGCTTCAATATTATCACTGCCAATCACTTTTATCCTGACATCCCTGCAATAAGCAAAGAAGAAAAAAAAAAAAAAATCAAAATTTTGAATTCAATAATTGTCTACACTAGCCACTGATTGTGATTTCAATAATTCTATACTCTCTAATCAACTTTCTTTAGAATTTAAGATGGGGTGCTGACCTTAATGCATTTTACACTTATGCTATCTCATATAGTGTCTTGTATGTGGGGGAGGGGGTACTGCATCTCCTTGGTGAGGCTCCTTGCATTGTTGCAAAGATGGAGTTACAACCAAACAATGGATTACATGAATTATAATACCAACCATAACAGCAGTAGCGAAATTATTCATTACATTAAATAACTTGTCATATCATGGGGCCAGCCTTGTGACCACTTGTCCCACAAGGAGGTTCTTTTGTTGTGCGTTTAGGTCGACCTTGTGGGGGTGAGTGTGACCCAACTACCTGCTCATTCTCGACATGCACATTTGGCTATTTTGCTTGACTCCCAACAACTGAAGATCCTATAACTGCGGGGGACGATGGTGTAGCAGATGAAATGTGAGTGAGGCTCGTAGTCATGGGATCTGTATACAGTCCAAGAGTGGGCATGAATGACATGGAGTGACTATGGGGTGGTACATGGTCTATATGACAAATGTTGTACAAGGTGGATTAAGTGTGCATGACAAGATGGGTCTCATTGAAATCTAAGCAGAGATCAAAGGATGGCGGAGTAAGTGAAAGATGAGTGGGGTCAGAAAAAGTACGTGGGGTGGGTGAAAGGATCTCGGGGTGAGAAGATGCATGAGTAGTGGCTCGAGGGATCTTTAGGTCAAAAATTGCATGAGCAATACGTGGAGTGAACTCTGGGGCAGGAGATGCATGTGGGGGTGGAGGGAACTCTAGGGCAGGAGACGCATGTAGGGGTGGAGGGGGATCTAGCCTACTGACAACCTGATGGGGTGCAGTACGCTAGGGATCTGGTCTATTTACAACCTAATGGGGTGCACCACACTGACCATGGCTATGGCTGGCAGGAGTTGAGCTCATGCTTGGTCGTCCAGTATCTTCTGGAGCTTCTGGATTTGCCCCATTGGTATCTTCTGGAGGATGTTGGACAGTTATACGGTGAAGGTGATCCACTTCCTTAAGTACAGCTATAATCCGCTTGTACTCAGGACTGCCTACTGCATATTGCGTCAACATCTACTTATGACTAGCAACTTGCAAGTAAATAAATACAATTAGTACATCTAACACAACAATGGTGATACGCAACAAATTTTGAAAAGAAAGGTCGAACCAATTACCATAATAAGAAATGCAGCGGTAGTGTGGTCGACGAACCTCCAAGTCACCCTACCGTACCAATGGAAGTATGGATGAGCAGGCAACATATCACCCTCTATTCGTGCTCCATGACATAGTAATTGTGCTCGACTATTCCATATTTGGATATGGCCAACATTTTTGTCCCTCCAATTCACATTAGTCTTCCCCCTCAGGTCTATGGCATGAAAGGCGTCATCAGTATCAACATTTGGGGGGATTTCTTATACCATCCCAAAATGATGAACAACACAGTCCGGTGTTTGTTTCTCTACTAGCCAAAAACATACAACTGGCACCCTTGCCATTCGCACATCCCTGCCAGTGACACAGAACGAAGGCAGGTGGCCTAATTCAGCTTCAATTGGTTGCCATACCACCTGAAATAGCCAAATAAAAGGGCAGCACATTATGCAATGTTCCATTATTTTCAACTATGCACAATTTTACAGTTATAACATTATACAATAGACATAAACAATAGAAGAAACACAATTTGGGTACTTGGTTGGGATGCATAGAATCTAGAAGCTGACGGTACCAAACTGGACAAATTTCAGAGGGGCTATTTTTCGTGCTCACAACCCACATGGTCCTACAATCGTAAATTTAACAATACATACCACTAAGTTTATACCAATAAATGATTATTTAAACATATGATTAGTGGTGGAACTAGAAATTAATAACACTTGTATTATACATCAATCATAACATATGACCTCAATGGTTGTAAAATAATATATACAAATAAATAAAAAAAAATCCTATTAATTTTCAAAATTTAAGGAATATCAAGGTATGGAATTTTATTTTCTATGTCTAACAATGTGTCATGTCGTTTAAAATTATGGATCTTTTTCTAATAGAGAGAATCGATCAAGGAAGAGACTTACTTAATGGACAATGAAGAAGGTGCAAATGGTGGGCCATATGCATCATCTGGTGGGAGGTCCATCCTTGGGCACAAAAAAAGGAATTTGGACCATGCCCAATACTGAACCAGTATCAAGGTCCCACCAATCTGACTGGCACTTCTGTTGGTTGCCCTGCATGACTCTCTATACAACCATGCAAGGCAAGCGCTCCCCTAACTGTACCGAGATGGATTGCGAAGTCCCTCAACATCTGCAACCACATCATATGCACCCTATCGGCAGACTTGTTGACAAAAATTGTGTCCCCTAGGAGTGCTAGAATATAACACTGTGCATGCTGATGCACAACCACCTTTGCTGCACCATCGGGCAACCTTTGGTTAACTTTTTGAAGTAGCCTGTTAATTAGGATCCTTTGTCCATTAAGCACCACACGATCAGTAGCAATTCCAATCATATTCTGACATTCATCAGCCATGTCAAGTTAGTTATTCTAACAATTGCCTCACCATCGATTGGAATCCCCAAAAGAACCTCCACATCCTATAAGGTGATCGTTGTCTCACCATGTGGCAGGTGGAAGGTGTGGGTTTCGGGCCTCCATTGCTCAACGAAGGCCGTTATCAAGTTATGATCAAGCTCTCTAGATGGGGTCCTATGCAGCCCTTCTAATCCAACTCTCTTGACAATGTCGAGGATCTGATCATCCACCACTATCAGGCTTCATTTTCGGAACTCATCATTATGACCACGGCATTTTAGTGCCCCTGGATCCTGCACATGATAGAACCATAGTGATGAGATGCAATATGCCATAACCTTTGTATATATGATTGTAGCTATTGATCTGAAAAACCAAAAATAAAGCGGTTATCAAGGGAAATTAAAATATCATCCAAAAAAAAAAAAAAAAAGCAACAACGGGAGAAAAATAAAAGGATGCAATGCACTTGATACATTTGTTTTTAGCCGTTTATCCTGCTACTTATGCTGTGCATGCTAGTGTAAGCATTGCCATAATAGCAATCCAACCCATTACCCACCATGTTTACAACGATACATACATCAAAATTTGATTCTCTCTAGCACTCACAATTCAATTTGGTTATCTTAGTCCAATGCTAAAAGACTGAAACAGTCAAACCTCTCTAAATCTTATCAATGGTAATGTCTTTAATTATCTAAGTGTAACCTTTATGTAAGGGTGTGCAACAGTCAACCAATCTAACTCAGCCCAACTAATGGGCATAACTATGCATTCAAAGCTAGTAATACCATTAACAAACTTAGAATTTTAGAAATGGGAAAAAAAATCAACTTAATGTAAAAGGTTAAGAAGAGAATATAGAAATTCAGTAGGTGGTCGGTTTTAATTTTACCTCACCTTCCCAAACAGTGCATGATCGATGTTCTTTTAGAAACCTTAACACCGAACCCTCCATGGGACCAGGACCGAACTCATTGGGGATCTTAGCAGCAACGGTAGCCATACTGCACGAAGTTTAAGGAGTCAAGAGTAATATAAGCTGTTTTTCATATGAGTAAATACTTGAATCAAGATGGAGTGGTCCTTGAAATCAGAGTATGACCACCATAAAAAAAATAAAAAATAACAGCCTATTGGCTATACATAACTTTGTACAAACTCTTTCGTGTGCAAATGATGAACCATAGTACAAGCATACCATTCAAACTGAGCATAATGTATTAATAAAATAAAAAAGATGACGACTTTTAATTTTATTAATAATTGATAAGTTACACAAATTCAGTGGGTCTCACTCTCAAACCCACAACCTTAACCTCCTTTATGATCTCACAAGGGGAGGAGGTGTCATTTGGGCTAGAGTTCATTGGGCCAAAAGAAAATATGACACCTACTTTAGTGCTGGAAAAAATAAATTACATTTTGAGAATAGTTGAAAGCATACAATAAAGAAAATGGGGTAGAGCTTATTATCAGAACACTACAATTTTTTGGTTTTCATAACAACCTGTACAAGAAATTTCAACTATGATTTAATATAGATGATCATAACAACAACAATAATAATAGGAAGACTATCACCATATGCAAACATATAGTTCTATTCACTGTTTGTGTGACAAAATCTATCAAGTACAATGCATGCCAATAGAAAATCATCCATTACCAATAAACAAAAAATGTATTGATTACGAAAATATTATTTAAGATGAAGATTTCAGATTTACTACATCATTTTGGACACCCTTTAATGGTTGAAACTTTTTAAAAACTAATCAATATATTTCTCCACTGACAAGCCAAGTTAAATTTTTGAATTTGGTAGTATTTCCATAATCATCCTCCTCTTTTCTTACAAAAATAGTGTGTAGAACCCTAAAATATTGTCCATATCAATTTACTAAACAATAACCCAATCAAGTGCATTACTTAAAGGTAATTACAATTATTCTATTTGAAATCCCATTCCATTTCTTGGCAGTCATATTATACAAGATTAGCCGCCTAAAAAGTATAGCTTTCAGAGAGAGAGGATATTGATATCTGAATGCCCACCAACTTCCATTGCAGCATGATTCTGATACTCCCCTCATCACATTCACACCTCCACTATAGGCTCATCACAATCAAAATGGTTTTGTTATGAATGCCTATCTACAACCACTAGGGATCACTTTCATTGGGTGGGTTTTTTTTTCCATTTCCAATGAAACGTAATTAACACTACAAAATTTCAAGCAAAAAAAAAAAAAAAAAAAAAAAAGCATGTACTGTAACAAGAACACATATATGATGTATCTAAAGCAAACCCAGAAAAAAGAAATAAATGTGGAGCATTAATAAACAAAAAAATTATTTTGATCTAATCAAAGCAAGCAAATTGAAGGGGTACCTACCTTCAGATTGAGGTTGAGCAGTGGAGCGAGGTTTGAAGAGTGATGAGGTTGAGCAGTGGTGCGGCGCGAGGTTTGAAGGAGAGTGAGAGTGCGAGTTGAGAGTTTGAAATGTGAGAGTGAGGGTTTGAAGAGTGAGAGTTTGAAGAGTGATGAGGTTGAGTAGTTGGCGTGAGGTTTGAAGAGTGAGAGTGAGAGACTATGAGAACTCGGAGTGGCGCGAGGTTTGAAGAGTGAGAGACTGTGAGGACTCGGTGTGTTTGGGTTTGAGTGTATTTGAGTGATTTGTTGAGCGTGTTTGAGTCTGAATATGAGGCTGAACTGAAATCAAGTTCAGAGGGCTCGGTTTCCATTAAACTAAATCGAGTCCTTTGGAATAGATTTTTATGACCCAAAACCGAGTCCAATGAACTCAATTTCCAGGCCTACGTAAACACTTTATCCACCTCAGTTGTTGGCCCAACAGGAAAATTGAGTGCAACATACTCGATTTATAAGCCCAAAATTGAGTCCTTTGGACTCGATTTGTTAGATATAAAATTAGTTTCAAGCCTTGGCTAACTAATAATATAGTTTTGATTTTATAGTTATTTAAAAAAAGAACCGTATAAAAAGGGTTTAAAAAAAATACAAACAAAGATTGCTACACGGAGAAAGGAGAGTGACATCCAGAGAAAAGAGAGATAGAGATAGAGAGAAGGGCGATGAAACAGAGAGAGGCCGAGAAAGAAAGAGGCATGAAATAGAGAAAGGATGAGGCCTAGGACACGAAGAAAGAAATAGAGAGAGTCAGAATGGTAAACACTGCATCGATTGGGCACCGTACATTGCTTTTTTTTTTTTCCATTTTTTAGATTTGGGTATGAAATGTTACTTTTGATTGAGTTTTTTTTTTGGATAGGTTTAGATTTGATTCGCTTTTGTTTTGAGCTTTTGGATTCTCTATCAAGATGTTTTTTTCTCAATTTTAAATATGATTTAGGGACTTAATTTTGGTTTGGGGTTACGTTTTTGGTCCAGTACCACCCATCTCTGGCTCCATTCAATTACAGCCTCAACGGTGACTTTGATTCCCAGTTCGTTCTTTGGCACAACATATTTTGAAGGTATGTATAGTTTTTTCCCTTTTCAAATATTGTTTTTGTTTTCTGAAATCTACCCTGCTTTTTTTTTCCCCCTGCGGTTTGGTTATGCACTTATGAGTTAGTTTTGTGTATTTTGTTTGGGTTGGTTTTGATTTAGGTTTTTGGGTTAGATTTATGTTCTGGGTTTTTGGGTAAATTTTTTTTCTTAAAAAATATAATCTATATCCATATCCATCTACTTTAACATTGTCTACTTTTGTTTAACCAAACCGTTTCAAATAAATTTTTCCCATCGATTGGTGTTTTGTTGCCTATAATAAATTATATTTTTTTTGTTGCTACATTGCTGTGAATTGATGCTCTAACCTTTTCAGGTTTCCCTATAATAAAAAAAAAAAAAAAAAAAACCGACATTCATAAATGCCTCTTACTATTATTGAGATCGCCAATAAGGGGCAGTAAGAGTTAGACTATTAGAGAGGGAGAGAAAAATCCATTGTTAGACCAATCTTTCTCCAAAATATTATAGGTAAAGTTCTTTATATTGTTTTATACAGTTGCCTGTTAAATATGATTTAGGCTTTGGTATTTTCAGTTGCCTTGATTTTGGTTTAGAGTTAAATTTGGATACGTATTTGTTTTTTTGAGTGATTAGCAGAGGTAGTGGGCTTTGATCTCACTTCAACATGTACTAATTTGATTGGGTGCATTGTGCTCTCTTTCATATTTCAATAATTCAATCAAAACTACATCTCCTAATCGTATCCTTTTGCAAGAATATAACCAGTTGTTTTTAACTCAAAAATCACCATTGTTTCTTTCTCTCTATCTTTCTTTCTTTTCTTTTTTATATTAAGTTAAGGTTCAATTCATTTGAGGTTAAGATTTTCTTTCTTATGTGTTGGATGAAGATGGGGAAGGAGGGAAGTAGTTTTGGCTTAATCTTCTTCTGTTTTGTTTAAAATTACTTTTCTTTTGAGTTTTTGGCTTAACCTCCATATTTATATTTTGGCAACTGTTTTTGTGGAATTGCATAATCTGGTGTATTCTTCTCCATCACCCAAATTTTGTGTGAGCAATCAAAAAGTAAAGCAAATTCTGTGGAAATATTCCTTTGATATTGAATATGGAAGATGTAGCGTGCCTATTTTTGGATTGAAAATTTTCTACTTATTTTTGGGTATTGGACATCAGTACATGGCAAATGAAGTGCATCTGTTTTTTGTGAAAAATCAAAGCTGAAAGAGGAAAGCATGGTGGAGAAAAGAAATCGGATTGCTGTTATCCATAACTGATTAAAAGATGGAACAAATATGGAGATGATAAATATGTTCACAACCTGTGTAATTTTGACCATGTTATTTTCCTCTTGATTTTTTTTTCCTCTTTTATGATTAGATAGATAATGGTAACTCAGCAAAGAAGTGATCTGCTAAGACCATCTCTGTCCTTTGCAAGCTTGATCAGTCTGGAGTAAGTGTTGATTGGTATATTGCTTATAACTATATTTTTAATGAGAAAGGGGCTACCCTTTATTGTTTGAAATTTGCTTTGTGGTTTTATATTTCAGAAATTGATCTACCTACAGGTTCCCGCTCCATCCTACTTAATTTGATTATAATTTCCCCTATATTGATTGCTTCCTGTGATTGATTTAATATTATTATAGAGTGAATCGGGGAATTGAGCCTTTACTTAGCATTTATCAGATTTCAGTGAGACAAAATCTTATTAGAATTCTCTCTAGGTCTTGAATGAATTTATTTCACAGCAATAATTTTGTTAGATTTATATTCAATGGGACAACCACTTTTCTTCATAGATAATTTATAATATGATAAATGACCCTTGGTGTATCAGTGGAACCAATTTGATCATAAAAAAATAATATAACCCACCATAAATATATGATGGATGGTCCTTGGTCTAGATTATAATAAATTTGCTTAAATGTATGATGGATGGTCCTTGGTCTAGATTATAATAAATTTGCTTGAATGGAACTCCAAAAGTTGCTTAACTCATACTTTTCTGTTTCTCTCCTTCTATTTGATGTTTGACTCTCTCTCTCTCTCTCTCTCAGTTCTTTTTTTTTTTTTTTTACTTCAAGTTTGAGTTTCTGGTCTGCAATGTTTATAGGAACACAGATTCGGGAAAATCAAAGCTTCAACTTTACCGGTTGTGGTACAAAATACTAAACTGAAGGAGGAATAGCTAACTTGTTTTTTACATTAGTGGTTTAAATATGTTACATGAAGACGTGATTAAGGGAAATTGTCAAACTTGATACTGTTTGGATCCTAAGGCTAAGCCTGGGTTGATTGAATAATTTGCTTTTGTTGGGCATGTAGAAAGATCCATGAGGAAGAAGCTTAACTAAAGGATTGAGCTCTTTCATGTCACATGCACTCACAGTGTAGACCCATGTATCTATGTGGATTGGATCAAAGTGCCAGTGGAGGTGAAACTTTTGTAGTGGATTCAAATTGCAAAGAGCCCAAAAGTAGGTATATATTTTATTTTGAATCCATAATGTTTGATAAAATGCTTTAAAGAAAATTGATTAATTATATTTTTATCTTGATGAATTTATAATTTATTTTCGCTTGTTCAGTATTTTGTTTAGGACTAGAAACAATTAAATTTGTGAAAAGTTGATTGAAAGCTCTTACAATTACAGATACATAGCTTGCATTCATTGGGTTTTATTTATTGTTGCTCATGCTAATGTTGGTTGTATGATGTATCGGCCTCTAATTCACACAGGTGGAAACAAATTAACTTACCTTTCGATAAAAAAGTGGTTATTTTTTTCAAGGTGAATACTTTGTTTTTAACTGTTGATGGTTAAGGATAATTTAAAAGCGAATTTTTAAAACGATTACCATTATCTGCACATATTATATAGGTCTTGCTTATTGCAGACTTTTACCATGTAGATGGAAGCAAATTATCTTAAGTCAATGAAATGAGATGTGCTTAGGTTAATAATTATATTCAAGTTTCTTTAGAAGCCTCTAAAGTGACACCTCATATTATCCGGTAATATTTATTTTAAGGAGAAAATAACTTCCTAGATGGAATATTTAAGAGTTATGTCCTGCAACCTAAGAATACATGTGACAAATGTAAAGTGTGTGGATTAATGCTAAGGATGAAAAAAACTAAGAGCGATGTGGATATGATGATTGTATTTTACTTTGAAGAAAAAGACAATATATTGCTATGATTGTTATATTTAGTTTCACTAATGATTGTTATTAATGATTTCTTTTTCAGGCATAGTGGCTATAAAACTGTGTTATCAAAACTTTTGGTTTGGTATTGCTTTACAAGTGTAATCTGTGTAGGACAGTCAAGCTCCTTTGTTTGACTTGCTCTTCCTTTACATTTAAAAAGGTACTATTGATGCTGTAATACTATATGCCTCTTTTATGCAGCTTAGGTCATATGCAAGGTTTGTTGCAAGAGGATATATTAGTTCCTAAAGCTAGCATAAGTGCTTTTGGATTTCAGTAAATTTCTGTTTTATCTGTAGCAATTCAATATCTTAAATTTTGCTTTTAAAAACCAGGCTTTTCCAAGTGGCACATAGAATTGGAAGACTTTCTACATTCTTTTAACTTGTAAGACTTTCCTATTAAGTGCCACATTAGTTTACTCTCTTCAACCTATATTTTAGCATGCTTAAACTGCTACACAATCTCTTCTAACCTCTTGACATTTGCTATTTCTATCTCCACTCTTTCCCATACATTTGATCATTTTGCTATGAACTCATTTGGGTGATAATATTTAGGTTCTATTAAACCGTTTTTTTTTTTTTTTGGTTTATTTTTCCATAAGAATTATGTCAGTAAGAACAAATGACTATATTTTCCAGGTGTTTATTTTTCCAATAAGTATTTTATTTTTTAATTCTCATTTGATCCGTCTTCTTTTGTTTTTATACAAATAAATCTCCTGTGGTGGAGCTTAATGCTCTAAAACATTGAAAGAGAATCACAAGTAGCATAAGCAATTAGTTCTTCCAAAGTTCAACACATTTTTTCTTTTGTTTTACTTTGTGACAAATAGTGATGCCTTTATTTAACTTCAATTGAACTGGTACTTCTTTTTTTGTTTTATTGGAGTCATTGGGAATTTGTGGAGCTAAGGATAAATGTTATGTTAATTGAAAACTGTATTGATGCAGCATGTAACTACAATTTTTTTGGTTCATTGACAATTAGTGCTGCCCCTATATAACTTTAAGTGAGTTGATGCTTCCTTTTTTATTTATTGAAGTCATCTACAATTTCTAAAGCCAAGGATAGATGTAATGTTTATGGAAAATTATATCGATGCAAAATGTAACTAATTAGTGAATACCATTAGTAATTTGCATTTAGCTTTTGTCTCTTCCTTTTTCTTCTCCTTTTTTCCTTTTTCTTCTCCTTTTTTCCCCCCAAATTTTCTTTAATTATTACAATTATTTAATGCATTCAGAAATCTATGACTTCCCTCTTTAATATTTCCAATAAACCCTCCTTCCTAGTTTACTACTTCTACTTTTTATTTATTCTATTGAAGTGTCATATTATCCATCCAACTCACAAGACTCCTCATATGTCCCATTAAAACAAAAAATGGTTAACATTTGTCCGTTATTTACTTACCCATTAAATCAAATTCATCGTTTTGGCCTTCCTTTAACTTTCTTTGTTTGGACTCTTCCTCCTCTTATCAAAAACTTCAATGCCCTCCTCTTCAAAACTAAAATCCATTAATTTGGTTTTTTATATTTATATATAGATTTTCAATTCTCCTTCCACCTCCGTAGAAGTTGCCAAAATACAAGCAGGGTTGGAAAGTCTCTTTGTGGTGAGTTTTTCCTTTTCTGTTTTCCCTCATTCTTCTTCAGTTTGTTTGGTGCAAATTGCATTTTCTCCCATTATGTAGAAGTTTCACATTTTTCACACCAAAATGATCCTGCTTGTGATTTGACTTCATTTCGCAAAGTACGCAAAAAATGTAATACCAACCCATTCTTGTACCAGTGTTACTTATTGTTGCAATACCCTAGCAGTTCACATCTTGGAATGAACTTTGAAATTAATATGTATTATTTTTTAAATGTAAATAATATGATGTATTATTATTTTTTTACGTAAATGATGAGTATAATTTTAAATGATTAACAAACATGTTTTGTAGGATCCCATTCAATGCATTTTATCTTTACTGTTGTCTTTATATTATAGGTAAATTATAAACTGGATCCCTATCTTTTACAACATATCTCAATTTGGTCTCTAACTTTTTTAATGATGTGTTAATTTGGTCCTTAACGTTATACCTTGAATGGAAAAAACTAATGTGTCAAACGGAATAATAAAAAGTAATTTTTCATGCCACATCAATCGCTAACTATACAACCATGTCAAATTAAAACAAAAATCTCAAATTGAAATGTTAAATGACGCGTGGCAATTTACTAATCCTACGGTTTAAAGAAAAGCCCACTTTCTGTGTAATTTCCTCATCTTCTTTTCCTCACTTCACCTCTCTCC
Source organism: Castanopsis chinensis (assembly GCA_032878915.1). Lineage (NCBI taxonomy): Eukaryota > Viridiplantae > Streptophyta > Magnoliopsida > Fagales > Fagaceae > Castanopsis > Castanopsis chinensis. The sequence goes on from JAVQMG010000106.1 coordinate 6,751,978, forward strand.
GTAACATTGCCACCATCACCTAAGCATGAGAGACCCATCGATACAAGCTTTGATTCAACCCAAGATTCCAAAGAAAATAATCCAACACCGTCTCCCTTCTCTAGACCTATTACCCAGTAAGATTAGAATTTTAAATAAAAAAAACATTGAAAACAACTTTCCAAATCTATTAATATTAATCATTGTTAAATCTAACAATATAAAAATCTGAAGACAACCCGTAAAAAAAAAAATCTGAAGACAATGCTAATATCAATTCATTTGAATAACATGGACATTTACAAATATAGATCACAAACAATAGGGAATATCACTACATTGCAGAAGCATTATGCCCAATCTCCAACAATAAACAATCCCAATCGGCAACCATGTTGCTCTACTTTGCATCCTGTCTTACTGGGTAATAAAGTTCGGCTAGCCAATCGGCTTTTCGGCACCTCATATCCTTAGCCGTAAACCCATCCACACCATCTTATAATTTCCCCATTTTCTTGTGATCAACCCAATGTGTGTTCCGAAATTTCCTGACGTTGGTGAAGTGGACGATGGGGGTGGACCGGCGAAGGACAAAAGCTTATGAATTACGAACTTTAGAATTACTAATTTTAATTTGGTTTTTTTTTTTTTTTTAATCTGATGTGGTGGTATAGTTAGCGGTTGATGTGGCATGAAAAATCAATTTTTATTATTTCATTTAACACATTAGCTTTTTCCATCCAAAAAATAATAGCATGAGCCAAATTAACACAACATTAAAAAGGTTGGGGACTAAATTGACACAATCAAAATGTTAGGGACCAAATTGAGATATAGTGTAAAATGACCAACTTTGTAATTTACCATTATATTATTTAAAGATAAATCCTCCTATGAAAATTGTTTTGCATGTAATTTTGGTATTTCTTGTATGAGAAATGATACGTTTACAACATTTTCACGACAAATCTTAAGTGGCAAGTTGTTACTGGTTGTTATTGTTGAGGCAAAAAAGCAATCTTGGTATTAGCTAGGATCATGTTTATTACCATTTCTATCATTGAATTTCTTTTAAAAAAATATTAAGCTAATGGCATTTTGTGAGATAGTATATGCTATTTATTAGACTTTTTGTTATTATAAATTTTAAAAATATGCACTGTCAATTATTTAAACAACTTAGGGATCTCAAGATTTTTTTAATTTTTTTTGCACTGGTTGATGACAGAGAATTTGTCTGCATAAATTGTATTAAACATTATTAATAGACAAAATCATATTGAATTGACATTGGGGAAAAATGGAGACATGATTTCATGAGAATGAGATTTTCTAGGAGTATTATCTATACTTGGAGGAGGAACAAAAAAGTTTGTAAGAAGTAAAAGTTTTTGCTTTGATTTCAAGTAGGAAGGGTCAAACTTTGGTCATAATATGCAATGTAATAACTGGGCTTGAGTTTTTCATAAAGTTTGGTCGTAGTGAATAACTTTTGGTTTAATTGGTCTACTTGTCTAGAATAGCTTATATTTGATAATATAGTAAAAAGAAGTTACTATATAATATATTGAGTAATAGTAAAAAGTAATTAATAAAAGGGGTAAAAAATGCTAAATTTATAAAATAGTAAAAATAAGTTACTATGAGTAACAGTAAAAAAAACTTAATGAAAAGAGATAAAAAAGGTTAAAAGCAACATTAGAGTGCCACGTGACAAGACCTCATACACTCTCACATGAGATCTTTGTTTTTATACACATTAGTCGCTAACCCATGCAATGCACGGAAAAACTATTGACTTTGAAAAAAAAATCCAACAATGAATAAATAGCCATTTTGCTAGTTAGTAACTTTAAAAAAAAAAAAAATGAAGAAATATTTAATTTCTAAAATTTTCCATAGTTTAGAAGTGTTGTTGAACGTTATTGAGTTGCAAGTACATAGTTACCGAAACTTACAAAGTAATTTACAATTCTTAAATTAATAAAGTAAAAGTCCCAATAGTTATACACACACACACACACACACACACACACACACACTCAAAACTAATATAAATTGCAAATATATAAGCAAAGATCATGATATGAGAAAGACACACCAAGTTTCAAATTTGAGTAGCAATATGGCTTTCTCATAGTAATAACAATATAGACACTTCAAAACATTGAACAATATCAAAATTATAATACCTAATTCCATTATCTTTTATGTTGAATCTAAAAAAATATTTAATTGAAATTAATCCAAACAAATAATTAATCAACCAAAAATTATAACTTTTGAAAGGAAAACAAAAAATTACATGAACTTAAATAAAAAGCATTTACGGTGAAGAATTAAGATCAATCTACTAAGACGCAAATACCAAAAACCCCAAGACTTAAAACTTTAAAATTTATAGAATCCTCAAATTCTACTTCAAAACCAAATTAAATTCAACAAATTTATATATAACATTCTAAATTAAAAAATTTATCGTTACCTAGGCTAGAAGACATAGGCTTCAACTTTGATTTTTCTCCCAAAAAAAATAGGGATGCTTTATCTACCATGTACAATAAAAAAAAAAAATTAATAGAAATTTCAACCCAAAAACTAAACCCACGAAAAAAATGTCATTATAAATATGGAGATTAACCCAAATACTCAAAAGAAAATCAATTCTAAACATAATAAAAGAATAAGATAGAAAGAAAATCTTAGGCATATATGAAAGCAAATAAAAAATTCGACATAAAAGATAAAATTCATTAATAACAATATAAAAAAATATCCACAGGAAAAAAGAAGGTAGAAAAAGGGGAAAGAAGCCAAAAGAAGGAGGATCTAGAAAGAAGGAAGAAAAAACCTATCTCAGGAAAAAAGAAAGAGAGAGATAAAGAGAAAGAGAGACAACGTGTGCAACACCACAGGAATATAAGTTGGAACTTCCTGCAGTTAGTAAAGCTTTGATTGTGATAGTATTGGTAGTATTATAATGGTCAAAGAAATCCATTGTTTGTGTTTCCCATTGTAGAGTGCAGTCTCCCGCTATTTTCTTGTATTTTGATTAAGTGGGTGATTGTAAAAGATTTCTGAGGTGTGTTCTTTGGGAATTATTTTCAGTGTCCCTATAATAGATTATCAATGTTTGAGTTTGTGTTTAAGTCTGACTTATTAGAGAGATAGAATTTCACTCCTTATTAAGTTTAGATTAAACAAAAATAGTTTTGTTTTTAAAAAATGATAATAATAAGTTTGAGTTTGAGTTTGAGTTGAACTTGTTAGAGAGATAAATTTTCATTTCTTACTAAATTTGGACTAAAAAATATAATTTTATTTAAATAAAAAGATAATTTTATTTAAATATTGTACTGACGTGAAAAATTGTGAGAGTTTCAGAGGTTTTAATTTTATATATATATATATATATATATATATTGATTGATATTGATTATTTGATGTTGCCTAAAGAGAAGGAAAAAAACATGAGGGTATTAGATTTAGGCATTATTTGATGTTGTCTAGCGTGTGGGGAAGGCCAAAAATTGGTGCTGGGCTAAAATTTCCTGACCAAATCATAGCCTCGTTGAAGACCAATCATGATGATAGCAAAGAGAAAATTCAATGGGGGAAGCTGATTGGAGAATGTAGGAGACAAAGGGAAATTTAAGAATTCTTTAGCCATTTGTGGCGTGTCCAAAAGCATGAGAGGTAAATTTATGGAGGAAATTGCTGTCACAATGGGGCTATTTATCTCGGAACTGAGTGACTATCCATGGAAAGGGAAGGTCTTCACATTCGGTGAATATCCTAAGTTTTGCAGAATTGAAGGGGATAGTCTTCAATCGAAGGCCAAGTTTATAAGGCAAATGAATTGCGAGAAAAGCTTGAATTTTATCAAAATTTATGATCAGGGTTGGCAAATTGGAATCACAGAAAAAGTTAAAAAGGAGAACATGGTGAAGAATATTTTTGTTTTCACAGATAGTGATTTTGAAGGGGCATTCATGGATCAATGGGTATTGGATTATAAGGAAGCATGGAGGAGCTATAGACCTAAATGGTATAATTCAGTGCCACAAATTGTTTTCTGGAATCTCAAGGGTCCCATTGGCTGTCCAATGGAGATCAGAACAGAGAGACCATAGAGGTTTACTGATGTTACACGGGTATTCAAAAAATTTGATGAGTTTGTTCTCGAAGGGAGATGGGGTTGTAACATTGGAGAGAGTGAATATGATGAATTCTGTTCCAACACCATATGATGTGATGAAATCTGCCATTTCTAGAGAAGAATTCAAGAATTTAGTTATATTTGATTGATGTAGTTACAAATTAAATAATGAAAATTTTGCTTTGTAACACTTCCCTCGAGTAATAAAAAGTTTGGAACTTATAGGCTTTTCTTGATTTTCTGATGGTAGCTAGAGAATTTCGTAAGAAATGAAAGAGATGTGATATTTACACAGAGATAAGGGATATAATTTTAGTTAGTGAAAGGTCTGATAATATTAGATAGAACAAAGAGTATCCAGAGTAGGTTCTTCATAAACATGTTATATATACTTTTATCTCAGATTCTCAATAATGTTGAGCTGAATTCCAATGCCAAAAGGCCAGTTTGAGTTGCTCATTTTAGCCATATGCTCACTCATATGATATTACCCACAATCTTCAGGCATTCCTAGCCACAAAATAATCCCCTGATTAAATGCCCACAATCAGCATATTCTTATTCCATTTCAATCTAAAAGATAACTTTTCTTTAATTTTTTTATTTTATAATGAATTTGAAACTCCCACTCCCACCATTCTTCATTCTTGTATAGTGAAAGCTTTTTCGAAAACCCCTGCGTGTCCTAAGAACCAACTTCGTTGAAGGAAAAAACCTGTTGCATACAATGATAGTGTGCCACGTAGGAGTTCTATAATTCCTCGGGCCAATTCTAAATACTTGGCTAGATTGGAAGATAGGTGTGAAAAGAACTTTACTGCTATACATGAGAAGCTGCCGCCAAAACCTTGGCAGTGACGATCCTCATCATCATCTTTAATTATCGTATCGTCTGAATTATCATTATTTTGAAAATTGTTAGTTCTTGGTATTGTTATCGCATTATCTTAAGAACTGTTCTTTAGTTACTGAATAAGTCTCCAATTGAGATATAGTGTTTAGCTTATTTTTATTTTTATTTTTTTAATAACCTAGCTTTAAATTATTAGGATGTAAGCCGTTAGGAGGTTGTTGATGAATTACCTAGTCGAGTAATTAAACGTTGCTCATTGAATATAGGACCAAATAAGTTGTAGATTTGTGGTCAGATCTCGGAGGGGATAGCCTAGAAACCAGATAAAAATAATTTGTAGGTTAGTGGAGCCGCAACAAAAAAAAAAAAAAAAAAAAGCTACTATCGAATTAGTGTCGATAAAGTGAGTTGTTATGGGCGTTTGCTACGGAGCTAGTGATATATTATAATCCTAGGATCCCACATAAATTGTGTAAGGTTGTGTATATAAGCTCTGGTTGCTAGCTAAATTTTAAGGGTAAATTTTATCCATAGTTTATATATCATTCTATGTGCAGAAACACTAATGTTTTTTTTAGTTGTTTTAGGCTGTGTATGTTTAATAAACACCGTTCTCTTAAGAACTCCGATAAGCTAAGCTATGTCGGCTAGGGGGAGTGCCAACCGTCGGAGAATCATAACACAATTTGACTTTGGTAATCGCCAATCAAGCCTGATTTTAGATGAAACCTAAGCTAGATTTTTATTGGAAAACTGCGGATGCCTTGCTTGCTAGTTGCCATATCACTGTTGGTGTGGAGCCACCTTCTAGCAATACCTCCTATGAGTCTGTCATTTTCACAATGTAAACAGCGAAAACCACTAATTCTTTCAACATTTTTGTTCCGCACACAGATTTCTGCTCATAACCCCTTCCATAATTACCTCCAATTGAAAATGACATTAGTCCAATAACTTCGTCAGAAAATTCTTTGAAAATTGTAACTACAATTCACATCTTACACGAATACGAAGGACATATTTTAATTTGTACCAGACTTTATTATTATTATTATTATTTTAAATAAACGGAAAATTTTCATTAAGGACTCCTAGAGGAGGCTGAACTCACTGTTGCAACTTAAGCTAGGAGCCTAGTAGTTTTGCATTATAGGTGTGTTTACGAGATATAATTCTAGTCTAGACTGGGAACACTTGTGAAGCAGCTGAGGCTGTTGTTAGGTGTGGGAACCATGATTCGAAGCAAATTTGAATTTGTTGAGGACAAATCCCCATCACCATAACAGTTGTGAAACTCAAGGTGGAGGTTCTACTATTGATGAGTGATTTCCCATAAGTAAAGGGGCTTACGAGGGAACTATCACTTAATTTAATTTACGAAAGAAAAATTACGAAAACCTTATGAAAAAAAAACATATTAATTAATACATAAAATTGTACCAATTGCTTAAATTGCAAAGTTTTGGTCCTATAAACAATATAAGGAAAGAAAGAGTCTAGGACTTAAATTCCTAGCTAGGGAGTACAGTCTAAGAAAAAAAAGTAAAAAGAAAAATTGTGGAAAGAACTAATCAAAGTTTGGTGATTATGCAAAGTTCGAATTCATGTCATCATGTGACAGAAGGAACAAATTAGTATTTAATTACCCCCAAAAGAGAAATAGTTAGCAACAATCTAGAATTTTGTATATTAACTTTCTACATTAAAAAAAAAAAAAAAAACTGTTTCTTTATTTTTTTAAGAAGCTGATAAAAATAATACTTTACAAAGTGAGGTTTTATAAAACTGTACAGAAATAAAGACTATAAAAATCTAAATTTATGATTTTTTTTTTCACTCTCCTTGTACGGTTCATCTTGACCCACTACAAAACAAAATTTTATATATACATATTTAAGGAGTAGGTGAAAAATTGGGTGAATTAAGGTTTAGACTTAATCTTGTTGTGTATTAGACCCAATATAATACCAAAATATAACATGTTTTGGACGTGTTCATATGGCATAAAGTCTAGTGCACTAGATTGACTATAGACTTAAGTCTTAAGCAAACTGACTTAAAAAAGATACTGCCCCAAACCACAATCTAATCTAAGGTGAGATATTCTCTTTATCAAAATTTTACTGATTAAGTTAACTCGCTCTCTATTAATAAGTCTTTCCAGCAAAACCCCATACAAAGCAAGTGCCACAACCCCATGAAAAATAAAGTCATACTTTTTTATTAAAAAAGAAAAAAAAAGAAGGAAAAGTGAAAAACACTGTTTTCTGTCTTTTTGAAAACGCGTAGAGTGAACTATAAACTATAAAAACGTCGTTGATAGTCTTCTCCTCCTTCCTCTTGACGCGGTATCTCCTCACGACTTTCCTTTCTCTTTAACCCCACTCTCTCTCTCTCTCTCTTCCTAGAATTCCATTTTCCAAACCTACCTAAAAAAAAAAAACCATATTCAACAAACCAAACCCAACACAAACTCCATAGACTTACTTTTGTTGCTGTTTTTCTATCTGGGACTGACACAGATTACAGAAAAACATAGCAACAATCTGAGAAACACAAGACCAACAACGACCGATGATGTTGCGTTCATGTTACAGGCCACTTGAGCGGTGCTTTGGGAGAAGAGGTTGTGGGTGTGGTGGTGGTGGCAGCGATGGTCTTCTATGGCACGCAGACCTTAAGCCACACGCATCTGGGGACTATTCCATCGCTGTGGTTCAAGCCAATTCTAGCCTTGAAGATCAAAGCCAGGTCTTTACTTCACCGTCCGCTACCTATGTTGGTGTCTATGATGGCCATGGTGGTCCTGAAGCTTCCAGATTTGTCAACAAACGCCTCTTTCCTTATCTCCATAGTATAATTCTCTTTTCTCTAACAAAATTTTGTTTCTTTTTGTATATATTTTAAATGGGTATTTGTTTTTGTTTGTGTATGTCAATAAAAAAACAAAATTTTGTTTGTGGGAATGTTTCTATGGTAGGGGTATGAGGGTAAGGAAAGGACTTGAACATTTCTTTTCTCTATTTTGGGTATTTGGGGGTTGAGGATCGAGAAAATTTGGATTTTTTTCGATTTGTTGGGTTGGGTTTTTATCTTTTTATTTGTATGGGAAGTGTTTGTTTTTGTTTAGCTAAGCTTTGTTTGATTGGTGAGAAAGTTGGAGAACTTCATACTTGTTTGGGTGTAGCGAAATTTTTTGATTGGTTGAGTTCGGCTTTTTGTTGTTTGATTCATTCAACTATGGTAAAGAGTTTGTTTCGTTTCTGAGAAAGTTAGAGAACTTCATACCTGTTTGAGTGTAGTGAAACTATTTTTCATTGGTTGATTTGGGCGTTTGCTGTTTTGGTTCATTGAACTATAGGAATTGTTTGTTTTGTTTAGATAGGGCCTGTGTGATGTTGAATTGTAGTAAAACAAGAATGACCACTAAATTTAATGAAGTTTTGGATGTTTGACAACTTAAGGGAACAGATTCCACCAGGTGTTTACTGTTCTGCAGATAGTGCCCTAAATTGATTTGCGTTTTCTTTAATTTTAATGATAGATGGTTTTTTTTTTAAAACAAAAAAAAGAAGATGAGTTGGTCATTCTTGTTGTTTTCCTTCATTTTCTTTGCAAACAATGGAATGGTTGGAACTTGCCTTGGTGCATTGAGGTCCTCACTGTCTCATACTTGGTTGTTTGTTTTGATGGTAGAATTCGCCAAGGAACAAGGTGGATTATCGGTGGATGTGATAAAGAAGGCATTTGATGCCACTGAGGAGGAATTTTTGCATTTGGTGAAGAGGGCATTGCCGGCACAGCCGCAAATTGCTTCAGTCGGGTCATGCTGTCTTGTTGGTGCTATTTCAAATGATGAATTGTATGTGGCAAATCTTGGGGATTCAAGAGCAGTTCTTGGCCGGAGAGATTCGGAGAGTAAGAAAAATTCAGTGGTGGCAGAACGGTTGTCGAATGATCATAATGTGGCCCTTGAGGAGGTGAGGAAGGAACTGGAAGCACTTCATCCTGATGATTCACATATTGTGGTGTATACCCGTGGAGTTTGGCGGATTAAGGGCATAATTCAGGTATGATGGGGTACCTGTGATTCAGTGATTTCTGTTTCATGCTAATATATTTACTATTTGAAAACTGTTCCTTTTGTTTTTTGGTGGTAATATTGTACATCTGATAAAAGAAAGAGTTGCATGTATTTGTTCAAGCATCTTCTATCATCTGAGTAGCTTTAAGCTAGAGATCATTCTCAGCAGTCAAAATCTCTTGGGTCGAGTCTGTTTGAGAGGAATTTTTAAAAGTTGGTCAGAATAAAGATGTTGCAAGCAGGATGAACTTGTATTTGACTGATGAGTTTGTGCTATTTATATTTTTGGATGAATTTTGTGATTTTCCTTGGTGTTATTTGATAGAATAATCATATTCTTCCTTCTATTATTGCATTATAATATGAGAAAAATAGAGAGCAGTATCTTTTGTATGCTCAATGATAGTGTTAAAGAAACCATTACATAATAAGATACAATCTTGTCTATATGCATCACCCTTTGAATTGAAGGTTCTACCCCCAAAAAGTAAGATGCTTATGAGATTATTAGTCTGACCAGTAGAATACACATAATTGTTGAAGGCAAAAGGCTGTATTTGATCATTTTTAAAATATATAATAGGTATCTTTGACAAGTGCAAAAGGTTACTAAAACCATATCACGCTATATCCAATATCCATTGCTTTTTTCTGGACCGTTTCCTTTTGCTTGATGCAGAAAAAAAAAATAATAAGAAAAAAGAATAGACACACACACACACATGCATATATAGATAATAAGATACAAGCTTGTCTATGCGCACCATCCTTTGAATTGAAGGTTCTACCCCCAAAAAGTAAAGATGCTTATGAGCTTAGTCTGGCCAGTAGAATACAAATAACTGTTTAAGGCAAAAAGCTGTCTTTGATAATTTTTAAATAGGTATCTTTTTTTAATTTTTATTTTATTTTATTTATTTTATCAGATTTAAATAGGTATCTTTGACATTTGACAAGTGCACAAGTTAACTATAATTATATCATGCTAAATCCAACATTTATTGCTTTTTTCTGGACCGTTTCCTTTTTCTTCATGTAGAAAAAGAAGAAGAAAAAATATTTATATAGACACACACAAACACATTTGCATATATAGATATGTCTTTTGAGTTGTTCTAAGGGGGTTTATATCTTCCATCCTCTTCCAGGAATCTTATTCTCTGCTACCGATCCAGCATCTCATGCAGCTAAATTAAAAAGTACTGTCTTCCATGCATGAGATGTACATGAAGACCCCCTGAAGCATAGTACTAAGTTCTATGTGACTAAGGGAGTTCATCATGGTTCCTTTCTTTTCAACTTTTTTGGCCATGTGGAACTTAATTTCTTGAGTATTTTATATAATATAAGTTGGAGTGAAATGTGTATTCGTTGCTCTGGTTGTTTTTACTTAAAAATATCAGATAGCTGATTCATGACTTTAAGCAATGTGATCGGTGAAGGAAGCTTTAATATATATTTATATATTTTTTTTCCAGGTTTCAAGATCTATTGGCGATGTTTATCTGAAAAAACCTGAGTTTAACAGGGACCCAATTTTCCAGCAATTTGGAAACCCTATTCCTTTGAGGCGACCAGTTATGACAGCGGAACCCTCTATTCTTATTAGAAAGCTTAAGCCACAAGACTTATTTCTGATATTTGCATCAGATGGCCTTTGGGAACAATTAAGCGATGAAGCAGCAGTAGATATTGTTTTCAAAAGTCCGAGAACTGTGAGTGCCCATCTTAAACTTTTTTTTGTTTTTAAACTGATCTACAGCAAAAATCATGGCTCAGATTCAAGAAATTTTAAGTTTATCCTATAACTATGTGCCTAATATACTCCTGTTATTGTTGGTCTTCATCTTAATATTTGGTTTGATGGAATACCTTGGAATCTTCCAATAAAATGGTTCAATTCTAATCATTATGGCACCTGAGCATGTTATATGATCATGTAAATTGTTTGGGTTAGACTACATGCGTGACACAATTCCATTCATTGATCTAATACATGCAGGGAATAGCTAAGAGATTGGTGAGAGCTGCCCTTCAGGAGGCTGCCAAGAAGAGAGAGATGAGATATGATGACATAAAGAAAATTGAAAAGGGAATAAGACGTCATTTCCATGATGATATCACTGTTATCGTAATTTACCTTGATCAGCATCAGCAAAATGGTTCCTCAAGTGCTAGATTTAAGCACAATGCAGTTTGCTGCACCAGTGCACCAGTTGATATTTATTCCCTAAATGCAGACGAGGAAGAAGATGATTTGCTGCACCCAGTTTTCTAAAGAAACAATAGTTGATTGACAACATATTTTACTAAGGTTATCATTACATAATAATTGAAGAATACGTGAGGGAAGCACTTTTCTTTTCTTTTCTTTTTTTACCTCGGATGAACATTCATTAGAAAAAGGTACAGTTCTGTAGATAATCAAGCTTGATGGATGCATATGGGACCAAGCTGTCATGGCATATGCAAGTGAAGTTGTGACTCTTAATTCAGCTTGTTATTGATTTTGCCTTGTTTGAGGTGATGATAAATGAATACCAGAATAGTGAAAGCACCATGAGAGCACCATTTTTTTAAGTAACAGTTATCTACTTTATTAATCGCCGTGGTCTCCTTGTGATGTTCGTGTGAGGATCATGTAAGCAATTGCAGCAAATGAACAAGGCATGACAGCTCTTGGGATTGTTCTGGTGAACCAGTTCCTAGTTGTAGGGCATGAGTGCATACTAAGAGCTACCACGTTAGCTTGTGGAAAGTTTTGCAAAATAGAAAAAGTTAACACTTTTTACACATTTTGGTCAAAAATACGCCCACATCAGTGGATGTAAAATTATACATTCATGCACAATTAATACAGTAATTGTGCATGTAACTATGCATATATGCGCGGTTACTGTAACATGTGTATATATTATTTTATTAGTATTTTCTCTCTCCTTCTCTCTGTCTCTTTGGTTGCTCTCACTCTCACTGCCCTGATCATCAAAGAACGCCACACTATGCATCAACAGAGAACACCACATCAAAAAATTCCTTCCAAAATCAAGTAAAGCAAGAAATTATTATTACACAGGATTTGTTTGGTTGCCGAGAAAAACACGGAGAAAACAAGAAATAAAGAAAATTAACCAAACACAGAAAATCAACAGATCTTTGGTTGTCGATTGTCTTTCCTTCTATTTCTACTCTTTTTTGCCACTTTCTCATCAACCAAACAAGAAATAAAAAGAATTAACAACAAAAAAGGCTTGAAGGACTTGGATCCTCAATGGTAAGAGATCTAGTTTTCTTTCCGTTTCGATCTTTGGTTGTTGATTCAGTTTTCTCTCCGTTTCGATCACTGGACTGTCGAAATCGGACGCCGATGAAAACAATGGAGCTCGCATGCCGACGAAAACAAACTGCTACTTCCCTTTGCGTGTTGGGTCTATGAGAGAGTATTGGATCTGTGAGAGAAAGGGGCAGTGAGGGAGAGTTGGGTCTGTGAGAGAGAGGTTAGTGAGGGAGAGAATAATAAAAAATTGTAAAAAAAATGAATATTTTATTGAATAAATGTGTAGAATAGATTGATGTGGGTGTTTTGTAAAATTGAATGTGTAAAATAGAAAAAATAGATTTTTCTGTGCAAAATAGAAGAAAAATTTATACCCACTGATGTGGATACTCTAAGCCCTTCTTGTATACAAAACATGTACTATTTTCGATTGTGGGGTGTGGACCAGTTTGACAGTTCATATGAAAATATTAAAAAAAACATGCCAATCAGTTAAGTGGTAAACTGAAATCAATGGGAAATGACAATACAATATGTTTGTGGACCTGCATCAATTTAGGGGTGGCAATTTGTGTTCGCGTGTCGGGTTCGTATCGTATCAACTCATACGTATTTGACTATATGGGTCAACACTAACTTGACATGTTTATTAAACGGGTCAAGATTCCTCAACCCTAACACGACTCATTTATTAAACGAATCAGTCGTGTCGACTTGTTTATCTGATTTTATCAAAGTGAAGAAAAACATTTATGGAAAAACAGGAAAATAAATATTTTAAATATAAAATTCAAAACTAATGAATAATTATATTACAAATAATCATTCAAAACTGAATTATATCTCAATATCATAAATAATCAATTACAATACGTCAAAGAAAATAAACTATAACAATTAATAAGTTTATATACCTATAGTTTGAATGGAATATTAGTAAAATTTTATTTAATTAAACAGATCAGACGGGTCAAATGGGTTCCATAGGTTGAACCCTAACCCAACCTGTTTATCAAATAGGTTCGTCGTGTCAACCTGAACATGACACAAACCCATTGAGCCTCAACTCATAACCTTCTAATTTCATGTCGTGTTGGGTTTGCGGGTCGTGTCCAATTTTGCCGCCCCTACTTCAATTGTCCTACTACTTAGTAACTCAAAGTCTGGCCATCATCCTAGGTTTACACCGTAGTGTGCCACGTGGGGGTTCTGTTTTTTGCACTTGAAAGGTCCGTGACAACCAAAATTGGAGGAATGAAAAGCTTTTTCCAACCTAACCAATTGGGTCGGCATGCAGGTTTTTCTTGCCTCAATAAATTTAAAGAAGTGGATGAATTTTGCACGTCCCTCTCTCATACCTATCCAAAATTCCGAATATATAAAACTAAAAGTAATTCAAAATTTATAATATTATATACTGGATATCCTAAATTCTTAATATTATCTCTGAAAATTCGTCTCTATCTATGAATTATCTCTATTAGTTGTATCTGTGTTATCAGCATAGAGATAACAAAATGCTTTTGTCTTGAGTCTTGACCCATTTGGGGTAGTGTTATTACAGGAAACTTTTAGCATGAAATATGCCTCACCCATTAAAGGTCGGTTTGGTTGGAAGAGTGAAAAAATGGAAGAATAAAAAATTAGTGGGAAGAGAAAAAATTTGGTTTTTCCTCATGTATATTTGGTTGAAGGAGTGAAAAAGTGAGAGGGTGGAAAACTTTTTCGTTTGGTTGAAAAGAAAAGTGAAAGGATAAAAAATGTAATTTAAATAAATTGATTATTATGTTTCTTTATTATTATATATAAATTTTTTTTTTGAGAACATATATAATTTAAAATTCTTGAGCAACAAAAATTGATTATGGCATTATGCATTAATTGGGAAGACATTTTCAAAAAAAAAAAAAAATAATAATAATAATAAATTGCTGAGAAAAACTCTTGTGGAATGTCGGCAACAAATAGTGTATAACGTGGACAACTAGGCAAAAAGATGCATAAGATTATGGTCAAGAATGTTTTGATTAGTGTCAATGATTCCTATACATACAGAGACTACTATTAGAAGAATTAAAACCTATGATAAGACCCTAGCCATTTGCCCAATACGGACCCTAGCAACAATTTTTAAAAAAATAAATAAATAAATAAAGGGTTAAACAAAGAATTTATTTTAAAATGACCATTGTTACGTCAACTAGGCAAACTTGCACTTATAAGGACGATCAGCTCACAGGAGGTGGAAAAGGAGGTGGAAAAGTGAGAGTGGTAGGCGAGAGCAATAAAAAGTGAAGGTATTTTTATCACACAGCAGATCTCAGTATTTTTTTTTTTTTATTTTCTCTCTATTTTGGAGATAACAGTTTTGTGTGAGCCTAAGTTGAGCATGCTTATGTTCCACACAAAAGTTTTCTTTCCCTTCTCTCAACTAAACAATAGACAAATTCATTTTTTCTCTTATTTTCTTTCTAAAGTTTTTACCCACCCTATTTTACCTCCAAATAGAAACTCTAAGAGCGACCAAACACTAATTTTTTTTTTCTCCTTATTTATTTTGAGCCTCACCCATTTTTGGCAACTTGCTATTCCTGACAAAGAAAAAATTAAAACATCATGGCTATGTTGAATAATGCAATGCCAAGGAGCCTTCACAGTCAACGGTGTAAGTCAAGGTGTGACAATTATTTACTATTGTGCCTAGCTTCGCTTTCTAGTTCTAGAAGGTCCGAGTCCATGCACCAAAGACTTGGAAACTTCCCTCCTAGTTCGGCAAGGAGATATTGTCAGTGTGGGTCTTTCATTCTGTGCTGACTAAACAAACAAAAATGAAACACACTGACATGTCATTATCTCCTTGACTGACCAAACATGGAGTAATTCTTAGGTACTTCCGAAGCACGGAGAATGGTACTCTCTCTTTTTACATTCATGGTGGAGTTCGCTTATTAAATTCATAGTAGGGTCCACCATAAATGTGAGAGGAGGAAACACCATTTCACTGTACTCCGAGACTACCTAAAAATTTTTTCCAAACGTGAAACAAACGAACGAGGAGTCATTCTTCAAGCACACGTAATAGGACTGAGTTTTATAAGGATGACCTTGCCAATTTGGACAATGGCTGCAGGATGGACACTTGGACCAGTCAACGGTGAGAGTAAAATGTAAATGATGGTTTAAAATTGGAAAAGATTTTGCCACATATAAGTTATGTGGCAGCAAAAAGAAATTAACAAGTATCTAAAAGTCCACAATCCCTTAAAAGATATAATAAAGAAAGATGATAGGAATAAGATTGAAAAATATGAAACAAAGCTCTGTTTAGATGCCGTGAAAATTGAAAAATAAGTAAGATAATGGAAAAAAATAAAAATGATAGTACATGAGATCCAACTAATAAAAACCTGAGATTCACAAGAAAATTGTAGTCCATGGTAGAAATAAATATAGAGACAACAGGCTATAAATTCAATCCTAGGCTACAGGGGAAGATGATCATGATCAAAAAGAAACTGAATTCAATGGTTCATCATTATATGGTAATGGTCATATCAAAATTTAGAACTATTCTAAAATCATTTGTTACGTGAGGATTACCCTTTAAATCAAATATAAACTTGCATGGTAATGGGAATGAGAATGTGATGAAGTTAAACCATGATTTGGGTGATCTTGCTTCTCATGATCACATTAACAATTTAACATGTGTGACACTTCGAATCCTATGCATTACCAATTGATCATCTGTGAGCAATGAGTGCCCCAAAATATGACCTTTAAGTGTCATTAAATCGAGGGAATGGCCTTTTGGGAGCAATCCTGTGTGGGTGTCCATCCCAATCTTGGATTCGTGAATATACCATTAACTCTAGATTTAGTGATCGAGTAGCGACTAGCGAGGAGTCATTACTTGGTTTAGGTCCAAGGATCAGTATTTAAATGGTAAATAGAATAAAATATTCTTCTTTTTGTAGTCGAAATAAAGAAAAGTTTGGATGTGAATGCTCTAAATTACACAAACCTCTTGGTGATTTGTCAAAGACTCAAAATTCACATCTATGTGTAAGTTGAATCCAACATTTTATATATAACTTAAAGTTACACTTAGTCAAGTGTAACTTTAAGTAATGCTATATCATTTGATATTTTTTATTGGATGCAAATTTTAACAAAACATTTCCCATAAAAAGAAGTAACTTAATTGCTTCATTTTTACCAAATAAAATTTGCATCCAATAAAATATCAAATTTTAATAAAATTTGCATCCAAATATTAATATGCAAATTTTAATAAAATTTGCATTGTAGGAGGCTATTTGGTAAAAATTTGGTAACTTAATTGCTTCATTTTTAGGTAAGAGTAGTAGCATTTTTACTTCTTTTTATTGGATGCAAATTTGATATTTTTCATTTTTACTTCTGTCGTGGCTTTTTTCATTTTTACTTCTTTTTATGGAAAATGAAAAAAGCTGTCAAAATATTAATTGCTTTATTTCATTTTTCCATAAAAACTTTCTTTAAATGGATTGTTAACCAATGCCCTAAGGGCATTCGTTAGCATTTCCCAAAAAATAATTCCATTTATAGAGAATGAGAGAAGAGGTGAAATCAATGTTAAGAAATGTAGTGCTTTATATATGCATGGTATTCTTGAGACAATATTTTATCATAATTTTTTCAAGAATTAAATTAGAAATAAAAGACAGTTAAATAAGATGCTCGTTCATCAAGTCAATATGGAAACAGGACGAAACAATGTAGACAACATAAGAAAATCAAATAGAGTTTGCCCAAAAAAAAAAAAAAAAAAAAAAAAAAAAAAAAAAAAAAAAAGAAGGAGATGGAAGAAGAAGTCAAATAGAAGTAAGATGATTTTTATTTTTTAATATAGGTAGAAAGTGGGGATAGGGAGATGAGATTTAATCCACAAATATATGACAGTAAGTAATTGTACAATCCTCTGCAAGTAATGTCGTACTTCCTCTTCTTACATAATAGTGCGTTCAGCTAATTAAATGTTAGGACATATGTGGAAACTGTTATGAACATATGTCATCTAGAATTGACTAATTCTTTGATAAAATGCACTTAACTTGTATTTGGGTAGATCTAAGATGGTTTAAGTCTTCAAGCAACATATTGTTCGAATTAAGAGTTAAAGCCATGAAAATCTATTCAAGAATCAAGTGAAGAAGAGCTGTATTTTAAAGTTCGACAAATTGTATCTATCGAGGTTTAAAAGGAGTTTTTAGCCCGATGCTCGACATATAACCTATCTATTGAGGATTACGAAAATCAGATTTTTAGATCTGTTTTTCATGCATATCCAAGCTATTTGTGTAGGGTTTCTTTTCTCACAACCCGAAACATATATAAGGATTATTTTAAGGGTTGTATAAGGAGAAGCAACGCGATGCAACTTGATGCAAAGTGATTATTCACTCAAATTGTGACCGGAGACAATTTGCCTTAGTTTATCTTTTTCTTGAAGAAGCTGCTGCGTTTGTATGCCGATGCTCGATAGATAACCTATCTATTGAGGATTATGAAAATCAGATTTTCAGATATATTTCTCATGCATATCCAAGCTATTTGTGTAGGGTTTCTTTTCTCACAACCCTAGACATATATAAGGATTATTTTAAGGGTCGTCTAAGGAGAGGTAACGCGATGCAACTTGATGCAAAGTGATTATTCACTCAAATTGTTACCGGAGACAATTTGTCTTAGTTTATCTTTTACTTGAAGAAGTTGCTACATTTGTACGCCGTAGGGTTTTATAACCAAGGAGCTTCTTGATCTTCATCAAGTGGATAAAATGAAGAACTTTGTAGCCAACATCTTTCTCAAGTTGGTGTGTAAGCCGCGTACTGGGATCTACGCATCGATTGGTTAGTCACGTACTGGAAGCCGTGCATTAAAAGGAAAGATTGTTGCTACATTGCAGGTCTAATTGTGTGTTGGGGTAAGGGTTCAGCTGTAGGTTGGTATAAGGTATTAGGATTCCTTTACTTATAACATCTTGTTTTAATAATAGTGGATTCTCAGGAGTAACGACCTTAAATTCACCCAGTAGGGTTTTGCCTCGATGGTTTTTCCTATTTGTAAACAAACCACCCATGTCAAATTTAATTTCTGCTGTATTTAGTTATTTGGTGATTTGTTTGTGCTATCATGTGTATTGCATGTTAAATTATCTTAATTAATTCACTTGGCTAATTAATTGGTTAATTTACCCAAGGGGTCAATACATTCTTGGCCTATCAAGTGGTATCGGAGCGGATACACTCTAATTAGGATTAATCTTTGTTGTGTGATCCATTGATCCTTGTTTGTCATGGATAGATGACAATCTTTAATTACACTTCCTTTATTTGATAGTACTAACTATGTATACTGGAAAGTACACATGAGAGCTTTCTTATAGTCTTTAGATAAGAAGGTGTGGTACGTTTTGGAGATAGGTTGGACCAAGCCAAAGGAAGCGCATGCTGATTGGGATGATGCTAAGATCAAAGCGGCAAACTTTCACAGCAGAGTATTGAATGCTTTATCTAGTGCGGTCACAAATAAGGAGTTCAAGAAGATATCCTCCACTGAAACTGCTAAGGAAGCATGGATCATCCTCTAGACAACCTATAAAGGAACTAAAGTTGTCAAGGATTCAAAACTTTAAAGGCTTACCACGAGCTTTGAAGTGATTAAGATGAAGGAGGATGAATTATTTGATGAGTTCTATGCCAAGCTGAAGCATATAGTGAACTCTGATTTTAATCTTGGGAAAACCATTCAAAAATTCAAGATTGCTAGAAAGGTGCTCAGATCTCTTCCAAAGAGATTCCATGCCAAGATCATTTCCATTAAGGAATTAAAGGACATTGACCAAATTTCCTTGACAGAGCTGGTTGGCAACTTACAAACCTATGAATTGGGTTTGTCTAGGATCGGGAAATCAAGCAAAAGCAAGAGTATGGCATTGAAGGCCAAAAGCAATGACACCGATGAGTCTTTTGATGATGAAGATTCTAAGATGGCATCTTATATCACAAGATAGTTCACAAAGTTTATGCAGAATGCCAATGTGAAAGGATTTGACAAGGACCAAAATCAATCTAGTTCTTCACAGTTTAAGAGCCAAGATAAAGGGAAGAAGGATGCTAGGGATGGTGGTCAGTATACTGTTCCCTTCGGACCAGAGTGCTTCGAATGTCAAGGCTTTGGAAATATGAAACAATAATGTCCAACTTATCTCAATACCATTGGGAAAAACAAAGCCCTTGCTACCACTTTGAGTGACACCGAGTTTGAGGATGATTCAGATGACAATGATTTAGATGACAATGATTTAGATGACAATGATGATGAGGGAATCTTGAATGCCTTCACTGCCACAGTGAATCCTACTGAGGGGATTTTTGAAGAGGTAGATAAAGAAGAGGACTTGGTGGAGTCTAAGTTTGAGAAAATGGATAAATAGGATGACATCCATACAGCCTATGCAAAACTATACAAGGTCTCCGAAAGGCATGAGAAATTATATAAGCTAGCCACTCGGAAGTTGAGTGATGTGGAACTCGATTGAGAAGAGCTCTCCATAAAGGTTAATGAATCTAATCAGACCATTGGAGCATTATGGTTTAAGAATAAATTCTTGGCTGAGAGGACTAAAAAGCTTGAGGCAGAGCACTTTCAAGTTAGAGCTCAATTGGAGAGGACTTCCAATGCAAAGTGCAAAGCTTGATAAGATCTTAGTGTTCAGAAATCTGCTTCTGATAGATCCAGTTTGGGGTATGATTTCTCTTCTCCTAATATTGCTTCTTCTAGTACTACTATGTTTGTTTCACTTGCTAATAATGTTGATTCTGAGAGCAATGATATTAAAACTATTTTAGCTAGTGAGAACATAGACAAAGGTAAATCTATCTTAAGAGCACCTTCTAAGCTCGAAAAGAAAAAGACTAACAACCCTAGGACTAAGAAGGGTAATAATCAAAAGTCTAAACAAAAGAAGCTGCATCTCTGTCATCACTGTGGAGCTACAGGACATACTCGACCTAATTGCTACAAGTGGTTAGCCACTCAACAGAGCAATAGTATGATCTTATCTAGAAACTAAAATTTGTTTCCATAATCTATTGCTCCTCTTGGAAATCTTCTCAAGGCCCTCATGTTTCTTTCGAACTTGAATGGTTTTAATTCTTCTCTTTCACCTCTGGTTCAAGGGTTCGCACAAAGAAAAGGTTCTTCCAAGGTGTGGAAGGAAAAAGGCTCTAAGTGATTTAATCACTTTTTCTCTCTCCCTTTCTTTTTGTTTATGCATTACTGTGTGTTTTGCTTTCTTGTCTTTGATATAGTCTAGTTCTATGCTATACTTTGTTTTAACATGTTTTTGTTTGTTTGTTTTCAGTTTTTGCCTTATTTTGTTTTTCATAAAAATAAAAAATTTGAAAAATCAGAAAAATACATAAATAGTGTGTGTTTTGTGTACATTGGTACTTGTGTACCTTGGATGGCCATTGAAACAAAGTTTTTTAAACTTTATATCTATTGTAACTTATATGAGCATCTCAATGCACAGCTAAGCAAGTGAACTTTGTGGCTCGTGTCTGTGATGAGTAAGATTAAGTAATCTCTTATACTTAACAATCGTATCACTTTCTTTTACGAGAAGGACTAAAAAATCCTAAGAGAAATACATAAATAACCATCTCACCGCTAAAGCCCGCCAATTATGTATAACATCTGTATGTTTCGGCATAGCAAAATTGTGATGTTGTTGACTTAGCATAATTGGATATATCTTCTCTCTCTATATATGTCCATGCATGATATACTTAAAAAAAATATGCAAAGAAAATCAAAAAGCAAAAAGAATCAAAATGGTTTTAAATATGGTTGCAAGCGTGTTTTTAGGAGATGTGGGAGTTATAGGATGTACCTCGAAGGTGATCCCCATCAAGTAGTTATGATTATGTGTGAGTTAAATTGATTTTTTCATATCTCAAATCTTCATAACGTGAGACACTTATGTAATCTTGCGATGTTTTCACACATAACACGCAAAATTCTTTGCTACTTATGATACATGTGCAGATACAATGTGATTTGGCCATCACAAGAAATACATGTGTTAATGTATGCTCACTAAATTGTCTTGACTTGTTTTTTAAATATAAAATTGGTTAGACTTGTTTAGTATGTGTGTGTGTGTGTGTGTGTGTGTGTGTGTGTGTGTGTATTTGGATCTTAAATGCTTTATATTTTTCTTATTGAGAGATATTTTTGAAAGCTGAAAATGTTGTTTGGATCTTTGGTTGAGCGCCTTACTTGATTGCATTCATTTGTGTGTTTTTCTCCTCCTTGAAAAATCTGTTTTTATCAAGCTCGATAGCTTCTCGACAGCTCTCACTAGATAGCTATCCATCGAGACCCTTAGACTTATTTTTTCAACAAATCTTAACGCATCTTCAATCCATCGAAACTTTCTGGAATTTGTCTCAATAGCTTCTCGATAGATTCTCGATCCATTGAGAAAGTTTCTGTCTGGCCAATAGCTTCTCGATAGTTGTTTGATCCATCGAGGTACTTTGTCGTCAACAATTTCTCGATAGCACCTCAACAGATTTATTTGTCGAGAATTAGTGCTCAACAGATTCTCGATAGGTCTTGATCCATCAAGATGCGTTCTCTATAAATAGATCCAACGCGATTTCAGATCTCATTTTCTTCGATCTCTCTCGACTGGAACCTGCCCTTTCACCTCCTAAACACTTTTATCTCTTTCTAAACCTCAAACCCATTTTTGTTACGACCTAGAGTGATAATTTCTTCTTTGTTATGATCCTTCTTTCTCTCATTCATCATGCATTTCATGCATTTAGATCTAGGTTTTGGGTTTTTGAAAATATTTTGAGGTTTTTGAAAATCTTTGAGTATTTTGGGAAATTTTTGGGTTGGGTTTTGCTTAAATGATGTTATATGCTCATGCATTGCATTACATTTGCATTTTCACAATGTTTCATGCATTAAAATGTGTGTTCTATATGTTTAAACCTTGTGTACTGGTAGGATTGGATTGGGCTGAACCCATAATGTTTTTTTGTTGCATCTCACATGATCATGCATTACTCTTGCATATGTACCTTCTTTTCATTCCCTTTGGTATATATGTTGATTGGTGCTTTTCTGTTTCTCTCTCTCTCTCACTCTCTCTCTCTCTCTAATAGTCTGTTCAATGGCACCCAAGCACAAATCTACTTCGTCCCAGAACCCTCTTTGTTCCGTGGCATCATCTTCTGATTCTACACCTCTTCATGTCAAGTTTCATGATGAGAAGGCCCATAAGGACTTCTTAAAGAACTTCTTCAAATGTGACATTCATTCAGAATGCCATTATCACACTTCTCTGATACTGCTCTTCCAACTGTCATACATTGGCAGGGTTAGGAATATCTATGTGAGATACCCATGAGTTGTCCCTCCGTGATCATACAAGAGTTCTACTCCAATATGCACGGCTTCGATTCTTTAGTACCTCAGTTTGTTACTTGTGTTCGAGGTACTCGTTTGGTAGTTACTCTGGAGCTTATCTCTGAAGTGCTACATGTTCCGAGGGAATTGCATCTTGATTACCTCGGATGTCCATGTCTGAGGACTGTGTCCAAAGACGAAAACTTGTCTCTCTTTTGTGAGACACCTTCTTCATGGGGTGAGCATTAAAACACCTCATGCTCGGACTTTACAAAAGGTTCGAGATTCCTGAATATGGTGATGATGTTTGTTCTATATCGTTTGTCTCACTATAATTCTATTACTAAGCCTTGTGCTTGCTTTTTGTTGTCCCTCATTGAGGACTTTTCTATAAACTTTCCCTCTCATTTCATTCTCTCCCTTATAAATTTCTATAAGGATACGACGATGCGTGATAAGCTTATTTTCCTTTTGCTATAATGAGGATCATTTGTAACTCCCCTGTCCCCTATCTTGAGTCTGATCACTTTCTCGTCATGCTTGCCATTGATGCTAGTACTGTTTGCCGGAGTGAGACGGTGACTCCTCCATCCACCTCCACTCCTTCCTACTCCGCGGGTGCTGTGATGCTCGACGCGATCATGGCGTAGCTTTAGCGCATGGATGCTCGCCTTGGTACTCTCACTACTGAGTTGTCTCAGGCGAACACTTGTGTGAGTCGTATTGCATGTCATCAAGCTCGCCTTGGTGGCTTCGTTGCTTCTCCCTCTCCATCTCCACAAGCTTCGGAAGACGAGGACGATGATGATGGCTCCAGTGATGATGATGATGATGAGGATGAGGATGAGGATGAGGATGAGGATGCTAGCTCTTCTGGTGATAAGGAGATGACTACTTCTCGTTGATTTGCCCTTTGTCATTAGTGACAAAAAGAGAGAGTAGTTTTTGGTATGAGAGTAGTCATGTACTTAGGGGGAGAATTAGCATAGGAACTATTTGTCGGGAGAGTGTTTTTTTTTTAGGGGTGTAAAGAGGTTTTACATATCTTTTCTTTTTAGATACTTTATCTTTTTGTACATTAGTCTTGTGATCACTTAGTGATAGCAAACATTGTATTTATCTTTGAGATATATTATCATGTTTCACCTATCTCTCCATGTGTTGTTTCTTTTCTCTCTTTATACACATGTTTCTTATGTATGCAATCTTTTATTTTCTATTTCACACTAAGATGCCTTAATGAGTTTTGTTTAAAGTGTTTCAAAATACAAGTAGTCAAAATCTATCATGCCATGAACTCTCTTCTTGCAAAGTTTTTCAAGAGTTTGTATTAGGATTAGATTTCATTGTATTCAACAAGTGAGTATGAGTTGAATAATTTATGACTTCTCTCATTTTTCATTTTTTTGTTGTGGTTTTGTCACGGATTGCCAAAGGGGAAGATTGTTATGACATATGTGGAAATTGTTATGAACATATGTTATTTAGAATTTGCTAATCCTTTGACAAAACACATTTTATTTGTATTTGGGTACATTTAGGATGATTTAAGTTTTCAAGCAACATATTGTTCAAGTCAAGAGTTAAAGTCATGTAAATCTGTTTAATAATCAAGTGAAGAAGTGCTGCATTTTAAAACTTGATAGATAGCTCGATAGATTGTATCTATCAAGGTTTAAAAGGAGTTTTTAGCCCGATGCTCGACAACATCTTGATAGCTTACCTATCTATTGAGGATAAGGAAAATCAGATTTCCAGATTTATTTTTCATGCATATCCAAGCTATTTATGTAGGGTTTTTTTTTCTCACAACTCTAAACATGTATAAGGATTATTTTAAGAGCCGTCTAAGTAGAGGCAACGTGATGCAACTTGATGCAAAGTGATTATTCACTCAAATTGTGACTGGAGACAATTTGCCCTAGTTCATATTTTTCTTGAAGAAGCTGTTGCGTTTGTACGCTGTAGGGTTCTGTAACCAAGGAGTTTCTTGATCTTCATTGTATGGATGAACTGAAGAACTTTGCAACCAACATCTTTCTTAAGTTGGTGTGTAAGCCGTGTACTGGGACCTAGTATTGATTGGTTAATCATGTACTAGGAGCCGTGTTTTGAAAGGAGAGATTGTCATTACATTACAAGTCCAATTGTCTATTGGGGTAAGGGTTCAATTGTAGGTTGGTATAAGATACTGTGATTTCTTTACTTGTAACCACTTATTTTGATAATAGTGGATTCTTGAGAGTAGTGACTTTAAATTCACTCGGTGAAGTTTTGCCTCGGTAGTTTTTTCCATTCGTAAACAAATCACTCGTGTCAAATTTAATTTTTGCTACATTTAGTTATTTGGTGATTTGTTTGAGTTACCAAGCGTATTGCATGTTAAATTGACTTAATTAATTTACTTGACTAATTAATTAGTTAATTTACCCAATAGGTCAATACATTCTTGGCCTATCATTAAGTTTATAGTGAGAGCCAATATTGTTATAAGAGAAGAGTAAGGGAGTACAAAATTATTGTGCTCTTAGAATATTGTATAAATTTCTTCACAAAAATGTTATTATTACTAAACCATCATTTTAACCTTGAATAGTAAGTCATATGAAGAAATTTAGGCATGACCAACACAGAAAGAATTATCAATAGTAATTTGATTTTCGAGAATTCGCAAAAGTCCATTTCCATCTAGAATTGAATGGAGTTTCCTCGTATTTCGACCAAAGAATCAATTAGGGAAATTTCTGTCAAGAGATTCTGACCGATAAATTAGACATTCCATGCCCTTGAACAGTGCTTTGTCGTGCTTGGTCACTGACGTATCCTTTGTCTTTAATTGACTCCAAGAATGGATTGGATCGCACAGACTCAAGTGATTTGATGAATTAGAAAGGAGATTTGAAAATGTCATAAACTCGAGTCTTGACATAATTCTCACTTCTCGTAATTTTATGATCCTATGTTTCAGCTTTGGACATTTCAAAAGATTGGTCTCTTCTTCTTTTTCTTTTTTGTATTATATTCAACTTTTTTTAATGCGCCCTTGATTTTCTTCGAAAAATCAATATTCCCTTTCATTAACTTTATTTTAATTTACTTACAGAAAGTAGTTGTTTGTTTAGAACACAAAAGTTAATATAGGAAGTAGTTGTGAAATGTAAGACATTTAGACCTTCATTTCTAGCAAACTCCTAGGTTGTTAATTTTCTCTTTCTAGCAAATTAACCCGCAAGCCTTGAAACGCTGTGACGATCATTGTGGCAATGTCAATATTCCATACCATATCCATTCGGCACAAGGAGAGAATGCTACTTGCAATGACACCTACTACGTACGTACAACCCACACGTAGCCTTTTTGACTGAAAATAACACGATAAATGTGACAGACAATTGGCTTTCGGGTGAAATGCGCGTCATTGCTGATGTAGCCGAGGATTGCTACAACAAAGGTGGCGAAAGAACATCAAGAATGAGAGCAGCCTGGGTTAAAATTGAGAAAATTCCCCGTCTCCAACACCCTAAACAAGTTCACGGCCATAGGCTGACACATCTGGGTGCATGTCTCTATGTGTTAAGGATACAGCTGTAGCTACAGCTGTAATTGCCAAGGATGGCTGCTGATGTATATTTGAATTTGTATAGCTGAATCATATTTTGAATAAGATATGATAAGATAGAATTAGGCTTGTGATGATATAGGATTAGGATACGGTAGAATCCCTTTTGAATTTGTATCTTAGTGATGAGGTAGAAGTATATCCATCCGAATTGGTATATCCGATTGTATTTAAATTTGAATTGTAACAAACTCTTCGATATATATGAAAATGCCTTGAACTGTGTAGGTAAGGCTTGAAAATCAATTTCAATTATTTGCTTTTACATGGTATCAGAGCTATTGTGACATACGTCTTTTTTTTTTTTTTTTTCAATGGCTTCCTCATCTTCATCAACTTCTGCTGTCACCACTACTACTTCGCCTTCTCCCACTTCACTTACTGCTATACACCATCTCATCACCATCAAATTACCCGTGACAACTATGTACTGTGGAAAGCTCAAATTGTTCCTTATCTTAAGGGGCAACAACTCTATGGATATCTTGATGGAAGCACTCCTACTCCACTTCGATCTCTCACTGTTGAAGTCAATGGAGACGTACAAGTCATCCAAAATCCGAACTTCGGTCACTGGTATTTACAAGACCAAATGATTCTCAGTGCCATAATATTCCCCTAGCTCATGTGGTCAAATTCAACACATCAAGGGATGTGTGGCAAGCCTTAGAGAGAATGTTTACCTCTCAGTTAAGGGCTCAAACAATGCAAATCTACTATCAGCTCACCACTTTGAAGAAAGGCAATTCCTCAACTGCTAATTATTTTCACCAGTTTACAACAATGGTTGATACACTTGCTGCTACCGCACATGCTTTGAATAATTTTGAAATCATCTCATTTCTTCTCGCTGGTCTGGGATTTGAATATGATTCTTTTGTTACATCTGTGGCCATAAGAGTTGATCCTCTTACCATTGATGAATTATATGGGCATCTGTTAGCTCATGAATTGCGACTTGAGCACCAACAACCAACCGTGGACCTCTCACTTGCAGGGGCCAATTTTGCGGGGAGAGGGCCTTCACATGGTGGTCATGGTGGTAGCTCCTCTCCTTCAACAGGCCGTGACTCTTCCTCTAAGAATCAACATAATTTTTGAGGACAGGGGCATGGTCATTCTTCCTCCGAAAACCATCCCATTTGCTAGGTCTGCCACAAGACAAGACACACAACCTTGAAGTGCTATCACAGGTTTGATAATTCCTTCTCCACTGACACCATTAGCAATATGCATGCTCTGCTCGCTACTCCACAAGCTCCATTCTATCTCAATTGGTACCCTGATTCTAGTGCAACTCATCATCTCACATCTGATTTTGCAAATTTGAATGTGAAGGTAAAGGAGTATCATAGGTCTAATCAGATTCGCATTGGTAATGGTATTGGTTTGAATGTTAAACACATTGGCTCTACTAAATTATCAACTCCTTCCTCTTCTTTTATTTTACATGATGTTCTTTGTGTGTCTCACATTACCAAAAATTTAATTTCTGTTCATAAATTCACATTTGACACTAATACCTTTATTGAATTTCACCCTTCTTATTTCTTTGTGAAGGATCGAACAACGGGGAGAGTTCTGCTGCTCGGGCTGAGTAGAAATGGGCTGTACCTTTTTCCTTCTGTTTTCAATAAATTGCCTTCGTCGTCATTTGTCTTTGTTGGTGAACGTACTTCTCCACAACAATGGCACTCACGCTTGGGACACCCTGCTTTTCGTACTGTTAATCATGTCCTTTCAAAATTTAGTCTACCTATTGTTTCTAGCAATGTTGTTCACCCTTGTTATGATTGTCTTAATTCTAAGAGTAAACAACTTTCTTTTTCTTTATCTTATACTCAAAAAAAATTTCCTTTGGATTTAATACACACTGATGTATGGGGTCCATCTCCTATTTGCTCAAAATCTGGCTTCAAATATTATGTCTCTTTTGTTGATGCATTCAGTTGCTATACTTGTCTTTATCCCATGACAAACAAAAATGACGTGCTACCAATTTTTATTAAATGGCAAAAATATGTTGAGTGTTATTTTAATCACAAAGTAAAAGTTGTTCAATCTGATTGAGGTGGTGAATATCGCTTACTTAAACAAATTTTTCCAAAATAGTGGCATTACTCATCATGTTTCTTGCCCTCACACGCCTCAACAAAATGGTGCTGTTGAGCATAAACACCGCCATCTTGTGGAAACTGGCTTAGCTTTATTAACTCATGCTCATATTCCTCTTCAATATTGGGAAGATGCTTACCCACAATACAAAATCTATTTCCTTGTGAAAAATTGTTTGCTCACCCACTTGGTTATAAATTCTTATGTGTTTTTGGTTGTGCATGTTGGCCTAATTTACGGACTTATAATTCCCACAAACTTCAACCACGCTCCACTCAATGTGTCTTCCTTGGTTACGGCTTACTTCATAAGGGATATAAATTTTTACATCTTTCCTTAGGTCGTGTCTATTTTTCCAGAGATGTGCTTTTCAATGAAGATATTTTTCCCTTTGCTAGGCCTTGTTTCCCAAATTCCAAGTTAGGTTTACACTTTTTTTCAAGTATAGTCCTCTACTGGGCTTCACGCAAAAACCTCTCTCTCAGTTGGACCGACTTCTTCCATAATACTTTCTTCGGCCCAAGCCAATTATGACACTCTTCCAAGCCCACTCATGTTGACCTATAACCCATCTTCTTTATCCCAGCCTAATCTTATTACCTCAGATATCTCACCGTCTCCCTCAAATCTCCATCTACCTTCCCTTAATGCTGCTCACTCCACAAACCATCAACCCACACACACTAGACCTCAACTCGCACCCACCAAACCTCAATCCACACCTTCCACCTCTCAACCCACTTACACCGACCCACAACCCATACACATCGACACTCACCTCCCACCCCTTACCCCCCATTCATTGACCCTCAACCCCCAACCACCAATCCTCCCCTCCTATCCATTGACCCACAACCCACCCATCCTATGATCTCCTGCTCCAAAAATTCAATCACCAATCCCAAAACCTTTACCACAGTACCGTGCGATATCCGGTTCCCAGTGTGCTTCTTTTTGATGATGAGTACGACTTGTACCACTTTTTGATGAGTGGACCATGGTCTTATGATAAGTACTTGCTGGGCCTTTACAAACCAGGGAAAAATGAGTCAATAAAGCACGCTCGTTTCGACAGAGAAAGCTTCTGGGTACAGATTCATGATCTTTCAATTCAGCTTATGAGCAAAACAAATGCAGAGGCTATAGGGAGCTCACTTGGGTAGGTTGAACAAGTTGACGCAAGCCCAACAAGTGACTACCGAGGACGTTTTCTTCGAGTTCGAATCAATATTGACATCAGCCAACCACTCTGTCCCCCTCGTGGGTATCATTATAGTACAAACAAATGCCAATATTTTGCTACTGGTGTGGACTCCTGAATCATGATGAAAAGGATTGCAAGCTTTGGATATGTAGTAAGGGCATTCTACGCAAGGACGAACAATAGTACCGAGCATGGTTGCGAGCAAGCACTAAATGTAACCAAAAATACTATGTGCAGTCAGCTCACTCCACTACCCCAACGCAGACTGCTACCGTCGCTCCATCGAAAACAGCCACCGCCACCATGGCCAACGAGCCACCACGCATTCTAGCTGTTGTTTCAACCGTAACAAGGGATAAAGGAATACTGAAAAGTACGGCAACGGTTACTCACCAACATATCCCAACAGATACGAAAATTTTGAATAACCCCGAAACTTTCCGTACGCATTTTGCGGAGATTGATCACGCATTGAATGCTAAAGATGTGCTGGCCGAAGGTAAAACCATAATAACGGATGACACACGATATGAGGAAACGTTTGCAATTAAACCTGCAATGACTGATGTAACCATGATTACGTCATATAAGGAGGCGCGGATAACTATTGGGCCACAAGATGTGCTTCTAACAGCCCCACATGACTCAACAGCCCAATCCCAAAGGAAATGGAAGAGAATTGTCCAAGCCTAAGATTCTAGCCCTACGACGACTAACCAAGATGTGTTAAGCTCCAAATGCAAACTTGATGACATAGAGGGTTATGCAGATAGCGACAAAAAACAGAAGCTTAATACTGATGCACGTATTTCGGGAAGGATTTTTGTAGAACATTTAGGATTGGCGATTGTTGTTATGCAGCACCGCGCGGGTCCAATGAGTACCATCAGCTGGAACTGTCAAGGGCTTGGGAACCCTCGTACAGTTTGCGCTCTCCAAAGAGCACTCCACATAGAAGCTCCCTAGTTGGTTTTCTTGATGGAGACCAAACTGTCACACAAAGACATGAAGTACAAGAAGCAAGAACTTGGCTACACTCAAGGATTGGCAGTATCTAGTATTGGCCAAAGTGGCGGCTTAGCATTATTATGGAAGCTAGAAACCAAGGTGGAAATTTAGGGATTTTCACGATGGCATGTAGATGCTCATATTACATGTGCTATTACTGGTGTAACTTGGCATTTGACTGGCTTTTATGGGCAGCCAGACACAAAAAAAAAAGGGGAAGAAACATGGTCCATCTTAGAATCACTTGGCTGAACAAACTAGTTACCTTGGCTCTGTATCGAGGACTACAATGAAATCTTAAGCCACTTAGAAAAATCCAACAGAAGACTAAGGCCAGCTAGACAACTTGATCGGTTTCCCCGTGCCGTCGACTTTTGTGGATTTCACAACTTGGGGTTTGTTGGCTCGCCATTCACCTGGTCCAAAACAGATCACTTAGAGGGTAGTTTGAGAATAAGACTTGATAGGGCACTCGCCAACAACGCTTGGAGACTAATCTTTACTAGTGTTGTCATCCACCATATTCCCATGTCAACATCAAACCATTCCATTCTTTCTCTCTGCCTTCAAGATGACCACCATAACCACCGAAAGAATAAAAGACTTTTCCGATTTGAGGAGATGTGGCTAAGAGACCCTCGTTGCACTGAAGTTGTTCAAGAATCTTGGCAAGAAGGGCTTTATAAAACTGATGGCTTCCCTATCACAAATTGCCTTGAAACTTGCTGAGATAGGTTGCAACATTGGAACAAGATAGAATATGGCCATGTGGGACAAAAGATTCAGAAGCTGCAAAACAGTTACAAGTGTTAGAGGCTTGGGTTCCTTGTGTGGAAACTGACAGAGAGATCAAAGAAGTTCGAGATGCATTAAACATTTGGCTAGATGTTGAACATGTGGAGGCAGTGCTCTCGCAATTTCTGGCTCACTAATGGGGACTGCAACACAAGGTTTTTCCACACCAAAGCCACAAACCGAAAGCAGCATAATATGATCCATGGCATTTGTGACTCAAATGGAAATTGCTAGGAAGATGAGCAGCATGTGGAGAATATCATTGTTGGCTACTTTAGAGTCATTTTTTTACACATAAGGACCAGCAGATTCATCTACTCTCATTAAAGCCATTGAACCTGTGGTCACTAGTGACATGAATGATTCTCTGACCCAAGTGTTTTAAGCTGATGAAGTACACAAAGCCTTAAAGAAAATGCATCCTAAGAAGTCTCTGGGACCTGATGGTATGCCCCCTTTCTTTTATCAATATTTTTGGTCTTTAATTGATGATTGTATTACAAGGACTGTACTGGACTTCCTCAATCATGGCATCACTCCCTAAAACTTTAATGAAACTCATGTTGTACTCATACCAAAAATAAAGAACCCAAAAAAGATCACTCAATACCGACCCATTAGTCTCACCAACGTTATTTCTCGTTTAGCCTCCAAGGTCATAGCAAACTACCTAAAACGCTTCCTCCCACAAATAATTAGCAAAAACCAAAGCACATTCATGTCTAGCCGTCTCATTACAGATAACATCTTGTGGCCTTTGAAACCATGCATCGTATCAACACAAAACGTAGTGGTAAAGTTGGGGAGATGGCTTTAAAACTGGATATGAGTAAAGCCTTTGATAGAGCTGAGTGGGGATGTTTGGAAAAAAATAATGTATAAAATGGGTTTTTATGATTCTTGGGTGAAACTTATGATGAGATGTGTTAACACTGTCACATATTCCATAATAATCAATGGAAGGCCATGAGGACACATCTCCCCTTCTAAAGGATTGCATCAGGGTGACCTTTTCTCTCCTTTCCTGTTTCTTTTTAGTACAGAAGGCTTATCAACTCTAATAAGGAAATCTTTGGAGCTTAGGCTTTTGAGTGGTATGGCAGCACGCCCAAGGGGTCCAAATATTTCTCATCTTTTCTTTACAGATGATAACTTAATATTTTTGTAAAGCCACGGTAGAAGAATGCACCACACTTAAGGAAATCTTGGAGATCTATGAATGTTCATCGGGGCAGCAACTAAACCGAGAAAAGACCTCTCTCTTTTTTAGCCAAAGCACTCCACATGAGATCAAAGAAGACATCAAAAGCCGATTTGGAGCTGACACCATTTGGCAACATGAGACCTATTTAGGGCTACCCTCCTTGGTAGGCAAAAACAGGTGTAACACATTCCGAGCTTTGAAGGAAAAATTAAGTAATAAGCTTTCAGGTTTGAAGGAGAAACTGTTGTCCCATGCAGTAAAGAAATGCTCATATAGGTGGTGGCTCAGGCAATTCCAATCTACACAATGAGTGTTTTTCAACTCCCTAGTGCACTATGCAATGAACTGACAAGTATGGTTAGAAGCTTTTGTTAGGGGCAACACAATGGAATGAACAAAATTGCTTGGACTAGCTGGGACAAAATCTATGCACCAAAAATTGAGGGCGACTTGGGGTTTCAAGACCTAAAAGCTTTCAACCTCGCCCTCTTAGCCAAGCAAGGTCGGCGCTTGTAGACCAACACCTCCTCTCTTGTCCATCGGGTCTTCAAAGCCAGGTACTTCCCTGAGAAAGATTTCCTTAGTGCTGATTTAGGGTCAAGACCTTCATATGCATGGAGAAGTATCATAGCTGCTCAACGGATAGTTTAACATAGGTACCGATGGCAGGTTGGTAACGACAATTCTATCAAGCTATGGTCGGATAAGTGGCTGCCCACTTGCTCCACTTTCAAAGTCTTTACTCATCCACATGCCTTGCATGTTGACTCTCGTGTTAGCTTCCTCATTGACAATGACGCTGGCTATTGGAGAATAGGCCTAATAAAAGAAATTTTCTTAAAACATGATGCGGAGGCCATTTTACGCATACCATTGAGCACCTTTCGTCCCCCGGACCGCATAATCTGGGCGTTCACACCCAACGGGAGGTTCTCAATTAACTCTGCCTATAAAGTTGCTCTCTCACTCTTACACACCAACACTGGCTCCTTGGGCTCTCCATCAAATAGCCAAAATATTTCAGCCTTTTGGAAAACTCTATGGTGCCTCTCCATCAAATAGCCAAAATATTTCAGCCTTTTGGAAAACTCTATGGTGCCTCAAAGTACCAAGCAAGATTTGCTCTTTCGCATGGAGAGCATGCAAAAACATTCTCCCAACAAAATCCAACCTGCACCAAAGGAAAGTTCTTGATGACCCAACTTGTGAAGCATGTGGCAAAGAAGAGGAGACAACTAGACATGTTCTTTGGTCTTGCGAGAAAGCTCAGGAGGTTTGGCTTGCTGCAGGCATATGTACCCACAGCCATGGTTTGAGGTTTAACAATTTCTTAGACTTTCTCTGGCACTTGATCTTCGGACAACATGTTGGTGATGAGTTACTATGCTTGAGTGTCACTATAGCATGGAGTTTGTGGCAGAATCGTAACAAAGCTTGAACAGGTGGTACACGGCAAAATAGTCCAACCATTCTTAGAGAATATTAGCTTGCAAACCATAAGATTGTGATCCCAAACGTTGTTACCAATACCACTTGGGCCCCACCGCATAGTCCCAGGTACAAGGTTAACATTGATGGTGCCATCTTCAAACTTCTCCATGCAATGGGTATTGGGGTCGTAGCACGTGATCATGAAGGTCAATGTGTTGCAACCATGATGCAGATCGATTAAGGGAGAAGAAAATATTTTAATATTTTATATTTTTTTTTATCATTCCTAGTGGAATTAGGATTTATTTGCTTTTATAAGTTCAAATAAAATCCTTTTCCTAGTTGACTTAGGATTTTAATTGTTTTTCTTTTCCTAGTTAAATTATTTTTCCTTTCTCAAGTAGAAGTAAGTTTATTTCTTTTCCTAAAAGGAGTAGGAGAAATTCTATTCCTATAAATACTCTTTATAGAGAGGTTGATTATGGTTATGCATTGATTAATAAAAGTTTGTCAGAAATATTTTCTCTATTATTTTGCCTACTAGCCTAGTGTTCTTGTGGAACTTAGATTTTGTAGAAGAGTTGTAGTAATTGTGTATTACAAATTCTATGGCAACAATTCTTCCCTTACATGCTCCTCTTTGAGCCATGGTAGGAACCTAGCCTTGCTTTGATACCAACTGATGCAGTGTGGGCATGTAGAAGCAGAATTTGTAACACACAATTACTACAACTCTTCCATGAAACCTAAGTTCCACAAGAACATTAGGCTGGTAGGCAAAATAATAGAGAAAACATCTCTAACAAACTTTTATTAATCAATGCATAACCATAATAAACCTCTCTATAAAGAGTATTTATAGGAATAGAATTTCTCCTACTCCTTTTAGGAAAAGAAATACTAAACCTACTTGAGAAAGGAAAAACAAATTAACTAGGAAAAGAAAAACAATTAAAATCCTAATCCAACTAGGAAAAGGATTTTATTTGAACTTATAAAAGCAAATAAATCCTAATTCCACCAGGAATGACAAAACAATATAAAATATTAAAATATTTTCTTCTCCCTTAATCGATCTGCATCATTCTCTTGGGGTTAGGGAAAACTCATCCTCGAGTTTTGTAGCAATCTTCCACGATCAGTTGGAACCCCAAATAATCCTCTCCATCCTATTCTTTTGTGAAAGACAAGATGAATCAATATGCTACTTATTAATCTTTTCTCACTCAAAATAAATCTTAGTGTATGGATTTTTATTCTTGACCTCTTTTGCCACGGTGGGATATATGAAACAAGTACTAAAAAAGAATCCATGCACACATCCCTAAACTTCATATTGCCTCCTCCACAAAGATTACTTAAAATCACTTGTTCACACCTCTTGTTGACCTCTATCAATTCTTGTTCAATAAAATTCTTCCAGAAGAGATCAATAAAGTTTTCCAAATTAATATTAAATATATAATCGGGAAAATTTTTGTTGAGGAGCTCATCAACCCCAATGAAATCATAGTGTTTAATGTGATCAAGTTCAAACTTTAGTAGATTGAAACTTCGTTCATCAATAGAGAACTCATCTATTGTTGAACAAACCAATTGTACCAACGTATGATTGTAATCAATAAAATCAATAACCTCTTGTTTTTTAATGTTGAAAATCTCATCAACGGTGTGAGTTATGGGCTCGCCTTGTATGTTTATGACTTAATTTTCATCAAGCTCAATCTTGTCTCCTTGAATATAATCTTTAAGATAGTCATCATAAATTGGTAGAGAATCCCAATCTACTACAAAAACTCTTTCAATGTATTCATCCTCCTTTTTGATATTGTAGTCCTCCTCCTCAACATCAAAATACTCCTCCTCCTCCACATAACATGGGTTTGGATGGCAATTTTAAGGTCAGTTTTCAACGGCTAAGGCAGCGAGCTGCTTTGAAAGTGCATCAAACCACTCCTTTATTCATTGAAAGAACACATCTAATTGTGCATCGCGTGCAACCTCATCGCATTCATACTCGTCATCTATGGAAACAAGTCTTCCCCCCGCATGCTCCTCTTTGTGCCATGGTTGGAACCTAGCCTTGCTCTGATACCAACTGATGTAGCGTGGGCATGTAGAAGTAGAATTAGTAACACACAATTGCTACAACTCTTCCATGAAACCTAAGTTCCACAAGAACACCAGGCTAGTAGGCAAAATAATAGAGAAAACATCTCTAACAAACTTTTATTAATCAACGCATAACCATAATCAACCTCTCTATAAAGAGTATTTATAGGAATAGAATTTCTCCTACTCTTTTTAGGAAAAGAAATAATAAACCTACTTCTACTTGAGAAAGGAAAAACAATTTAAGTAGGAAAAGAAAAACAATTAAAATCCTAATTCAATTAGGAAAAGGATTATATTTGAACTTATAAAAGTGAATAAATCCTAATTCCACTAGGAATGATAAAGCAATATAAAATATTAAAATATTTTCTTCTCCCTTAATCGATCTACATCAAGCCATGAGTAAGAAAATGTAGGTACCACTTGGTCCATTGGAAGCGGAAGCAAAGGCCATGGAAGAGGGAATTGATTTTGCATGGGATGTAGGGATACAGGACGTGGACTTTGAAACAGACTCAGAGATTCTCCATGGGGCTCTCACGGTGTCCATCACGCCTCCAGCAACAATACTGAATATCATCTCCTCATCTCTCCTACGGCTTCAAGACTTCAAGTCTGTCCGGCTGACTCATGTACAACGACAAGGAAACAAACCGGCCCACATCTTGGCACACTATGCCAAAAAGCTAGAAACATTTGTAACTTGGATTGAGGATACTTCAATACCCATTGAGTCCACTTTGACTCAAGATGTATGTCTTTCAAGACTAATTAATAAAGTTATAACATTCTTATATATATATATATATAAAGGATATAAAGGCGATGGTAAAACCCACTGCATTGCCATTCAAAAGTGGTCTGAGAGGTTTATGTTGATTGATAAGATTTTGCTAGGCTAGGCGAGAAAAATTGATCAATATTCCTAGTTCCTACTCACATTAAAATATGTTTTTTTTTTTTAAGAAAGTTTTAATTTATAGCATCCGCTCATGATGATAGCTTTTTATAATCAAACCAAGACACTAATTAGTTTTTTGTGTAGGCGGGGATTGAACCCCAAATCTCTTATACAACCATCAGAGATTTTACCAGTTGAGCTAACTGGAACCCACACATTATATTATATTAGGTTGTAACCTATGGACAAAAATATTCAATAATAGTGATGCTGATATAATTTTACCTAGGTGAGTAATTGACTTCTTTGACATCAAAATTAAAGAATTTTAAATGTACACTTGTAAAAATATATAGGAAAGCTCAATAAAAATATTGATCTACAATACATATTTAGTTAATAAATTTTAATAAATAATATTTTAATTTAGAGAACTCTATTTTAAAAAAAAATAAAAAAAATCATGCCAACAATTCCACTTAGAGACAAAACACGATTAATAGAGTTTTTGACCAAAGATAAATGACATTAAAAGGAAAATATAAAACATATAAAAATGATGGCATTTAATTGAGAATGCAGTTATAGGTATTGGTTCCTAGTAATTAAGTTTCAATATTTCTTTTTTGAGAATCAATTAAGTTCAATATTATAATTTCTTGGGATTTCCAATGACCCCTCAGTTCTCACAATGGTGTAAATTCATGCATTCAAATTTTTTATTAAAAAAAAATCGTTCCTCATATTTTATGTCGAATAACTCATTTGGCACCAAAATCAAGAAGAAATTAGAGAAATATGACGTAAGATTGGATACAAATTGGGGATTTTAATTGGAATTTAAGAAGAAATTAAATACTCATAGCATAAAATTGGATACTACTTTAGAATTCTGTATATTTAGATTTTCTCTGAGCTTTGGCTTCTAATATATATATATATATATATATAATACATGATATATGCATATTAATTTGATCATTTCAATGTGTGGGACATAACTAAAACAATCGAGCCTCCTAAAATTTTAGGTTCGGTTATAGATCTTCAACAATTAGACAACATTCCTTCTTTTTTTTTTTTTTTTTTTTATATATATATATTATTCTATTCTATCTGTATCTTTTATTATCGCCTAAATTGACATGTCATTTTTCACTATTTATACTAATGATATTTTCAGGCTCTTTCTACAATTTTTTACATATATTTATTTTTGTTAATTTCTTAGTGGCACTTGTGGGCAGTTCTTGGTTACACTGGCAACTCAACAAAAGAAAGTACAAGAAGTTGAGAGAAAAGTTCTTTAAACAAAATGGTAGTTTTTTTTACTACAACAACAACTTTCCAGGCACAAAGGAACTATCTAAACAACTTGAATATATACAGCAAAAGAACTCCAAAAGGCAACAAACAATTACCATGAAAACAGAATCCTATTCTACCAAAAAGGAAAAAAAAAAAAAAATCCTAGGCCAAGGAACCATATACAAAGGAATGTTATTAGACAA
This sequence comes from Castanopsis chinensis, assembly GCA_032878915.1. Lineage (NCBI taxonomy): Eukaryota > Viridiplantae > Streptophyta > Magnoliopsida > Fagales > Fagaceae > Castanopsis > Castanopsis chinensis. Next base: position 6,790,706 of record JAVQMG010000106.1, read on the forward strand.
CAGACTAGTTGCCATTAAGAAGTCGAAAATAGTAAATAAGAGTCGAGTTGAACAATTCATCATGAAGTGAAAATTCTCTCCCAAACGAACCATAAAAATATGGTGCAATTGTTTGGATATTGTTTAGGGACTCAAGTTCCTTTATTAGTATATGAATTTATAACCAATGGTACCCTCTATGACCATATGCACAACACAAGCCATGCTTCCATGCTTTCATGGGAACTACGTTTGCAAATAGCAACTGAAACTGCCGGGGCAATTTCTTATTTGCATTCTGCTGCTTCCACTCCAGTCATTCACAGAGATATCAAGAGTACTAACATACTTTAGAAAATATTTACACAACTAAGGTAGCCGATTTTGGAGCATCAAGACTGGTTTCTTTGGATCACACTCAAATAACAACACTAGTGCAAGGGACCCTTGGTTACTTGGATCCAGAATATTTTCAATCAAGTCAATTAACTGAAAAGAGTAATGTGTATAGTTTTTGTGTTCTAATTGCAAATATTGGGTTAAGATAGCTTGATCACAATTAATTAATTCAATTACCCAAGTTGATTAATTAGGTTCAATTGCATGCAAATCGTGGAGGCACCAACAAATCACCAAAAATACTCAATGCAACGAAAAATAAATTTGATACAGTGATTTGTTGACAGATGGGGAAAACTTCGCAAGGCAAAAAACCTATTAGGTGATTTTAAGGTCACCACTCCCAAGAATTCACTAATCAACAATCAAGCATTTACAAGTATAAAGAATCTTACCAACTACCCTGGCCTATCTCGAAATACCAACCTACAGTTGAACGTTCGCTCCAACCCAATTGGACTTGATCTTGCTGTAGCCTTCTTTCTCTTGATGCACAAATCTCCAATTTATGATTAACTCCTTTGCACAGATCTCTGTGCATGACTAACTCTAGCAACTTAAATGGTTGTTGTTAGTTGTAAAGTTCTTCAATTCATCACCAATGAAGATCAAGAAGTACTTGGTTACAAAACCCAACAGCGTACAAACACAGTACCTTCTTACAGAGAAATTAAGCACTTGGTCACTATATCCGTATATGATGGATTTAAAATAAGCCTTATATATGTCTAGGGTTGTGAGAAGAGAAACCATACACATACACATAAGCTTGAGCCGGATTTCAAATCTAGAAATTTTGAAATTGTAATTCTAGATAAATTGAGCTTGTGTCAAGCTATCTATCCAACTTCAAATTAACTCTTGATAGCAACTATCTGCTTGCTCACTCCCAAGTACAAGAGATCGTAGCAATATAATTCTTGGAGTATGAAGGTCAAGCCACAAGGAGTAGGATAAATTCGAAGACAATATCATTAAACAAAAATTTGGGTGAAGAAGTACTTTTGCTTGGTGATTGTTAACAAGAATAATAATAAAAACTGATTTAAATTAATAATGTAAATACCAGGGCATTAGGGTGTTTCCCTATATCGATATGAAATTCTTTGGGATCTAAGAAAATATATATTTCATAATTGATTGTTCTTTTAAAATTGAAAACTTATGATTCAGTTAAATTGAGACAATTTAAAAATGCATGATAACCTAGATTAATAATGCGGTTAAAATAGTTTTCAGAAAAACCCATTCACTTTAAAATGTGATTTCAATTTGAAACTATTAGAAATTCATCTAAATAATAAGAAAAACATGATTGAACTTATTGAAAGCATGGAAGAACTAATATATCAAAAGAAATCTAATTGAACAATCAAATATGTTATTGTCTAACATCTTAGAAAGAATCACATTGAATATTCATACCATATAGAAGAAACATAACTCATAGTTGTCGACGCTCGGCCTCGAGCAGCTAGAAAAAAACGTCGTCGGGCCTTCGTCCAACCACCCGCCGTGTCGACGCTCTTGCTCACACGGGGCCCATTGGAGGCCCCTCTTGATAATTGCGTGGTTCACACTGAGTTTCGGGTGCTCTCTCTCTCTCTTGGTGGAGGAAGGTAGTTCTACCTTTGGAGGTATAGCAAGAATCTTGGCCAAATTTTAGGTGATTACCAAAGGTGAGTGAAGTCGCCACTAATCATTGGGTTTTTCTAAGGTGTGATTGGTTACCTATTTCTAGTTGATTTTATTATCAATCCTAAGCTAAGAAATTGGCATTTTTCCTAATCTAATATGGATGTCAAAAGATCTTGATTCTTGAGTCCAGAAGTTTGGTTACGTGGGGGAAGGTGTTAGGCACCCTATAATGCTTGTCCAATGACAGTCCTTTGTTTTGATAAAACCTAAATTTTTGGAAATTGGCAGTAAAAACATGATTTTGGCATTGGCTTTCAGGGCTTTGCATGCATGGGGGCTTTGAGGCTTGGCTTTTGAAAGGGTGTGGTCTCAATCTATGCTTTCCCAAGATGTTTGGGTTAAGTACCAAATTTTCACAGCGAAAATCCGGCAACGTGTTACCTTACTTTCTCGTCGGAAATTAATCATTGCTTGCCTTAGGTGACATGGACTGTGACAATCACACCGGAAGGGGCGGAGCAGGTATATATACATACATCATGCATAATGCTAGCACACAGAGCAGAAAAGTAAATGCCTATATCCCTAGAGCATGGCCCAAAATATAGGTGCAGGAAAGTAAACAGGGCTTGCCATACTCTAGAGATGAGGACGAATGGTACACGTCATGATATACCTAAAACAACCCATCTAAGAGAAAAATGAGGAAGGAAGGAAGGAAGGGGGTTTAAAAGAGTACATAACCAAATGGGAGATGCTAGACCCCAAAACCTACTAAACACAGCTGCTTGGCTTATATCCACATGCTCGCATCCTCGCCCTTTTTGCTTGTGCTTGGGAAATCGTGCCCTAGCTCCATGCATCCTTACTCTATGTGTGTATATGCAAAGGCAAAGACAAGAAACCAGCAAACAAGCAATGGAAGAAAAAGATGCAAAGAGCATATGGAAGAGGCACAAAGCAGATAATCATGATAGACACAGCAAGCAAAGAAACAAGAAAGCAAGCAAACAAGCGAGAAGGCAAAAAAGCAAGAAAGCGAACAAAATGTGGTGTTCGCGAGGGACAGATGTAGGTTTGGATCGAATGTCCATAACTTCATTGTGTTGAAGTATGGATGACACACTAGCAAGCAAGACTCATGCATGGACATATAAGCAAGAGTGTAAAGATGCATAGAAAGCCAACGGGTAGCGCAAACAAGCATGGTAAGCATATCATCACACAGAGCGGAAAAGAGGGAAGGTATGCATGAAGCAACACAGCATCCAGAGACACATCCTAAGTGATTACACCCAAACTAGGCCTCAAAGGTGTTGGATGTAACCACACAACCACAAACCCGCTAAGGGTGTCAAGCGTGGCAAAGCCTAGAACAAGAGAGTCTAACACAAGCATAAATCATAGAAGCAAGCAAGCATAGACATGCAAATAAGGATGATCCAATCCCTTTGATATGGTTCAAGTTGTACGGATGATGATCAAGACCATAAAGGGCTCAAGATCTAAATCCTATCAAATGGCCAAAACACAAGAAAGAGAGACAAAAGTGACAAAAGGGCTACAATAACACATGGCATGACAAACATAGCCTAAGTCTAGGCACACAAACATGGCATGGAGCGCACAAGCGCATGGAAGATGGCATAAAGCATGTAGAGAACATAGATCTAACCATGTAGGCATATGAGAACATAGGTCAAGACAAACATAGAAACATGCATGTAAACATGTAGATCCTAGCACATAAACATGGAAGAACATGAATCCAAGCATATAAGCATGCGAAGACAAGCATCCAACCATACAGCATGGAAATGTACACATAAACACATAGATCCAAACAAGGCATAGCCAAAAAATCGTACAAGCATGTAAGCATGTAACCCTAACATCAACATAGAACGAAAAGGGCAACAAAACATGGGAAAACATGGCATAAAGCATAAAACATGTAGATTGAGACAAATAACTTATAAACAAGCATGGAAGAACAGAGATCTAAGCTAAGAATATGTTAGGAGCAAGATAAAGCAAGAAACATGCTAAGGAAAGCAATAAATCATATTATTTAGGTAAAAAGAGCAAGATAAATGTTAGAACAAGATTTAGAAAGTTAAGGGCATGGATGGTAGCTAAAAAGCTACATCTACACCCCTAAACCCCAAACCCAAGATGTAGAACCAAGGGAAAGAAGATTGGGTAAAAGAACAATACCTTGTATTTTTGGTGAAGAAGGAAGAATCAAGAGGCTTTGATGTGTTTTTTTGTGTTTACAAGAGAGAAAAAATGTGTAAAAAACATCCAAGCAAAGAGTAGAACCCAGGGAGACCTTTTTTTTTTTTTTTTTTTCTTTGGTCTAGGGGGTGCCTGGGGCTATGTATAGCCCCAGCACGCCATCCTTAACTTCTTCTGATTGGGTTGATCTTGACTTCTTGATTTTGAAAAGTTATGGAACTTGAAAATCCAACGGTCAGATCAAAAGTTATGGCTTTGGGAAGTTAGTGGTGCATCGATTAGTGCGTTATCCTGGTTTTTATGATATCTTGGCCATTCTAACTCCGATTTAGACCCATGAATAGTATTTCGAATGAGAATTTGATCATCTTTGCAATGGAATTGGTTTCAACCAGTTCTGATGGCCAGATCGACATTAGGGTTTCTGGGCCCACTAGGGGTGTTTTGGTCATTTTGGCTGAAAAAGGGCTTTGGGTACTTTGGTGTCCGAACGGGTTGCACCATGTCATTCTGGATGTTCTCAAGGCTTTATGGAAAGAAAATAATATTTTTGGATTTTTTTAGGTTCGGCACGCAAAACGAGGGTAGATAAAATACGGTATTAACAATAGCCCTACTAAAGAGTTTAGGCTACCATTAGAGAAAGGAAAATACAAGGTTTTTCTCCAAAAGTTGTTCTGCTCAGCCTCCATTTAAAACCCTAATGTCAAAGTGTTCAAAGAAAAATAAAACTTTTACTATTTTAATTTTCATCCAAATTTATAGTAGTAAATTGTGAGTTAATTCCGGCCTTCAAAAATTGTGAATGTTGAAAAACTTAAAACTAAAAAGTTGTATATATTTAAGTCATGGTTTCAGCCCATCTAGCCTTGTGTCAATTGAAGTTTTGAGGAGAGAGATATGCCCAAAATACATATCAGTGCTCAAATTTAATTTTTCCTTTTTAGATTCTACCTCTTTGATTTCTTTCCTTATTTGAAGCTTCCAAACATGGTAAACGACCCAAGCACTCCAGCTGCACCTCCTTAGACATTTAAGCATGGTCTTTTAGCTCCACTTTAATTCTAGTTTGGTTTCCATTCTCTCACAAAATTCTGTAAACTCATATTTTTCTCATAATTTCCTGAAAGTAGAAAATTACACGCAATGAATGACATCTTATTCAAGAAATTACGTAAAGATAAATAATAGAAACTAATGCAAATCATGAATTAATCATACAAATTAAGTATAGTAATAAGGAGATAATGTCCACGTAAATATATAACAAGTATACATTTAAGGCGTTATCACTCTCTATCGAGCTATTTGTTAAGAATTAATGATCAACTTTTCTTCACTTGTTTCTTGGATTAATTTTCATGTCTTTAATACTTGACTTGAATAACATGTTTCTTGAAGTACTAAACCCATCTTAGATCTACCCAATTACTAGTAAAGTGTATTTTGTCAAAGGATTAATCAATTACAAAAAATATGATCCTAAAAATCTCCCCCTTTGGCAATCTGTGACAAAACCACAAACAACATGTATTAGAGAAGTTCAACACAACTATCCCATAACTTACAAAAGTACATAAGTCTAACCCTACTACAAAATCTTAAAAAACTTTGCAAGAAGAGAGATCATGGCATGGTAGACTTGCAACATTTAAACACTTAAACAAGATTCATCAAGGCATCAAGTGTAAATCATAGACAAGTTGTATAAAGAAGAAGCATATGTATAAAGAGAGAAAAGAAACAAAACATGTGAGATAAGGTGAAGAACATACATCATCATATATATAGAAAGAAGAATACAATGTATGTAAAAATGGTCACAAGACCGCGGTGAGGGCACGAAACCACCAAGGCGAGATTAGTGGTGAGCAATGCGACTGATTCTAGTGTTCATCTAACACATCTTATCAAACAAATGGTCGAGACAACTACCAAAATCAACATGCATATGCTGAAGCTGATCCATGATGTCAGCGAGAGAGACATCTTCCCTAGAGAAGGAAGAAGGGGAAAATGAAGAAGAGGATCAAGGGGTAGGGGCTACATTCGTCATCTCCACACGAGGCTGTTTCATTACCAGCTACACTGTACTTTTCCGGATAAATTCCTTGCTAATGGCACCCATGACATAGAAGAAAGGAGAGGGAGGAATGGTGATGTGCATGTGTGTGAGGATACGTGTGATAGCTGTGTAGGAAAAACATAGTTTGTATTGCATACAAAGCATACGCAGTGAAAAATTAATGGATCTACATCATTCGCATTGATAAAATGTACTATGTAAATTTTAGAATTTAAGAACAAGAGAGCGTATCTTGGTGCAATGAAATTCAAAACCAAAGATTAAAAGTACTTGAGAACACTTTTAATCTTCACTTTAATTCCACTTATACCCAAGAAGTGTGTTCTATTAATCAGTTTACACGTATGCGTTCAAGGGAGAATAAGAGAGTGGCTTACACTCACATACACACCATTTTCATACATTACAAAATTTTGTATGTTTCTCTCCTTATATATAATTGATTATCTAATTGGGCTACCCTTTTGAGCCATTCCAATTGAGCTTTAGTATGTGGCTTGGAGTGGGACCAAAAGGGACAAATAAGACAATAGCTCCAATGGGTTTTGGGCCTTTCTATTAACTCTTGACAAGCCCAAAATTACCATTAATTATATTTAATACTACTATATAAATATAATCGCACTCTGGACTTATTAATAAACTATAGCCCAAGACTTTATTATGTGTTCAACCCCTTCATTAAAATATTCGTAGTAATAAAAAGTCATGAATGTTGACCGCCATTTTGAAGATTATTACATCTTAATCCTTGAGAACCCAGTTTAATCTTTTAAGTTATTCATCATGTATTTATGAAATCCAATTTCATAAATATATACTTTAGTAACTTCTTACTAAAGTGGTTAGACCTAACACTTTGAATAACCAAACCTATTAAACTTATCTTAAGGGAATATTTTATATTTCTGTTAAGAGATTATGAATTCCATCTTAAGAATATATGTTCCTTCAACATTAAATGTGGCTGCCCAACATACTAAAATTTTGATCGTGACTTTATATCTCACTCTCGATATATCAAAGCAACCTACACTTCATGATCATGTTCATTATTCTCTTAGGATTAAGAGTTCATGTAAGTAGAAGACGTGAGACTTATTATTCATTTGACAGTCGTGAGTACAATAATAAATTTCACAGTGGTCCAGTTCAATATGTCTTAACACTTAAAACATATCAACATATCAACTAGAAGTCTCCACTTCCATGATCAAGACAAATCATCTTAGTTGATAGGTTATAGTCTTCGCAAATGAAATGCTCAATTTCATTACCGACTACGAACTAAAATTCTGAGTTTACAAAGAACTTATAACTTATATCTTCTGTGACTAAATCACATACTATGTATCTTGTTGACTATATGATAATGTCCAAATATTCATGTTACCATTATTTTAGATAATAATGAAACAACTTTATTAATCATAACATTAAATCATACATAGCATCATATAATAGGATTTAAAGGGCACATATCCTAACAAGCTGAAAGAAAAATGAGTTTATCACATGTAGTTGTGTCTCAATAGATCTTTATAATAGACTCTATCATGTGTAATAGAAAATCTGTAGAGAGATCCTCCATGAGAGAAAGAAGAAAACGAGCACAAGGCTCAGTGATAATGTTATAGTGTGACTGTGGAGTGAGAACAAAGGTCATCACCATATTAAGGATCCTTGGACCTTTAGCAAACTCGGTTGTGGAGAAATTTAGGGAACCTCCCCACAACATGGCCTTATCACAAAATAATGAGGTCAACTCGTCTCTAGAGATAAAAGAGAGATGCTCATGACTAGGGTAATCTGAATGATCCACCCTAGGGACACGTAGTACCTCGGAAATGAGCTCCGGAGTAAGTAAGATATGTGTACCATGGAATACTGTATTAAACCGAGGCACAGAAGTATTGATGGTGTGCATATTGGAGTAAAACTCTTGTAACATCGGGACACCTCGAGGGTTTCTCACATAGAGAAGCCCATCCTTAAGAGCAAAATGAACTGGGTAGAGGAGTTTTTAGAAAGTCAGACAGAATGACTTGGCATTCCGAATGAATCACCTGGTCAGAGAATTTCTCGTCGAAGTCCTTTTAGGCATCTTCTTTACGAAAATGAACAGAGGCAACAATAGAAGACAACAAAGAAGATTAACGCTGATGTAAGATCAGATTCCGAGAGGGGATTGACTTTTAATAGGTGCCATAGACTAGATACTAAATGAAAAGAGGGAAGAAAAAGAAAACATGAATACAGTAGAAGGTTTAGGAAAGAAGGAAAGAAAGAACTATGCACAGTAATGCATGAGCATATGACGTGCAAAAGTAAATTGCATCATGGGTAAAAACCAAATCCAGTCTAACAGCATTCACAAGATATAATTAGTCACACAATTCTAGAATGCACGAAACAATGTTGTAATGCATTTAGAATGTAATGCATGAACATGTGATAACAATTACGCAAGACCCATCCCAAAAATTTAGCAAAGACACAAAAACTCCAAATTTTTCCAAAACTAGAAAACTTAGGTCTAAATGCATGAAGAAGGTGAGAAAAAGAGGATTAAGAACACTTACTAAGAAATTGAAACTTAGGTAAGGCCAAAATCTTAAAGGGAAGTGAGATATTGGTTAAAAATGAGTGTTTGGGTCAAGAGAGAAGACAGAGGTATCGAGATGTTTGAGAGTGAGGAAAACTGGGTTGAACCTCAACTATATATAGAAAAATGCAGCTTGATAGATCGAGAAGGTATGGAGAAGGTATCAAGAATTAATTCTCAATAGATCGAGAGGTATTAAGGAGGTGTCGATGGCAAAAAGGTTTCGATAGATCAAAGTGGTGTCGTGAAGCTATTGAGCTAACAGAAGCTCTAAGAAATTAGCTCGACAGATTGAGCTATCTCTCGAGATGTGTCAAGAACAAACCCAGAAATCTTGATAAAAGAGGCATGTGTCAAGCTGCTGTCGAGATGCTGTTGAGGAGGTATCGAGTAGCTATCAAGAGGCCAGAACCAAGGTTTTTTAAGGAGGAAAAACAACACAATATGTATGCAACAAGATAGACACTATAACAAACATCCAAGCAACATGCTAAGCACTCAAACACACCATCAACTCTAGATGCATAGCATTCCTAGATCGAAACACTCTAAACGGGTCTAACCAACTTTATTTTCAAAAACAAGTTTAGACAGTTTAGTAAGCATATATTACCATATGTATTCCTTGTGATGGTTAAAATTACATTGTACTTGCACATGTATCAAGAGTAGCAAAGAGTATGCATGTTGTTTGTGAAAACTTTGCAAGAAAGCATAAGTGATTCATATTATGAAAATTAATTATATGAGAAGATCAATTACACTCACACATAATCATAACTATTTGATGGGGACCATTACCTTCGAGCTACATCATATAACTCCCACATCTCCTAGAAACACGCTATCAACCATATTAAAAGCATTTTGATTCTTTTTTTTTTTTTTTCATGTTCTTTGCATATTTTTCTTTTAAGCATATCATGCATGGACATATTAGGAGAGAGAAAAGAAAATACCCCATTATGTAAGCTGACCATCCTGATTTTTCAATGCAAGTGCTACACCATACCTAGCACGGCTTTTATCAATTGCACACAGATTTTTTATGATTAACAAGTTTTAGTGGTGAGATAGTTATTTATGCCTTTCTCTTAGGATTTTTTAGTCCTCATCTAAAAGAGTGATATGAATATGAATGATAAAAGATCGACCCACCATACGCATCACAAAAATGAGCACAATGCTCACATTGCTTAGCTGTGCATTGAGATGCTCATCTAAGCTACAAGTGATACAAAGTTGAGAAACTTTGTTTCAAAGGCCATCCAAGGTACACAAGTACCAATATACACAAAAACACAAACTATTTTTGAATTTTTCTTATTTTTTCCTTTTTTTATTAAAACAAAAAATAAAAAAACAAACAAAGAAAGCATATAAAAAGAAAGCATAAAAATTAGATTGACTTAAAACAAAAAACATAAAATAGCAAAAACATAACTAACAGGGGAGAAAAGTGATAGAATCACTTGGAGTCATTTTCCTTCCAAATGGGAGACTTGGATAAGAAGGAGAATTGATTCCATTGAAGTTCGAAAGAAGCATGATAGCCTTAAGAAGTTCTCCAAAAGGAGCCAAAGAGAGTTGGAGTTGAATTTGGCTGCCAAAAGATGACAAACTATTGCTCTATTGAGAGGCTAGCCACTTATAGCAATTTGGATGAGTGTATCTGGATACACTATGTAAAATTATGATTTCCAACTATCTTGTATTAGTTTTAACTCCGTGTCAAATTTTATTGTAATTTCTTTAAGCATTTTTCCTGTATGTATGTGGGTTTATTTATAAAGGATGACTGTGGGAGATTGGTGAAGAATAAAGCTTCAAAAGGTGAATCAGTGGAATTCGCGACTAGCTTGCGAGTAGCTCGCAAGAAGTAACCCCCAAGAAAGTCACGTGTGGAGCACATGACTGGAAGCTGAAGAGTCATGCCAGGCTATCAAATTCGTGAGTGTTTCGTGACAAGGGCTAACCCATGAAGTACCTAAGAAACTTTCTGTTTGGCAAAAAGTTGTGTTGCTTTACCAAATTCTTACCTATACTATAAATACCCTCATTACCCACGAATTGTGAAGAGTGCTTTTCAGAGAGAAAACCCTAGAATATACACTTAAGAGTTAGATGTTGTTATACCCACAATCATCTACACATTCCCTTATGGTTTTGCTTCAACTCCTACCTCTCCATCTCTAGATCCTTGAGAGGTTGTTAGCCCAAACACTTACCAAACCCATTCTGAGTGTCAAGTGAGATTTTGGTGCTGTTAGGAAGTATTGGAAGGAGCCATTAATTATTGGATGCAATTGGGCTGAATTGTGGGATCTGAAAAGCTAGAGAAGACAAGACTCCGAGAAGTCCGTAGTAGCAAGAGTTTAGAAGGCTCAAGTACATGGGGTAGACTAGGCTTAGATTGTCTTTTGTTATTTGTGTACTCCGACTTTATTCTCTAGTGAATCGATTTCAACTTAGAGTGTCACGGAGAGGTTTGTCACCGAGTTCTTCGGTTTCCTCTTTGATAACACATCTCGATGTTATCTTTTGTTTACATCTCTCTTCCATACTCTTTAAACTTTCATTTTATTGTTTATGATGTATGAATATGGCTTAGGGTAGTGTTATCGGTTCATTGCGCTTATTTACTCTTATTCTGCATTTAGACTAAGTTAGAGTAAAAGCAATCTAGTCATACTTACTAATTGAGGTTCTAAACAAGCTCATGGGTTTTAGCACAAATTCGAGCTTTCAATTGGTATCAAAACAGGTACACTTATTGAATTTTAATATGTTAGTGTGATCCAAGATCCCGTGTAAGATGGATAGATCTCAATCCCTTAATGCACCTCCCTACTTTGATGGGAGTAACTATGCTTTTTGGAAAGTAAGTATGCGTGCTTTTCTTTGTGCTATTGATGATACGGTGTGGGATTTCATTGAGAATGGATGGGTAAGACCCACAATAGCCAAATCTGAATGGGATAAGGCTGCTCTTGCTTTGGCAAATGCCAAGAGCAAAGCTATTAAGGCTATTTTCTGTGGTGTTTCTACTTATGAGTTTCATAAGATTTCATATGTGAAGACTGCCAAAGAGGCATGTACCATTCTTAAGACAACCTATGAAGGTACCAGAAGGTTAAGGACACTAAGCTTCAAATGCTCACTACTTAATTTGAGGAATTGAAGATGAGTGACAATGAGTCGTTTGATTCATTTTATGGGAAACTCAACGAGATAGTGATTGCCAAGCCCAATCTTGGGGAGAAGATAGAAGATGCCAATGAGTAAGATCTTGAGAACTTTAGCCGAAAGTTTCCGGGCTAAAGTCACCACCATTGAGGAGAGAAAAGATTTGGATGAGATCAAGATTCAGGAGCTCATTGGCTCTCTCCAAACCTATAAGCTCAGACTGCACTCTCACTAGTCCAACAAATCACTTGCTCTCAAAATCATAAATGAGAGAATGAGTGATTCATTCGATGAAGACGATGTAGAAGTGGAGTGTATTTCCACCAAGAAACTTGACAGTGTGCTCTCTTCTCAAAAACCATCAAATAACAAGACTGGTTTAGGATATATCGGTGAAGGAAGCTCAAGTAGCGAACCCAAGAAGGAAGTGAAGTTCATGTTGACCAAAAATGTAGAAAAGCCCAAAGTGGAGAAGACCAAGGTTGAGGTCGCTACTATTGTAAAGGAAAAAGGGAAAAGGGAAGTCATTGCCCAAGACTCAAAGGGACCTCAAGTGAAGCATTTCTGCCATCATTGTGGCGTGCGAGGGCACACAAGACCAAATTGCTTCAAGGTTCAAGCTCTTAAGTGGGCTAACTCTCTATATGGTCAAGATAACTCAAGAAGAATGTCAAAGGGAAATCAAGCTAAAGGAGAAAATGAGGGACAACTCATTGGAGATGTTATGGAAATGTTGAAAAACATTTTATCATGCCTTGCTAGCTACACCTTGAGGTTTGAGAGTTATGTCGGTTGTACCCTTCCTTCTAAGGACCTCGCCCAAAACACTCGTACAATGTGGGTGAAGAAGGGTACTTATGTATGATTACTCATTATGTCCATGCATTAATGCTTCCAATGTATTAGGGTTATAGTTTCATGCATCATGACATATGCAATCTTATTGTGTCATTGCTTTCGTTCTATCATGTTTATTTTATAATTGTTTTTTTTTTTTTACCTTATTTTTGTTGATCTTACTTTTATGCTTTGTTTTTTAAGTGTGTTGAAAAATTCGAAAACCCATAAAAAGTGAAAAATCTCAAAAATTTGGTTCGCTTGTGTTATGTATATCACATGTTAAGTTTGGCCTAATACTTCTGTACTAATGGTGTAGTGCATTTACGAGCTTAGCTTGTTATGTATGCACATTTTCTAAGTGTGAGCAATATCTAGAAATCTACGTTTGATTGTTGTAAATAGATCTTCAAGCTTGTCATGAATGATTAGTTAATAGTCTTGTTTGATCTTGATACATGCGTAGACTTGTGCCTATATATCTCCTCACATTTTTTTTCATAGAGCTCTTCAAACGTCAATCTCTAAAAAGAGAAAGAGTTGAAAAAGTCTTGCTTCAAAAACTAGTTTGACTAGGAAAAGGTGGAGTAAATATGTATTAAAATGTATGGTGCCCATGCCAAAGGCTTATTCATCAAAGATATATCAAAAATTTCAAGGCATCATTTCTCAAAAATTTGAGTTGTATTGATCAAAAGTATGAAAAATGAAAAGCTTTCAATTGAATGTAAACACTATGGTGGGGGGTCATATATGTTCATTTTTACAAGTGAGATAGGTCACTTGACTTTGCAAGTGCTTCGCGAGTACTTTGCGAGTACCTTACCCTCGAAATGAGCCAATTTTTAGTTTTTAAAGACTAAATAGTGACAGACTGACAGTTTTTCAAAAACTTCCTATTTGCCTCTTCCACGCCTCTCTCAACCCACAACACCATTTTCACTTAGATCTCAACCAAACCTCAAGGGATTTCATCTCTAAGACTCATCTAAGGTAAGTTTTAACACTTTTTCTCTCTTGAATCCTTAGATTAAGCCTTAGATTCTATAATTTCTAGGGTTGGGTTATTTTGAAAGGGGTTGGGAAAACGTTATCGTCTTGCCAAAATTTTTAAATTTTCTTGATTCGGTTGTGTCCCATTGTGATTGTTGGTGTTTGTGATGGACCCAAGTGGCATTTTAACATGTATTTAGGCAAGATTTTCATATGTTCATGCATTGTTTCATATGTTAGTGAAATGTGTGCATTCTAAGTATTTGATAAAATGCCTCAATGGTCTTTTACGTTGTTTTTGACTCCATTGAGTACAAATTTTTGGGGATTACCATGTTTTTACATTCTTAACATGTTTAAATCATTGGTTGTGTGTTAAAACACTTTGCCCCATGAGTGCTTTGTCATGCATTTCTCATGCATCATACATGCACATCACAAGTACACTTGATGCACACACTATATTACTTGACATGTTTTGTACTTCATTCATGCTATGTATGCCTTGTTAGATCCTTAACACTTAAAACATGATCTTATGAGCTTCTTTACTTGTCTATTTGATTTTTAGGACTATTTTGTTCATTTTTTATGGACTAACTTGTATCTAATCAAGTTTGTTTCCATGTTTGTGTGTTTTTGTTTATTTGTGTGGTTGTTGTTTTGTAGATGTCTCCTTTTAATAAAAAGGCAGCAAAGAAGTCTTCAAAGCGTCCCTGCCTCTCCTTAGACTCATATGGAAATGACGATGCTAGCATGATCTTCATTGATCATTACAAACGGGCCACAATCGTCTTAGAGAGGTCTGTGGACATTGAGTCTTTCAAGGACAACTTCATTTTGAAAGTGTTCAAGGAAAGGACATGAACCAAGTTGCTAAATCCGATGGGTGATGTGTTTGAAGACATCATAAGAGAACTTTTCACCAATGCTTTTGTGGAAGGTGACCACATCAACTGTTGGGTAAAGGGGAGAGAGTTCACAGTTTCAAGGGAGTCAATCCAAGAGGTCTTGGAGATTCGACCAATGACTCCGAACAGTTCCCTACACTATGACGAGAGAAGGGAGAAACTTGAGCCTCTTGTGCAAGTTCTTGGAGGACAGCTCAAGAAGAAGGCCTTGCACACGATTGAGTTCACCTCCGAAATGTAAGCTTTGGCCTACATCATGATCTTCAACCTCTATCCGATGAAGAACTTGATAATGTTGTCAGTGCCAAGGACCGTGTTCCTATATGATCTCTTCACTCACAAGGAGATCGACATTTGTGGTCACACTTATCACCACTTTGTCAAGAGCATCACAAAGAGGAATGCTAGGCTAATTCTACCATTCCCAAGCCTAGTCATGTCTCTCATATCAAGGGCAAGGGTGAAGATTCCTAGTGGGCTTCCGGTCATGCAAAGGGAAGAACCTATTAGTGAGCAAACCATTATCCGAAGTACAACTTACATTCCTGGACCAAGCATTGGTGTATCTCAAATTCTAAGAGATAAAGAAGCAGAAGAAGGAGGCAACACTGATGAAGAAATTAATCGATTCACCTCAAAATCGGATGATGCTCCATAGCCTTCTTCTCAAGCATAAGCAAAAGCACCCGACCACCATGATCTTCTACTTGGAAGAGTTGAAGAGTTGCATATAATTCTAGCTTCACATATCAGCATGACGCAGAAATCAGATTTGGAGTATGATATATTTTAGGACCTTTGGCCATTCCGGTAAAAAAGGGGGAGTAGTTTAGGCTTGAGGGGGAGTATAGCCTGAGGGGAAGTAGTATGACATTGACATTGGTTCATTTTGTTGGTTTCTAGTTTTTACTTTACGCTTTTATAGCTTTTGATATTTATAGTGCTTTATTTAAAGCTTTTAAGTACTTTAGTTTAAAACTTAGTTTTCTTTAGTATTGTTTATGTACCTTGGTTTTTATAGCCGTTTTATTGATGCTTATTGTTATCTATTGCTTGATGCTTATTGTTATCTATGGCCTTTTGCTTTAGTTTCTTTAATGCATCATGTGGTATGTTGGACATGCAATTGATTTTAGCATTGCTTGTAATTGTATTGTGTGTCCGGATGATCATTTACTAGTTAAATTTTCATTGTGGTCATTTCATAATAACGGTTTATGTTTGATCAAGTTATGGTTTATGTCATATATCTCAATTGGTATCTTGATCGCGTTCTACATGTTCTTTATACATGCCTTGTGTTCTACTTGTCTCATGCTTAATGAAGTTTATTTGTTATGTGCAAGTGTTTTAGGATACAAGTGAGTGAGTTTTATGTGCAAGTGTTAAGTGTTTCACAGCTCTTAGATTTAGGTGTGAATGAGTTTTACCTATGTTCCCAAACTCATGTTTAAGTCTAGAGTCTGCTTAGGGGTTTTGTCATGGAATAGCCAAAAGGGGAGATTTTAAAGTTGTGATTTCCAATTGTCTTGTGTTGGCTTTAATTCCGTGTCAAATTTAAGTGTAAATTCTTCAATCATTTTCCCTATATGTATGTGGGTTTATTTGTAAGGAATAAGTGTGAGAGATTGGTGAAAAATCAAGGTCAAAAGGTTAATCAATGAAATTTGCGTCTAGCTTGCGAGAAGCAACCCACGAAAAGGCCACATGTGGAGCACATGACTAGAAGCGAAAGAGTCATGCTAGGCTATCAGATTCGTGAGTGTTTCGCGAGAAGGGCCAACCTGTGAAGTACCCACGAAACTTTTTGTTTGGCAAAAAGTAATGTTGCTTTACCAAATTCTTTACTCACACAATAAATACCCTCATTACCCATGAATTGTGAAGAGTGCTTTTTAGAGAGAAAACCCCAGAAAATACACTTGAGAGTTAGAGATTGTTATACCTATAATCATCTATACATTTCCTTATCGTTTTCCTCAACTCCTACCTCTCCATCTTTAGATTCTTGAGAAATTGTTAGCCCAATCACTTACCACAACCATTTGAAGTATCAAGTGAGGTTTTGGTTCTGTTGGGAAGCATTGGAATGAGCCATTCATTAGTGAAATGGTTGGAGGGTCTTTTGTTATTCGGGACTGAATTGCGGGATCTGGAAAGCTAGAGAAGACAAGACTCCGAGAAGTCCGTTGGTAGTAGGAGCTTAGAGGGCTCAAGTACATAGGGTAGACTAGGCTTGGAGGGCCTTTTGTTATTCGTGTACTCCAACATTATTCTCTAGTGGATGGATTTCAACTTGAAGGGTTGCGGAGAGGTTTTTCGCTGAGTTCTTTGGTTTTCTCTTCGATAACATGTTTTGGTGTTATCTTGTGTTTGCATCTCTCTTCCCTACTCTTTAAGCTTTCATTTTATTGTTGATGATGGATGAATATAGCTTAGGGTAGTGTTATCCATTCATTGCACTTATTTACTCTTGTTCAGCCCTTAGTCTAAGTTAAAGTAAAAGCAATCTAGCCATATTTCTTAATTGGGGGTAAGCTCTTGGGTCTTACCACAAATTCGAGCTTTCACTCCAAAATGATGACAAAAGTGTGGCTTCTATGATTGAGACTTCTTATTGATAAAGCGATGGCCATTTTGCTTGGTCTCATTCTTAACAGTCTTGGGGGAGGGGGGGGCTCCTAGAATAGATTTTCTCTTACCATTTTTACTCTCACTTGCACTTTCAGTTTTTGGTTCATTATCCTTAAAGTTATCATTATTAGCAAGAGGGACAAAAATGACTTTATTATTATGAGCACTAGTAGAAGTATTTTGAGAAGAGATAGAATGATCATACCTCAAACTGGTTTTGCCAGAAGCTGCTTTCTAGAAGTTACGCATTTCATCTAGCTTGGCACTTGAAGCCCTTTCCAATTGAGCTCTGACTTGGAACAATTTTGAATCTAATTTCTTAATCCTTTCAGCTAGAAACTTGTTCTCAAACTACAAAGCTCTAATGGTCTAATTAGCTTCATCAACCTTAGTAGAGAGTTCTTCTCGTTCTAATTCCAACTCATTGAGCTTCTTTGTAGCAAGTCTGTAAAGTTTTTCATATTTCTCGAAAACTTTTTATAACTTTGAATAGGCTGCATGGAAGTCATCTTGTCCATCCATCTTCTCAAATTTGGATTCCATTAGGTCTTCTTCTTCATCAACTAACTCAACTGCTTCCTCAGGGGAATCAATAGTAGTAGTGAATGCACTTACTATCCCTTCTTGATCACAATCATCAGACTTGGCTTCCAGTTCTGTATCACTCAAGGTGGCAGCTAGGGTTTACCTCTTTCCATTGGATTTGAGATAAGTAGGACATTCTTGCTTCATGTGTCCATACCCATGACATCCATAACATATAGGTCCAGAAGGAACAATACTGTTTTGGCAACCATCTTTGGCTTCTCTCTTAGTTTTATCTTAGGACTTGAATTGAGAGAATGCAGATTGTTTACGATCCTTGTCATTGCCCTTGACATTCACATTCTTGATGAATGATAGACCAAAAATGTATTGACCCCTTGTGATAAATTAACCAATTAATTAACCAAGTGAATTAATTAGGTTCAATTACATGCAATGAGTATGGTAGTACAAAAAAATCACCAAATAATTAAAAATGCAGTGGAAATTAAATGACACGGTGATTTGTTTATGAATGGGGAAAACCTACACGGCAAAAACCCCACCGGGTGATTTTAAGGTTACCGCTCCCGAGAATCCACTATTATCAAAACAAGCGGTTACAAGTAAAAAAATTTCAGTACCTTATACCAACCTATAGTTGAAGCCTTACTCCAATACCCAATTAGACTTGTTCTGTAGTGACAATCTCTCCTTGTATTGCATGGCTCCTAGTACGTGACTAACCAAAAGATGCGTAGATCCCAGTATACGACTTGATCACCAACTTGAGAAGGACGTTGGCTGCAAAAGTTCTTTAGTTCATCACACAATGAAGATCATGAAATTGCTTGGTCACAAAACCCTATGGTGTACAAATACAGCAGCTTCTTCAAGATGAATTAAGGCAACTAGGTTTCCGGTCACACTTGTGGAATTATACTCTTGTGTAACTGTGCTCTTGACTGTGGAACCTGTGATGGCCTTTAAAATAATCCTTATATATGTTTAGGGTTGTTAGAAAAGAAAGCCCAAACATATACTCACGGATTGGATGAAAAACTGAGTTTCATAAACCTCGACAGATAACTTAGCTATCAAGCAACTATCAAGCCTCGAGCTGAACAGCTCTTTTAAACCTAGATTGATACTAGCTGTCGAGCTTTAATGAACAGAACTTCTTCACTTGATTCTTTGACAGACTTGCATGGCTTTAACACTTGAACTTGAAACCTTGCTTCTTTAAGTATTAAACACATCCTAGATCTACCAAATTATAAGTAAAGTGTGTTTTGTCAAAGGATTAGCCAACACATAAAATGTTGACATATGTTCCTAATATCAAATCACATATGTCCTAACAATGAATTTCTTAAGTTGTCTAGTGATGTATGATTTTAACTTAGCATCCTCATCTTCAAACGATTCATCTTTTTCATCATTTTTGGCCTTCAATGCCATGTTTTTGCTCTTGCTCGCTTTGCCAACCCTTACTAAACCTAATTCATAAGTTTGCAGATTCCCAATCAACTCTGTCAAAGGAATAGTATCAATATCCTTTGATTCTTAAATGGCAGTGATCTTTGCATGAAATCTCTTTGGAAAATATCTAAGAATCTTTCAAACAATCATGGGCCCAAGAATCTTATCTCTAAGATTGAATTCTAAATTCATTATGTCCTTAAGCTTGGTATAAAATTCATTAAATGACTCATCATCATCCATCCTCATTTCCAAAAAACTGGTAGTGAGCCTCTAAAGTTTGGAGGTTTTAACTGCTTTTGTGCCCTCGTAGGTAGTCTGAAGAATAGTCCATGCTCCCTTGGCAATTTCAATTGAGGATATCTTTTTGAATTCCTCATTTGACATAGCACTAAACAAGGCGTTCAATTCTCTACTGTTAAAGTTTGTAGCCTTGATCTTGATATCATCCCATGTTGCAAGTGCATCTGTAGGTTTAGTCCATCCTACTTCAACTGCGAGCCAAACTTTCTCATCCAGAAACTGCAGAAAAGCTCTCATGCATACTTTCCAATATACATATTTAGTCTCATCAAATAAAGGATGTATAATTAGGGATTGCCCACGATCCATAACAGCAGGGATCAATGGATCACACAACGAAGATTAAAACCTAATCAGAGTATGTCTGCTCTGATACCACTTGTTGGGTTAAGATAGCTTGACCCTGGTTAATTAATTTAATTACCCAAGTTGATTAATTAGGTTCAATTGCATGCAAATCATGGAGGCACCAAAAAAATCACCAAAAATACTAAATGCAGTGGAAAATAAATTTGACATAGTGATTTGTTGACAAATGGGAAAACCTCGCAAGACAAAAACCCCGTCGGGTGATTTTAGGTCACCATTCCCAAGAATCCATTAATCAACAATCAAGCGGTTACAATGATAAGGAATCTTACCAACTACCCTGGCCCATCCTAAAATATCAACCTACAGTTGAACCTTCACTTTAATATCCAATTGGACTTGATCCTAATACATGACTAAGTTCAACAACTTGAATAGTTGTTATTGACTGTAAAGTTCTTCACTTCATCAACAATGAAGATCAATAAGTACTTGGTTACAAAACCCAATGACGTACAAATGTAGTAGCTTCTAACGAGAAAGTAAGCACTTGGTCACTGTATCTGTATATGACGATTTTTAAAATAAGCCTTATATATGTCTAGGGTTGTGAGAATAGAAACCCTACACATATACATAAGCTTGGGCAAAATTTCAAATTTGGAAATTCTAAAATTGTAATTCTCGATAGATCGAGCTGGTGTCGAGCTATTTATTGAGCTTTAAATTAAGTCTCGATAACAGCTATCTGTCAAGAATTAATGAGCAGCTTTTCTTCACTTGTTTCTTGAATCAGTCTTCATGTTTTTAATATTTGACTTGAATCAATCAAAACAAAATAAATAGATATCATAGATAAGAAAGAAAAAAAAGGTTGAAGTCATATGGACTTACCCTTCCATGTGCAAGAGCAATGGCCATGGAGACATATATGAGACATGTAACTTTTCATTAAGCAATACCTATCAAGGTTCACAGCAAATTCAAGAAATTTCATTCAAAATGAAGCAAGAACCATCCAAAATTACAATGAAAGAAGTCTATAACTTAGAGACAAACAACTATACAAAAATGAGAAACCTTAGTGAATGGGCTGAGATGAACAAAATAAAAATAAAAAGGTAGAAGAAAGTACCAAACCTTGGAGGTGATGTTGATAAACATCAAAGATTGAGGGAGCTGACAATGGCACACGACAGAGAAAAAATGAGCAGCGAGTAATCTGAGAATTTGTATGAATTTCAAGTAATATAATTTATTCAGCAATCTAACAACTCTAATTAGCTAAGTTTGATTGTACTTTTAGCAATATATAAAAGTATATCTTTTCATTTGGCAATTTTGTAAATTATCAAATAAGTTTAAATTGATTGAGAATGTTTTAGAATAATATTATACGATGATGTTATAGTTCATAATATAATATATTAAAATTAATAAGATGTTTATGGTTATTGTAAATTTAATAATATTATAAACAAAAAATTTATAAAATTATGAACTATCAAATTTTTCATAATTTATTCACCAATGAAGAATAATTACCAATCAAAGTGAGATGCTTATCCACAAAGGACTACAAGTACATGCTTCATTCATAGTAGGCACTTGCAATAGAAAGAACATAAAGGAAACATTTATTAGAAAAAAATTAACAGCAAAACTCACAATCCACAATTGAAAAATTATCTACCAAAACTTATAAAGTAATCGACAATTGAGAATTAATTAACAAAGCAAAACTCACAATTCACCAATGTATCTAAAAAGACCCTTCACAACTGATTGAGCTTCCATTTACTTGTGCTTCATTGTCTTTTTCTCCTCAAATAGATGCTTAATTAAAATTTTGAGAATATAATCCAACATGCAAAACCCAGAAATGTACCTAAAAAATCACAAACTTGGTCATCCATAAAAAATAAAAATAAATCTGGGTATCCATAAACTTGGTCATCAAAAACATTAAATTTAAACTCTAATCAACCTCTAATCTATCCAAACCTACTATATCTAAATTTTCACCTAGAAATTTTCTCAAATTTGAATCACATACACAAACCAAAATTCAATAATATCAATCAAAAAAATCAACTAGTACATACAATTCAAAAAAACTATGGTTAAAAGATCAAACGTGCATGAATTTTGTGCTCTATTAGGATTTGAGCACGAGATGGTCATTTAGTAGAACCATCATTTACATATTTATGATATCTAAATAGTGTCAACACAAACCAAGTTTCTTACACAATAAAATTGAGTTTTACTAAGGACTAAGATTGACCCGTGTTTTACAACATGACCCTGCCATACACAGGTGCACACGCATTGAAACATACACATTCCTGATTATACTCTTATGGAAAAAGGGGTGGTGCTCACCATAGAGACTCAATTTTCTGATAACCACATCAATAGTTCAATTCTGGTTAGTCCAGTATATCACATAGCACTCCTAACTTGCAACCAATGCAACACTACTCTCATGATTGGTTCTCTATATTTTGAACTCCCTCTAAACAATAGTTTTCCATTTGGAGAAATTTGGGACTCTCTAGTTATGGACTAAACAGATTGATGTATAAAAGGGACAACAAATCACCCATTAACTCTTGCTTAAGTGATAAATTAAATGATATCATTAGAAAGTCAAAAATTGGTAGAGATTTAAGTGATAGATTGACTCATTGTGATAAATTAAATGATTAATTAGCTAAGTTTATTAATTAATCAAATTAACATGCAATGTACGTGGTAGCACAAAAAAAATCACCAACTAAAATAAAATGCAGCGAAAAATAAATTTGACAAGGTGATTTGTTTTCGAATGAGGAAAACCTTCAAGACAAAAACCCCACCAGGTGATTTTAAGGTCACCACTCCTGAGAATTCATTATTATCACAACAAGCGGTTACAAGTAAAGGAATCCCAGTACCTTATACCAACCTATAGTTGAACCCTTACCCCAATGCCCAATTGGACTTATTTTGTAGTGACAATCTCTCCTTTTAATGCACGACTCCTAGTACATGACTAACCAATAAATGCACGGATCGCAGTACGCGACTTGATCACCAACTTGAGAAGGATGTTGGCTGTAAAGTTCTTCAGCTCATCACACAATGAAGATCATGAAGTTGCTTGGTCACAAAACCCTACGGTGTACAAGCACAACAGCTTCATCAAGAAGAACTAGGGTAAACTAGGTTTCCGATCACAATTTGCATGAACAACACTTTGCTTCACCTATGTATTAACTCTCCCCCTAAATACATGACTACTCTCATATCCAAAACTACTCCCCCTTTTTGTCACGAATGACAAAGGGCAAGTAACTCAAGCAATCATCTCATCATCGCTAGAGGAGCTAGCACCATCATCCTTATCACCACCATCAGAGCCACCATCATTGTCCTCATCCTCAAAAGTCTCTAGAGAAGGTGTAGGAGACTCAATGAAGCCACCAAGGCGAGCCTGTCATGTGCAATATGACTGACACAGGTTTTCACTTGACACAACTCATCGCTGAGAGTGTCAAGACGAGCATCTATGCGCTAAAGCTGCACTATGATCGCATCAAGAGTAACACCACCCGTAGAAGAAGAAGGAGCAGATGTGGATGGAGATGAAGAAGATAAAGGTGTCTCTATCTCAGTCTGTGGCCATTTCGGTAGAAGCTGGGCCTCACTTCGTCTGACAGTCATCGTATCAATGGCACACATGATAGAGAAATGACTAGAAACGGGAAAGGAGACAGAAAAATGGTGAACAATTCTCATGATTACTGAAGGAAAGATGAGCTTATCATGGGTTGCCATATCCCTATATACATCTATGAGGAAGGGATGAAGTGATTAGGGAAGTCTGTAGAGATATGCTCTATGAGGGATAGCAAAAATCAAGCATGAGACTTTGTGATAGAGTTAAAGTGAGACAAAAAATGTAGAACAAAAGTCATCACCATGTTAAGGAATCTCGGACCTTTAGCAAAGGCCGAGCAACGGATGTTCTGATTATCACCCCTAGAAGAAGAAGTCTTACAGAACATAGTCATAAGCTAGTCTTTAGACACAGTCTTAAGACGTTTACAACTAGAGTAGTTGGGATATAACACCCTTGGGACATGAAGCACCTTGGATACAATATTTGGAGTGACCGTAATGCACGTACCTTGAGCGCGAGTAGGAAAATGAGGTATTGAATAATCGAATCCATGCATATTGGAGTAAAACTCCTGTATGATCATAGAGGGAAGTGACCGAGATACCACACAATGACTCCCAACCCTTACTGTGAATGACAGTGGATAGGTCAATATCAGAGAAGTCTGATAGAATGACTTGGCATTCTGAATGAATGCCTTCTTGAGAAAAGCTCATTGAGAAGTCCTTATGGGCTTTCTCATCACGGAACTGAAGATGAGAGGGAGTAGGATCCGATGAAGATGCCCCGGAACGAAGAGGGTTCCAAGACGGAGTAGATTTTAGCTTAGGTGCCATGATGCAGATTGAAAGAAGGAGAGAGAAGGAGACAAGCAAAAAAGCACCAAAACAATTCAATATATGGATATAAAGAAATAAAGGTATGTATGCATGAACATATGACATGCAAACTTAAAAGCATCATAGGCTCAGTCTAATCCAAACCTACTAACACACAAGTTTGCAACAAAGTAAACACACATCTAAAATGCATGAAATATTGTTATAATGTAAATGTGATGCAATGCATGATCATTTAGGATCAAATAAACAAAACACATCCCAAAAATTTTGCGAATACCTCTTTAATTTTGAAAAACCCAAATTTTTCAACAAACCCTAAAAGTTAGGTCACAATAGATGAAATGCATGAAGAAATGAATATGAGAAGGAGTCTTACCAGAGAGAATAAATGATCTTGAGACCAAAGAACACTTGGGGAAGAGGTTTGGAGTGAGACAAAGGTGTTTGGAAAGGTGAGAATTAAAAAAGTATCGAGAGAGATTGAGGAGAAATGAATAAAAATCGAGCTGACCCTTTAAATAGAAGTTCATATTTCTCAATTGATCGAGAGCTGTCGAAGGCTATCAAGAATTAAAAAGGGTGAGAAATAGTTATCGAGCTAGCTATAGAGGAGCTGTCCAGAGGTTTACACAGCAAGGGAGCTTGATGGATCAAGAAGCTATCAAATGTCTATCGAGGAGACAGAAACTTTCTCAATAGATTGAGAAGCTATTGAGAAACTATCGAGATTGCGATAAAAAGAAGTTGAAGAGCTTGATAGATAGCCTAGCCATCAAGAGGTATCGAGAAGCTGTTGAGATTGCTTAAAAACAGTTTTTCAAGGAAGAGAAAAACACAGATATGAATGCAATCAAGCATGCTACTCAACCAAAGATCCAACCAATATTTTAATCTCTCAAAATCATCTCTCAACACAAAAAAAATGACAAGGATTTAGATCCAAAATACACACACACACACGCTAAACAAGTCTAACCAATTTTATATTTCAAAAACAAGTTAAGACAGTTTAGTGAGCATACATTAACACATGTATTCCTTGCGATGGCCAAATCACATTGTACCTGCACATGTATCAAAAGTAGCAAAGAATATTGCATGTTGTGTGTGAGAAACATCACAAGATTGCATAAGTGTCTACATGTTATGACGATTTGAGATATGAGTAAATCAATTTAACTCACACATGATCATAATTGCTTGATGGGAACTATCACCTTCAAGGTACATTATATAACTCTCACATCTCCTAAAATACATGCTTGCAATCATATTTTAAAGCATTTTGAATTTTTTTTTTTTTTTGCTTTAATTTGTCTTTGCATATTTTCGTTTAAGCATATCATGCATGGGCATATAAGAGAAAGAGAAAAAACATACCCAATTATGTTAAGTTTTTGACATTGCACTTTTGCTATGTCAAAGCACACAGACACGAGTGTTAAGTAACATAATTTTCTAGTCCTTCCCCTCAAAAAGAGTGACACGAGTGTTAAGTACAAGAGATAACTTAATTTACTCATCACAAACACAAGCCATAAAGCTCACTTACTTAGTTGTACATAAAGATGCTCATCTAAGTTACAAGAGATACAAATTTTAGAAAACTTTATTTCATTGGCTATTCAAGGTACACAAGTACCAATGTACACAAGTACATTGTTTTTGTATTTTTCTGATTTTTTAATTTTTAATTTAAAAAAAATAGAACAAAACTGAAAACAAACAAACAAAACAAGTTAAACAAAGCAATGCATAAAAACTAGATTGACTCAAAACAATAAAATAGAACACACAAGTAATGTAAACACAAACAAAGAGAAAGAGAGAAAAGTGACTAAATCAATTGGAGCTTTTTTCCTTCCACACCTTGAAAGAACATTTCCTTTTAGCGAATCCTTGAACCGATGGTGAAGGGGAAGAATTGCAACCATTCAAGTTCGAAAGGAACATGAGCGCTTTAAGGAGATCTCCGAAAGGAGCAAGAAAGGATGGAAACTGACTCAAGTTTCCTGTTGAGAACATGCTATTGCTCTGTTGAGTGGCTAGCCACTTATAGCAATTAGGTCGAGTATGTCCAGCTGCTCCACAATGATGACAGAGATACTGCTTCTTCTTTTTAGAATTTTGAGCATTACTCTTCTTAGCCTTAGGGTTTTTGGTTTCTTTCTAAGCAAGCTTAAGATAGATTTACCCTCGTCTATGTTTTCACTAGCTATCACAGTTTTAACATCATTGTTCTCAAATTCAACATTGTTAGCAGGAGAAACAAAAACAGTAGTATTAGAAGAGGCAATATTAGAAGAAGAGAAATTGTAACCTAAACTGGTTTGTTCGGAAGGAGACTTCTGCAAGCTAAGCATTTTATCAAGCTTTGCACTTTAAGTCCTGTCCAACTGAGCTCTGACTTGAAACAACTTCGCTTTAAGCTTTTTAGTCTTTTCAGCCAAGAAATTGTTCTCAAACCTCAGTGCTCCAATAGTCTGATTAGCTTCATCAAACTTTGTGGAGATTTCTTCTCGTTCGAGCTCCACATCAATGAGCTTCTTGGTGGCTAACCTATACAACTTTTCATGCTTTTTCGAGACCTTGTATACAAACACTCAACTTATGCTCACTTGTTAAAGACAATAAAATCTACCCTAACACAAACTCTTGAAAAACTTTGCAAGAAGAGAGTTTATGGCAAGTAGACTTTGACAACTTGTATTTCTGAAACATTTTTAAACAAAACACATCAAGGCATCTTTGTGTGAAACAGAAATAATAGATTGCATACAAGTAAAGAAACATGTGTATAAAGATAGAAAAGAAACAACACATGTAAAGATAGGTGAAGAAAACATACATCATCATATATATACCACTTGATAAATACCATGTTGTATGTAAAAATGGTCACAAGACCTAGGTACATGAATAAGGAGGTAAACACTCCACCTAACAAGATGAAACACAACTCCCCCTTACAAGGGCATGTATTTCTCCCCCTAACTTGTAGAATCTTAAAGAAAGAAACCACAAATTCTCCAAATTCTCCCCCTTTTTGTCACGATTGACAAAGGGTCCTGAGAAACAAAAAGATGATCAAAGATGATCAAGGGGGCACAAAGAATCCATAAAAATGCATGAATGTAATGAAACAAGATGCTATGGATGAAAAAATAAGAGAAACATGCAAAACATGTGAAAAACAATGCATGTAGAGAATCTCGATCGATCGAGAGGTATCGAGGAGCTATCGAGCAGACCTCGATGGATCGAACAGCTATCGAGAAGCTATCGAGGAGACAGAAACTTTCTTGATCGATCCACCTAGCTATCTAGAGGTGTCGAGATTGCGATAAGATGCAACTGAAGATCTCGACATATAAACCAGGTATCGAGAGGTGTCAAGGATGTGTCGAGATGGCTTAAAAGCAGTTTTTCAAGAAGAGAAAAACACAGATGTGAATGCAATCAAGCATGCAACTTAACCAAAGATCCAAACAACATATTAACCTCTCAAAAACATCTCTCAACAAGCAAAATGCCATGCATTTTGATCCAAAACACACACTAAACAAATCTAACCAATTTTTATTTTAAAAACAAGTTAAGAAAGTTTAATAAGCATACATCAACACATGTAAACTTTGTGATGGCCAAATCACATTGTAACCTACACATGTATCAAGAATAGTAAAGAATATTGCGTGTTATGTGTGAAAAACATCGCAAGATTGCATAAGTGTCTCAATGTTATGACGATTTAAGATATGAGAAAATCACTTTAACTCACACACAATCATAACTGTTTGATGGGGACTATCACTTTCGAGGTACATCCTATAACTCCCACATCTCTTAGAAAACACACTTGCAACCATGTTTTAAAGCATTTTAATCTTTTTGCTTTTATTTCTTTGCATATTTTCTTTTATTAAGTATATCATGCATGGGCATATAAGAGAAAGAAAAGAAAAACCCAATTATGTTAAGCTTTTGACATTGCACTTTTGCTATGCCGAAGCATACAGATGTCATTGACATTGCACTTTTGCTATGCCGAAACATATAGATGTCATATCATGATTGGCGAGTAACAGTGGTGAGATGGTTATTTATGCCTTTCTCTTAAGATTTCTAGTCCTACTCGTCAAATAGAGTAATACGAGTGTTAAGTACAAGAGATCACTTAACCTTACTCATCACAAACAAAGGGCTACAAAGCTCACTTGCTTAATTGTGCATAAAAATGCTCATCTAAGCTACAGGTGATACAAAGTGTAGAAAACTCTGTTTCATTGGCCATTTTAGGGTTCACAAAAACCAATGTACATAAACACATACTGTTTTTGTATTTTTCAATTTTTTTTATTTTTATCAGAAAAGCAAAAATAAAACACAAAACTAAAAACACACAAACATAAACATGTTAAAGAAAGCAAAACAATGCATAAAACTAAACTGATTCAAAACAGTAAAGGAACACACAAGAAATGCAAAACCGTAAAACGGGGAGAGATAAGAAGAAGTGAACAGAATCACTTCAAGTTCGAAAGGAACACGAGGGCTTTGAGAATGTCTCCAAGAGGAGCAAGAGAGGTCTGAAGCTAATTCTAGTTCCCAGATGCTATCATGCCATTGCTTTGTTGAGTGGCTAGCCACTTATAGCAATTTGGTCGAGTATGACCAGCAACACCACAATGATAACAGAGATGCTTCTTCTTCTGTTTGGGCTTTTGAGAGATAGCCTTCTTAGTCCTAGGGTTTCTAGTTTCCCTTTTCTCAAGCTTAAGGGGTGCTCCTAGGATAGACTTGCCCTTGTCTAAGTTCTCACTAACTAATACAGTTTTAACATTTTTATCTTCAATTTTAATGTTATTAGCAGGAGGAACAAAAACAGTAGTACCAGCAGAAGGAGTATTAGAGAGAGAGAATTCATACCCCAATCCAATACGATCTGAAGAAGATTTCTAAACACTTAGCATCTCATCTAGCTTTGCACTTGATGTCATCTCCAATTGTGCTCTACCTTGAAACAGCTCCGCTTCAAGCTTCTTGGTCTTCTCAGCCAAGAAATTGTTCTCGAACCTCAGTGCCCCAATGGTCTGATTTGCTTCATCAACCTTAGTGGAAAGCTCCCCATGGTTAAGTTCCACATCACTGAGCTTCTTGGTGGCCAGCCTATAGAGTTTCTCATACTTCTTAGAAAGTTTGTACAGTTTCTCATAGGCAGTATGGATATCATCTTGATCATCCATAGTTTCAAACTTGGTATCCACCAATTCCTTTTCTTCATCTACTTATTCAGTAATCCCATCATAAGGATTAACAGTAGCAGTGAAGGCATTCAAGATTCCGTCATCTTCATTTTCGGAATCATCTTCGGGCTCCGTGTCGCTTAAGGTAGCAGCAAGTGCCTTGCTCTTCCCAATGCTCTTAAGGTACGTTGGACACTCTTGTTTCATGTGTTCGAAGCCTTGACACCCAAAGCATTTCAGTCTAGAGGGAACAGTGTACTGACCGCCATCCTTGGCATCCTTCTTCCCTTTATCTGTGTTCTTGAACTGAGAAAAACTGGATTACCTACGGTCCTTGTCGAAGCCTTTACCATTGGCATTCTTCATGAATTTCTTAAATTGCCTGGTAATGTAGGATTTCATTTTAGAATCTTCATCGTCTACAGAATCATCTGACTGCTCTTGGCCTTTAGTGCCATGCTCTTTCCCTTGCTTGATTTGCCCATCCTTGTTAGCCCTCACTCGTAGGTTTGCAGATTTCCAACCAGCTCAGTCAGAGGAATCCTGTCAATATCTTTTGATTCCTCTATTGCTGTGATCTTAGCATGGAATCTCTCGGGTAAAGATCTGAGCACTTTCCTTACTATCTTAGGTTCAGGGATGCTTTTTCCAAGATTGAAAGTTGAGTTCACTATGTCTTTGAGCTTTGCATAGAACTCATCAAATGACTCATCCTCCTCCATCTTAATTTCTTCGAAGCTTGTAGTGAGCCTTTGTAGCTTCGAATCCTTGACAGCCTTGGTTCCCTTATAGGTTGTCTGGAGAATGGTCCATGCTTCCTTAGCAGTTTCTGTGGAAGAAATTTTCTTGAACACCTCATTGGTGACCGCACTAAATAGGGCATTCAATGCTCTACTGTTGAAATTTGCCGCATCTTGGCATCATCCCAATCGGCCGGCGCTTCTATAGGCTTAGTCCAGCCTATCTCTACAGCTTGCCACACCTTCTTATTTAATGACTACAAGAAAGCTTTCATACGTACTTTCTAGTATGCATAGTTAGTGCCATCAAACAATGGAGGTGTAATAAAAGATTGGCCTCTATCCATGACAACAGAGGTTAATGGATCACACAACAATAATTAAACCCTAATCAAAGTATGCCTGCTCTGATACCACTTGACAGGCCACAAACGTGTTGACCCCTTGTGATTAATTAAATTGATTAATTAGTCAAGTTCTTAATTAACCAAGTTAACATGCAAATTCACATGGCAGCACAAACAAATCACCAATAACTAAAGTATGCAGCGAAAAATAAAAGACACGGTGTTTTGTTTATGAATAGGGAAAACCTGACGGCAAAAACTCCACCGGGTGATTTAAGGTCACCACTCCCGAAACTCCACTATTATCACAACAAGTGATTACAAGCAAGGAATCCGAGTACCTTACCAACCTACAGTTGAACCCTTACCCTAATACCCAATTGGACTTGTTCTGTAGTGACAATTTCTCCTCTTGATTCACGGTTCCGAGTACGTGACTAGCTAATTACACGGATTTGAGTACGTGACTTCAATTCACCAACTAGAGAGAGAGTTATTGGCTGCAAAGTTCTTCAAATCATCCACACGATGAAGATCAAGAAGATGCTTGGTTACAAAACCCTACGGTGCACAATACATAGCAACTTCTTCACAAAAGATGAACTAGGGCATGAACTAGGGCATGAACTTTGTCTTTGAACTAGGGCACAATACACAGCAACTCAATGTTTGTGCAACTTGCATCACTTTGACAACCCTTAAAACAATCCTTTTATATGTCTAGGGTTAGGAGAAAAGAAGTCCTAAAGACACATTCACGGATTGGAATCAAAACAGAACTTGGAATCTGTTTTCTTTAAATCTCGATAGATAGAGGTGTCGAGGATCTGTCGGAAAGCTGTCGAGCCTCGGGGCTGAAACAGCTTCTAAAGCTCGATAGATGCATGTGTTGAGACCAGGTGTCGAGCTTTAGTAACTTGCACTTTCTAGCTTGTTTCTTGGACAAACTTGATGACTTCATCACTTGATCTTGAAACACTGTTTCTTGAAACGTTAAACACATCTTAAATCTACCCAATTACAAGTAAAGTGTGTTTTGTCAAAGGATAAGCCAATTACATAAAATATGTCCTTAACACATAGGTTGTGTGGATGTCATCTTGTTCATCCATCTTCTCAAACTTTGATTCCACCAAGTCCTCTTCTTTATCCACATCTTCTACAATCCCCTCAGTGGGATTGATAGTGGCGGTAAAGGCATTTAGGATTCCCTTATCCTCATTTTTGGAATCATCCTCTGGTTCAGTGTCGATCAAAGTAGCAACAAGTCGATCAAAGTAGCAACAAGTGCCTTGCTCTTCCCGATGGACTTGAGATAAGTAGGGCACTCTTGTTTCATGTGACCTAAGCCTTGACATCTGAAACACTTAAGTCCTGAGGGAACAATGTACTGACCGACATCCCTAGCATCCTTCTTTCCTTTGTCTTGGCTCTTAGACTGAGAAGAACTAGATTGCCTATGGTCTTTGTCGAATTTCGCATTGGCATTCTTCATGAACTTCTTGAATTTTCTTGTGATGTAGGACTTCATTTTAGAATTTTCGTCATCTGAAAACTCATTTGTGTCACTGTTCTTAGCCTTCAATGCCATGCTCTTACCCTTACTTGATTTCTCAATCTTTGTGAAACCCAACTCGTAGGTCTGTAAATTGCCAACCAACTCTGTCAAAGGAATTTTGTTGATGTCCTTTAACTCCTCAATAGTAGTGATCTTGGCACGAAACCTACTGGGTAGAGATCTAAGCACCTTTCTCACAATCTTGGGTTTGGGAATAGTTTCCCCAAGATTAAAAGTTGAGATCATTATGTCCTTGAGCTTGGCATAGAACTCATCAAATGACTCATCTTCTTCCATTTTAATCTGTTAAAGCTAGTAGTGAGCCTCTAAAGTTTCGAATCCTTGATAGCCTTGGTTCCTTTATAAATTGTCTAGAGAATGGTCCATGCTTCCTTTGTAGTTTCAGTGAGAATTTCTTCTTAAACTCCTTAATTGTGACCGCATTGAATAAAGCATTCAATGCCCCGCTGTTGAAGTTTGCCACCTTGATCTTAGCATCATCCCAATCGGTCAGCACTTCCTTTTGCTTGGTCCAGTCTATCTCCATAGCTTACCACACTTTCTCATCTAAAGACTGCAAAAAAGCTCTCATGTGTACTTTCTAGTATGCATAGTTAGTACCATAAAATAAAGGAGGAATAATGAGAGACTGTACTCTATCCATGACAAATAGAGGTTAATGGATCACACAGCAACGATAAAACCCTAATCAGAGTTTGCTCGCTTTGATACCACTTGATAGGCCAAGAATGTATTGACCCATTATGATGAATAAATTGATTAATTAGCCAAGTTTATTAATTGATCAAATTAATATTCAATGTAAGTGGCAGGACAAACAAATCACCAACTAAAATAAAATGTAGTGGAAAATAAATTTGACAAGGTGATTTATTTTCGAATGGGGAAAACTTCTTAAGCAAAAACCTCACCGGGTAATTTTAAGGTCACCACTCCCAAGAATTTACTATTATCACAACAAGCGGTTACAAGAAAAGGAATTCTAATACTTTATACCAACCTATAGTTGAACCCTTACTCCAATACCCAATTGGACTTTAACTGTAGTGACAATTTCTCCTTTTAATGCATAGCTCCCAGTGTGTGACTAACTAATAAATGCGTGGATCCCAATACGTGACTTGATCACCGACTTGAGAAGGATATTGGCTGCAAAGTTCTTTAGTTCATCACACGATGAAGATCACGAAGTTGCTTGGTCACAAAACCCTACGGTATACAAACACAACAACTTCTTCAAGAAGAACTAGGGCAAACTAGGTTTCCGGTTACAATTTGCATGAACAACACTTTGCTTCACACTTGTGCAATTATGCTCTTTGTGACAGCCTTTAAAATAATCCTTATATATGTTTAGGGTTGTAAGAGAAGAAAGCCCAAACACATACTCATGGATTGGAATGAAATCAGAGTTGAAAATCTTATTTTTATAATTCTCGATAGATACCCTATTTGTCCAGCAGCTGTCGAGCTTTAGGCTTAGACAGCTTTTTAAATCTCGATAGATATTAGCTGTCAAGATTTAAAATCAAGCACTTCATCACTTGATTCTTGGATAGACTTGCATGGTTTTAACACTTGAACTTGAAACTTTGTTTCTTGAAGCATTAAACACATCCTATATCTACCTAATTACAAGTAAAGTGCGTTTTGTCAAAGGATTAGCCAATACATGATGACATATGTTCCAAACATGAATCACATATGTCCTAACATATTGGAAATTATAATTTAATTTAGAAAAATCACTTAAGGAGGAACCTGAAAAAAAAAAAAAAAAAAATTTAGAAAATACAAAACATCCTAAAGAAGTAAACATTGACAATCTCAGCTTTAAAATTTTCAAACTAAATCCATGCAAATTTGTACCAGCCAAAATTCGATTAACAACTTCAATTAGTTAATCAAAATTCTATGGAGTGAAGCAGAAGAATCAAATTCAATGAAAAACTTCAATTGGTAAGTCAAAATTCTAAGGGGAGCGAAGCAGAAAATCTCAACCACAAATGAAAAGAAAAATAGTCTCAACTTAAAAAACAAAATTCCTATATCAAAACCAATAATATATTCAATCAAATTCCATTTTTAGATTCTTTCTAGAAACATATTAACAATAAATATGCAAAAAATAGTACAGAATAAAGGAGAAGATTGGTAAATACCTAGCTATTCTAGTCTTGCAGTTTCTAAATTGTTTAAGTAGTAGGGTTTGTGTAACGTATTTAGAGTTTTACATAGATACAGAGATTCACAATTTCAAATAACCTAGATAATAAAATGCCAATCCCTGTCGGCAAAACAATAAGAATCCAATTTTCAACCCACATTTAAGAAACATTAATAGAAGAGAATAGATTGAATAAACCTCAATGTAACTGCAAATGGAAAAGAACTACATGTGCAGTCATAAACTTCTTTCTGAAGAACAAAAAATGTAAGCCTTATAGGAGCATTAAAATATTTTTGCAACCTCATTGAAGAAAACATTACAATTATTCTTTCAAAACTAACAAATCCCAGGAAAAAAAAAACCAAGAAAAACACAAAAGCTTAAAAGAAAGAACTGACTTCTTTACATAGAAATGGAGAGTGCCACCTAATTGAAAAAGAAAAAGGTAAAAAATCCCATAAACTGAAAATTCCTAATAAAAATTCAAGTAGAATTTGACCTTCTAGGTGTATACCTTTCTGACCTACACGAACCGCACTTGCACGTAACTCTAAGATGTGGGGAAAATAAAATAATGAATAAGCATCTTAATGAATCCTTCAACAAAACAAACAGAAAGTGGCTATAAGGAGTGCATAAGAAGGAAATGAATATGGTGTTCAAAAAGGAGCGCATAAAGGTCCTACGAGAATATTAAAGAAACATATGTCAACATACACGTAATATTTAGAAATGAGTTCAAGGCTTGCATATGAAGGTTTGGAATATATGTTCCTTCCATGCCATTGCACACCACAACTACCTTTTCAGGTAGGACATTTTGTCCACTATTTTCTATAGACTTGCTTCAAAAATTGTCACAAAATTAGGCTTAAAACCTTATGATAAAATCCTTAGTCTAGAAATTCAAATATACAATTGCCCTAAAAATCAACTGGAGGGAAAAGAATTGCATAGACACAAACACAAAAATAGGACAAACATACTTCGCATTTGGCTGGCATTTTTCTAAAGCTGATAACTCATAATTAGACTTTGGTTTACAATTTGGGCAATAGTAATCTACATTCTCTAGATCCTTTAAACCATACACAAGTCAGTGAGTAAACACATATATGACAGGAACAAAAATTAACATCACAATTCATAAATCAAGTATATTAAGCACAACTTGAAAAGCCTGCTGGAAATATTCTCACACTCAGCATGCACCCAAATATTACAACCATCACAACACACCTAATCAACATCTCTAAATTCATTAAATTTTTTTTTTAAAGGAAAAAGAATAGGAGAAATTATAAACCTAATTCAGATTTGCAGGTAATCTCACCCAATTACGAAAAAAGAACAGTTTGATATTGAGGTTGGGAAGGAGAATCTAAAAATTAGAAGAAGAGAGACAGAGATTGAAATGCCAGTGTGTTCCAGAAATTTTATGATAAAAATTCCAGAAATTTTCAATCATTGCAAACAAATAAAGAGAGGAATAAACTACAATTTTTTTACCAATATATTGTTGTGGCAAAGTTTCTGAGAAATAGTTTGGTAATAATCAATTGATGAACGAAACGAAATCACTCACTATCTTTAAAAAATTAGAAATTATCATCCAACACCAAAAAAACCCACATTGCTCCTTTTATAGAACTTGACATACAAAACAAAAAATTGGTTTACAGAAAGTTATTTAAAAACAATGTAGACAGATATTCAAAATAGTGTGCAGTGTAGATTTTTGAGAAATTTTATCTAACACACATCATGCATTATTGTTGCAACCAATCCCTACATATAATGTGATCAAAGAACTACATTGCTATCAAAAGAACTACCTAGAATTTCAACAATAACCATAATACCTCCAAAATGTAGTCAAATAACAATTTCAACAATAATCGACTCTAATACAGAGTATAGTCAAAATAGACAATATAATAGTTATAGTTCCAAAGCCCAAAACAAAAAAAAAAAAAAAAAAAAAAAAAAAAAAAAAACATCATTTACAATGCTTTCAAAATCATCTATGTTTGTATATGCAATCATAAGGATACATTTTGAAAATTACATTACTTACACATACTAAAACAATAAACTGATCTAAAACTTATATCCAAGAGATGCATAGACATGGGGATAAACAATTAGATAGAGATTTTCCTACATGGGTATAGACAATTAAACCATTCACCTCAGAAACTTCATAAAAATTTGGGTTGGGCGTGACTTCGAGCAAATCTATCTGTGGGTTGGGTTGGGTGTGCCTATCTGCTCATCTGATTGAGAATCTTGAATCTGTTTAGACTTGCTATCATCTGCTGGTCATCCCTTTCATTCAATCTAATGGTAACTAGAGTCTAATGAGGAAAGATTTTGAAGGAGATGTGTTAGGTTCTAAGACCATAAAGACTAATGTATTAGAACTTCAATGTGTATTGTGTTGGTAAACCATGATCAAAACATAGAGTCTAGGTTTAGGCTTACTCAAAGTATGTTTTGTTGTAAAGTTAGAATCGAGTGATTGCAGAAATTATTAGACATATTCTACAAGGCTCGATCGATCGAAAATTAGATTTGATTGATCAAGAATCATGAAAAATTAATTTTCTGCAGAAATTCCAACTCATTCTAAGCTTGTTTGACGTGTAGAGTTTTATATTTTATGTCTTATATAAAAAGAAAGACCCTAACTACGTTTTAAGGGCTTTTGATATGCTATGTGTGTGAATCTCTTGTGAGATCTAAAGATGTTTACCTTCATACATACTTGGGGTTATCAAGGTCAAGATTGATGTCAAGAGTTTGGTGATTGTTTCAGTTGCTGCACAAAGAACATTCAAGAAGATCAAGATTCACAAGTAGGAGAAATTGTGTATGCAGTGGATCAAGAGAAAGAAGTAGTTCGTAGACTCGGAGCTGTCACGTGGTCGTGGTAGTAAGTTTTCTACTCGATGTAGCAATAGAATGTTAGTGGTCTAAGTCTTATTACAAAAACTTCAATTCTTTCATAGTGGATCTGTTCTACCTTGAGGATAACTAATTTAAATCCTCTCTAGGTTTTTTATCGGTTTGGTTTTCCTGGGTCATCAAATCTTTGTGTTCTTTATATTTTCTGCATTATTTGTTTTACACATATTGGTTTAACCTAGTGTTAATTAACAAACTTATTAATCAACTTAGCTTAATATTAGGTTAATCAAATTGTGTTAAGGGGTCTAAAACTTTACAAGATATTCAAATTTGGGGAGGCATGATGAAGGAGATGGTTAGATTTTATGTTTTTTTTTTTTATTAATCAGGTTTTAGAAATAGAAAATCAAAATTTTTGTATATAAAATCAGAATTTTTATATTTTTTATTTTTGTTTTATGAGTTTTTCAGCCAAATAGTTTCAAAATTGTGGATAGGAAATACATTTTAGAAGAGAGTGAGAGAGAGAAAGGGAGAGGGGAGCGTATAGGGAGTGAGATCTTTCTTTTTTTTTTGGAGAAAGTGAAGTGTTTGATTCTTTTTATATAGTCTTTTATGGGTAAGAATATGAAACGGGTTTGTAACTGCTACCCAACAATTCAAAATGTTGTATTTTTTTTTTCTTTGAGAAGAACTTAATTTTTTTTTTTTTTAGAAACTTTTAAGATGAAGAATGCTGTATCTAATGAATCAGAAAATTGTTTCACATAAACCACCAAATCAAAAGTCATACCTTTTCAGGGGTTTTTTTTTTTTTTTTTCCCAATGTAAACGTGGCAATAATCTATGTAGCCACGTTAATTACTTCATAAAACTTAAAAGTGTCTAATTTTTTGAAGAATAAAATAAAAAGGTTTCGCGCTTAGACAGGACACGTTAATTAAAAAAATTGTAATTAAAAGGTTAGTAGGAATTTTATAATGTATGTTTAACCAATTTTTGAATCTTACAAAACTCTAGGATGGCCATTTTTGCAAAACTTTGGAATTATTTTTGTTTTCCATTCACTTATAATTTAAGCCTTTCTTCCTCTGTATTTTTATTTTTAAGTTGCAGTGTCTCAAATTAAATTAAGAAATGATATGTCCACAATATTTTCACAACATTTTTACAACAAATTATTGGTGGAATGTTGTTATTGGTTGTTATTGTTGGGGCAAAAAAGTAATCTTAGTGTTAGGTTCAAATTTGAACTAATAATAACTAACCACCTATATAAAAATATTATGAAAATGTTGTGGACGTAGCATCTCTCAATTAAATTTTATATATTAATTGATTATATACTTAGTTGTAGGACAGCTAGCATTTTTACCAATATAACATAATATCAAGTAATGGGGTTATCATGATCTTAAGAATCTAAAGACTTCAAAGTAATAAGTATTTATAAATTTCTCTCTTATATTTAAGATAAAGAAATGTCACGGAAAATATATTGCCTCGTAAACTAAAGAGTTTTTATTTTTTATTTTTTAATCTAAAACTGATATAATTTATTAACATTTGTTTTGTAATAATTATCTTTATCATCGTACCACACCAACTGAGTTTTGATAAAAGCTAGTTGGATCCCACCATAAGCTAATAAACTAATAAATTGAGCAACATATATATAATTAAAATATTGATTATTTATGTCTTGATTTGACAATCAGTCAAACATTGGAACGCATCCTTTTCCCAACTCTTTATTATGCTCAATTTTCCAATAATTAGTTGTTGCAAATTCAATTGTTTTAGAATTGGTTTAGAAATATGAATTTGGCATATCTATTGTACTTTAAATTTCAAAGCACTCGACGATGAGACATAGAAATGACATATGTCCAAAAATAGCAACGTGTAAATATTGTCACATCAAATCTCTAATGCAATAGATGGAGGCCTTGCCTAGGAATATTGCCAATTTGATTTCATTTTTAGAATATACAAAGCCCTAAATGGCTTCTCAATAAAACACAAAACTTTTTAAAGTTTTGAATGTAACATTAAATCCCTTTTTGGAAATTCTTTTTGAATTAATGTTAAAACAAAAAACAATTGAATATCCTTTAAAGTAAATGATAAGTTGTTCATATGGTAACACATGCATTTTTAGAACTACC
This sequence comes from Castanopsis chinensis, assembly GCA_032878915.1. Lineage (NCBI taxonomy): Eukaryota > Viridiplantae > Streptophyta > Magnoliopsida > Fagales > Fagaceae > Castanopsis > Castanopsis chinensis. The sequence goes on from JAVQMG010000106.1 coordinate 6,830,500, forward strand.
TTTTTTATATAAAACTAGCCGCAAACTTGTGCTAAGCACATAACTTACCTATTTGTGTGGTAGATTAAGATAATTCTATAAAATCTTAAATTGATTATGAAATTATACCATTGCATGAATAATTATGTCTGTTTGACTTCAAATTTTTTTATGATTTGATAAAAAAAAAGTCATTGCTTGAATGCGCAATAGCTTGCAAAAAACCTGCCAATTGGTTTCAGATATTGCAAAACAAATAACTCAAAAATTCAGATGTTAAAATTTTGAAAATACCAAAAAATATTAAAGAATTAGAAGATTCACTACCTAGAAATTATTGAAACAAAACAATATATATATATATATATATATATATATATATATATGACTATACAATAGAGAAATATAAGAGAAAAATAGGTTACCTACAGAAGAACATAAATTCATGATATAACCATTGAAATCTTCTAAACATGTTTAGATATTGCAATAAATTAAGAGCATATACATTATTGAAACAATAGTTGCTAAAAATGAGTTACCTTCAAAAAGTAAAGAATTAGAAGACTCAAAGTCTACAAATTATTTTTAAAAAAAATGTGACAACACAACAAAGAAATATAAGAGAAATATACCCTTAAAAGAATAATCCATGAATGTTCAAATAGTGTGTAAAACACTTCTGAATGTTTCGAACCCCAAAATACAAATTACCAACACAAGCTTATTATCAAACAATGTATGTGCGGAATATGAAAATAATCTAGAACATAATTGATAAAACAATCTGAACCGAAATTAATCACAACCACAGCAGTAATTAAAAGGCAAAGATTGAGGGAAGAGAGATGCAAACACAAAGACAACACATCGATATGTTGTCAAAAAGTAAACCGAAGTCCTCTACGAAAAACCTTTTCGCCGCCCTCCAAGCGGTCAATAATCCACTAGAAAATAAAGTTAGGATACATGAATAGCAGAAAATCCTCTAAGCCTAATCTACCCAGTGCACCTAAGCCCTCTAAGCTTCTTGCTCCAACAGGGTTACGCCGAATGTTGTCTTCTCTAACTTACCAGATCTCAGAATAGCCCATTGCATCAACCAAAATCAATTAGTCCCTTCTGAACTGCTTCCTAAGTGCCAAAATACTTCCTCACAAATGTGAGTATGGTGAGATAAGGATTTGGCTAATGTCCCTCTCAAGGATGTAACAATAGAGAGGGTGAAAGTAAAGAAATTTGGAGAATCAAAGCATAAAGATTGTGGATGAGTCATTCTTGATTTTCTCTAGGGTTTCTCTCTCAAAATTCTCTCTAGAAGCTCTCTACATTTCGTGGGTATAAGGGTATTTATAGTAGGGTGTGTATGGAATGCAAAGAGTTAGTTACAGCCAAACAGGGCATTCTGATAACTCGAGCTAGCGACTGGAACGAGTCGTGAGTTTGAGTCACAAGCTAACTGCCTGGCCAGCGAGAGGTTTTGTCTTGTAGTGCAATAGCTGGCGTGACCCTTCAGCTCCCTTTACATGCTTCACACGTGTGCCATCTTTGGTGACTCGCTAGTTGCAACATCCAGTCACGAGGCTCTTCTTGAATGCACTCTCTTGAGTTTTTCTTCACACTCTCTCACACACTACTCTTACATGATTCCCACCTAAATACAGGGTTTCTAAATGCTAAATTACAAGTAAATTTGGCACGGAATAAAGCCAACAAAATAATTGAATAAATTCAACCTTACAATAACTATATATAGCAATAGTGGAGTTGCTTTTAGTGTGGTTATAGCAATAGAGAAGAATTGCTACTTTTTTGGGTTGTTTAGATATTCGTGTAGGTTTTTTAATTGTTGGGTTTCATGTATGTTGTTAAGCTTCAAGTTAGTTATGAGAATTTTGGTTTGCTCAGGGTTTTTGAGTTTGGATTTTGGCTTTCATGTTTGTTGTTGTGTTGAGTATTTTTGGGTTTCACGTTTGTTGTTGAGTTTCACATTAATTCAGAGTTTTTTGATTTACTTAGGGTTTTTGAGTTTCATGTTTATTATATGGTTGTAGGGTTTTTAAAAGGGATTTGTTTTTGGGATGAAAGAGAGGTTTTTTTTTTATATATTTTTTTTTTTTATTTTTAATATTGCTAATGTGGGGTTTGCGTAGGTTTAGTTTTTGAGTTTTCACATTTGTAATATGGTTATAGGGTTTTTAAAAGGGTTTTGTTTTCTGTGGTGAAAAAGATGTTTTTTTTTTTTTTTTTTAAATATTGTTAATGTAGGGATTGCATAAGTTTATGTTTTGAGTTTTTACATATAATAATAAATTAAACTAAAAAAATAATGATGACTTGAAAAATTGTGAGACCTCCAAAGTTTATGTGGCAAGCTATCATGAGGTTAACAAAAAGTTCAAGACTTCAGTTTTATAGTATATATAGATAATAACACAAATGTTTCGTGTTATACTCAAACACCAAGGCATAAGCATTACACAATTGTGCAATGAATATAATGACAATGTCACTCAAAACCTCAAGCAGAAACACACCTAGGGATTTTGAGTGTTTTTTTTTTCCAAGCAATTCCAAGAAACTTAGACATTTTTAGAATTCAAAAAGGCCAAACATCAGAGAAAAACCTATTGAATCAAAATAGAAAGTTTTTTTTTTTGGTTACAAAAAACAATTTGACAAAATTGGCTAAAATAAGAAAATCACATGTCTTTGCCATGTGTAATGTACATTACTCATTTCAAATAATTGTATACAATTATTAAAGTGTGAGTTAAAATATAATAGGTACACATCATTTTCCTACGGTTTGTTCAATTTGAAGGTGATTCAAGCATAGTTAATGAGGCTCTATAGACTTCAGTTTCCCCTCCATTTGTTTTCCTAGTTCCTATTATGTCAAATGTAAATGTCTCTTTAAGATGACTCTCCTGTTAGAAATTTAGTTATATTCCTAGGAACCTAAAATTTTTGGCCCGTAACTTTGCTTTTTGGACAACATTTCGCAATTGGGATGAATTCATAACCATCTCTAATAAACTTGGTTGGAAATTTTTCCCAAAAGGCAAAAGACAGAGATGGGTCTGGTTCGTTTTCCCATGGTTTTAAAAGTCAAAGAATTGATTTTGGACCCAGTTTTCGGTTTTTCCTAGTTTTTGATTGATTTCGGCTGGATTTTAATTGGATTTAGTGCTTTTTACCAAACCGGATTGGTAATCAATTCCCCGTTGAATCAGTCGGTCTGGTTTGATTTTTAAACTATGCATTTTCCCCCTTTCTTCTTAATAGATTATTCTTAATTACCATATATATATATATATATATATATATATGACTTACCTACTTGTGATTTGACTGGAATTTAAGTTGCTTATTTATGATTTAAAAGTTGGCATTTTGCCTACTTGAGGTTCACTCAGTTAAACTTCTGCGCCCTTTACTTTCATCATTAAAAAAAAAAAAAAAAAACATAACAAAAACATAAAAATCAATATCTAAATGTATATTTTTTTATATGTTGAAGCTTTGGTTTAAGAACATTCTTCCTCTTCATAAGAATATTCTTAAGCCTATTAATCCAAACAAAACTCTCGAGGGGATATTATTCCTCCATTTAATCAATGAATGTTTGAATTTTTCATGTCTTGACTTATGGATGTTGTGCTAATCACAGATGTTAGCCTCTTACAAACTAATTTTTAGGCATTTTTTGATATGATAAACTTACTCTGGACTACACAAAATCAAATTATTATATTATGGGAGAGAGGCCATGGGAGATTAAGGGTTTGGGCCATCTAATCCAACTAGTTTATCTCCAACTCCACGGTTGTGCTTGAATGGAGTTCATTTTGGGTATTACCAAGAGTTGATGAAGATGAGATAGAAGGGGGAGATGTAACGATTTTTAATTTCATCATAATTTTAGTTTTACTTCGAATTTTTATGAAATAATGATTTTTTATTTATTTATTTATTTATTTTTTTATACAAGATAGAATTTCTATTTTAGCCTAATTTAAGTGTATATGTGTGTGAAGCTTCCTCCTAGAGACTTGAACCCCGACCCTTACCCCCCACACCTTACAAGCATTTATATTTGTAGAGTGACCACCGCACCAAAGGTGCGCGGTGGTTGAAATAATGAATTTTTAAATTTTGGATGTAGAAGTCAGAAATGTACTTATTTTTTAATAAGTTGTTTGTGTGATATACTCCAAGTAGGACGCCACTTTGTATATTGTACTCCGTTAGCATTTTCCATACTTTCAAGAGGATTTCTATGTTCATCTTATTGTGAATTACGAATAAGTGTCCAACAGTTGGGAGGAAGTTAAATCTTAGCCTCACTAAAAAATCTATTAGGGTGTTCACCAAACCGCACAAATCGTAGAAACTGCACCAAAACCATCCACAAAATGATGTAACCATATCACAAGTAACAATGAACCGCACCGCACTGCATGGTGCAGAGCGGTTTGTAGTTTTATAAAAAGAAAACAGCACAAACTGCACTGTGCCACATTGCACCCTCTCTCTCTCTCTCTCTCTCTCTCTCTCTCTCTCTCTCTCTCTCTCTCTATATATATATATATATATTAATATATTTTTTATTTTTAATATTAAATATATTATTAATAGTTTTATAACCCTAGTTTTCAAAAAAAAAAAAAAACTGATAACCCCAACAAGAAAAATTGGCTCAATAGTTCAAAACTTAGCCCAAAACAAAGGAAAAAATTAGTTTTGGTCTAGGTAGGAAAAACCCAAAATTTGGAAAATATACTAACTTCAAGCCATTCAAACCGCATCTTATACATCGCACTGCACATGTGACTGCAAAAATGAGGTGCAATGCGGTTATGGTTTTTGCTAAACTCTAAACCGCACCACACCACACTGCACTGCACATGTGACCGCAAGAATAAAGTACGTTGTAGTTATAGTTTTAGCTAAATTGCACCGCAAAGTGCGGTACTAAAAATGGCCCAAAATCGTACTACACCGCACTACGAACACTCATAATTACAGCTAAACCAAGACTCTCAATCAAAATGAGGGAATTTTTTTTTTTTTTTTTTTAAAAGCAATGCGAGATACACACCATTTATCACCACAGCTTTAGCATTAACAATTGTTGCGTTGTCAAGTTGTTATTTATTCTCATATCGAAAAATCCCCTTGAGATTTTTATTTGGATTGATAGGCTTGTGAATGTTCTTTTGAAGAAGGAGAAAATTCTTAAGCCAAAGTTTCACCATTTTAAGAAATATACTCTTAGATCTTAATTTTTATATTTTTGTTATGTTTTTTGTGTTTTTAATGGTGAAAGTATAGAAGTGGGTAACAAAAGCCTAACAGAATAAATCTCAAGTGGACAAAGTGCCAAATTTTAAATCATAAGTAGGCAATTAAACCACGGGTGGGTAAGTTGTAATTTGTCTAAAAATTATATACGGTTAATTATAATTTTAGGCTAGGACCAAGTTTGTCTTTAGTTTTTATATAAACTAGTCTCTAACTTGTGCTATGTACGAGGATTTACCTATTTATGAGGTAAACTAAAATAATTTTATAAAATTTTAAATTTATTAAGAAACTAAACCATTGTATGATTTGCTCTTGTATGACATTAATTTGTGTTACAATTTGATGAAGAAGCTATTGCTTGAATGTGCAATGGCTTACAAAAAATTTGTCAGACAATTTTAGATACTACAAAAAAATAACTCAACAATTCAGATATTAAAACTTCTGAAAGTCCAAAAAATACTAAAGAATCAGATGATTCACTGCTTAGAAATTATTGAAACAAAACAAAATATATATGACTAAACTATAGAGAATATAAAAGAAAGATGAGTTATATTCAAAAGAATAGTTTCAATAATTGCAAGCTTCTTTATCTTGTAAAAAATAGATAAAGAAAGTTTGATGGTTTATGTACAAAAATTACTTTTTAAAAAATACATGAAAAACCATAAAATAAATTTTTTTTTTTTTTTTAGCAAAGTAGAGGAGAAGAAAATAACATAAGAGGAGCTCATACCTCTACTTGGCTTTAAAAAAAAGGATATTGGGGCTTGCAATATTTTTGTAGTGTTCATGATTAACCTCACAAATTTGAAGATAAATTATTAACGTTTGAGTTTGAGTTTAAGTTGGACTAGTTAGAGAGATAGAGTTTCCCTCCTTGCTAGGTTTGGATTAAACAAAATAATTCTGTTTAAAAAAATGATAAGTTTGAGTTTAAGTTGAAGTTGGATTTGTTAGAGAGATATAATTTTACCCATTCTTAAGTTTGGATTAGATAAAAATAATTTTATTTAAATAAGATAATAATTTTATATCAAATATTGTGTTAATGTGAAAAATTTTAAGAACTTCATATATATATATATATATATATATAATATAATATAATATATGGGTTGGGTTCAAGGTACACCTAGTGTAACTCTAAGCAATGTTACACCACTCAATAACTTATTATTGAATTCATATTTTGAAAATCCAACCGTTGAATTATATGTTTTATGTATTCTTAACACGCATGCCAAAGTTCATGTCAATCAAATGTAATTTACCATTCGATTTACAAACTAATCTTTTATGCATTATTTCAAACTACAAAAAATTGAATTTAAATAATTGATTGATAACATGGCTATTGATCTTTGATCACTTTGAAATTTTGTAAGCATGGAGAATATACGAAGATAATGTAATCTAACGGTGGATTTATCAAAATTTGCATCTAATTAAAAACTATTAGTTGGTGTAACATTACTTAGAGTTACATCAGGTGTAACTTGAACTTAACCCATAATATATACATATATAAATCTTCAATATATATATATATATATATATATATATATAAATAAAATAAATAAATAAATTCCGCTGACAGTTTCAAACAAGTCCAACATTTGCCCAAATATTAGGCCCGACATAATTACATACATACTACGCTGCCGTTATTTTAAACGGAAACCAAAAATCTCGTTCGACACCAAAGTTTTTTATAATCAAATAATGTGAGCAACCCCAACCCCAACCTCAACTTCTTCATTTACTTTCCCATTATTCTGACTAAATTCATTTTCTTTCCAATTTGGCTGTTGTTGTTTCCTTTTTTCGCTTGGCGAGATTTCCATCTAGTTGCTGATTAAAGTGACAAATCGGTGAAATAAGCAATGTCTGTTTAACTAACTCTCTTACTATATTCTTTTTGACCTTCACCGTTAAAACTATGCTGGTTTTGGCATTAAAACAAACACCTAGTATACTACTTCATGCTGTCTGTATTTCGTTGCTGTTACCTTAAATGATTGCTTGTGGAGACACCCAATTCCCAAACTTATCGTTGTGCACTTTCCTTGCTTTCAAAAGCAGAAATTGCATTGGTTATAGCTTTTAAAAGCAAGTATAGTATACGGTTCTGTTGGGTTCTTTAATTTGTTTAAAACCCTGTTGAACTTGTAGAACATTTCTTACTTTCAAAAAACAAAAAAGATTGTATTTATTTTAGATAATGATTGTAAGAAAACACTGTCAAAACGCAGATTAAGAAGTGCTAAGTGTTGAAATTTATGCTTTTGTAGGCAAAATGAAGTGAGGATGAGTGCAAGTATTCTGGTAGCTGAGGCAGTGTGGAAGGACATTGAGTCCACTCGTTCAGGTCGTTTATCTTTTTTTCTTTTCTACTTAGAGGCTGATATTATGAATTTTTGAAAATAAGTTTACCAAATTTTCATTCAGTTTTGATTACTTATGTGGACATTTGATAACACGGAACAAATTGAAATGGGGCAGTGTCCAATGATCAGCTCTCCATGTTAGTATTTCTATATCCATTTCAACACTGTGTTGCAAATATTAGTACTGTTTTGTAATGTAGTTGAATTATTTTGGGGTTTTCATTTTTGGGCTATAAATGCAGCTTGCTTTTCTTGTTTGGTAAGAACTTTGAGCGAGCCACAAGGATAGTAGATCAAAGAGGTGTCAAGAGGATTTCTGGTGAGCCTAGCGGGCGGTTCATCTTTCAGGTTAAGATTATTTCTTTACTTGCATACACGTTTTGTTACCTTATGGATAGACATGCTTACGAAATTGACAACGAGATGGTTCGATCCAGATCAGAACAAGCATCCGCATCATGAAGTTGTCTTAAGGTTAAATTTTGTTTGGACATTTTTTTCATCTTGTGAATCTGGAACTCTAGCTCATACTGGGGAATTTCAAGTCCAAAAGTTTGAAAATGTTCAATATTTTTTTCAGGCATTTATCAATTTGGGTGAAATTATAAAGAAAATATTTAGAAATTTAGATGACATCAGCTAAGTAATGAGAAATTTGAAGAAGCTGGATTAGCCAAAAGTTGCCAATTTGGTAGTTGAGGCCAAGATGGATTGGGTTGAAGAAACCTGTTAATTTTGACCAGGTAACGAGGAAGATGAAATCTAAAACTGTTTCTCCTCTTATTTGGTCTGGTTAGGTTGTGGGAGAATCACGGAGGAAGGAGGAATATTTCTGCTTTGCTGAATGCTATTGTGCATGTTATTCGTTCTTCTATGACATTGTAAATAGAGGGGAACAACTATGTGTAAGATCATCATTCTTGCTTATCCATTAACTTGTGAAGTCAAATCCTTTAACCTTTCCTTTTCTTTTTGCATCAAGTTTCTTGTATTTAATTCATTTTCTTTTTTACCTGTTTCTTACAGTGTAAGCATCAATTAGCTGCAAGACTAGCTGCATCCTTGGGAACTTGCATTGAAGTTAAGGTGTCTGATGAGAAGTTAGCTCTATTGCTATCAAAACTCTGAAATCTTTCAATTGAATACCTTGCATTTGGTGTTGAAGTTTTGCATGAGAAAAGAAGAGCAAAGAACAAGTTGATGTGTTCGCAATATAGAAGCCAGGTGCAGTTAAAAAGGTAGTCCATGAGAAAGTCGAGTTGAATGTGTTCATTAAGTTGTACCATGTGATTTTCATTTTGTGAGGAACATTTCTTAAATATGAATCTTAGCATCCATAGGCATTGGAAATTAGAATATATTTTTCCTTATATTTGAATTTATAGAGGTTTGCTATTAGGATGACTGTTCAGATTTTATTGGCATCTACTTTTGCTTTGAAATTTTATCACTGCAACAGCTCACTGATGGAATGTGGTATTGTGAAATTTGTGTAATCTGTTGTTTCTTCTATAAATAAAGAGGATACTGTTGTTGATCAAATGTATTCCTAACATTTTACTTTTTTTTATACATATTTTGGATTGACGCTTATATTCACACAATCTCTCTTGATAAATATTCATTCTAGGTATAAACCATTTTTAAGTGTTCTGTGTCAAACTGGTTTGATCATGTGGTAGGTTTATAATGCTTACTTATGAGTCTATTACTTTGCACATTGTAGATGAAATATAGATTGCAAACAATTATGTATTAGGAGCATTGGAAATAGGAGCTCATAGAGTGAGGATAGTGCATTATCCAGTTATTATCAAGTCAATTGCTTTCACACTTCAAGTTAATGCATCAATTGATAGCACTATTGAAATTTTATTTGCCTAAGCATGTGTGTGTGTGTGCATGCATGTGTGAGAAAGAGAGAACAGGAGCTCATAGCGTGACTTTTGGGGCGGAGGGGGGGGGGGTGATTGTGAGCTTGTAACTTCTACAAAAGTATGACTGAATGGATAAAATGAAAGAAGAAAAAGAGATCAATGCAAGATCATCCTAAGAGTTTCATAAAATGAAGGAGACATCTGTGTTGGCAAATGGACATCAAAATTTTGAGGAGAATAAAGAAGGGAGTTTCCTAAAGATATTGTTGTTAGGTATCTTCCAGAATTTGTGTCTATGGGAATACAAGGCTTACATTTGACCATATATTACTGTTCTAAATGCATTGTCGGTGTAAATCTAAACAACATAAGGCTGAGATGAATCTTCTTTTCTTTTCCTTTTTCTGAAGGATCGGGGGGCGGGGGGTGGGGGTGGGTGGGGGAGTTGTTTGAAGAAAGACCATATAGTATATTAGTGTATTCAGATTCCATTTCCATACAATTATGTGTGATGTGACCAAAATCCTGAGGAATAACTTCTTTCATTTTCAGTTGCTCATTGTTGAAATTTTATGTGTTATTGCTTGTTCCTTGTGGCCAGGGTTGCCCAGTGCTAGGTGGAATGGTGTTATAGCACCAGATAGTATTTCTCCATTAGAGTATAGAAGAGAAAAAAACCCGTGATTATGGTTTGTATTTTAGATCTTCAGGAGATTCTAGCATTTTACTCATATTGTTAAAAATATTTGGTAATATGCCCCTGTTTTCAAATTATTTAGGTTTGTGCCCTTGTTTTGAAACTCGATTTTCTCAAAATCGAGTTTCAATGAAAAACTCGATTGGTTTAAAATCGAGTTATGCACGATCAAACCTAAAAAAAAATAAAAAATTGCATGGAACTCGAGTTTAGGAAGCTTGAGTTCCATAAAAACGCCGTTATAGGTCTTATAAAATGCAGTTATAGGTTTGGGGTGATCAAACTTAAAAAAAAAATTTGCATGGAACTCAAGTTTAAAAAGCTCAAGTTCCATAAAAACGCCGCTATAGGTCTTATAAACTGCAGCTATAGGTTTGGGGTGATCAAACTTAAAAAAAAATTTGCATGGAACTCGAGTTTACGAAACTCGAGTTCCATAAAAACACCGCTATAGGTCTCATAAAACGCAGTTATAGGTTTGGGGTGATCAAACTTTAAAAAAAATTTGTGTGGAACTTGACTTCCTGGAACTCGAGTTCTACATAAAACCCCGTTATAAGTCTTATAAAACGCAGCTATAGCTATGGAACTTAAGCTTTGTGAACTCGAGTTCCATGCAAATTTTTTTTATTTATTTTTAGTTTGATCACCCCATACTCGAATTTCTACCAATCGAGTTTTTTAATAGAAACTCGATTTTCTTAAAATCGAGTTTCAAAACAGGGGCACGAACCTATATAGTTTCAAAACAGAGGCATATTGCCAAATATTTTTAAAAATAAGGGTAAAAGGCTAGAATTCCCTAGATCTTCATTATAAATTGAACCACATGTTTAATATTTTTTATCTTGCACGAGCAGTATAATGCTTAATGTTTGAGCACATCTGGTCAAATGGTGTGAGTCGAAGTATTCTACTTGTTGGGGGGACCACAATTTGACTCCCTACAACCACTCTAAAAACAGGCCCACATGGTGTGAGTTGAAAGTCGTTAAAATTTGAGTATGTCTTCCTCATTACCAATTGGTTTTGAGGTGGAATGGCACAGCTCACGGTCCAGCACTACTAACCATCTAAAATTTAGTAACATATCATGATTCTGTATTTGTTCTCCTTAATTTATAATTAATTTCAGGTTTATAATACAATAAAGGCTACAAATGCACAATGAATTCATTGACATAATTATGGGGGCAATTTTTCAGAACCATAACTTTGAGGAGGCTTTTATCTTCATCCTGAAATGGCTTAAAATAAGCAGGTAATGGAGCAAGTAATGTAGGTGATGTAGCTTACAATAAAAGATACAAATGCACATTGATGTTGGCCCCTCTGTTTGATTCATGTGTAAATATATGGAGTTTGTAGATATGTTTTAGAGCCCGTTTGTTTAGGCGTATTGACAGAGCTGAACGCTCGTTTATCAAATCGCAGAAATCAGAATATGTTTGGCTGGGCGAAATTTGTGGGATTGCGTTTTTGAAACAGCAGATTTTTGCGTTTCATGAAAGGCAATTTCATGTTGCGATTTAGATATCACGCGATTTGCAAATCGCGATTCCGTAAATATTTTTTTTCTGAAAACCAAAAATATCCTCTCCCGTTACCGTTGTATCCACAGTCCTCTCCCTTCACCATATATATATATATATCCTTAGTCCTCTGCCTTAACGCATTAGTTTCACAAGGATTGGTTCACGATTTGCTGTTTTTGCTCTGCTTCGTGTATCGCCGTTCTTCATTGCAATTCCAGGTAACTATTCTCCATTACCCATCTTTGAATTTATGATATAGATTTGGGCTTTTGGCATGTTGGTTTACACCATTTGAACTCAATATATTAGAACTTAGAGATTTGTTGTTTGTTGTTAAGAGCTCTCTTTGTCTCACAGATAGCCCTCCATGGTTTTGCTGCTGTACAATGTGATTCTTACAGTTGTAGATTTTTCTTTACTTAAGATTGTGCATCTGTTAGATATATAATTGTTTGCATAATGTAGTATTTTCAACAATGTAAAAACCAGCAGAGTTTGTTCAATATGTTTGGTTCCATGTATGTTGCCGTGATCTTGTTTGATTCTTTTATTGAATCTGTTTGATTCTTCGTGGTTGTAGAACTTACCTAGGAAACTTAGGGAGCTTTTGTTTAATAAATGTGAGAAAGTGCCCAGAAAATGTAGTCCAGGCTGCTGCCTGGTCTTATTGACCATGTAGAATTTCAATTCTTCTATTTTTTCAAGAAAATATGTGAAAGAGAGAAAGTACCAAGAAAAAATGTGTGTATTCTATCATTCTATGAAAAAAGGGTTAAGTTGGACCCAATTGTTACTGGTATATCTTGTTTTAGTTGTAGCTCTTAAATTTATTGTACTAAACTTGAACCTCTAGTCTCTAACTGACTGATGCCATTGTTTCTGGAAGTGTGAATTATTGGCCTACATGTATTTCACTTTCTGCTAGAATTGGTGTTGGTTTTAATTGCAATTCTGCAGCTTTGTTCTCTTTGCTTTTTGATTATTGCAAATGACTGTCTACTGCAAACTTACTGATGATTTGTTGGTTCTTATTGTGGATCATGGAGGGCTTCTGTTAGTTCTCAAATTTGAGGCTCTTTTGCAATCCATTGATCATTATCTCATTACTTTTTCCTTACCTGCTACAAAAATTGTATGCATTGGAACAATTAAGAAAAAAAATCTGGTATTGTTGTTGGAATAGCACTTCATAAATCCATTTTCATCACAAATGGTGAAACCTGTTTCTTCTTTTTGGTCAAATCAGTACAATCCATTCTGCAGTACAGTCCAGTCACTGCACACTCAGACCCACCCTCATTCAGGCACACACGCACCCCTCCGCAGCAATATATGCACCACCTGTGCACACACACACGCACACTCCCCTGCACACCCTTACACACACAGCTATCACACCTACACATGCACACCATTGCAGCAACATATGCACCACCTGTGCACACCCTCACACCTACCCTGGTATTGTTGTTGCTGCATTACTGCTGTAATGCAGTGATGGTGGTTTTTTCTTTGCTTGACATACAAAATTGCTTTGCACTTTAAAAAATCTGTTAGTGTGTTCTTTTTAAGAACAAATACAAAACTGACAGTCTTGCTTTAATTTTGTAGAAAGCCTAGTAGCTTTAGCTGCATCTTTTTTTTCAAATTTATGGTATAATTTTGTTGTTTACAGTGAAAGTACAAGAAGCTAGAGCAGATGTCCAATTGATGCTTGGACTCGTGCTTAGTAGTACTCACCTTTGTGTTAACATAATGAAAACTCGGGTTTTCCATGGGACAATCTTTAGCTTGAATTATTTTCCTTTCTATATCAGTGCATGATTAGGGTGCATTCCAAGATAACTGAACAACTTGCTCCCAGCTTTGTCTTGGGCCACGGCACTCATTTTTTTTTTTTAAACACTATTCAGAGTTGATTTTAGTGCATAAATTAAGCTACTTTCCAACCGATCAAAATGTTGTGTTTGGTGTCAATGTGCTTAGAAAAATCTGTGCATTTCGTCAAAGTGAACATAAAGATTGCCTTCTTGTTACAAATAGTGTTTTTTTTTAATGGTTTTTTAGTTGATCTTTCTTGAATTTTTTCATGTGTTTGAGGTAGTATTGGTGCAGGTCTCACCTGCTTGAAGGAGAGAATAAAATGAGGATACTATACTTCTTGTCATACTGGTTACAATGTGCTTTACTAGCATCACACTTGCTTTTAACTCATATTATGTCAAACCTTTGACCTTGGGTCGCTTGTTAATTGTAGGTGAATGCTGCAGCAGAGGTTATATATGTCCTCATGGATCCTAGTGCAAACTTGATATTTGGAGCAGTGATAGATCAATCACTAAGCGGCCAGGTAAGTTTGGAAGGGTTGGAAATATATATATATATATATATATATATATATATAGATTGTCACCATTTCATTGGTTCTGAAATCTGAATGTACTTGTGGGTGGACTTCTAGCAAGTCCATTGAAAAACACTAATCACAGGAAAAATGACAATATAAACTTCAAAAAATAGTTAAGCCATTTTTTGGAATTTACACTCAAAACAACTATTTTTAAAATAGTTTATCCAAACGCTTAATATGACTTTAAAAATAGAAAATGCATATTTTCACATTTTTACCAAACACTTATCTGTGGTTTTTAAAATGGAGTTTTCAAAACGCACGTTTTAAAAACGCTAGTTTTTAAAACACACATTTTGAAGCAGCTTATCTAAACAGGCCCTTACATTCATTTAATCATTTTACGTTTTCTAACATTAGTGCCAAACTTATTGTTTTGTATATGTGAAAACAAGAATTTCTTATCATGTGTGTGGTATGCATTGAAGGGCACAATTTTTTTTTTTCTTTTTCATGAATTGATCTTTAGTCAATCATTTGGTAGACTTGGAATGACATATCCTTCAGTTTTGACAGTCACATGTGATCAATTTCCTGTTTGTTTAAATGCTAAACAAATAAATTTGAGCTGTGGTGTTATTGTATTGGTTCGTATCATGGATTAACTTTTGTATTAGGTAGGTTGGTTGCTATGATCGGTTGCCTTTTGTATTACGTAGGCTGTTAGTAAGTCTTAACAATTTCAGTTCTGCTATATTGTATTGCAATGTTTTCTGTGCATTATTGTAAAATTTATTCCAAAAAAACCCTTTCAATGGTTGTTAATAGGCATATGAAGCACTATTTTTTCTGTTAAAAAATAAATAACGAGCATTCGGTGGGTTTGAATTATGAGTCAATAGTCATCCTTTCTATCTAAAGCACACTTGTTTTAATGATGTTGGCCTTCTGTTTTAATTCATCTTTAAATATATTGAGTTTGTAGACATGTTTTACATTCATTTAATCATTTTACATTTTCTAACACAAGTGCCAAATTTATTGTATTAATGTTTTGTATATGTGAAAACAAGAATTCCTTATCATGTCTCTCAAAAAAAAAAAAAGAATTCCTTATCATGCGAGTGGTATGCACTTAAGGGCACACTTTATTTTATTTTTTTTTCATGAATTGATCTTTAGTCAATCATTTAGTAGACTTGGAATAACAGATCCCTGGATTTAAAAATCATATGTGATCAATTTCCAATTTGTTTTAATGATAACTTGTATTGATTCTTATGATAGTTCAAGTTTTGTATTAGGTAGGTTGGTTGGTTGGTTGGTATGATGGTTTAACTTTTGTATAAGGTAGGCTGTTATGAAAGCCTTTAACAATTGCAGTTTCTGCTATATTTTTATTCCAATGTCGTCTGTGCATAATTGTGAGATTTATTTCAAAACAACCCTTTCAATGATTGTTAATTGGCACATGAAGCACTATATTTTCTGTTGCATTATAAATAATGAGTGGTCGGTAGGTTTGATTTATGAGTGAATAGTTCTCCCTCCTATCTGAAGCCTATAGGTCAGTATAATGATGCCTCTGTATTGTTAAATGAATAGTCATATCCTTTCTATCTGAAGCCTTAAGTCTCAATTACAATTATGCCTCTGTATCTGGTCGTGAAATTTGCCATGTGAGATTTAGGGACCCCAACTCAGACAGTGCTCAGCGGTTGCTCAAAATGGAGGGCACCCGTTTCTGGCCCAGCTCATGAATATGTCATTCAGTTGGTGGCTAACTTGAATCCACTTCTCACTTCTAATTGATTGTTGCCGACACTGCACAAATGAATGTGAAAAGCATTCTAAGACCAGGCTGAAAAACACACCCAAAAAAAGATCCCCATTAAGGCACAACAAAATTGATTGGTCCATCGCTATATCTTGTCTATGTCATTCTCTCCTCTTAAATCAAGCTACCAATATACTCAAATGATTTTCAATCCAATATTAATTTTCTGATCGTTTTCACAAGATTTTCAATCCAATATTAATTTTCTGATCATTTCCCATCAGCTATATTGTAAATTTGTAATAGATTTTATTTTTTCAGTTTGGTTTAGAAATGTATATAAATACTAAATATATACTCCATTTTTGGTCTCGACACTACCACAACCCGAGGTGCCATTAGACCAACATGGTCATCAGCAACTATATTGTGATAGATAGAGTCGTATTTGGGTCAAATTATTTTATAAATTATATTGGATATTCATTTTTAAAATGCAGACCAAATCTTATGTTATTTGGATATTATTTACTATCCATCCTATAAAACTTACGTCTTAAAACATTCCAAAAGCGCTTAAATGACATTCCTTAATACCTTCTCTGTCATCATGAATGCTTAGAACTGTATTTTCCTCTTCCGTTTTTTCAAGCCTTGTGTTGTCTTTGGGCTGCTAACGCTCTGTTTGATAAATTTCTAAATGCTATGCCCTCTTTATTTACAGTTTCATTTTCGGAAGATACTCCAATTATTGAGTAATCAGAAATGTTGCCTCCAATGAACCAGTCCCAAATCCAAATCTCCAATAAGATTTTCACTATGATCTCTAAACCACAGCGCCACTAGCAACAATAACAATAATCTTTACAACAAGGTTTGGCAATTACAATAACTTTGTGAAGTAAAACAGTAAACAAAGTAAAAAACAAATGAATCTGTTTCAAAAATAGCTCAAGCTTTTGTGTATTTTTAACCTCTAATTTACCCTAGAAGGAAAAACAAAATCAAAAAACAAAAACAAAAAAAATCAAGTTGCTAACCAACAACAACAAAATCCTAACCCACTGTCACGCTATGGGACAATAAATTGAGTTCTCATCTTACAAATCCAATGATGGAACGATGTCTTTGAGTTCCTGAACCCCACAAATCCATGCTCTTTGCTCTTGTTCATGCAATCCAAAAGTGTCTCACTCCCAAGAACCACATCAACAAACCACCAAGCCCCAACATCTTCCAATTTTGTAGGCACCAAGCCCTTCTCCCTCACAATCTCCTCCCACACTGGACCCTTATTCTTCATCATCCCTTGCAAGCTCAAGTTAAACTTCTCATCAAATTCCCCACACTGCACTCCAAACTGTTCTGCCAAAACCTTCCATAAGTGCTTCCACTTGAACACATCCCCATTGCTACAATTAAACGCCTCATTCTTTGCGTAAGGATCCACTGCCGCCCATATCTGATGCTCAGCAACCAAATCTGCATCTGAGGCATCACAATACCCTTCCCACGCTGCACGACTCCCTGGAAACCTCAATACTGTGCCCTCATGTTTACAAATCGCCGCATAAACGCATAAACTCCCAACAATGTTCATCAAACTATAAGGCGAAAACCCAAATATAGTTCCAGGCCTATGAATTGACCAATTCAAACCCTCTTTCTTTTTCACCTCCTCAAACAAAACATCTTCCAGCGAATAATAAAAATTGGGTACTTCCAATCTTGGAAGGTCTTCATGAAACGGAGGTTCATGGGGCTTAATTTTCCCAAACAAATCAAAAGGCCCAATATAGTGTTTTCTACCAGTTTGCAAGCAAATATGTTGCAAATTTGGTGCATTTGGGATGATAAGATTGAGAACATTGCGCAACATGTCAGCATTGACCTTACAGTTTTCAGCTTCCTCATGCACATTGGCCCATGTCACGTAGAAAACGTGTGTGACATCCGTGAGTTTTGAGAGCTTGGAATGGGATTCTTGGGCATCCAATATGTCACACTGGATGTACTCAACAGGGTAGTTGGCAGTCCAGGGAGGGCGGGGGCGGCGAGCCACACCATAGACCTTCCACGGCCCACCAGGAGTATCAGAAAGTGGCAGGATCTCGGCAAGGCTATTGCCAACTATGCCAGTCACACCAATGATTAGAGCCACGCTCTGGTACCGCCGTGGTGCATCCCTGTAGTCCGTCTTTTTCTGTAGGATTTCATCAAATGAGAGAATGAGAATGTTAGAGAGTTGGAGAGAAGAAAGATTGGTAATTGAAATAAAATTGAAGAGATTTATCAATTATGGGGTTGGAATTAATCACTTGCCTTGGCAGCACCTATTGCTCCAGCCCACCACCAGCTCATCGTTGTGACTGCAGATAAAGAAAGATGTAAATATCTGTGTGTTTTATCTTGGGTACACTGTACACACAAAGAAGAGAGAATTGGGGGGGTGGGGTGGTTGGAATTGTTGAAATATATAGAGTTAAGAGTTGCTGCAGCCAAGCATGGGCTTGTTCTTCTGTTCTTTGCAGTGATTGATGTTCCAAATTTCCAATGTATTTGTGATGGATAGGCATGTAATCTTTTGTATCCTCTTATATATATATATATATATATATATATATATATATATCAAATTCTTTTATTTTAAGGAAGTGCAACAAATACAATTCAACATAGCAAAAGTCTATCCCTAAATATTTGGGTTTGAGGGGTTGAAGAGCGAAGATTTGCTGTCATTTTCATTTATTGGCATAACTTATATACAAAACTAGGTTGATAGTACTAGTACAAAGTTAAGGTTAAGATTAGTCAGATTTTTCTAGAATAATGGATAGATTTGTTTGATTTTATTTTTCTTTTTTATTCGTAATGGAAAATTTATCCTTTTTTTTTCATTCTTTTTTGGAAATAAGGTAACTAATAGTTTAACAAATGATAATTTAATATTAACATAATGTGGAATTTTGAGAGTCTAGGGAGAAACGGTTCGAACGGCTAGTTAGCAGCATATTATAACTATTTCAAAAAAAAAAATAATAATAAATAAAAAGTAACAATAGGAAGCAATACTTCCCTGAAATTATATGGGTACATCTTATAACTAAATTTAATTAAAATAAACCATTTTTTTTCCTGAATAGATTAAAAAAAAGATTTTGAATTAAGCATTTGCCGCTTCATTTCTCTTCATAAACGTGAAAGAAAAGTCATTCAAGTATGCATCTCTAGCCAAAGCCAAACAGTCGAGAATCCTTCAAAAACGTGAAAGAGAAATCATTCTAGTTTGCCACTAGTTTACCCGTTTTCTGCTTCTCCGACTTCATAAATGCAAGTCTTTCATAACTTCAGTAAGAATTTATTTATTTGTAATCATTATTATTATTATTATTATTATTATTATTATTATTATTATTATTATTATTATTATCATTATAACATAATCAATATCATTATTGAATTATAAAGTTCTCTTAATTTTTTTTTAGAAAGAAGTTCTCTTAATTTAGACAACTCTGAATTCAGTTCAAATAAAAATTATAAACATTGTGCCAACAATCATTGTTTATACATGATGATAGTGTAAGTAAGAGAATGTGTACAATTAATTCATGGTGGTGCATGATATGATTGCTATGGAAATAGATATATTAACCTTAACACTTTTTGTAAAAAAAAATAATAATAAAAAAATAAAAAATCTCACTTTAAATGGGTTTTAAGTGATAGTCTAATAGTATTAATATTTTTTTTAGTGTCTCCTATTTGTGGCTCAAACTTCAAACCTCACCTTCTATTCTCCCAGTATTTACCTTTAAAAAAATTTCACTTTGAACTTGACCATAATTTATCAAGAAGAAACTAAATTTAGGAAGATAATAAGATTTAATGCCTAATCAGTGATCTAGGTAAAATGAATTTTTCCAACTAAAAATTTTTTGTAAAAAAAGCTCTTTTCTCTATTTAATTATTGACAATGTGCAACCATAGAGATAATAATCTATTAAACATCTATATTTTTTTTATAGAGGTATTCATAAATTAAACATTTGACATGTATATAGAGTATCAATTGGAAATTGCTTATTATTAGATTGTAGAACACGGAAACTTGGTACTAACCATGATCGAAGTTTCTTCTTTTTTAAATGTAGTCAATGTATTATCAATCCTAAGTCAGACACCAAATTGGACTGACTACCGATTTACGATCTTATTCCCATCCAAATCGAATTTGACAGTTGACACCTCCACATTACCAAACTAAATACGTGGCTGATCCAACTGTAGGAATGTAAATATATATGTGGCAATGCATAGCCAAACCATGGGACATTGTCACCATTTCCAGAACCTATCTTCTTCTTTCCCTGGCCGCCAGAACGAAGTGCCAGTCGGATATATTCTTAATTAGAAATTCTGTCATTTAATTGACTAAAGAGATAAACATGTTTGCATGATTGACATGTAAAGCCTGCAAGACAAAAAACTGCCAGTTTATCTTAAGAATTTTAGAGCTCAATTGAAATTTTTTGATGTTTTCAGTAGACATTTTAGGGTTCAGATTCTTTCATTCCAACCATTAATTTACAATAATAAATATTAGAAAAAAAAGGAGCTAACGCGTAAGCGTACATTTATTTTATAATCATTTTTTGGTTTTTAAATAGTAAAATAAATTCTCAATCTTATAAATCCACTCTCATGAAAAATCCAAATCTTTTTTGTACCACTATCTCTCCTTTACTCTTATGTCTATATTCCACTAATAAAAGTATAATGCATGTTTACCTATTTAATTAAATCTCCCCAACACCAATATGCATCGGCACCAATGCGTTGATCACGGGTCTACCACCATGGCGAGGTTCACACCACCACGACCCATTATTTATCCCATACATCTACTACTAAGAGAATGAAAAACATCAATACTAATATAATAATTTAAAACATTAAGGTCATTTTTTTTTTTTTTTTGCAATTTTGTAAAAAGTATTAGAGATTATGAAAAATGTTGTGCGTATTACGTGTAGCATTACTCCATTAAGTGTTTTCCACATCCATACGGCACGTATTTTGTGTTAATTCATGCGTTAAGTTATGTTTTCATAGGTGGATCTGCCAACTGATGCCAACTTAACGGTCCTTATCTTATTTAGCGCCCCCCCCAAAAAAAAAAAAAGAGTCCTTATCTTATATTCATTATTTTCTCACTTCCGTGGAGTCCACAGAGCGACCTTATCCTTATTCTATATTTACGCCCTTTTTAGTTTATCCATTCATTCATTTTCATGGGTGTGCCACATTGCTTGAATAAAATACACAAAATACTTGCGTGTACGTCCACAGAGCAACCTTATAATTAATTAATTGATTTATACTAACAAGAAAATGATTAAGCAAAGTTGGTTCTAAGTTCTAATAATCTCATCTACTGGATTATAAATTTGTTAGGCAATTGTGTAAACATCAAACAAGTTGTAAGCGAAATGAACTCTATTTGACAGAGAAATTATATTTCTACAACATTTTCATAACAAATCATGAGTAACAAATTGTTATTAGCTATTATGGATGGGCAAAAAATGTAATTTTAAATTGTAAATTCAAATTAAAACCTCTAATAACTTATCGACTTATTGTGAAAATGTTGTGGACATAGCACCTTTTATTTTGATAAAAAGCTAAAAATTGATTAAAATATAAAAATTTTAATAATAAATAAAGAGGAAATAAGAGGGAGAGGAAGAAAAATAGAAGATTAATATTTATTTGACCATAAATGATTTATATGTTTATAGTATAATATCCAAAATAGTTACATTTTCTTTTTCTTTTTTGGTAGAAAACTCTGCTAGTACTTACAAAGGTTATGCCCTTTTGTAAGTGATAATATTTTCTATCTATATTATGTCAAAAAAAAAAAAATTATAATAGATAAACAACTTTCCCCCTCAAAAAAAGAAAAAAAAGATAAACAACCTTTTTAAGTACTACTAGTGTTGTAATTCTTGTCTTTCCACTCCATCATTCCCCGTATCTACTATCTATAATATCTCAAAAAAAAAAAAAAAAAAAAAAAGACAAACAAATATCTACAGTTTTCCATTCTGTTTTGCCTTATAATGTATCCACTAAATGACTAAAAGTGTACATATAAGGAATATTGTTGGACAAATAACGTAACCATAAAACCATAGTAACACATAATAATAACTAGTCGCTAACCCATGTAATGCACAGGTTAGTAAAAAAAAATTTTAATTTAAATTTTCCTAAAGTTATGATCACTTGAAAAAATAAGTTACAATTTAAGAGGGTTAAAAATACTAACACCCATAATGTCTATTATCAATGGCCTCTTTTTTTTAATGAAAATTAAGGTCTCAATCATTTTTTTGACATAATATAATCCCTCCCATTGTTCATTTTTTTTGCAAAATCCTAGGTTTTTTCTTGCCATATTAAATGCAACCAAAAAACCCAAAAATAAGAAAATAAAAACTATAGAAATTTTTACATAGAAAATAGTAATTAATTACATTTAGAAATAGCATTGACACTCAAAAAGAGTCATTAATTTAGAGCAATAGGTTTTGGATTTTTTATTTTTTATTTTTTAAGAATTGGAATAGCTAATTTAGTGCTATAGGCAATATTTATAGGAGTAATAATTTAACACGTAGAAGAAGAACAACAAAAAGGCGTATCAAATGAATAAATTGACTTTGTTAGAGAATGAATACAAATAAATACACTGGTTCTGAGTATATGAATGTCAAAAGAAGAAGAAGGAAGTACCAGTTGAAAGGCCATAGAGTTTTAATTGAGATAGAAGACGACCAATCTAGGAAGCACTTGAAAGGCTCCTATTATCTGCATAGCCTCGGCTACCACCTTCTTGCCTCTCATCTACTTATGATTCCAACTTTTATTCTTGGCAAGAGAAAGGGGCTCTTGCCTTCAGGTAATGTAATTGAGAAAAATGGCACAAGAAACATATCAACACCATTTTTGGTTCTTAAATTAAAAAAAAAAAAAAAAATGATAGGCCTACAATGTATTGTCCCCTTGTGATGAATTACCCAATTAAGTAGCCAAGTTGATTAATTAATCAGATTAACATACAATATGCGTGGCAGCACAACCAAATCACCAAATAAAATAAAATGCAATGGAAAATAAAGTTGGCACGGTGATTTGTTTACGAATGAGGAAAATCTCCAAGGCAAAAACATCACCAAGTAATTTTAAGGTCACCACTCTAGAGAATTCACTATTATCACAACAAGCGGTTACAAGTAAAGGAATTTCAGTACCTTATACCAACCTACATTTAAACCCTTATCCCAATACCCAATTAGATTTGCTTTGTAGTGACAATCTCTTCTTTTAATGCATGGCTCCCAGTATGTGACTAATCAATAGATGCACGGATTCCAGTATACGACTTAATCACCAACTTGAGAAAGATGTTGGCTGTAAAGTTGTTCAGTTTATCACACGATGAAGATCATGAAGCTTATTGGTCATAAAACCCTACAATGTACAAACACAGCAGCTTCTTCAAAAGAAAGATGAACTATGGCATATGTCTCCAGTTCACAATATGCTTGTGAAGAAGAAAGCTCAAACATCTATTCACGGATTGGATGAAAATTAGAACTGAAAAACTGACTTTCTTAAATCTGGATAGATACCCTATCTATCGAGCAGCTGTGAGTTTCGGCTGAAATAACTTTTTAAACCTCGATAGACACTAGTTGTCTACCTCTAAAATCCAGCACTTCATCACTTAATTCTTTGACAGATTTCCATGGCTTTAACACTTGAACTTGAAATCTTGTTCCTTGAAGTATTAAAGACATCCTAGATCTACCAAATTACAAGTAAAGTGCATTTTGTCAAAGGATTAGCCAATTCTAAATGACATATATTCTTAACATGAATCACATATGTCCTAAAAATCTCCCCCTTTAACAATTTGTGACAAAACCACAATAAACAAATGAATATATGAGAGAAGTCATAAATTACTCAACTCATACTCACTTTTTAAATACAATAAAATCTATCCTAATACAAACTCTTCAAAAAATTTGCAAGAAGAGAGTTCATGGCAAGAAAGACTTTGACAACCTGTATTTTTAAAATACTTTAAACAAAACTCATCAAGGCATCTTAGTATGAAACAGAAATAAAAGATTGCATATAAGTAATAAGAAGCATGTGCATAAAGAGAGAAAATAAACAACACATATAAAGATAAGTGAAAGAACTGTAATAACAATCTCATCATATATATATATATATATACTAGCGTCTAACCCGCGCAATGCACTAGATCATTTTATGAATTAGAAAACAATCAACTTAATATATTATACTTAATGTGATGGTAAAATATGAAAAGGGGTGAATGGTTAGTTGTTCAGATATTTACTTTGCTTGAAGGTACTATGGTTTTAAAATGGCTAAAATGACTTCTTCTTTTTTTAATAAACAACAATCTTTACTAAAATGTATCTAAGTACACATGGAATATCAAACAAAGGAGTAACTACACTAAAAATACATTTGTATGAAGGTATCTACATGTTTGGAATCTCTAATCATACATGCCTAAAAATGTTTCTAGATTGTTGGAAAAATAACAATATTTTGAATTTTCTTAATAGAGACCTTTTTTTTTTGTGTGTGAGAATAAAACTATAGTGTATACTTTATTAATAATATTATCACTAAGTAACAGGTACATCACTATCTATTAGACTCATAATACATGGAAGTGACTCCTCTAGCCAATATATTACATCAATATAGTTCTTTGCTTCATATGCTACTTCAAGGAAGATGATAAGAGAAACATATATTCTTGATAAAAGAGTCAAGCCCACTACTATCATTAAGGATCTGGGCAATCTGCAAATTAGTGAACCAACTGACTTTAGTTCATCTATCAAATTTTTTACTACACACTCTACTTCAACTTCTTGAAGCCCCAAATTCACAAAGCACTACACTTTGTAATCTTATAGCCAACACTTCAACATGGTCATTCCCTACTTCTAATTTTACACACATTGCTCATATACATTGGCTTGCACTATCACGAATAGCTACCCCTAATCCATACAATCTATTGTTATGCGGTCCACACAAAGATTCTACAAAAAAGTACAACAAGCTCATATGACATCAGGTGCAACCAATCAAATAATTTAGTAATTTATACTCAACAAATAGCACTCCAAAGCCTTTCATTTGGGAGGGAAAAAAAAATGACAATAATAAAATGCAGGACCAAACATATTTTATCAAACATGTAAAGATGATGCAAACTCAACAAACACACAGTAAAGTCAATGCTCATTACACATTACACAAACACAATCTCTAGATAAATGCTAAGATAGATGATCTATCATTTTCTTTTTTCTTTTATTGGCTAATAGATTTATCCTAACCTTTTATGGCAATTTAATTCATAATAGAATATCAAATGGCATTCAAGATGATCAGTGTTAGATTGCTATAACCTATAACATTAATACTATTTAACTACCATCTCTTGTAACAAAATAATACCAAGTAGTCAATGAAAGTAGAATATAGCAAGTTGTTTCGTGCTTTATGATGCCTGTACATTTTTAGACCCCTTAAACACAACTAGATTAACCTAGTTATTTAGCAAAGTGATTAACTTAGGTAAATTATGCAGATCTAGGTTAACACATATAAATCATATTATTGTAAAGTGTGGAAATAAAGAACACAATAATATGATGACCTAGGAAAACCAAACCAGTAAAAAACCAAGGGAGGATTTAACCTAGCTATCCTCAAGGTAAAACTGAATCCACTATGAAATAATTACACAATAGCGACTTAGACCACTAACATCCTATTACTACCTTGAGTAGAAAACTTAATACCACGACCACATGATAGCTCTGAGTCCACGGACTACTTCTTTCTTGGATTCCCAGCAAGCACAAGCACTCCTGCTTGTATATCTTTAAACTCTTGAATCTGCAATTGACTTGATCACCAAGCTCTTGACATCAATCTAGATCTTGATAACCCTAAGTGTATGTGAAGCCAAACACCTCTAGATCTCACAAAAGATTCACACACATAACATAAAGAGCATCCATAAAACGTGGCTAGGGTTTTCCCTTTTATACCTAGGGCAAAACATAAAACCCTACACGTAAAACGGGCTTGGGCTGAGTTGGAAAATTCTGTAGAAAAACAATCTACAAGCTTCAATCGATCAAGTGTAATTTTTTATCGATCCAACCAGGCAGATCTACATAGTAAATCCTGCAATACACTCGATTCCAACTTTACAACTTAAACATACTTTGAGCAAATCTAAAACAAGACTAAACATTTTGATCATGGTTTGCCAACATTACAAATTGAAGTTCTAATACTTTTAAACCTAAACTCTTAGAACCTAACAATGTCAATAACAGTAGGCCTTAAAATTTGATATTCTAAACCAAACTTAGTAGTTGTAAAGTATCAAGCTTTCTTTTTTGTTCTTACGGTTCTCCTTTCTTAAATGCATTTGTTAGTGTAGAATTACTACTTGAATAGTTTATTTGTTCTCCTCGTTAGATAAATCATTCTTAACAATACCCAATTCTAAATTTTCAGCACATATGCTTAACTTTGTTGATCCTATATCCAGTGCAATTCACTCTTCAAATAGTGCTAACTGTTAACACCTTCAAGATTAATTTATTTTTAGAAAATCCAAAACTTAAAAGGCATAAAGAAAAACCAAACATTAAAGAAAAATACTTCAAAAAGTAACTAAAAGTTACAAACCATGCTTTCTCATATTGTAGTCTACAATCATAGTCTTTGCAAATTACATGATAGGAGACTATGTAATTTGTAATTTTTTTGCACTTTCTGAGATACGTTACCAATATGTTATTAAAATAAATAAATAAATAAATAGGCATCTAAGAAGGTTATAATTGAAGGGAGAAGAAGACAAACTAAGGGTGAGAGACTCAGAGCAAGACAACATAAAGAAACTCCTACAAAGCTTTGGCAAACATCTCTGGGCTGAAGTGATCGCTGGAGAAGACATATCTATGCTCCAAAAGCCATACCAAATATAGATAGTTTCAAATTTTAGTTGATTTTATAACTAAATGGGATAACTTGAAAAAAAAAAAAAAAAAATTTTCTACATATTAAGCTTTCACAACAAAATAACAATATAAAAGTGGTTCAATATCAATGGTTTGAGATTCAATTTAACCTCCTTGGTGGGCTAACAAAAAAAATTTTAAATAAAGGAAACTACAGCTACAACTCCTTTTTTAATATATATATATATATATATATATATATTCTAGTACCACTCCATTAAGGAATTTTATCAGTCATGTTATACACAAACCCTTCCCCCAAAAAAATTCATGACCATTGCTAATATCAATGCAATAAACTCTAACATGAAAGAGTTCATAAAACCCAAAAAAAAAAAAAAAAAAAAAACCCCACTCCTTTCACACCCAACAGAAGTTTGAAACCGTTTATTACCTTAAGCAAGAAATTGAGATTGACAGAAAGGTAATATGGAATACCACTGCTCCAATTACCTCACAAGTTACAACCGTCCTCACTAGCTGTACATTGCCACCAACATTGGCCAAGTTGCTCTTGAAGAAGCTTTCATGTGAACCCAACCATTAAATCACAATGAAAGTTGTCAATACCACCTATAAATAAATAAATAAATAAATAAAAAAGTCAAATTATATTACCGAAAATATCTGAGCTTTTCTTTGCAGCCAAACACAACAATAAAAAAGAAAAAAATAAAAAGAAAACATACCGAAAGAAGAAAGGGAACCTTATTGGAGGCAAATTGAAATCTGAAAAACGAACAAACAATTCAACAAATTCTTAGGTGCAGATTAGAGTCTTATAATCCAAATTGACTTTTGAAATCAACAATGCTCAAAATAAAAGCAATTTGGAAATAAACAAATTAATAAAACTAAATAAATATTCAAATGATTCACAAATATATGATTTGATTTTTTTGGAGAGAGAGGAAAAGAGCGACCTTCTTGAAGGAGTTGGTGTTTTAGGCTAAAGTTGAGCCACCAAAACATCACATGTAAAACAAACAACACTTAATGAATCACTGAAAAATTCAAGTATAACAACAAAACGTCCTAAACAGGTATGTTAAAATTAATCACTTATGTGGTTTTACACTTATAACTTAATAATTCCAAATTTGCAATTTGAGCCCATATTCGATCAACGTTGTTGGGACAATATTCAAGTGCATATTAATATTATAATAATGTGTTAAGAGAGCAATAAATTGGATTACTTAAGCAAACAAAGTCCGAAAAGGAAATTTTAAAAAGAAAAGAGATGTACATATTAGAATCTGTGCTAGGATGACAACTTGTTGTAAGCTTCATGAGAAGAGACTTCTGTTTCTTGAAAACCAAAAAAGAAAGATATATCTGAAATGAAGAAAACAAAAAACAAATTAGAAGTAGAAAGTAAAATGAAAATAAATAAATAAAATTTGTAGATTTTGGTTTACATATGGTTCTAGGGCTTTTATGCTTTGAAGTTTAGCCTCCAAAACCAAACACAACAATTAAAAATAGAAAAAAAAAAAAATAGCATGTCAATTAATAACCTTTCACACATTTGTTACTTTTTAGTTTCTAACAAAACCAAAAACTCAAACTTTGCTCATTCAATCAGTCCCCTATTGAACCAAAAACAAATTCCAATTTCCCTCATCATTCCTGCACTTAATCCTCCATTTTCTTAACAACCAATCAAAAACCTCATTGTTTCTAATTACGCAAACTGAATAATCCCTTGACTTATACTCTTTAAAGAAAAATAACCAATAACAAAGCATATATAAACACAACTTTCATGGGAAAGAAACAGAGATGGAAATCAAGAGAGAAAAAGTGAGTTAGGGCAAGAAGGAAAGAACCAAACAAACAACATCAAAATCTGAACTGTAACAGAAAATCCCAAAACATCAAAGCAAATATCTAAATCTATACCTATCCAACCAAAATACCCAAAAACTAAGTCATATTAATTACCTACATATAAGAAAGGGGAAAAAAAACTGGTGGCAGTTTCAGCGATCTGATGATGGGAGGTAAATGGCCTGATCGACGAAGTTAATGGCACTTAGATATGTGCCTACGGTTTTGGGGATCTAAGTCTAGCGAGGGAACGGTTGGCGGTGGAAAAACTGACAGGAATTGTATTTTGATTTCCAATGCTCAATCGATGTAGTCTTTACCATTCTACCTCTTTCTCTTCTCTGTTTCTCTATCCGTGTCCCAAGCCTCATCGCCTCCCTCTATTTCTCTGTTTCTCTTCTTTCCCCATTTCCTCATCGACTTTCTCCTTCTCTTTTTGTATTTACGTTTTTTTTTTTTGGGAGTATTAGAGCATTTTAACCGGTTATTTTTTTGTTATTTATAATGAGAGGCTTTTGAATGGTGCGTAGCATTGCCAATCAATATGATTTTTTGCTTTTTAAGTTAAATGTGGCTAAATTTTGATAGGAAGAATTTTTGAAAGGAATCGAAAAATGATTCCCTTTTTTCTCAAAACAAAAGCAAATATCTACAAACATTTTGATAGAAAACCCTAAAACCCAAAAAAAAAAAAAAAAAAGAATCAAATCTTAACCTTTCCAACAAAAAAACTCAATTAAAAGTAAAATTTCATACCCAGAAAGAGAATCAACCCATCTTTTTTTTTTTTTTTTTTTTTTAAAGGGGGTAAAAGAGGAACCCTAGAAAATTAAGTAAGGGGAACTACTGTTTTTGAATTCAAAAACATAGAAATATTGAAGATTTAAGATTCTAATTCGAATAGGAAAAGCAATGGTGAGGAGTTTCAATCTTTCAAACTACAAAAACAGTTTTTGAAAAGGAAGGGAGTACGCTGACCTTCGGTACAAAAAAATGGACACCATACCGGCGGAGGGTACGGTGGTCTGATGGTGGCAAAGCCTGACTTTCTTCTCAGATTTTTCTCTCTCTAGCATCATTGATAGACCGAAGTTCTTTCTTGGTTCTCCTTTTCTTTCTGTATCGTACGTTTGTTTTGGGTTTTTTTTTTTTTTGTTTTTGTTTTTGTTTTTGTTTTTTTTGTTTTGTGGATAAGTGGCTTGGTGTTTTTATAAGGGTTTAAGGTTTTTATTTATTTATTTATTATTATTATTTTGGATAAGCGGGTTGGTGTCTGAAAGTGAGTCACCCAAATGTACAGTGCAAGTTTTTTAAGTTTACACTATATACGTGTCACTTTTTTAAGTGGTCTTTTTTCCTAACGTGGCAGCACCTCCTTAAAGGCTTCTGCTTTTATATATAGTATTAGATATATATATATATATATATATATATATATATATCAATAATGAATACAAGGTTTGCTATCATAAAGAGCCCACAAGACTAAAGGTACATGAACTAAGTATCTGAAAGATAAAGAAAAGAAAAGATACATAAGTCCTTACTACATCCCTCAAAATATAGAAACTCCCCCTAACAAAAATCTCCTATGCTAACTCTCCCCCTAAATACATGACTACTCTTATCCCAAAACTACTCCCCTTTTTTTTCATGAATGACAAAGGGTAAGTAACTCAAGTAGACATCTCATTAACACTGGAAGAGCTAGCATTCTCATCCTTAGCATCATCACCATCAAAGTCACCATCATCATCCTTGTCCTCAGATGCCTCTGGAGAAGAAGAGTGGGACTCGAGGAAGCCACCAAGGCGAGCTTGTCGTCGTGCAATACGATCGACACGGGTGTTCACCTGACACAACTCATCACTAAGAGTGTCAAGGTGAGCATTCATACGCTGAAGCTGCGCCATGATCACATCAAGAGTCACACCGCCCGTAGAAGAAGAAGGAGCAGATGTGGATGGAGTCGAAGAAGCCAGAGGAGTCGACGTCTCGGTCTGTGTCCACATTGGTCGAAGCTGCACCTCACTCCATTTAACAGTAGCAGCGTCTATGACACACATAACAAAGAAGTGGTCCAACTCGGGATAGGAGATAGAAAAATGGCAAATGATCTGAGTGATAGCCGAAGAAAAAATGACCTTATCATGGGCCGCCATATCCATATAGACATTTATGAGGGATAGAATAAAGTGAGAAGGGAAGTCAATAGAAATGTTCTCTAAGAGGGATAACAAAAATCGAGCACGAGACTTTGTGATAGAGTTATAGTGAGACAATGGATGGAGAATGAATTTCATCACTATATTAAGAAATCTTAGACCTTTTGCAAAGGCTGAACAACGGGTGTTTTGACGATCACCCCAAGAAGAAGGTGTCTCACAAAATAGAGACATGAGTTCGTCTTTAGACACAGTCTTAAGACGATCACAATCGGGGTAGTTAGGATGCGCTACCCTTGGGACATGTAGCACCTCGGATATAAGATTCGGAGTGACTACAATGCGCGTACCTCAAACGCGAGTGATAAAATGAAGTACAGAATAGTTAAATCCGTGCATATTGGAGTAAAAATCCTATATGATCACGGAAGGGCATGTGACCAAGACACCACACAGTGACTCTGAACCTCTACTGTAGATGATAGTGGAAATGTCAGTATTGGAAAAGTTCGATAGGATGACTTGGCATTCCAAATGAATGCATCGTTGGGAAAAGTTCTCCGAAAAGTCCTTACGAGCTTTATCATCACGAAACCTAACATCTGAAGGAGTAGGATCAGAGGAAGATGCCTCAGAATGAAGAGGGTTCCGATACGAAACAGATTTTCGCTTAGGTGCCATAGAGTAGCTAATGAAAGAAAGGAGAGAGAGAGAGAGAGAGAGAGAGAGAGAGAGAGAGAGAGAGAGAAACACGCAGAAAAGCACCAACACAGATCAATATCAAATTAAAAATAAATGAAGGTATGTATGCATGAAAAATGCATGAACATGTGACATTCAAAAGTAAAAACATCATAGGCTCAGCCCAATCCAAATCTACCAGCACACATGTATTCAACACATATAGCACACATCTATAATGCATGAAACATTGTTATAATGCAAATGTAATGCAATGCATGAACAATTAGGATCATTTGCAAAAACCTCATCAAGTTTGGAATAATCCAAAAAATTGCAAAAACATCAAAATTTAGGTCAAAAGATATGAAATGCATGATTCATGAGAGAAAAGGAATCATACCAGAGGAAGAAAGTGATCTTGAGACCGAAGATTGAATGGCGAAGAGGTTTAGAGTGATTGAGAGGTGTTTAGGAAGGTGAGGAGACAAAAGGAGTCAAGAGAGATCGAGAGAAATGAGAAAGAATTTGCGCTAACCCTTTATATAGAAATCCATAATTCTCGACAGATCTAGAGGTGTTAAGAGGTGTCAAGCTTTAAACTTTGATAGATACAACTATCAAGGAGCTATTGAGAGGTGTCCACAGCAAAATGGGCTCAATGGATCGAGAAGCTATCGAGGAGACAGAAACTTTCTCAATAGGTCGAGAAGCTATTGAGATTGCGATAAAAAGAAGCAGAAAAGCTCGATAGATAACCTAGCTGTCAAGATGGTGTCCAGTAGCTGTCGAGATTGCTTAAAATCAGTTTTTCAAGAAGAGAAAAACATAGATATGAATGCAATCAAGCATGCTACACAATCAAGGATCCAAACAACATTTTAAGCTCTCAAAATCATCTCTTAACAAAAAATATTAAGCACATAGATCCAATAACACACACACACTAAACACGTCTAACCAATTTTATATTTAAAAAACAAGTTAAGACAATTTAGTGAGCATACATTAACACAAGAAAACCTTGTGATGGCCAAATCATATTGTACCTGCATGTGTATCAAAAGTAGTAAAGAATATTGCGTGTTGTGTGTGAAAAACATCATAAGATTGCATAAATATCTACATGTTATGACAATTTGAGATATGAGCAAATCAATTGAACTCACACATGATCATAACTGCCTAATAGGGATTATCACCTTTAAGGTACGTCCTAGAACTCCCACATCTCCTAGAATACACGCTTGAAATCACATTTAAAGCATTTTGATTCTTTTCGCTTTAATTTTTTCTTTGCAAATTTTCTTTTCTTAAGCATATCATGCATGGGCATATAAGGAGGAGAAAAGAAATACCCAATGATGTTAAGATTTTGACATTGCACTTTTTCCATGCCAAAGTATGTAGATGTCATTTCATGATTGGTAGGTAACAGTAGTGAGATGGTTATTTATGCATTTCTCTTAGGATTTTCTAAGAGTGATACAAGTGTTAAGTACAAATGATTACTTAATATTATTCATCACAAACACGAGCCACAATGCTCACTTGCTTAGTTGTGCATAGAGATGCTCATCTAAGCTACAAGAGATACAAAGTTTAGAAAATTTTGTTTCATTGGCCATTCAAGGTACATAAGTACCAATGTATACAAACACACACACTTTTTTGTATTTTTATGATTTTTCAATTTTTTTATGAAAAAAAAAAAAACTAAACTAAAAACAAACAAACAAAAACATGTTAAGCAAAGCAATGCAAAAAAACTAGACTGACTCAAAAACAATAAAACAAAACACACAAGTAATGCAAACACAAAAAATAGAGGGAGAGAGAGAAAAGTGACTAAATCACTTAGAGTCTTTTTCTTCCACACCTTGGAAGAACCTTTCTGTTTAGCGAACTCTTAAATCGGTGGTAAGGGCGAAGAATTGCAACCGTTCAAGTTCAAAAGGAACATAAGGGTTACGAGAAGATCTCCAAGAGGAGCAAAAGAGGAAGGAAACTGATTCTGGCTTCCTGAAGAGATCATACTATTACTCTATTGAGTGGCTAGCCACTTATAACAATTAGGTCAAGTATGTCCAGCTGCTCCACAGTGATGATAGAGATGTTGCTTCTTCTGTTTAGGTTTTTAGGTATTGCCCTTCTTAGCCATAAGGTTTTTGGTTTCCTTCTTAGTAAGCTTAAAGGGTGCTCCTAAGATAGATTTACCTTTGTCTATGTTCTCACTAGCTAACATAGTTTTGACATCATTGTTTTCAGATTCAACATTATTAGCCGGAGAAACAAAAACAGTAGTACTAGAAGAAGCAATATTAGGAGAAGAGAAACATATTCTAAACCAGTTCGATCGAAAGTAGATTTCTACATACTGAGCATCTCATCAAGCTTTGCACTTGAAGTCCTCTCCAACTGAGCTCTGACTTGGAATAGCTTTGCCTCAAGCTTATTGGTTTTCTCAGCTAAGAAATTATTCTCAAATCGCAGTGCTCCAATAGTCTGATTGGCTTCATCAAACTTTGTGGAGATTTCTTCTCGTTCAAGCCCTACATCACTGAACTTCTTGGTGGCCAACCTATACAACTTCTCATAATTTTTGGAGACCTTGTATAATTTTGCATAGGCTGTGTGGATGTCATCTTGTTCATCCATCTTCTTAAACTTGGACTCCACCAAGTCCTCTTCTTCCACATCTTCCACAACCTCGACAATAGGATTAACAGTGGTGGTGAAGGCATTTAGGATTCCATCATCCTCATTTTTGGAATCATCCTCAGGTTCAGTGTCGCTCAAAGTAGCAATAAGTGCCTTGCTCTTCCCGATGGACTTAAGATAAGTAAGGCACTCTTGTTTCATATGACTGAAGCCTTGACACCCGAAACACTGTGGTCCTGAGGGAACAGTGTACTGACCGCCATCCCTAGCATCCTTCTTCCTTTTGTCTTGGCTCTTAGAT
This sequence comes from Castanopsis chinensis, assembly GCA_032878915.1. NCBI lineage: Eukaryota > Viridiplantae > Streptophyta > Magnoliopsida > Fagales > Fagaceae > Castanopsis > Castanopsis chinensis. The sequence goes on from JAVQMG010000106.1 coordinate 6,865,236, forward strand.
TGAGAAGAACTAGATTGCCTACAATCCATGTCGAAGCTCTTCACATTGACATTCTTCATAAACTTCTTGAATTGCCTTGTGATGTAGGACTTCATATTAGAATCTTCATCGTCTGAAGACTCATCCATGTCACTGTTCTTGGCCTTCAGTGTCATGCTCTTACCCTTACTTGATTTCCCAATCCTTTTCAAACCCAACTCATAAGTCTGTAGATTGTCAACCAGCTTTGTCAAAGGAATTTTGTCGATGTCCTTTGATTCCTCAATAGCAGTGATCTTGGCATGAAATCTCTCAGGTAAAGATCTGAGCACCTTTCTCACAATCTTGGGTTAGAGAATGGTTTCCCCAAGATTAAAAGCCAAGTTCACTATGCCCTTGAGCTTAACATAGAACTCATCAAATGACTCATCCTTCTCCATCTTGATCTCTTCAAAGCTTGTAGTAAGCCTTTGAAACTTTGAATTCTTGACAGTCTTGGTTCCTTCATAGGTTGTCTGGAGAATGGTCCATGCTTCCTTAGCAGTTTCTATAAAGGATATCTTCTTGAACTTCTCATTCGTGACCGCACTGAATAAAGCATTCAATGCCCTACTGTTGAAGTTTTCCGCCTTGATCATAGCATCATCCATAGCTGGCCATACTTTCTCATCTAAAGACTGCAAGAAAGCTCTCATGCGTACTTTTTAGTATGCATAGTTAGTACCATTACATAAAGGAGGTATAATGAGTGACTGTCCTCTATCCATGACAACAGGGGTCAATGGATCACACAGCAAAGATTAAAACCTAATCAGAGTGTGCCTGCTCTGATAACACTTAATAGGCCAACAATGTATTGACCTCTTATGATGAATTAACCAATTAATTAGCCAAGTTGATAAATTAATCAAATTAGCATACAATATGCATGGCAGTATAAACAAATCACCAACTAAAATAAAATGCAGCGAAAAATAAAGTTGACACGGTGATTTGTTTAGGAATGGGGAAAACCTCCAAGGCAAAAACCACACTGGGTGATTTTATGTAAAGGAATTCACTATTATCACAACAAGCGATTACAAGTAAAGGAATCCCAGTACCTTATACCAACCTATAGTTGAACCCTTACCCCAATACCCAATTGGACTTGTTCTGTAGTGGAAATATCTCCTTTTAATGCACGGCTCTCAGTATGTGACTAACCAATAGATGCGCGGATCCTAGTATATGACTTAATCAGCAACTTGAGAAAGATGTTGGCTGCAAAGTTCTTCAGCCCATCACATGATAAAGATCACGAAACTCCTTGGTCACAAAACCCTCTGGTGTACAATCAAAGTAGCTTCTTCAAAAGAAAGATGAACTATGAAATATGTCCCCGTTTCACAATATTCTTGTGAAGAACTTTTGCATTGATGTGCATCTGCTGTAACAGCCCTTAAAACAATCCTTATATATATTACGGGTTGTGAGAAAAGAAATCCTAAACATCTATTCACGAATTGGATAAAAATCAGAACTGAAACACTGACTTTCTTAAATCTCAATAGATACCCTATCTATTGAGCAGCTATCAAGCTTTGGGCTGAAACAGTTTTTTAAACCTCGATAGATACTAGCTGTCGAGATTTAAAATCCAACACTTCATCACTTGATTCTTGGAAAGACTTGCATGGCTTTAACACTTGAACTTGAAACCTTATTCCTTGAAGTATTAAGCACATTCTAAATCTACCCAATTAAAAGTAAAATGCGTTTTGTCAAAGGATGAGCCGATTCTAAATGGCATATGTTCCTACATGAATTACATATGTCCTAACAAATTTATGAGTTTAACACATAACCTAAGCTTGTTCATCAAGATTCAAGACCCTGCAACGTAAAAAAAAACAATATAAAAATAGAGTAAAAATGCCAAAAGGGTCATATATAAGATAAATATGTTTTTTTAAAATAACAGTAATTTATAATTCTTAAATCACATTAATTCAAATGGTAAGGCAAAATATATGACTACATAATATAAATAATATAAGAGAAAATAGGTTACCTCAAAAGAATAATGCGTGACTATAGCAATTGAAATTATCAAGACAATTTCATATATTGCAAAACATGAACCCAAAATTTAGATGTTAAAACTTCCAAAAAGCCAAAAGAAATAGTAAAGAATAAGAAGATTCAGTGCCTAGAAATTATTGAAAAAATAAAACCATAAGACTACAAAATAGAAACAAAAGTATAAGGGAAAGATGGGTTATTATTCATGGCTAGCTGTTGAAAGCAGCAAGATAGTTTCAAAAATTGCAAAAATTGAATAAAAAAAATTTAAGTTGTTAAACTTCTTAAAGGCTTAAAAAATTGAAGAATCAGCAAAAATAAATAAATAAATAAATGGCTAAAAAACGTTAATTTTAAAAAACGTTAATTTTAAAAAGTTTGAAAATTAAATTAAAAAAAAAATCCCTAATTCGGTCTAAACACCCTCCTCGTAGAATCAAAGTAGTGAACCTTCTTTGCTTCATGGTTTTCATGGTTTGCTACGTATGAGTATTAGTATTTTTCAGGAAATCAATTACCATATTTACTTCATGGTTCTCATAGGTTAATACGTATCAATATATACGTTTCCCCCTATTATTTAATTTTTAATCAATCTCTCGCCTCTCTCAATTTGACGAGCCAACCGGTTCTTCTTGAACCAAGAAAAAGATGTAAAAGCCCCAACGCAAATGTGATTGTTCAGTCCTTCATAGTTTTCATGGTTTGCTCCATATACAAAATAATTTCGCTCTTTGCTAAAACTTGTGTCTTTATGCAGTGATCTTTTCTAGGATCTGCCATCTGATTGCACCATCTATGTTTTCTTTACAATGATAGTTTTTTTTTGTTTTAATGTATACATCTTATATGAAATGGTGGATAGACACTAAAACTAAATGGTAAAATGAAAAGGTACAATTGTTCATTTTTTTTAAGTAGGCGTGGCATAAATTTGTGTAGCCACGTGGCGTAACGAGGAATGGTCAACAAAAAGTCAAACGTTTCGACTATTAGTTATTATTATTATTAGTTTATTACAAATGTTTAACCCATGCAATGTGTGGGATCATTTTACATATTAATGATCTTTACGTCCAACAAAAACTTAGTTCTCATACTTCCTCTACATTCATTCAAACCCACAAAATTTAGTATATTTAAGCATATGGTATCCAATATCCCCTAAAATTTTTAAACATTAGACTTCTGCAAAACATTTTTTTTTTAACAAAACGATAATGGTATTTATTGAGAATTTATAAAACTTGTACATTAGTAACTATTGAATTTGAAATACATTCCGGAGTATCATACATAGATTTGAGTATGCTGTATTGCCTCAAAAGAAAGTAATGCACCTGAAAGCATGACCAATAGTTTAAGCATATTAAGTGCTTGAATGATGGAACTATCTTCATACTCTACCTCCAGGTCTCATGTTGACAAATGCTTGGCAAATTCCAAGGCTTTATGCATCCCAACAGCTAGCTTTTTAATCAATCATTATTAGTATCCAACAAATACGATAGTCCCCAAATAATGTTAATATACAGGGGCAGAACCAGGATTCAAACTTAGAGGGGGCCAAAGTTCATTGTTCAAAAATTTTTAAAAATTCGAATATCATTACTAGAGGTTGACAACGTTACATTATTAGCATTAATTTATTAATTATTATTTGTATTTGTATTTTTTTTAAATCAATAATAAGATTTTATAATAAAGAGTTTTGTAAGTCAATTGGCATGTCTTAATATTTTCAAGGTTAAACTAATGTGTGGATGGAGCGATCAATATGTGGCATATGTGTTGTTTCTATGGCTATGAGGGTGGAGTCATTTGAGAGGTGTATAGAGCTCTCTAGTGAGAGGGAAATTTTGGGTAAAGGTTATTGGATTTTTGTGATTTTTTTTTTTTTGCTAGGATTTGTAATTGATTTGTTGTTGCTATTGTTTTTACTTAGACCAGATTTATGATTTTTCTAAAGATTTTTCTTTAAATTTTCTGGGAAAGGGGGCCAAGTGTATAAATTTCATTAATATACATACTAATATATATTTTTTCAAAGGTTGAGAAAAACCTGACGGCAAAAACCCCACCGGGGGGGGGGTAACAAGTAAAGGGGGTGGGCATGGCCCTCCTCAGCCCTTGAATAGTTCCGTCACTGTTAATATACCAAACATGATAGGCCACAAATGCGTTGACCCCTTGTGATGAATTAAATTGATTAATTAACCAAGTTTTTAATTAATCAAGTTAAGATGCAAATTTACGTGGCAGCACAAATAAATCACCAATAAACTAAAGTACACAGCAAAAAATAAATAACATGGTGATTTGTTTACGAATGGGAAAAACCTGACGGCAAAAACCCCACCGGGTGATTTAAGGTTACCACTTCCGAAACTCCACTATTATCACAACAAGTGGTAACAAGTAAAGGAATCCAGTACCTTACCAACCTACTAATATATACATACTAATATATAAATTTCATTAATATACATACTAATATATATTTTTTCAAAGGTTGAGAAGGGGGGGGGGGGGCGGGCATGGCCCTCCTCAGCCTTTGAATAGTTCTGTCACTGTTAATATACCAAACATGATAGGCCACAAATGCGTTGACCCCTTGTGATAAATTAAATTGATTAATTAACCAAGTTTTTAATTAATCAAGTTAACATGCAAATTTACGTGGCAGCACAAACAAATCACCAATAAACTAAAGTATACAGCAGAAAATAAATAACACGGTGATTTGTTTACGAATGGGAAAAACCTGACAGCAAAAATCCCACCGGGTGATTTAAAGTTACCACTTCCGAAACTCCACTATTATCACAACAAGCGATTACAAGTAAAGGAATCCCAGTACCTTACCAACCTACTAATATATACATACTAATATATAAATTTCATTAATATACATACTAATATATATTTTTTCAAAGGTTGAGAAAGGGGGGGGAGGGGCAGGCATGGCCCTCCTCAGCCCTTGAATAGTTTCGTCACTGTTAATATACCAAACATGATAGGCCATAAATGCGTTGACCCCTTGTGATGAATTAAATTGATTAATTAATCAAATTTTTAATTAATCAAGTTAACATGCAAATTTATGTGGCAGCACAAACAAATCACCAATAAACTAAAGTATACAGCAGAAAATAAATAACACGGTGATTTGTTTACGAATGGGAAAAACCTGATGGCAAAAACCCCACCGGGTGATTTAAGGTTACTACTCCCGAAACTCCATTATTATCACAACAAGCGGTTACAAGTAAAGGAATCCCAGTACCTTACCAACCTACAGTTGAACCCTTACCCCAATACCCAATTGGACTTGTTTTGTAGTGACAGTTTCTCGTTTTGATGCACTACTCCCAGTACGTGACTAACCAATTGCGTGGATCCTAGTACACGACTTCAATTCACCAACTAGAGAGAGAGTTTTTGGCTGCAAAGTTCTTCAATTCATCCACACGATGAAGATCAAGAAGATGCTTGGTTACAAAACCCTATGGTGCACATTACACAGCAACTTCTTCACAAGAGAGATGAACTAGGGCATGAACTTTGTCTTGGATCACAAATAGCTTGAACAAGGATTTCTCAATGCTTATGCAACTTGTGTACTTGTGCTTCCTTCAACGGCCCTTAAAAAAATCCTTTTATATGTCTAGGGTTAGGAGAAAATAAGTCTCAAAGACACATTCACGGATTGGAATCAAAACAGAACTTAGAATCTGTTTTCCATAAATCTCGATAGATAGAGGTGTCGAGGATCTGTCGAGAAGCTGTCGAGCCTCGGGGCTGAAACAGCTTCTAAAGTTCGATAGATGCATGTGTCGAGACTAGGTGTCGAGCTTTAGTAACTTGCACTTTCCAGCTTGTTTCTTGGACAAACTTGATGACTCTAACATTTGATCTTGAAACACAGTTTCTTGAAGCTTTAAACACATCCTAAATCTACCCAATTACAAGTAAAGTACGTTTTGTCAAAGGATAAGCTAATTACATAAAATAATGACATATGTTCTAAAGAAGATGAACCACATATGTCCTAACAATCTCCCCTTTTGGCAATCCAGGACAAAACCACAATAAACAAATGAAGATATGATAGAAGTCATAAATCACTCAACACATATTCACTTGTTGAATACAATAAAATCTATCCTAACACAAACTCTTGAAAAACTTTGCAAGAAGAGAGTTTATGGCAAGTAGACTTTGACAACCTGTATTTCTGAAACACATTTAAACAAAACACATCAAGGCATCTTTGTGTGAAGTAGAAATAATAGATTGCATACAAATAAAGAAACATGTGTATAAAGATAGAAAAGAAACAACGCATGGAAGGGTAGGTGAAAGAAACATACATCAACATATATATATATATATATATATATATATATATCAAGAAATAAGTACAATGTATGTCAATAAATGGTCACAAGACCGGGGTACATGAACAATGTATCTCAAAAAGAAAGAAAAGAAAAGAAATACATGAAATCCTCACTACATCCCTCATATCAACACTCCCCCTAACAAAATATCCTATACAAGCTCTCCCCTTAAGTATGACTACTCTTATAACCCAAAACTACTTCCCCTTTTTGTCACGAGTGACAAAAGGTAGAGTGTCAAGTAGACATCTCATCAGAAGAGCTCGCATATCCATCATCATCATTGGAAGCATCATCGTCATCACCATCATCATCACCAGTCTCAGAAGCTACATGAGGAGGTGGAGGAGAAGCCTCGGAACGAAAGCCGCCCAAGATCGCCTATCGCCTACACAAACGTTCACCTGATACAACTCCGTAGAGAGTGTATCGAGGTGAGCATCCATGCGCTAAAGCTGCGCCATGATGTCTCCAAGTGTCACATCGCTCGAGGAAGAGGAGGGAGCAGATGTGGCTCTAACAGATCTGGATGGAGTCGGACGGAAGGAAGGAGCTGTAGAATCTGTCTGTCTCGACCTAAACTGTGCCTCACTACGTTTTACGGTAGCGGCGTCTATGGCAAACATAACATGGAATGGGTCGGACGAGGGAAAAGGGACATAAAAATGGCATAGAATCCTCGTGATAGCCGAAGGGAAAATGAGCTTATCACGGGTAGTCGTATCCCTATAGACATCAATGATAGAGAATATGAAGTGTGAAGGGAAGTCTATAGTGAGATGTTCTAAAAGAGACAACAAAAATCAATTGCGAGACTTTGTGATGGAGTTGTAGTGAAAGAGTGGGTGCAAAACAAATGTCATCACCATGTTTAAGAAACGAGGACCTTTAGCAAAAGGCCTACATGGTGTGTACTGATGATCACTCCAATCAAAGGGGCGCTCACAGAATGCAAAGATCATCTCGTCTTTAGACACAGTCCATAGATGCTCACAACTGGGGTAATCAGGATGATCAACCCTCGAGACGTGAAGAACCTCAGAGACCAACTCCAAAGTGACAGCAAAGTGCGTATCTCAAACACGAGAACAAAAGAGAGGTACTGAAGAATCAATCCCGTGGATGTTAGAGTAAAACTTTTGAATCAACACGGTAGAACAAGTGACTAGGACGTCACACAGTGACTCCCAACCCCGACTGTGAATGACATCGAGAAGGTCAGTGTCGGCAAAGTCTGTCAGGATAACTTGGCGTTCCGAATGAACACCTCATTTAGAAAAATTCTCCTAGAAGTCCTGTTGGGCTTTCTCATCATGGAACCAAACAGACAGAGGAGTAGGATCAAAAGATGAAGAACCTCGAAAACACAGAGGATTCTAGAACGGAATGGATTTATGCTTAGGTGCCATAGACACTACTAACACAAACAGAAAGAAAGGGAGAAAGAGAGACATACAGAAAAGTTCCAAAACAGTTCAATATATGATAAGTATATTGAAAAGAAAGAAAGTATGCATGGGAACTGCATGAACATGTGACATGAAACATAAAAAGCATCATGGGCTCAATCCAATCCAATCCTATCAGCACACAATCAGAGAGCACACATCTAAATGCATGAAAATACTGTTAGAATGCTAATGTGATGCAATGCATATAGTTTTAAAGATCAAATATATAAAACCAACCCAAAAATTTCAATAAACACTTATCAATTTTGAAAAACCCCAAAATTTTTCAAAAACCCCAAAATCTAGGTTTTAAAACAAGAAATGCATGAAAAATGAGAGGATTGAAGCTTACCAAGAGAAGAAAATCTTGAGGTAATCTTGAAGAATCCTTAGGAAGAGGTTTGGAGTGAGTGAGAGAGGTTTTAAGAGAGAAAAGCCAAATGTATCGAGCGAGAGATTGAGAGGAATGAGAGACAAAATCACGAGAAACATATATATAGACCTTCAGTAATTCTTGATAGATGCAGGTATCGAGAGGTGTCGAGACAGCTATCGAGATAAGTATCAAGAAAAGCTACTTCGACAGATATAGCTATCGAGAGAAGGTATCAAGAAAGAAAGATCAAGCACAAAAGAATCTCGATTGATCCAGAAGCTGTCGAGAAGCTATCGAGCAGACAGAAAGTTTCTCGATCGATCCACCAGATGTCGAGAAGGTGTCGAGAATGCGATAAGAAAAAGCTGAGAAGCTCGACAGACAGCCAAATATCGAGGATGTGTCAAGGAGGTGTCGAGCTTGCTTTAAAAGGCAGTTTTTCAAGAGAAGAAAAACATATACATGAATGCAATCACGTATGCAACTCAACCAATGATCCAAGCAACATATTAAGCTCTCAAAATCATCTCTCAACAAAAATTTTAAGCATACGGATCCCAAAACACATACACACACTAAACAAATCTAATCAATTTTATATTTCAAAAATGAGTTAAGATAGTTTAGTGAGCATACATTAACGCATGTAAACCTTGTGATGGCTAAATCACATTGTACCTACACATGTATCAAGAATAGCAAAGAGTATTGCGTGTTGTGTGTGAAAAACATCGCAAAATTGCATAAGTGTCTCAAAGTTATGATGATTTGAGATATGAGAAAATCACTTCAACTCACACACAATCATAACTGTTTGATGGGGACTATCACCTTCGTGGTACATCTTATAACTCTCACATCTCCTAGAAAACACGCTTGCAATCATATTTTAAAGCATTTTAATCTTTTTGCTTTTATTTCTTTTCATATTTTCTTTTATTAGACATATCATGCATGGGCATAAAAGAGAGAAAAGAAATACCCAATTATATTAAGCTTTTTGACATTGCACTTTTGCTATACCGAAGCATACGGATGTCATTTCATGATTGGCGAGTAACAGTGGTGAGATGGTTATTTATGCCTTTCTCTTAGGATTTTCTAGTTCTACCCGTCAAAAAGAGTGATACAAGTGTCAAGTACAAAAGATCACTTAACCTTACTCATCATAAACACAAAGCTACAAAGCTCACTTGCTTAGCTATGCATAAGGATGCTCACCTAAGCTACAAGAGATACAAAATTTAGTAAACTCTGTTTCAATGGCCATTTAAAAGTTCACAAGAACCAATGTACACAGACACACACTGTTTTTGTATTTTTCAATTTTTTTATTTTTTTTTCAGAAAAGCAAAAATATAACACAAAATTGAAAACACACAAACAAAAACATGTTAAATAAAGCAAAACAATGCATAAAACTAGACTGACTCAAAACAGTACTGACTCAAAACAGTAAAGCAACACACAAGTAATGCAAAAACAACAAAACGGGGAGAGAGAGAAGAAGTGAAAAAAATTACTTAGAATCCTTTTCCTTCTACACCTTGGAAGAACCTTCCCTATTTGTCAACCTTTGAACCGGTGATGAGGGGGAAGAATTGAAACTGTTCAAGTTCGAAAGGAATATGAGGGCTTCAAGAATTTCTCCAAGAGGAGCAAGAGAGGTCTGAAGCTAATTCTGGTTCCTAGATGCTATCATGCCATTGCTTTGTTGAGTGGCTAACCACTTGTAGCAATTTGGTCAAGTATGACCGGCAACACCACAATGATAACAGAGATGCTGCTTCTTCTGTTTAGGCTTTTGAGAGATAGCCTTCTTAGTCCTAGGGTTTTTAGTTTCCCTCTCCTCAAGCTTAGGGGGTGCTCCTAAGATGGACTTACCCTTGTCTAAGTTCTCACTTGCTAATTCAATTTTAACATCTTTATCTTCAATTTTAATGTTATTAGCAGGAGGAACAAAAATAGTAGTACTAGCAGAAGGAGTATTAGAGAGAGAGAATGCATACCCTAATCCTATACGATTCGAAACCTATTTCTGAATGCTAAGCATCTCATCCAGCTTTGCACTTGACGTCCTTTCCAACTGTGCTCGAACTTGAAACAGCTCCGCTTCAAGCTTCTCGATCTTTTCAGCCAAGAAATTATTCTCGAACCTCAGTGCCCCAATGGTATGATTTGCTTCATCAACCTTAGTGGAAAGCTCCTCACGGTCAAGTTCCACATCACTGAGCTTCTTGGTGGCTAGCCTATAAAGTTTCTCATGCTTCTCAGAAAGCTTGTACAATTTCTTATAGGCAGTATGGATATTATCTTGATCATCCATAGTTTCAAACTTTGCATCCACCAATTCCTTTTCTTCATCCACTTCTTCAATAATCCCTTCAGTAGGATTAACAGTGGCAATGAAGGCATTCAAGATTCCGTCATCTTCATTGTCAGAATCATCCTCGGGCTTAGTGTCGCTCAAGGTAGCAGCTAGTGCCTTGCTCTTCCCAATGCTCTTGAGGTACGTAGGACACTCTTGTTTCATGTGTCCGAAGCCTTGACACTTGAAGCATTTTGGTCCAGCGGGAACAGTGTATTGACCGCCATCCTTGGTATCCTTCTTCCCTTTATCTGGGCTCTTGAATTGAGAAGAACTGGATTGCCTACGGTCCTTGTTGAAGCCTTTTCCATTAGCATTCTTCATAAATTTCTTGAATTACCTAGTAATGTAGGACTTCATCTTAGAATCTTCATCATGTGAAGACTCATTTGTATCATTGCTTTTGGCCTTTAGTGCCATGCTCTTGCCTTTACTTGACTTGCACATTCTAGTCAACCCTAGCTCGTAGGTTTGCAAATTGCCAACCAGCTCAGTTAGAGGAATCTTGTCAATATCTTTGATTCCTCTATCACTATGATCTTAGCATGGAATCTCTTGGGTAGAGATTTGAGCACTTTTCTTACTATCTTGGGTTCAGGAATGGTTTCCCTAAGATTGAAAACTGAGTTCACTATGTCTTTGAGCTTTGCGTAGAACTCATTGAATGACTCATCATCCTTCACCTTAATTTCTCCAAATCTTATAGTGAGCCTTTGTAATTTCGAATCCATGACAGCCTTAGTTCCCTCATAGGTTGTTTGGAGAATGGTTCATGCTTCCTTAGCAGTTTTCGTGGAGGAAATCTTCTTGAACTCCTCATTGGTGACCGCACTGAATAGGGCATTCAATGCTCTACTGTTGAAATTTGCCGCCTTGATCTTGGCATCATCCCAATCGACCGGCGCTTCTGTAGGCTTGGTCTAGCCTATCTCCACAGCTTGCCACACTTTCTCATCTAGTGACTGCAAGAAAGCTCTTATGCGAACTTTCTAGTATGCATAGTTAGTACCATCAAACAATGGAGGTATAATAAGAGACTGACCTCTATCCATGACAAATAGAGGTCAATGGATCGCACACACAAGAATTAAACCCTAATCAGAGTGTGTCTGCTCTGATACCACTGATAGGCCACAAATGTGTTGACCCCTTGTGATGAATTAAATTAATTAATTAACCAAGTTTTTAATTAATCAAGTTAACATGCAAATTTACGTGGCAACACAAGCAAATCACCAATAAGCTAAAGTATGTAGTGGAAAATAAATAACACGGTGATTTATTAACGAATGGGAAAAACCTGACGGAAAAAATTCCATCGGGTGATTTAAGGTCACCACTCCCGAAACTCCACTATTATCACAACAAGCGGTTACAAGTAAAGGAATCTTAGTATCTTACCAACCTACAGTTGAACCCTTACCCCAATACCCAATTGGACTTGTTCTGTAGTGACAATTTCTCCTTTTGATGCACGACTCCCAATTCTTGACTAACCAATTGCGCGGATCCTAGTACGCGACTTCAATTCACCAACTAGAAAGAGAGTTACTGGTTGCAAAGTTCTTCAATTCATCTACACAATGAAGATCAAGAAGATGCTTGGTTACAAAACCCTACGGTGCACATTACACAGCAACTTCTTCACAAGAGAGATGAACTAGGGCATGAACTTTGCCTTGGATCACAAATAGCTTGATCAAGGATTTCTCAATGCTTGTGCAACTTGTGTACTTGTGCTTCCTTCGACGACCCTTAAAAAAATCCTTTTATATGTCTAGGGTTAGGAGAAAAGAAGTCCCAAAGACACATTCATGGATTGGAATCAAAACAGAACTTAGACTCTATTTTCCATAAATCTCGACAGATAAAGGTGTCGAGGATCTATCAAGAAGCTGTTGAGCCTCGGGGCTAAGACAGCTTCTAAAGCTCGATAGATGCATGTGTCGAGACTAGGTGTCTAGCTTTAGTAACTTGCACTTTCCAGATTGTTTCTTGGACAGACTTGATGACTTTAACACTTGATCTTGAAACACAGTTTCTTAAAGCGTTAAACACATCCTAAATCTACCCAATTACAAGTAAAGTGCGTTTTGTCAAAGGATAAGCCAATTACAAAAAATAATGACATATGTTCAAAAGAAGATGAACCACATATATCCTAACAAAGCAGAAAATCCTTTCCAAGGTTTTTTTGGTGGGATTCTATATATCACACAAAGTTGAGATATACAAAAATGGTTCTCCAAAAGGCCAACATCACTTGGCTAATCTAGTACTCTTTTCTTTCTTCTTTAAAGGAATTTGATGGTTTTGAATCTTTCTTTCTTGAGTTATTTGCCTTTGATAGTCATAAAACTGCAAAGATTGAAGGAAGGGATTGGTTCACAAATTAACAGTCTAAAGAGAATCATAAAGAGGACAATTGGAAATAGCAAAAAAAAAAGGAAAAAAAAAACGACTTTTATAAAACTTATACCTAGACTATGGCTTGCATAGTACACTACAGTGGAGTGCTCTGCAGTTTTGGCTTTCAATAATCTGCCCTTTACAAATCTCACTAACAATCTGCGAAGGTCATTTTATTTTAAAAAACATTTACTAAAACTTACATAAAAGCTTGAAACACACCAATCTAAAACTTACATGACAATTTCAAACATCAAATCTGCTATTCCTAGAAATCACAATGAATCACACCGAACTAAAACTTATATGATAATATTAGTTAGAGCCTTCGAGGTATGTATCATAATTTGTGTAAGGTATGAAGGAGAATATAAAAGTTAAAATAAAAGAAATATCTCTTAATATTTTTGCAGATTAAACCCAATTTATCAACACTTTTAACCCTATTCCTCCCTTCTTTTTTTTTGTTTTTGTTTCAGGTGTTATAGAAACACCTTTTTGCTACACTCTGAGAAGCATACATTTTTGGCTCTCAAACCACTCATATTTCCTGATCCCTTTTCTGAGTGCTGCTGCCTAAATTAGGGTTTTTATGTTTCAAAGAGAATTGAACAAATTTCTTTGAATGCTAAAACATCCTTTTAAGAACAAAGTGTGCTCCACGCAAGAGGTTGTTCTCTAATCCTTTTTGTTCTTATGTTTCTTTAATTGTGATGATTCGTGCTCTCCTATTTTTTTTTTTAAAAGCAATCATATGCTTACTTGTTAATGTAAGTTGTGAAAATATGATCTTGTTTTTATTGTTGCTATAATCCGTTTCTTAGTTTTAAAGATTTGCACGCAATTAACTATTTTTATTTTTTCAAAGCAAAATAGATCTACATCTTTCTTGGTTTAGAATCTGAATTTTTTTTCAAAACAAAATGGATCTACATCTTTCTTAGATGTAGATCTAAGTTTTTCTTAAAATAAAAATGGATTTTGTATCTTCCTTAGATACAAATCTAACTTTTCTAATACATGCAGATTTTTAAAATAAAGAAAGAGATCGCGAGTTGTTGTTTTGTTGTTTGTTTTATTTGAGTCAAGTAGCATGAAATAATTTCATAAATGAGATCCTCTCCATAAAAAACTTATCTTTTTCAAATACAAAAGCAAATCTAATTTTTTTTGTTATAAAAACTATTTTTTATCATCATCAAAACAAATCTGATCTTTTACAAAACTCAAAACCACTTTTTTATCTCTTTAGAAATAGATCTGAAATTTCTCTTCAAAAATCATTCATTTTACACATACAAAAGCATATCTGAATTGTTATCTCAAAAAACCACTTTTTCTATATATTACAAAACAAATATGATATTTTGACAAATCAAAATCAATTTTATTTACTAACTAAAACAGATCTGATTCTTTTCAAAAAGAGAGATTTCATTCATAAATGATTTTGTGTTTGTCTATCTCATGTTCAACATATCACACATAACATGCATAAAATAGTACATTGATCATAAGAGTCTAGAAGACCAAACTCTGTCTGGGCGGAATGGGCGCCTAACACCTTCTCATTTCGTAACCTAGCCTCTGGATATAGATTTTTGGTTAAGTAGATATAGTCTTGTCTATATTTATTTTGGGTTGATTGTAACTAGGACAAAAAGGCATGTATATGTAGTAAATTGTAACTAGGACCCAAAGCCATGTAAAGTTCAAATTTTAGAACTTGTATTTTTTATTTATTCAATCAAGCTTAATTTCTTCAAATTTGTTAGACTACAAAAAGGCCAAACACAAATATAAATAAGGATCTCCTCAAACTCTACACCACAAAACGCAATATCACTTCCAAAATGACAATAAAATGTGACACGTAGGTCAAGAATTTAAAAAATAATAATAATCAACATTTTAGTTTCTAGTTCTTAGCATCAACACACAAATAAAACCCATGATGATAAAACTTCAATTGTTCATTACAAACTAAAAGTATATTTAAAAAAAATCAAAACAACATCGTAGCAAGAGTTAGAAGTCCTAACTACTAACTTGAAGTAAAAGAAGAGGACTGTTTCCATCAATTTTGTTTTTCCTAATTTACATTGGTAAAAAATAGAGAATTTGAGTCCTTGAATCTGTAGACAACTTCCACAATCTAATAAAATCATTTAAATATATATCCTGAGTTATTTAATATAATATATAAAGCCATGGTCAGTTTCTTTAGCAAATATGACTTTCTACCATGAGTAATAAAAAGTTTAGCATAGTGCTATCTTGTCATTCCTTCTAGTAATTAATATATATGCTTTTCCAAAAATGAAGGAAAGCCAATGAAAGAAAAGATTCCTCATATTTTCTTTCATTCCATGAACTTACAGGTGGTTCTTAAGGAGGGCAATTCTTCTAATTCTCAACCTGAAAGATTTGCTTCAAATGTTTCTAGAGCCTACTTTGGATTTGCTTGAAACAAAGGTGAGTTGGCAACACTAACTCTACTTTCACCACTTCTATCTCCTTCTTTATTAAGGAAACTGGATATCACTGAAAACAGTGGCTTTTGTGAGAAATATACAATTTAAAGAGAACCGCAACACAATCCAAATTAATTAAGAAAACCACAACACATTCCAAATTAATTAAGAGAGTGCAACACTGTGTACAAAAGCCTCAACACAGAGTCCATTACAGAAACAAAAAACCAATAATTAAATATGCATAACATAACCAAAAAAAAAAAAATCCTAAAATAAAATTTTAAAAGAAAGCTTACTTGATACAAAAGATATCTTAAGACTTCTATTTTGAACTCTTTAGGGTGAATCTTTTTTAGTAATTTCTGTAATCTATAAAATATAAGACGGTGTTGTAAATAATATTTGAAAACCCAAAAACCCAAAACAAAACCAAATCTTACCAAATGCAAAAATCAAATCTAATTCATCCAAAATACCCAAAGCTAATTTAAATTTCATACCTAATTAAAAAAAATGAAAGCGAAAAAAACTTTATCAGCACTGATGACGGATATATGGCTTGATGGTGGGTGATTAAGTGATGGTGTTGATGGCCCTTAGATTTCTCTTTCTCTATCTTTGTCTACGTGTTTCGTACAAACTGTAATCTCTATCTTTGTGTGCATGTGGTTGCAATGGTCTAATTATATAGACAGAGGGTGGTTGGTCTATGTTTCTATCCTTTTCTCTTTATCCTATATCAGACTTTCTATCCTTATGTTTGTATGTTAAATGGTTAATTTTAGGATTAGGCTTTTGCAAACAGATAAAATTTTAACTATTTGTATGTTAAACGTTTAAAGAACTTCCAAACCAGTGTAACGATCGGTTTTGAACCTTTTTTCCCTAACTACATGGCAGGATTTTAAGTGGCTATTTTTCCTATGTGGCAACACTGGCAGCATATGCCTAAGCTCTAAAACCAACTTAAGTAGGTAGCCATTAGTTTAAACCTACAATAGAATGTTAATAATTCAATAGCCGAAATAATAAAAGGCTTAGAAAGAGTACTTGGCTATTGAGGATCACACCACACACCCATTTTAAATCACTGAAAGTAGAATCCCAGGTTAGTTCTAATTTTTCCTCTTTTACGTACACTAGATTTGTACTTCACTTTTGGTCATCAGGGAAAAAAAATAGCAATGTTGTAGTGCTTAAAATTTTCATATGACATTGACAGAATCTAAAAAATTAGGATGCTAAGAAAGCATTGGTTTCATAAGTAATCTAGCTTCTTTTATATAAAGACATGCGTCCCACATAATGCAAAGATCAAACAATATGCAGAGAAAAAGCATCATTGACATTATATTGGTAAATAAGATTCAATTAACCAACTCCAAATTTCAAGCACCACAGAATAGGTTCCAAAAAAATAAAAAAATTGCTATATAATGTCATAAATTCAATTGTTACGGAAGAGGATTCTTCTGCACACAGAAATAACCATTGATTAAAATGCACTGGAGAAATGAACAAACAAAACTTGAAATTACTAAAGGATCAAACCTCATCCAATCAACCAAAACTAAATCAAGAACAAAAAAAGAGTCAAGTAGGTATCTAACTAGAAAACAGTGTTCATGAAAAATATTGATTTTATACCAGATAAAAATTTTATTCTTTGTAATAGGCACTGATTTTTAAACCTGTCAAAAGATCTTACACATAATATTAATAAGTTGTAGATTCTTACATGTTTTCTCAAGGTTGTTCAGCATTAGCTAGACTTGTCATCTTGCTCTAGCATGCTCCTGAGTCAAATTGAATACCTTCAACTCATGACATTCTTCACATTCCCATAGGCTGCTCTCATACCCACAGAATACTCACCAAAGACTAAAAAACTCAATTAAAACTTCCGAAAGAAGAATGAAAATGTATAACACAAAATAAGGAAATTAGCAGAAATGAAAAAAAAAATTACGGCAACTAAAGTAATTTATGAAATTTACAAATGACAAATTTCTCTAATGAGTCCAAATAGAAATTCTCCATCAAATTAATAATACCCTTCATTCTTCCTTACACCTACACTGAAATTAGAATTCAGAAGCAAATAAAGACATGGCATGAATTTATTTTGTTTTAAAAAGCCTTAAAAAAATTTTGTCTTTGACAAGTGAGTCACATTAAGAATATTGATGAAGATATATACATTAATCAAATTAATAAAAGAAATTTTTGTTTTTATTTTACTCAAGAGACAAAGTAGAAACAGAAATTAACTAATAACATAGATGATTCTGATATAATTGAAAATCAAGAGGCAGGCCTTTTTGTTAAAAACAGGAAGGGCAAAGTCTATTAAAGTTTTGTAATACCATCAATAACTGGTGGTAACTGTTTTTGATGGTTAACTAAAAATCAGACTATCTCCAGTTCGTCCATAGATTCGTCCAACACTAGAAGGGTCGTCCAAGGCTCGAAAGGGTAGTTCAAGACCGAAAGGGTCGTCCAAGACCAGAAGGGTTGTCTAAGACCGGAAGGGTCGTCCAAGACCCAGAAAGGTCATCCAAGACCAGAAGGGTAGTTTAATTAATTAACCAATTTAACATACAAACGCGTGGTAACACAAACAGATCACCAATAAACTAAAGTGTAGCGGAAAATAATTTTGACAAGGTGATTTGTTTACGAATGGGGAAAACCTCCAAGGCAAAAACCCCACTGGGTGATTTTAAGGTCACCACTCTCGAGAATCCACTATTATCACAACAAGCGGTTACAAGTAAACGAATCCCAGTACCTTCTACCAACCTACAGTTGAACGCTTACCCCATACCCAATTGGACATGTTCTGTAGTGACAATCTCTCATTTTCAATGCACAGCTCCCAGCATATGACTAACCAATTGCGCGGATCCCAATACGTGGCATCAAACACCAACTTGAGAAAGATGTTGGCTGCAAAGTTCTTCAGTTCATCGTCACAATAAAGAACAAGAAGATGATTGGTTACAAAACCCTACAGTGCAAAGACACATCAGCTTCTTCATAAATAGATGAACTAGGGCAAACTTTGTCTTCGGTTACAAATTGCTTGAACAGACATTGCTCAATGCTTATGTAACTCGTGTCTACTTTGATGACCCTTAAAATAATCTTTTTATATGTCTAGGGTTATGAGAAAAGAAGGCCCAAAGACATATCCATGGATTAGAATCAAAACAGATTTAAAAAACTATTTTTCTTAAACCTCGACAGCTAGAGGTGTCGGGATGTTGTCGAGCAGCTGTCAAGCCTCGGGGCTGGAATAGCTTATTAAAGCTTGATAGATGAAGCTATCGTGCCAGCTGTTGAGGTTTAATAACAGGCACTTCTTCAACTTGTTTCTTGGACAAACTTGCATGGCTTTAACATTTGATCTTGAAACAAGGTTTCTTGACGCATTAAACACATCTTAAATCTATCCAAATACAAATAAAGTGCATTTTGTCAAAGAATAAGCCAATTACATAAAATAATGACATATGTTCTTAACAAGTGAACCGCATATGTCCTAACAATTTCCCCCTTTGGCAATCCGTGACAAAACCGTAACATATAATTGAACATATGAGAGAAGTCATAAAGCACTTCACTCATGCTCACTTGTTGAATACAATAAAATTTTTTCTAACACAAACTCTTGAAAAACTTTTCAAGAAGAGAGTTTATGACGAGCTTATAAACGTTACATCTCTGGATGTAGGGATGTAACATCTATAAGCTTTCCTTAAAATAAGGATACAGCAAAGAAGAATAAACCTAAGGTATATTTGTCTAATCAATGGACGAGGTAAAACCTAAGGTATAATCGCCTAACCAATGGACAAGGAAAAGCGTATAAGTAAAAATATTCAAAATTCATGTATGAATTTGACCAGCCAAACAGTCCAATCTTTAGACGAGTAAATGCTGGTAACATATTGCCCAAAGACGAGCAAAGGACCCTCCAACCTATGGATGAGGGATAATGCAAGCTATAAGTCAAATCTATGGACGAATAAAGCTAGCAAAAGAAATGCCATTCATAGACTAGTTATACTTGTAAAATTTAAAGAGTGATAAAGTGTTGAACATAAAAAATTATTCTAACATGGACGACATAAATGCCTTCATGAGTGGACAGACTACACTTAAAAACCATAAAAAAACAACATGGACGATGTAAACAAAGGAAATTCATTCATATAGTTTAGACGAGATAAATTGTTTTATAAGTGGACAGACCACACTGAAAACCATAGAAATAACATGGACGATATAAACAAGGGAAAATTTGTTCGTACATAAAGCAGATAACATGTTCGACACCAAATGAAGTATAAAAATGGAAGTAAATATTCATTCATAAAACATAAAATGGGTAGACGACCATCGTCCAAAAACCCTTAAATTGTGCATGTCAACAAAGGTAGTTGTATCTGTTATCATACATCCATACATTTGAGCGAGAAGATTGTACTTAGATAAAACTTAAAATAAGCCCAAAAAAAAGGGCACCAAGAACAATATATAAAAGCAAAGTTAAATTGAAGATTACTTTAACAAACCACCGGGGGCATCCCCAAACTTTGGATCGTCCTTGGAAAGCTCAGTAGAGACATCGTCCATGATATTTACATCCTCAAAGCTCGTCTGAAACAAAGAACTCTCAGCTGCTGTTGGAACCTTGAAGACATTAAAGTCCATATCAGGATAGGCTTCCTTAGCATTGGAGTGAAAGTCCTTGTAGCCAACAACATATTGCTCGTCCAAATACCTAGTGAACTCGTCAGACATTTTGAAGGCTTCAATTGCTTCATCCTTTGCTTTCTCTGAGGACAAGGATAACTCTTGGCATTTTCCTTCAAGACGAATCTCATCCTCTAGCTCCTTGTTCTTTATGACTAGAACTCCTTGGCCTGCTAGGACGCAACATAAAACTTTGTCATTGCCTAACTTAGGGATGGACGAGGAAGAGTTAGAAATTTTCTCTTAAAAAAAATCAACAAAGAAAATGCATGGCCTTCGTCCGTCACCAAGGTAGGAGGAGCCACAACAAGAGTTGAAGGATGAGTCTTGCAAGAAGGTCTACCAACAAAAGGATGAAGAGCTTCAGTCTGGACGGCTAAAGGAGGAACTTCAAAAGGGACCAAGTTCATAGCCAGATCGTCCAGGTATGCCGTCGCATCTTTGGATTTGAGGGCCTTGGACGAGGGGGTCTTAGAAGGGGCCTTGTTAGTTCTGACCTTCAGATGTCCATGACTAGGAAGGGTTCCAAGGTCCACATCTCTAGAGATACCCTTCCTTTTCCCAACATGAGGTTAGAGAGTGGGGCTCTGGACGACCAAAGGAACTGGTTTGTCCTAGAGGACTTAGACTTCCTCCTTTTCCTTAGTCCCACTAGCAACGTTCTTACCCTTGTTCTCCTTCATGGTGGCTAGCACTATAATGGAGAAAGTATGAAGAGTTAGACAACTAAAAAAAAAAAAAAAAATTTGAAAGACGACTCTTATTTCTACGAGTAGTCTCTTCGTGAATGAGATTTTCCTCAGTGGGCTCAAGATGACGTAGCATTGCCAAATTATGTAAGGACCTATTAGGATAACTGCGAGCTCTTCTTGAGAAGGAGTCTTGGATGATTCATCCCTCTTAGACGAGCTAGCCCTAGAACTGGAAGTTGCCTTCTGTCTCATCTCTTCCTAGAAGACCTCCAAAGGAACTCCAGGAACCCTAGACAAATAATGCTCGTCTTAGGAACTAAAGCTGCTACTACCATTGGACTTGTCCTGCTACTCATCTATCTCTCTCACAGTACTACCACTAGATGAAGACATGATAGGAAAAATACAGAATTTTCTAAGGCAAACCTAAGGACAAAGAAAAAGAAGAAGTACCTAATGAAAGCCTAAGGACGAGGATGACTAGACGAGGCTCCTAGATGAGATGGCAGAGGAAAATATTAGAAAAATGAGAGGGCAAGAGAGAGATTGTACCTATAGGTTGGTCAATGAGATCATGACACATAGCACAGTCTGAGGTGTCGAAAACCGACCATAATAATGACACCACGTGGCACGCCAATTGACCAATGAAACATCAACACGTGTCAAAAATGAAAAGTGAACAAGAATTTTATTACAGTGACCAAGACGACTCTTGGACAAAGGGGGCAACTGATGGTGAACTTAAAATCGGACTATCTCCAGTTTGTCCATAGAGTCGTCCAAGACCAAGGGTCGTCTAAGACTCGAAAGGGTCATCCAAGACCAAAAGGGTCGTCCAAGACCAAAAAGGTCATCTAAGGCTAGAAAGGTTGTCTAAGGCTAGAAAGGTCGTCCAAGACCAAAAGGGTCATCCAAGACCAGAAGGTTCATCCAAGACCTAGAAAGGTCGTCCAAGACCAGAAGGATGGTCCAAGACCAGAAGGGTGGTCCAAGACCCGAAAAGTCGTTTAAGACCAGAAGGGTGGTCCAAGACCTGAAAGGTCGTCCAAGACCAGAAGGGTCGTCTAAGACCAGAAGGGTTGTCCCAGACCTAGAAAGGTCGTCCAAGACCGGAAGGGTCGTCTAAGGTCGGAAGGGTCGTCCAAGGCCAGAAGGGTCGACCAAGATAGGAAGGGTTATCCAAGGTCGGAAGGGTCGTCTAACTCACGAAGTGACCTAGACAACCACCCAACACTCATAAATTTCCAGAAATGGATTTATCCACAAAAGCTTGTAACTCGAACCACGTGCTGCTAAATCCTTGTTCATCACTATTAAGTACTTAACTTCCAATGGTAGTTGTAGAAAATAAGATTGAATATTCTAACTTCTATAGCAGTTGTGGAAGTTAAGTCTGAACCTTCTAACTTCTACAAATATTGGGGAAGTTACTAGACAAGTAACCACTCCAAAAGTTCTAAGGACTCATCTACATCAAATAAAAGTAAGTTTCCACCACTTCTAAAGTTAGAATTCTTGAGTTCTTGAGAGAAAAACTAACTTAAGCATCGGAGGGTTGTTGGCCTATTCACCCCGGTCACCTTTGATCTTGCGTTTCTTTCTTTTCAGGCCTTTCAAGCAACCATTAGCCCATTAAAGCATGGAGCATTCAGCTTACTGATTTTCTGTGATCATCAGTTTTCATTACTAAAATCTTAATCAAACTGTAAAGTAGTAGCATCTTCGGCTGCAAAATGTTATTTGAAACCTTCTACAATTGAATATTAAACATATAAAGACAACACAATGCTATAAATGTCAAAAGGGCTTCACTTTCAACCAAACAGAAAGAATGCCTTTGTTACCAAAGAGTTGTAGGGCTGTTATATTCTAAATATTAATTACAAAGGTAGATATCAATTATGCAGAGGATTCAAGGAATAGCATTAACAACTTAAACAATTATTTATTTTAATTCACATACTCATCTATGAATTTCTTGCATGGAAAGCTACACCATCTACCTAAAGTTTAATGTAAACAATGTGTGTGTTTTCTTTAAGCAGCATTCATGTTCCTTTAGTTATCTAATCAAAAGTGTTAACTTTTATAAAGCATTGAGTTTAAAGTGACTAACAATAAACCTAGTGGTATGGATCTTGATCTGGAACGATTTTGTTTCAAAGGTGGCCAAAAAAATGGAAATCTAGAAACAATGAAGCTAAAATTCTAGGCACCACAATCCAATTTTAAAAGCCGTTTAGATCTTGGAATAAGTAATTACAAAAGCAACAGTATGTAAAATTTAAATGTCCTTTTTTTTCCTATTATGTCTTTAGTACCAACCTTCATGACTGTTCCTTTTTTTTTTTCTTTTTTTTTTTTTTTGCAAACAAAAATGAAGTAAATTCTTGGGCTTGAAATGTGCATAATTCTGATGGAAGCCTAACACAAAACCAAATCCAACTATAACTAAATCTAAACTAATCCAACCAAGAAATTCAAACCTAAATCATATTCAATCCCCAAATTTGAAAACGAATAGAAAAAAAAAATAAAACAATAACTTTACCGATTACTGATATACAGCCTGTCTTTGTTTGCGTTAAATTTATCTAGTGCATGCTGTTCCGGCAGAAAAAGCCTAAAATAAGATTGAAAAAGGAAAATAAATGTTAGAAATGGAAATACCCAATGATTTCAATCTTACACTTATTTAATCTCAATGATTTAGTGATTTCAGTAATCTTTTAACAAAAAACAAAACAAAAGCAAATATCTAAACTTGAGAAAACAAACATTTTGATAGGAAACCCATAAACGAGAAACAAAATGAATCAAATCTAAACCCATTCAACCAAAAAAAAAAATAAAAAAACTCAATTAAATTAACATTTCATACCCAAATCTAAAAAATGGAAAGAAAAAAATCGGAGTTGGTTTCGACGATTGGGGTGGCAGATGTATTGCCTAACGGTTTCTTTCTGTGTGCTTACAGTTTCGGCGGAATAAGTCTGGCGAGCAACCCAAATTGTAGTAAATATAAATCATAGTTATCGCAAGATTTACGTTTTTACTTATAAAAATTTATAAAAAATCAAAAAACGAAGAAAGCAAAAAAGAAAACTCACTCTCTAACAGTGCATTGCCGGTTGAGGGAAGCAAGAATTTTGGTGGTCGAAGTCCGACGGTGGTACTGGCCTGAGATGTCTCTAACTCTGCCTCTTTCTCTATTTTTTTCTCTAGGTTTCATCGCCTCTAACTCTGCCTCTTTCTCTTTTTTTTTTTCTTTTTTTTTTTTGGGAAGCAGTTAGTTTCCTTTTATACCAAGAGGGCTCCCAAATAGTGTTTTAAATTAGTGAAAAACTATAATTTATCACTTTTAAACAGTGTTGTAGCTTTACCAGACAATGTAATTTATCGCTTTTTAACTTAAACGTGGCTAAATTTTAGATAGCCATTTTTCCTACATGATAGCACCTCCTTAATTGTAGAAATCAACTTTTTCTTAGCTTCTGTTATTATATATAGTATATGACATATATATATATATATATATATACACACTAGTATTATGTCCATGTGATGCACGACTTAATAAAAAATATATTGATAATCAGATTAAATTGAATAACAATTAAAATGAAAAAAAAAAAAAAAAGTTACATGGAAAATGTATATTATGTAAGTTCAAGTTTGGTATTCTTTTTTCAAAAACAAATATTTTAAAAACTATGGAAAAATGTAAAAATAGCATAACAATTATTAATGAAATCTCGGTGTGTGTGTGTGTGTGTGTGTGTGTGTGTGTGTGTGTGTGTGTGTGTGTAAAAGATAAAAACAAAAATATATATATATCTATTTTTTTAAAATCTACAAAATAATTGAATTTTGTATATTTGTCATTATATATAATATATCTAATTACAATGAACAATAAAAAATTTTATAATTTTTTAATAATTCCTATTTATTTATGAAGAGGGGATCATCCTAAAAGAATTAATTCAAAATTTAAGATTAAAAAAATAAATTTAATTTTTATTTCTTATTTCAATATTTAAATCATGTTTTTAGTCTTGATTTTATTCAAATGGTTATAAGTTGTATCCCACATTCTAACTTAATAATAAATAAAAATATAATACCATAACTTAATGTAACATTTAAACTTACTAATAAATAAATATAACACCCCAACTTAATGTAATGTTTGTAATTGTATTGTGCTTTAGCCTTTAAGTACACATATATTATTTTTTTTCCAAACAAAAAAAATAGATATTAATATTACACATGAAAAAATATTGAATTTAATAATTGAAACAATTGAAAATGAAATTAAGCCAAAATCCCAATTCATTAATGAAAAAATACACTAAAAGAGCCTAATTAAGGAAATGCCCCTCTTTTGAAACTCGATTTTCTAGAAATCGAGTTAAGCCCTATAGCGACGTTTTAAAGAGCCTATAACGACGTTTTAAGGAACCTATAGCAGCGTTTTGGAACTCGAGCTTCATGAAATTGAGTTATAGGTAAAAAAAAAAAAAAAAAAACTTGCATGGAACTCGAGCTCATGGAGGTTGAGTTACAAAACACTGCTATAGGTCCTTAAAACATCTCATAAGCTCCTTAAAATGTTGCTATAGGGCTCTAGATTTTTTTTTTTAACACAATTTTGAGAAAATCGAGTTTCAAAAGAGGGGCATTTCCCTAATTAGTTTGGGAAATGAGGCATTTGCCCATTTTCGCCGGCTTTGTTGATAACAAATGTAGTTGTAGTTGTAAATCAAATACTACTTTCTTTTGCTACTTGATTATTAGGAAAAAGATAACATAAAATGCATATTTATCCAAAAAAAGGAACTTAAAAAAATTAACAAAAATGAACATATGTTGATACGCAATAGTATTCAATTCTATCTTTTTCTTTTTTTAAAAAAAAAATTCTATCTTATTTGCTTTATTTTATGTATTTTTTTATTGATTGAAATTCTATCCTTATTTTTACGTAATTCTATCTTATTCATTTTAGGCTTTGCAAATAATATTTTAGATACACCAACCAACTAAATTTAATTTCTTTTTGAAATTTTAGAAAATACTTATTGTAAATTGCATGTTTTGTTATTTAATCCAAAGAAATTAATAAGAAGAAATATATTGTAAAAAATAAGGATTAGATGGATTACATGAAGAATTTAGATTGTAATCAAATTAAGATTTTTATCAACTTAGAAATTATAGGAGAAGAAAAATTGTCTATATTTTTTCTTAATATCTAAAAAACTAAAAAAAGTTCTGCAATTTAGTGAAGTCAATGGCACAACCACGACTTCTAAGTCTAACTTTTCTCATATAGTATACTAGTCACTAACTCGTGTTATGTGTTAGGACATATGTGAATCATGTTAAGAACATATGTCATATAGAATTGGCTAATCCTTTGATAAAACGCACTTTACTTGTAATTGAGTAAAATATGTTTAATACTATAAAGAACAAGAGTCCAAGTCTAGTATTAAAGCCATGAAGATTGGACTAAGAAGCAAGTGAAGAAAAGTTGTTCATTAAAGCTAGACAGATTCTCGATAGCTACCGATAGATAATATCTATCGACGATTAATGAATCTCCACAGATAGCTCAACAGATATATCTATTGAGGTCTTGGCAGATAGCTCGACAACTGTATCTATCAGGAATTACAAAATTTAGATATCCAGATCTGATTTTCGGCCCATGCTTACTTGTATGTGTTGGGTTTCTTTTCTCACAACCCTAGACATATATAAGGTTTATTTTAAAGGCCGTCACATAAGAGAATACAAGGAGAACACATGTAAAAGGTGACGAATGCCTTATTCTCTCTGAAAGAAGTTACTGCGTTTTTGCTCCTTAGGGTTTTGTAAGCAAGTGCTTCTTGATCTTCATTGTTAATGAAGTAAAAAACTTTGCAGTCAACAATCTTCTTCAAGTTGGTGTGTTAGTCACATACTGGGAGTCATGCATCATTGGTTAGTCACATACTAGGATCTGTGCAAAAGGGTGGCGTTCATATATTGAAGAGTTCAGAGATTCTGAAGTGGTAGAAGGTTTCTGCTATAAGTTCATATACGAAAATTGTAGAGTCTAGGGACAAAGGTTTTGTATTAGATCTGAAACTTCTCTTTACTATAGTAAATTACTTTTCAAGAAGGTTTCCCTCCAGGTTTTTTTTCTGTGAAACTAGTTTGTTTCATTAGTTTTCCCAAGTCATCATGTATTGTCTTATTTACTTTTCCACTATGCGTTATGTTGACATAATATTGATGTTAGTCATTTTAACAAGGTTTATTCATAAGAAATTTAATTAATAACTTGAGTTTAAAATTTGTTAATTATATCCACTGGGGTCTAAATTTCCCCACAAGTGGTATCAGAGAAGGTACACTTTGATTGGATCAATTTCCTAAGTGTGATCCTTGACCCTCGTTGTCATTGACAGGCCACAAATGCGTTGACCCCTTGTGATAACTTAGATTAATTAAATTAGCCCAGTTATTAATTAATCAAATTAACAGATAATATCACGTGGCAGCACAAACAAATCACCAAACTAAGATATGCAGCGGAAAATAAATAACACGGTGATTTGTTCACGAATGGGGAAAACCCTAAGGCAAAAACCCCACCGGGTGATTTAAGGTCACCACTCCCGAAACTCCACTATTATCACAACAAGCAGTTACAAGTAAGGAATCCCAGTACCTCACCAACCTACAGTTGAACTCTTACCCCAATACCCAATTGGACTTGTTCTGTAGTGACAATTTCTGCTTTTCAATGCACGGCTCCCAGTACGTGACTAACCAATTTGATGCGCGGATCCCAGTACGCGGCTTATTCCTTTGCACGAATCCCAATACGTGACTAACTCCACAGCAACCCTTTGATTGTTGTAGTTGATTTGCAGCAGCTTCACATAGAAACACCAATAAGATCTTCAATGTTGGTGCAAGAGACTTTGCTTGGTTACAAAACCCTAAGGCGTACAAGAAACGCAGCAAGAACTCTTTCTTCTGTAGGAGGAGGCTAGGGTTTCAAAAAGAAAACCTTATGAAGCTCTCTAGGGTTGGATTTTTCTTTTTCCACCTCCTTTAAATAGGAGCTTAATGGGCTCTCCTATTCCAAATAGGTTTACACAAACCTTGGGTTTTCCTAGTCCAATAAGAATTATACAAACTCATAAACAAATAGCCTTTTAGAATAAAAACGTTGCTGGCTATAATCTGAAACCCGTAAGCTCGATCGATCGGGACATCTGTCGAGCTTTAATGAATCTCGACAGATCGAGATTCTGTCGAGGAGGTATCGAGACCTGCAGTTTGCACTTTTTTGAGCAGTTCTTGAGTAATCTTCATGTCTTCAATTTAACCACTTGTAATGATCATCTTGAACCTACTTAGATTTACCCAAATACAAGTAACGTGCGTTTTGTCAAAGGATATGCCAATTACATAAAAATATGTCCCCAACAGTCATGAATCATGAACAATCACTTTTGATTCCCCCTTTATACGATGACACTAATTATGCATACTAGAAAGTTAGTATGAAAGTTTTTTTGCAGGGTCTAGGTGAAAATGGCAAGCTATTAAAGTTGGCTGGATTAAGCCAAAGGAAGCATCGGTGGATTCAGATGAAGCAACAATCAATGTGGTAAATTTCAACAGTAGGGCCTTGAATGCTTTGTTTTGTGGGGTGACCAATGAGGAATTCAAGAAAATATCATCCACGGAAGTTGATAAGGAAGCATAGACCATTCTTGAGACCACCTATGAAGGTACCAGGATAGTAAAGATTGTGAAGTTTCAAAGACTCATTAGTAGTTTTGAAGAAATTAGGATGGAGGAGGACGAGACCTTTGATGAGTTCTATGCTAAATTCAAGGATATTGTGAATTCTGCCTTTAACCTTGGAGAATCTATAGCAGAATCCAAAATGGTTAAAAAAATCCTTAAATCTGTACTTGAAAGATTCCGTTCCAAGACATTGCAATTGAAGAAGTCAAGGACATTGATCAAATTCCTTTGACTGAGCTTGTAGGGAACCTTCAAACCTATAAAATGGGATTAGGCTTAATGGGAAAAAGTGGAAAGAGAAGAAACTTGGCTCTTAAGGGTATAGAGGAAGGGAGTGATGACTCTGAAGATTAAGATAAATGTGAGGATGAAGATAAGGACTTAACCTTTATAGCTAATGAGATTATTAAGCTTCTGATGGAAAAATATATGTTTGTATCGCATACAAAACATATGCAGCGAAAAAAATAACAGATCTATTTCATTCATAAATGTTAACATGCATTATGTAAGTTTCAGAATATAGAACAAGAAAGTGTACCTTTGAGTGGTAAATTTCAAAACCAAAGATCAAAAGCACTTGGGAATACTTTCAATCTTCACTTCAATTCCATTAACGTCCAAGATGTGTGGTCTCTCAATTATTTTTCCAAAAGGAGAATGTCAAAGTGTCTAACACTTCTTACACCACTTCACAATAGTGTTCTTGTTGTCCTCTATAGAAAATTCTGTATATTTCTCCCTTTGTATCTAGCTCATTACCTAGTTGGGCTGGCCTTTTGGGACTTTCCAATTGGGCTTAAGTGTGTGGCTTGGAGTGGGACCAAAAGGGACCAATAAGACACTAGCTTCAATGGGCCTTGGGCTTTTTTGTCAACTCTTGACAAGTTCAAAGTTATCATTAACTATATTTAATACCACTATAATAATTTAATTGCACTCTAGGCCTTATTTATAAATTATATCCCAAGACTTTACTGTACATGCAACCCCTTCATAAAATATTCGTAGTAATACAAAGTCATGAAAGAAGACTACCGCTTTGTAGATTACTACATCTTAATTCTTTGAGTACCTAGTTTTAATCCTTTAAAATTATTCATCATATATTTATGAAATCCAATTCCATAAATATATACTTTAGTAACTCTTTACTAAAGTGGTTAGGCCTAACTCTCTTAATAAACATACCTATTAAATTTATATCTCAAGTGAATATTTTATATCTCCGTTAAGAGACTATGAATTCCATCTTAAGAATATATATTCCATCAACACTAAATGTGGTTGCTCAACATACTGAGGTTTTGACCGTAACTATAGATCTCACTCCTAATATATCAAAGCAACTTACACTTCATGATTAGGTCCATTATCCTCTTAGGATTACGAGTTCATATAAATATAAGTCATGAGTTTATTATTCATTTGACAGTCGTTAGAAGAATAATAAATTTTACAACGATCTAGTTCAATATGTCTGAACTCTTAAAATATATCAACATATCAACTAGAAATCTCCATTTCCATGATCAAGACAAATCATCTTAGTTGATATGTTATAGTCTTCGCAGATGAAATGCCCAATTTCATCACCGGCTATGAACTACACTTTTGAGTTTACAAAGAACTTGTGATTTATATCTTATGTGACTTTTCACAAAAATCACATGCTATGCATTTCATGGACTATATGATAATGTCCAAATATTCATATTACCATTATTTTAGTTAATAATAGAAAAACTTTATTAAATACAACATTAAGTCATACATAATGTTATACATAGCATCATACAATAGGATTTAAGAGTACTAATTCTAACAGCTTCTTCAATGCATATCATTCAAGCATTTAATGCTAGGTTGTTTTTATTGTTTTTTTTTTAAATGTGTTTTGCATTATTTTTCTTGGATTTGAAATCAAGGCTAGCCATATTATCTTTACATAACTTGTTTATATACTTTGTTTAGCATGTATGAGCTTATTTTATTGCACTTTACTACTTTGAGCTTTGTAATGCATGTTGTGTGGGAGATGTTTATAGTTTTTTTGATCATTTGAGCTTAATCTTGAAGTCACATGCTTTTGATTATTGGACTTGAAATTAATGACAAATGCATAAATAACCATCTCACCACTATTTACTAGTCAATCATGAACATCTTAGTGCATATCATAAGATTTAGTGTTCGAGAAAGTGTAGCACATACACAAAAAGAACATCAGGTGTAGCCTTGGATTAATGATAAAATTGGTGTGTACATTATTGGGCTATAATAAATTCACAATGAAAAAAAATTGGTGTGTACATTATCTTGACTATTCTAATAATTTCCAAATCAAATAAAATTGGTATGTATATTATGAAGCAAATCAAGAAACTTAAATGATTGCAAGCTTTTATTCTAGTAGATGTGAGAGTTATATGATGTAACTCCTTAAATGATAGTCTCTTTCAAATCTATGTGATGAATTTTGTAGAAATTGTAATTGATTACTATCTACATATCACCTCACATATATCTCAAGCTTTTGCTAGTTGCATCCACAACACAAGTTAGTCTTTATTAAACTTATTACATGATGTTGTGTTTGATCTTGTTGTGGCCATCCAAGATTGAGAACTCCTTGATTTTAATGCAAAATGTGTTTAAAGTTTGAGAATCGTGGAAAAATTGATTGAAAATCTTGTTTTTGCAAGATCTAGGTTAAATTCAAGGGTTTTTGAAAAACTTTTTATCTCATACTTATACATTTTATTCATAAAACTTTGTGCTTTGAGAGGTTTCTACATTATGTTGGGAAATTTAAACCCCGGTTGAAAGAATTAACAAGTTTTAAACCCAGTTGTTAATTAGATTTATTATGCATAAAACTTGTTAAAACAAACAAACATCAATATCATGTCAAATATAAGTACAGCGAAAAAGTAAATAAGACAAGATATAATGACCCAAGAAAACCAATGAAACCAACCAATTTCACAATAAAAAACCTGGGAGGAAACCTTCCCGAAAAGCAATTCACTATAGTAAAGAGAAGTTTCAGATCTAGTACAAAACCTTTGTCCCTAGACTCTACAATCCCCGTAGATGAACTCACAGCAGAAACCTTCAACCGCTTCAGAACCTCTGAACTCTTCAATATACGAACGCCACCCTTTGATGCACGAATCCCAGTACGTGACTCACTCCTTTGCATGAATCCCAGTACGTGACTCACTCACCAACCTGAGGAAGAAGAATGTTGGCTACAAAGTTCTTCACTTTGTTAGGACATATGTGGTTCAAGTCATTTCAAACATATGTCATTATTTTATATAATTGGCTTATCCTTTGACAAAACGCACTTTACTTGTAATTGGGTAGATTTAGGATGTGTTTAACGCTTCAAGAAGCTATGTTTCAAATATCAAGTGTTGAATTCATCAAGTCTGTCTAGGAAACAAGCTAGAAAGTGCAAGTTACTAAAGCTCGACACCTAGTCTCGACACATGCATCTATCGAGTTTTAGAAGCTGTTTCAGGCCCGAAGCTCAACAGTTTCTCGACAGATCCATGACACCTCTATCTGTTGAGATTTAAGGAAAACAGATTTTTAGTTCTGTTTTGATTCCAATTCGTGAATGTGTCTTTGGGATTTCTTTTCTCTTAACCCTAGACATATAAAAGGATTTTTTTACGGGCTGTCAAAGTGACACAAGTTACACAAGCATTGAGTAACTGTTGTTCATGCAATTTGTGACCTAAGACAAAGTTCATGCCCTAGTTCATCTCTTGTGATGAAGTTGTTGTGTAATGTGCACCGTAGGGTTTTGTAACCAAGCATCTTCTTGATCTTTATCGTATGGATGAATTAAAGAATTTTGCAGCCAAAAACTCTCTCTAATTGATGAATTGAAGTCGCGTACTGAGATCCACGCAATTGGTTATTCACGTACTTGGGAGCCGTGCATCAAAAGGAGAAAATGTCACTACAGAACAAGTTCGATTGGGTATTGGGGTAAGGGTTCAACTGTAGGTTGGTAAGGTACTTGGGATTCCTTGCTTGTAACCGCTTGTTGTGATAATAGTGGAGTTTCGGGAGTGGTGACCTTAAATCACCCGGTGGGGTTTTTGCAGTCAAGTTTTCCCCATTCGTAAATAAATCACCGTGTCATTTATTTTCTGCTGCGTACTTTAGTTATTGGTGATTTGTTTGTGCTGCAACGTGAATTTGTATGCTAACTTGATTAATTAAAAACTTGGGTAATTAATCAACTTAATTAATCACAATGGGTTAGTGCATTTGTGGCCTATCAAGTGGTATCAGAGCAGGCATACTCTGATTAGGGTATAATCCTTATGTGTGATCCATTGACCCCTATTTGTCATGGATAGCGGTCAGTCTCTTATTATACCTCCATTGTTTGATGGTATTGACTATGCATTCTAGAAAGTACGCATGAGAGCTTTCTTCCAGTCATTAGATGAGAAGGTGTGACAAGCTGTGGAGATAGGCTGGACCAAGCCTACAGAAGCCCCGGCCGATTAGGATGATGCCAAGATCAAGGCAACAAATTTCAACAGCAGAGCATTGAATGCCTTATTCAGTGCGGTCACTTATGAGGAGTTCAAGAAAATTTCCTCCAAGGAAACTGCTAAGGAAGCATAGACCATTCTCCAAACAACCTATAAGGGAACCAAGGATGTCAAGGACTCGAAGCTATAGAAGCTCACCACAAGCTTCGAAGAAATTAAGATAGAAGAGGATGAGTTATTTGATGAGTTCTATGCAAAGCTCAAAGACATAGTAAACTCAGCTTTCAATCTTGGGGAAATCATTCCTGAACCTAAGATAGTGAGAACAGTGCTCAGATTTCTGCCTGAGAGATTCCATGCTAATATCACGGCGATAGAGGAATCGAAGGATATTGATAAGATTCCTCTGACTGAGCTGGTTGGAAATTTTCAAACCTACGAGCTAGGGTTGACTAGAATGGGCAAGTCAAGCAAAAACAAGAGCATGGCACTAAAGGCCAAGAGCAGTGATACAGATGAGTCTTCAGACGATGAAGATTCTAAGATGAAGTCCTACATTACCAGGCAAAATAAGAAATTTATGAAGAATGCAAATGGAAAGGGCTTCAACAAGGACCGTAGGCAATCCAGTTCTTCTTAGTTCAAGAGCCTAGATAAAGGGAAGAAGGATACCAAAGATGGCAATCAGAACACTGTTCCCGCTGGACCGAAATGCTTCGGGTGTCAAGGCTTCGGACACATGAAACAAGAGTGTCCAACGTATCTCAAGAGCATTAAGAAGAGCAAAGCACTTGCTGCTACCTTGAGCGACACTGAGCCCGAGGATGATTCTAACAATGAAGATGATGGAATCTTGAATGCCTTCACTGCCACTGTTAATCCTACTGAAGGGATTAGTGAAGAAGTAGATGAAGAAAAGGAATTGGTGGATGCTAAGTTTGAGACTATGGATGATCAAGATGATATCCATACCGCTTATGAGAAACTGTACAAGCTTTCTGAGAAGCATGAGAAACTCTATAGGTTGGCCACCAAGAAGCTCAATGATGTGGAACTTGACCGTGAGGAGCTTTCCACTAAGGTTGATGAAGCAAATCAGATCATTGGGACACTGAGGTTCGAGAACAATTTCCTGGCTAAAAAGACCAAGAAGCTTGAAGTGGAGCTGTTTCAAGTTAGAGCACAATTGGAAAGGACATCAAGTGCAAAGCTGGACGAGATGCTAAGTGTTTAGAAGTCTGCTTCGGATCGTCTAGGATTAGGGTATGAATTCTCTTTCTCTAATACTCCTTCTACTAGTACTACTGTTTTTGTTCCTCCTGTTAATAACATTAAAATTGAGGATAAAGATGTTAAAACTGAATTAACAAGTGAGAACTTAAACAAGGGTAAGTCCATCCTAGGAGCACCCCCTAAGCTTGAGAAGAGGGAAACTAGAAACCCTAGGACGAAGAAGGCTATCTCTCAAAAGCTTAAACAGAAGAAGCAACATCTCTGTTATCATTGTGATGTTGCCGGTCATACTCGACCAAATTGCTACAAGTGGCTAGCCACTCAACAAAGCAATGGCATGATAGCATTTGGGAACCAGAATCAGCTTCAGACCTCTCTCGCTCCTCTTGGAGATATTCTTAAAGCCCTCATGTTCCTTTCGAACTTGAACGGTTTAAATTCTTCCTCCTCATCACCGGTTCAAGGTTGGCAAAAAGGAAAGGTTCGTCCAAGGTGTGGAAGGAAAAGGGTTCTAAGTGATTTTGTTCACTTCTTCTCTCTCACCGGTTTATGCATTGTTTTGCTTTCTTTAACATGTTTTTGTTTGTGAGTTTTCAATTTTGTGTTTTATTTTTTGCTTTTCTGATAAAAATAAAAAAAAAATTTTGAAAAATACAAAAACAGTCTGTGTTTGTGTACATTTGTTGTTGTGAACCTTAAAATGGCCATTGAAACAAAGTTTTTTAAACTTTGTATCTTGTGTAGCTTAGATGAGTATTCTTATACTTAACACTCGTATCACTCTTTTTGACGGGTAGGACTAGAAAATCCTAAGAGAAAGGCATAAATGACCATCTCACCACTGTTATCCGCCAATCATGAAATGACATCTGTATGCTTCAGCATAGCAAAAATGCAATGTCAAAAGCTTAACATAATTGGGTATTTCTTTTCTTCTCTTATATGCCCATGCATGATATGCTTAATAAAAGAAAATATGCAAAGAAATAAAAAACAAAAAGATCAAAATGCTTTAAAAATATGATTACAAGCATATTTTCTAGGAGATGTGGGAGTTATAGGATGAACCTCGAAGGTGATAGTCCCCATCAAGCAGTTATGATTGTGTGTGAATTAAAATGATTTTCTCATATCTCAAATTGTCATAACATTGAGACACTTATGCAATCTTGTGATGTTTTCACACACAACACGCAATATTCTTTACTATTCTTGATACATGTGCAGGTACAATGTGATTTGGTCATCACAAGGTTTACATGCGTTAATGTATACTCACTAAACTGTCATAACTCATTTTTGAAATATAAAATTGGTTAGACTTGTTTAGTGTATGTGTGCGTTTTGGGATCCATATGCTTTAAATTATTATTGAGAGATGATTTTGGGAGCTTAATGTGTTGCTTGGATCATTGGTTGAGTTGCATGCATGATTGCATTTATGTCTATGTTTTTCTTCTCTTGAAAATCTACTTTTTAAGGCAAGCTCGACACCTCCTCGATACCTTCTCAACACCTAGCTATCTGTTGAGCTTCTTAGCTTTTTCTTATCGCAGTCTCGACACATTCTCGACACCTGATGGATCGATCAAGGAACTTTCTGTCTACTCGATAGCTTCTCAACAACTTCTTGATCGATCGAGATTCTTTTGTGTTTGATCTTCCTTTCTTGACACCTATTCTCGATAACTGTATCTGTCGAATTTCATTTTCTCGATACCTATCTCGATAGCTGTCTCGACACCTCTCGATACCTTTATCTGTAGAGAATTACTGAAGGTCCATATATTGGTTTCTTGTGATTTTTCTCTCATTTCGCTCGATCTCTCTCTCGATACTTTGCTGTTCTCACTCCCAAAACCTTTCTCACTCACTCCAAACCCCTTCCTAAGGATTCTTCAAGCTTTACTCAAGATCTTCCTCACTTGGTAAGCTTCAATCCTTTCATTCTTCATACATTTCATGTTTTAAAACCTAAGTTTTGGGGTTTTTGAAAACTTTTGGGGTTTTTCAAAATTGATAAGTGTTTATTGAAATTTTTGGGTTGGTTTTATAGATTTGATCTTTAAAACTACATGCATTGCATCACATTAGCATTCTAACTATATTTTCATGCATTTAGATGTGTGTTTTCTGCTTGTGTGCTACCAGGATTGGATTGGGCTAAGCCTATGATGTTTATTATGTTGCATGTCACATGTTCATGCATTTCCTATGCGTAAGTTCTTTCTTTTCAATATACTCATCCTATATTGAATTGTTTTGGGATTTTTCTATGTGTTTCTCTCTTTCTCTCTTTCTCTATGTTTGCGTTAGTAGTGTCTATGGCACCTAAGCGTAAATCTATTTCATCCCAAAACCCTCTACGTGCTCGAGGATCTTCTTCTTCTGATTCCACTCCTATGTCTGTCCAGTTCCGTGATGAGAAAGCCCAACAGGACTTCTCGGAGAACTTTTCTAAACGAGGTGTTTATTCGGAACGCCAAGTTATCCTGGCAGATTTTGCTGACACTGACCTACTCGATGTTATTCACAGTCGGGCTTGGGAGTCACTGTATAACGTCTCGGTCACTTGTTCTCTCGTGTTGATACAATATTTTTACTCCAACATCCACGGGATAGATTCTTCAATACCTCTCTTTCACTCTCGCGTTCGAGGTACGCCCTTTACTATCACTCCGGAGCTGGTCTCCGAGGTTCTTCATGTCCCGAGGGTGGATCATCCTAATTACCCCGGATGTGAGCGTCTATAGACTGTGTCCAAAGACGAGATGATCTCTGCATTCTATGAACACCCCTCTGTTTGGGGAGATTATCTGTACACACCATGTGGGCCTTTTGCTAAAGGTCCTCATTTCCTTAACATGGTGATGACATTTATTTTGCACCCACTCTCTCACTACAACTCTATCACAGAGCCTTGTACTCGATTTTTGTTGTCTCTTCTAGAGCATCTTACTATAGACTTCCCTTCACACTTCATCTTCTCTATCATAGATGTCTATAGAGATACGGCTACCCGTGATAAGCTCATTTTCCCTTCCGCTATCATGAGGATTCTTCGCTATTTTTCCATGCCCTTTCCATCGTCCGACCATTTTCATGTCATGTCTGCCATAGACACGGCTACCGTAAAACGTAGTGAGGCACAGTTTAGGTCGCGACAGTCGGATTCTACAGCTCCTTCCTCCTGTCTAGCTCCATCCAGATCTGCTCGAGCGACTTTTGCTCCTTTCTCTTCCTCGAGCAACGTCACTCTTGGAGACATCATGGCGCATCTTCAGCGCATGGATACTCGCCTCAATACACTCTCTACGGAGTTGTATCAAGTGAACGTTCGTGTTGGTCGCATTGCTAGGCGACAGGCGACCTTAGGCGGCTTTGCTTCTGAGACCTCTCCTCCATCTCCTCGTGTAGCTTCTGAGGCTGAGGATGATAACGGTGATGACGATGATGCTTTAGATGATGATGATGGAGATGCGAGCTCTTCAGATGAGATGTCTACTTGACACTCTACCCTTTGTTACTCGTGACAAAAAGGGGGAGTAGTTTTGGTTATGAGAGTAGTCATACTTAGGGGGAGAGCTTGTATAGGACATTTTTTATAGGAGGAGTGTTGATATGAGGGATGTAGTGAGGATTACATGTATTTCTTTTCTTTTCTCT
The DNA here is from genome assembly GCA_032878915.1 of Castanopsis chinensis. Classification (NCBI taxonomy): domain Eukaryota; kingdom Viridiplantae; phylum Streptophyta; class Magnoliopsida; order Fagales; family Fagaceae; genus Castanopsis; species Castanopsis chinensis. Next base: position 6,903,462 of record JAVQMG010000106.1, read on the forward strand.
TTTTTAGAGATACATTGATCATGTACCTCGGTCTTGTGACCATTTATTGGCATACATTGTGCTCACTTCTTGATATATATATATATATATATATATATATGTTGATGTATGTTTCTTTCACCTATCTTTCCATGTGTTGTTTCTTTTCTGTCTTTATACACATGTTTCTTTTACTTGTATGCAATCTATTATTTCTATTTCATACAAAGATGCCTTGATGTGTTTTATTTAAAAGTGTTTCAGAAATACAGGTTGTCAAAGTCTACTTGCCATAAACTCTCTTCTTACAAAGTTTTTCAAGATTTTGTTTTAGGATAGATTTTATTGTATTCAACAAGTGAATATGAGTTGAGTGATTTATGACTTCTCTCATATCTTCATTTGTTTGTTATGGTTTTGTCACGGATTGCCAAAGGGGGAGATTGTTAAGACATATGTGGCTCAAATGATTTCAAACATATGTCATTATTTTATATAATTGACTTATCCTTTGACAAAACGCACTTTACTTGTAATTGGGTAGATTTAGGATGTATTTAACGCTTCAAAAAATTGTGTTTCAAAGATCAAGTGTTGAAGTCATCAAGTCTGTCCAAGAAACAAACTGGAAAGTGGAAGTTACTAAAGCTCGACACCTAGTCTCGACATATGCATCTATCGAGCTTTAGAAGCTGTTTCAGCCCCGAGGCTCAACAGCTTCTCTACAGATCCTCGACACCTCTATCTGTCGAGATTTAAGGAAAACAAATTTTCAGTTCTGTTTTGATTCCAATTCGTGAATGTGTCTTTGGGACTTCTTTTTTCCTAACCCTAAACATATAAAAGGATTGTTTTAAGGGCCGTCAAAGTGACGCAAGTTACACAAGCATTGAGTAATTGTTGTTCATGCAATTTGTGACCTAAGACAAAGTTCATGCCCTAGTTCATCTCTTATGAAGAAGTTGCGGTATAATATGCACCGTAGGATTTTGTAACCAAGCATCTTCTTGATCTTCATCATGTGGATGAATTGAAGAACTTTGTAACTAACAACTCTCTCTCTAGTTGGTGAATTGAAGTCGCATATTGGGATCCGCGCAATTGGTTAATCACGTACTTGGGAGCCGTACATCAAAAGGAGAAACTGTCACTACAGAACAAGTCTGATTGGGTATTGGGGTAAGGGTTCAACTATAGGTTGGTAAGGTACTTGGGATTCCTTGCTTGTAACCGCTTATTGTGATAATAGTGAAATTTCGGGAGTGGTGACCTTAAATCACCCGGTGGGGTTTTTGCCGTCAGGTTTTTGCCGTCAGGTTTTTGCCATTCGTAAACAAATCACCATGTCATTTATTTTCCGCTGCGTACTTTAGTTATTGGTGATTTGTTTGTGCTGCCACATGAATTTGTATGTTAACTTGATTAATTAAAAACTTGGGTAATTAATCAACTTAATTAATTACAAGGGGTCAACGCATTTGTGGCCTATCACACTTCATCAACAATGAAGATCAAGAAGCACTTGGTTACAAAACCCTAAGGCGCAAAAACGCAGTAGCTTCTTTTAGAGAGAATAAGGTTTCAGTCACCTTTTGCATGTGTTCTCCTTGTATTCTCTTATGTGACTGCCTAAAAAATAAGCCTTATATATGTCTAGGGTTGTGAGAAAAGAAACCCTACACAAATACAAAAGCCTGGCCCAAAGATCAGATTTGAAAATCTGAATTCCCGTAACCTCGATAGATACCTCAATCGATCGAGCAGCTGTCGAGCTTCATTAAACCTCGTTAGATAGAGGTATTGAGCAGTTGTCGAGTAGCTGTCCACTGGTGTCCGCACATATCCAGCTATCTGTCCAGCTTTAGTAAACACCTTTTCTTCATTTGTTTCTTGGTCCAATCTTAATGGCTTTAATACTAGACTTGAACAACATGTTCTTTGAAGTATTAAACACATCCTAGATCTACCCAAATACAAGTAAAGTATGTTTTGTCAAAGGATTAGCCAACTACATAAAATATGTCCTTAACAATCTCCCCCTTTGGCAATCTGTGACAAAACCACAACAAACAAATGAACATATGAGAAAAGTTATAAATCACTTAACTCATACTAACTTGTTGAATACAATAAAATCTACCTTAACACAAACTCTTGAAAAACTTTGCAGGAAGAGAGTTCAGGGGATGGAAGACTTTGACAACTTGTACTTCTGAAACACTTTAAACAAAACACATCAAGACATCTTTGTGTGAAGCAGAAATAATAGATTTCATACAAATAAAGAAACATGTGTATAAAGATAGAAAAGAAACAACACATGTAGAGATAGGTAAAGAAAACATACATCATCATATATATATATATATCACTTAATAAATACCACATTATATGTAAAAAAATGGTCACAAGACTTCGGTACATGAACAAGGAGGTAAACATTTCCCCTAACAAGATGAAACACAAATCCCCCTTACAAGGGCATATATTTCTCCCCCTAACTTGTAGAATCTTAAAGAAAGAAACCACAAATTCTCCAATTTCTCTCCCTTTTTGTCACGATTGACAGAGGGTACAGGAAGCTACAAAGCTTTTCCTAAGAAACATAAAGATGATCAAGGATGATCAAGGGGACATAAAGAATCCATCAAAAAATACATGAATGTAATGAAACAAGATGCTATGGATAATAAGATAAGAGAAACATGCAAAATAAAGAAAAATGAAATGCATGCAAGGATATCTTGATCGATCGGGAGGTGTCGAGAAGCTATCGAGACAACCTCGATGGATCGAAAAGGTGTCGAGGATCTATCGAACAAACAGAAGATATCTTGATCGATCCACCTAGCTATTGAGAGGTGTCGAGATTGCGATAAAAAATCAATTGAAGATCTCGACAGATAGCTAGGTATCGAGAAGTGTCGAAAAGGTGTCGAGATGCTTTAAAAACAGTTTTTCAATGAGGAAAAAACACAGATATGAATGCAATTAAGCATGCAAGTCAACCAAAGATCCAAACAATATATTAACCTCTCAAAAACATCTCTTAACAAGAAAAATGTCATGCATTTTGATCCAAAACACACACACACTAAAAAAGTCTAACTAATTTTATATTTCAAAAACAAGTTAGGACAGTTTAGTGAGCATACATCAACGCATGTAAACCTTGTGATGGTCAAATCATATTGTACCTGCACATGTATCAAGAGTAGCAAAGAATATTGCGTGTTGTGTGTGAAAAACATCACAAGATTGCATAAGTGTCTAAAAGTTATGACGATTTGAAATATGAGAAAATCACTTTAGCTTATACACAATCATAACTGTTTGATGGGGATTATCACCTTCGAGGTACATCCTATAACTCCCACATCTCCTAGAAAACGCGCTTGCAATCATATTTTAAAGCATTTTGCTCTTTTTACTTTTTATTTTCTTTGCATATTTTCTTTTATTAAGCATATCATGCAAAGGAATATAAGAGAGAGAAAAGAAATATCCAATTATGTTAAGCTTTTTGACATTGCATTTTTACTATGCTGAAGCATACATATGTCATTTTATAATTGGCGAGTAACAATGGTGAGATGGTTATTTATCCTTTCTCTTAGGATTTTCTAGTCCTACCCGTCAGAAAGAGTGATACGAGTGTTAAGTACAAGAGATCACTTAACCTTACTCATCACAAACAAAGAGCCACAAAGCTCACTTGCTTAGTTTGTGTATAAGAATGCTCATCTAAGGTACAAGAGATACAAAGTTTAGAAAACTCTGTTTCAATGGCCACTTTAAGGTTCATAAGAACTAATGTACACTAACACACTATTTTTGTATTTTTCTAATTTTTTCATTTTTTTATTTTGAAAACAAAACAAAATAAAAACAAAACAAAATAAAAACTAAACAACCAAACAAAAACAGGCAAACAATCATAAAAGCATGAAAGAAAGATGCATATGCATGAGAGCATGATAGAAAGGTGCAGATGCATGAAAGCATGATTCCAAAAGCAAATAAGAAATCAAGAAAAGAGAATCCTACTTTAGATAGAAAGAATTAAAGCAGAAGACAAACAGAAAAGACAATTAAGTCTTAGGCTCCTTTCTCACCCACACAGCACGAGTCTTTGGCCGTGAAGGTGAAAAGGCACGTGTCCTTGTACGTCTACTAAAGGACATGGAAGAATTAAAATTTTTCAGAAATTGACTTAAAAAGCTCAAGGCTTTTAATAACTCTCCAAACAAAGGTTTAGGTCCTTGAGAGGAAACCTATGACCGTTTAGACAATTGCTTATGAGGATACAACTTAAAGCAATTAGGATGAATGTGTCCAGAAACACCACAATGGTGACAAATATGAGGTCTAACAAAGGATTTAGAATTAGCCAAAACAGTTTTGGATTTCATACCTTTATTGCCTTTCTCAAATTGAGGCAGAATGACAACCCTTAATCCAAAAGCTGTGGAAGAGGAGGGGCTGGAGGAGACAGTATAGCCTAAGCCAGTCTTATCAGAACTAGGCTTTTAAGCACTCTCCACAATCACCTTATCGGTTGAAGTAGCAAAGGCCATAACGTGACTACATTCATCCACATACTCATCAGAAGAGTCATTCTCAGTGTCACTCCAAGTAGCAACCAACCCTTTATCTTCTAACTTCTTGGCCTTTTCTTTCATAAGGTAGTTTGGGCACTCTATCCTCATATGACCAAAACCCTTGCACTCATGGCATTGGATGAGGGGTTTCTCATTCTTACCCTTCCTAGAGGATTTAGATTTCCTAGGAGGTTTGCCCTTATCCTTTTTCCTAAACTGAAGAAGTTTGATAATCTCATTAGTTATGAAGGTTAGATCCTCATCCTCATCATCATCTTCATCTTCATCTTCATCTTCATCTTTAGAGTCCTCAATCTCTTCCTCTATACCCTTAAGAGCCAAATTTTTACTCTTTCTACCTTTTTCCATTAAGCCTAATCCCATCTCATAGGTTTGAAGGTTCCCTACAAGCTCAGTGAAAGGAATTTGATCAAGCTTTTATTTTAAGAGATGTGAGAGTTATGTGATGTAACTCCTTAAGTGATACTCTCTTTCAAATCTATGTGATGAATCTTGTAGAAATTGTGATTGATTACTATCTACATATCACCTCACATGTATCTCAAACTTTTGCTAGTTGCACCCATAACAGAAGTTAGACTTTGTTAAACTGATTACATGATATTGTGTGTGATCTTGTTGTGGCCATCCAAGATTGAGAACTTCTTGATTTTAATGCAAAATGTGTTTAAAGTTTGAGAATCGAGGACAAATTGATTAAAAATCTTGTTTTGGAAGATTTAGGTTAAATTCAAGGGTTTTTGAAAAACTTTTTATCTCATACTCATGCATTTTATTCATAAAACTTTGTACTTTGAGGGGTTTCTGCATTATATTGGGAAATTTAGACCCCGGTTGAAAGAATTAACAAGTTTTAAACCCAGTTGTTAATTAGATTTATTATGCATAAAACTTGTTAAAACAAACAAACATCAATATCATGTCAAATATAAGTGCAACGAAAAAGTAAATAAGACAAGATATGATGACCCAAGAAAACCAATGAAACCAACCAATTTCATAGTAAAAAACCTGAGGGGGAAACCTTCCCGAAAAGCAATTCACTATAGTAAAGAGAAGTTTCAGATCTAATACAAAACCTTTGTCCCTAGACTCTACAATCCCCGTAGATGAACTCACAGCAGAAACCTTCTACCGCTTCAGAACCTCTGAACTCTTCAATATATGAACGCCACCCTTTGATGCACAAATCCCAGTACGTGACTCACTCCTTTGCACGAATCCCAGTATGTGACTCACTCACCAACTTGAGGAAGAAGAATGTTGGCTGCAAAGTTCTTCACTTCATCAACAATAAAGATCAAGAAGCACTTGGTTACAAAACCCTAAGGTGCAAAAACACAGTAGCTTCTTTTAGAGAGAATAAGGCTTCGATCACCTTTTACATGTGTTCTCCTTGTATTCTCTTATGTGACGGCCTCAAAAATAAGCCTTATATATGTCTAGGGTTGTGAGAAAAGAAACCCTACACAAATACAAAAGCCTGGCCTAAAAATCAGATCTGGAAATCTGAATTCCCGTAACCTCGATAGATACCTCGATCGATCGAGCAACTGTCGGGCTTCATTAAATCTTGATAGATAGAGGTATCGAGCAGCTATCGAGTAGCTGTCCATAGGTGTCCACAAGTGTCCGCAGGCGTCCAACTATCTGTCCAGCTTTAGTAAACACCTTTTCTTCACTTGTTTCTTGGTCCAATCTTCATGGCTTTAATACTAGACTTGAACAACATGTTCTTTGAAGTATTAAACATATCCTAGATCTACCCAAATACAAGTAAAGTGTGTTTTGTCAAAAAATTAGTTAACTACATAAAATATGTCCTTAACACATTAAATTGCTATGTTTTTCAAAAATTTGATTTTTTTAGATTTTTGATCGATCGAATCTGTTGCTCGACGATTGAAATTGCGACTGAAAATTTGGTTTGAATCTGCTTGGCTTGATCGCTGCCCAATTGATGCTGGATCAATCAAATGTGATTTTCGATCAATCGAATCTATTTTTCGACTGATCGAAAATTGTAACGTCAGTTTTTTAAAACATAAGATCTTCATGTGTTCTTCACTTTTCAAAAATTTTTCTCTTTCTCTTCGACCGGACCAGATTCAAAGACAAATTTTTTTTTTGTCATTTTCCCTCAATCTTTCTCAAAGGTTTTTGTTGCCTAGCACCGGCAAGACTATTTTGCACTTTCTTTTTGGTTTAATCTCATTTTTTCATGCAGTTAAGTGAAAATTTTGAACCTATAGAAATTTGGGGTTTTTGGTGTTTTTGATGATTTCTTTCAAAATTGATCAATGGGTTTTTGTTGTTGGTTGATATTAACATGTTCTTCATAGTTTAATTTGATCAATTTGATGAATTGGGAAAAGTTGAAATTTCTAGGGCTTGAAACTACCTGAATTGGATATTTTGTTCAATTGAGCATAAATTGATGAAATTGGCTTATGCGATTGATTCATTTTGTCATTATATACTGTTATTTAACTTGTGTAATGATAAATTGATCAATTTGTTGGGATTTTTGAAAGTGGGTTTTGAAAATTTGGGGTTTCTAATATAAACTCTATGTTCAAGCCAAATTCTGTGTATATTTTTAGTAAAATTGAACTATTTTCACTGCATTAGAACATGCATCATATGTTAATATAGTTAATGCATCATATAGTTTTTTTTTTTAATATCTTGTTTTTTGTTCTAACTGTATCTGATGCAATCTGCCCTTGGTTTTTTTTTTTTTTTCTTTTTTGTCTCTTTTGTCTCTTTTCTGTCTATCCTTTCTAATCTTTAAAATCATGGCTAGGAAGACTAGATGTGTGAGTGAGAAAAACCAAGAGATGTGTGAGAAGCTAAGCCTTCTTAAATCTGTGTAGGCTGAAAGGAAAGTTGTTTTGGATGAGCTTGACTCAGAGATTATGAGAAATTTTGAGCGTAGGGGCTGGTTGCCTTTGATGGATATTGATCATCCTCTTCTGGCCACCTTGATCAAAGAGTTCTGCTTGAACCTCTTTGTCCACTCCACTGCTTCCAACACTCAATTTGTGAAGAATTGGATACGGGGTGAAGAGTATGTCATTACTTCTTTGGTAGTGGCCTCTGCTCTTAGGGTGCCTACCGTCCAGCATCTTGTTTATCCATACAATGAGTCTCCTTCCCTTGATGAAATTATGTCATATCTGACACGTACTTCCATTCAGTGGGATACTGATCCTCAAATCACTACTTATGAGTTGACTGAGATTCATTATCTGTTTTTTTGGATTTCTTGCCGTTCTATTTGGCCCATCTCACATTTGCACATTATTCCTATTGTAAGATGTGAATTTTTGTATGCCCTTGTCACAAATGCTCCTATAAGTTTTCCTCATCTTTTCATTTAGTATTTGGTAGAGGTTCATAAGAGTAGTTCTTCTGCTCATACTTTTTTCTTTCTGGTTTTTATTCATCGGATTTTATTACATTTAGGTTTAGATGAGTTTCTTACTTCTGAGCCCGTACATATTATAGCTCCTATAGGTGCTACATTTCTTAGGCAGAAGGCTGCTCATATGCGAGCTAGCTCTAAACGCCCTAGAGTTGAGTCTTCTTCAGGCGTTACTCCTCCTTCTCTTCCTTCTCCTTCTTCTTCAAGTGATCCTGCTGCTAATACATTTGTTGATCAAACTGCTGCAGCTGTTGATCCTCCACCTTCTACTTCAGATGATTCGAGCATTCGTCGTATGTTGGACACTATCATGACCGTTTAGGCGACTCATGGTCAACATTTGGTGGATGTACTCACAGTGCTTCAGTCTTTACATGCAGAGTTGGCGAGTTTTCAGCGGTCGCCTCCACCACCTCCTTTTGATGATGAGTCTTGATTGCCCTTTGGCAATTTGTCACAAAAAGGGGGAGTACATATGGATGGAGATAGGGGGAGATTTTCCTGTTTTGGAGCTTTAGATTGTATCTAGGTGCTTCATTTTCTACTTTTTTTTTTTTTGGCTCATGATGTATTTATTTTGTTGTCTTTCCTTTTTATGAGTTGTATATGATAGGAAGAGATATTATGTTTTTAGTTCTGTTTCTTGTTTCACATTGCGCTACATTGGCTATTGATTTATATTATGAGGTTATTCATGATATATATTTTTTATTTATATTATGTGAAATCAAGAATTTATTTGGTTTTACTTGTATCTTCCACACATGCGTTTATGTGTTTGTTGAGTGTTTCAAGAATACACAAGTTGATTCAGTCGTGCTGCTGTCTACACTTGCAAATAATAGATAGTGGTTAGGTTGAATTGTGTTTGGTTGGGCTGTTTATGTAACTTTGAGCATTGTCTTTATTTTGTGTTTTGTCACAGATTTCCAAAGGGAGAGTTTGTTAGGTTCTAAGGATTTAGGATCTAAAGGTTTTAAAACTTTAATGTGTATATGTTGGCAAACTATGATCAAAACATTTAGTCTAGATTTAGGTTGCTCAAAGTATGTTTAATGTAAAGTTGGAATCAAGTAATTGTAGAAAATTACTATTCACTTTCTGCAAGGCTCAATCGATTGAAAATTAGACTCGATCAATCAAAGCTCGTGCATATTTTTTTCTACAGAATTTTCCAACTCAGCCCAAGCCTGTTTGACACATAGGGTTTTATGCTTTGCCCTAAGTATAAAAGGATAAACTCTAGCCATGTTTTTATGCTGTTGTTTATGCTATGTTTGTGAATCTCTTGTGAGATCTAGAGGTGTTTGCCTTCATACATACTTAGGATTATCAAGATCAAGATTGATGTCAAGAGCTTGGTGATCGTTTCAGTTGCTACATAAAGAACTTAAAGAAATACAAGTGGTATACTTGTGGATACTATGGATCTGAGAAAGAAGTAGTCCGTGGACTCGGAGCTGTCACGTGGTCATGGTAGTAAGTTTTCTACTCGAGGTAACAATAGGATGTTAGTAGTTTAAATCACTATTGTAAAACTTCAATTCTTTCATAGTGTATCTGTTTTACCTTAAAGATAGCTAGGTTAAATCCTCCCCAGGCTTTTTATCAGTTTGGTTTTTTTGGGTTATCATATCGATGTGTGTTATTTATTTTTTCGCACTGCTTTGCATGATATGATTTACATGTATTAACCTAGATTTGAATAATAGACCTAAGTATTCACTTAGTTAGTTAATTAGGTTAAACAACTTGTGTTGAACCTCATGTTTGTCACCATTGTGGTGTTTCTAGACACATTCATCTTAATTTCTATAAGTTGTATCCTCAAAAGCAAGTGTCCAAACGGTCTCAGGTTTCCTCTCAAGGAACTACACCTTTGTTTGAAGAGTTATTAAAAGTTTTGAGCTTTTTAACTCAATTTCAAGAGAATTCTAATTCTTCTATGTCCTTTAGTAGACAAACTAGTAGACACACTAGGATACGTGCCTTTTCATCTTCACGGCCAAAGACTCGTGTGGGTGAGACAGGACCCTAAGACTTAATTGTCTTTTCTATTTGTCCTCTACTTTAATTCTTTCTATCTAAAGTAGGACTCTCTTTTCTTGATTTCTTATCTGATTTTGGAATCATATTTTCATGTATTTGCATCTTGTTTTATGCTATGCTTTGTTTAACATGTTTTTGTTTGCTTGTTTTCAGTTTTTGCTTTATTTTGGTTCTCATAAATTAAAAAAAAAAATTGAAAAACCAGAAAAAATACAAAAACAGTGTGTATTTTGTGTACATTGGTATTTGTGTACCTTGGATGGCCATTGAAACAAAGTTTTCTAAACTTCGTATATTGTGTAGCTTAGATGAGCATCTCTATGCACAACTAAGCAAGTGAGCTTTGTGGCTCGTGTTTGTGATGAGTAAGATTAAGTAATCTCTTTTACTTAACACTTGTATTACTCTTTTTGATAGGAAGAACTAGAAAATCCTAAGAGAAAGGCATAAATAACCATATCGCTACTGTTGCCTGCCAATCATGATATGACATCTGTATGTTTCAGTATGGCAAAAGTGCAATATCAAAAGCTTAACATCATTGAGTATTTCTTTTCTCTCTTTTATATGCTCATACATGGTATGCTTAAAAGAAAAATATGCAAAAAAAAAGAAAAGAAAAAAGAATCAAAATGCTTTCTATTTGATTGCGAGTGTGTCTTCTAGGAGATGTGGGAGTTATAGGATGTACCTCAAAGGTGGTAGTCTCTATCAAGCAGTTATGAGTGTGTGTGAGTTAAATTGATTTTCTCATATCTCAAATCGTCATAACTTGTAGACATTTATGCAATCTTGCGATGTTTTTCACACACAAGATGCAAATTTTTTGCTACTTTTGATACATGTGCAGGTACAACATGATTTGGCCATCACAAGGAATACATTTGCTAATGTATGCTCACTAAACTGTTTTGACTTGTTTTTGAAATATAAAATTAGTTAGACTTATTGTGTGTGTGTTTGGATCTTAAATGCTTTACATTCTTCTTGTTGAGATGTTTTGTGAGCTTAAAATGTTGATTGGATCCTTATATGAGTAGAATACTTGATTGCATTCATGTCTGTGCTTTTCTCTTCTTTGAAAAAGTATTTTTGAGCAATCTCGACAGCTTCTCAATACCTCTCGACAGCTAAGGTATCTATCGAGCCTCTTGACCTTCCTTTCTCGACAGATGTTATCACAATTTTGATCCATCGAAGTATTTGAGAATTTTTCTTGATAGCTTCTCAACAAATTCTCAATCTATCGAGAAAGTTTCTATCTGCTCAATAGCTATTTGATCTATCGAGGTTGGCTTCTTTTTGATAGCTACTTGACAGCTTCTCGAGATACACTTGCATGCATTTTTTTCACATGTTTTGCATTTTTCTTTTATCTTGTCATTCATTATATTCATGCATTTATATGGATTCCTTGTGCCCCCTTGATCATCTTTATATTTCTTAGGTGAAGCTCTATAGCTTCTTGTACCGATGTCAATAATAACAAAAAGGGGGAGAATATGTGGTTTCTTTTTAAGATTCTACATGCTAGGAGTTAGGGGGAGTTGTGCTTCATCTTATTAGGGGGAGTGTTTACCTCCTTGTTGTCGTAGGAGCTTCTTTTAGCTTCTTGTACACCGGTCTTGTGACCATTGTTACATACATTGTGCTTATCTTTTATATATATATATATATATATATATATATAATGATATATATATATATATAATGATATATGTCTTCTTCACCTATCTCTACGTGTGTTGTTTCTTTTCTTTCTTTATACACATGTTTCTTATTATATGCAATCTTTTAATTTCAGTTTCACACTAAGATGCCATAATGAGTTTTGTTTAAAGTGTTTCAGAAATACAGGTTGTCAAAGTCTTTCTTGCCATGAACTCTCATCTTGCAAAGTTTTTTCAAGATTTTGTGTTAGGATAGATTTTATTATATTCAACAAGTGAGTATAAGTTGAGTGATTTATGACTTCTCTCATATTTCAATTTTTTTGTTGTGATTTTGTCACAAATTGCCAAAGGGGGAGATTGTTAGAATATATGTGAATTATGTCAAGAACATATGTCATATATAATTGACTAATTCTTTGATGAAACACACTTTGCTTGTAATTGGGTAGATCTAGGATGTGCTTAATACTTCAAAGAACATGAGTTCAAATCTAGTATTAAACCCATGAAGATTGGACCAAGAAACAAGTGAAGAAAATGTTGAATATTATCATCATCATTCAACACAACAAATGAACATATAAGAGAAGTCATAAATCACTCAACTCATGCTCACTTGTTGCATACAATAAAATCTATCCTAACATAAACTCTTGAAAAGCTTTGCATGAAGAGAGTTCATGACAAGTAGACATGACAACCTGTATTTCTGAAACACTTAAAACAAAACACATCAAGGCATCTTTGTGTGAAGCGGAAATAATAGATTGCATACAAATAAAGAAACACGTGTATAAAGAGATCAAAGAAACAACACATGTAGAAATAGGTGAAGAAAACATACATCATCACACACACACACACACACACACACACACACATATATATATATATCAAGGATAAGCACAATATATGTAAACATGGTCACAAGACCTAAGGTACAAGAAGAAAAAGTTAAAAGTAACTCCTACAACAACAAGGAGGTAAACACTCCCCCTAACAAGATGAATCACATCTCCCCCTTACAAGGGCATGTATTTCTCCCCTTAACATATAGAATCTTTAAAAAGAAACCACATATTTCCATAATTTCTCCCCCATTTTGTCATGATTGACAAAGGGTACAAGAAGCTATAAAACTTTACTCGAGAAACATAAAGATGATCAAGGGGGCACAAAGAATCCATAAAAATGCATGAGTGTAGTGAAACAAGATGCTATGGATGACAAGATAAAAGAAAGATGCAAAACATGTGAAAAACAATGCACGCAAGAGGATCTTGATAGATTGAGAGGTGTCGAGAAGCTATCGAGCAGACCTCAATGGATCGAATAGCTATCAAGAAGCTATTAAGCTATTGAGCGGCTAGAAGAAATCTCGATCGATCGACCTAGGTATCAAGAGGTGTCGAGATTGCGATAAAAAATAACTAAAGAGCTCGATAGATAAGCTAGGTGTCAAGAGGTGTTGAGGAGGTGTCGAGATTGCTTAAAAACAATTTTTCAAAGAAGAGAAAAACATAGACATGAATGCAGTCAACCATGGAACTCAACCAAAGATCCAAAAAACATTTTGATCTCTCGAAAACATCTCTCAACAAGAAAAATATCATGCATTTTAATCCAAAACACACACACACACACACACACACACTAAACAAGTCTAACTAATTTTATTTTTCAAAAACAAATCAAGACAGTTTAGTGAGCATACATTATCACATATAAATCTTGTGATAGCCAAATCACATTGTACCTACACATGTATCAAAAATAGCAAAGAGATTTGCGTGTTGTGCATGAAAACATCACAAGATTGCATAAGTATCTCTATGTTATGACGATTTGGGGTATGAGTACATCAATTTAAGTCACACGTGATCATAACTATTTAATGGGGACTATCACCTTCGAGGTACGTCCTATAACTCTAACATCTCCTAGAAAACATGCTTGCAATCACGTTTTAAAGCATTTTGTTGTTTTTGCTTTTATGTTTTTTTCATATTTTTCTTTTATTAAGCAAATCATGCATGTGTATACAAAAGAGAGAAAAGAAATACCCAATTATATTAAGCTTTTTCATATTGCACTTTTGTTATGCCGAAGCATACAGATGTCATGTCATGATTGGCGGGTAATAGTGATGAGATGATTATTTATACCATTCTCTAAGGATTTTCTAGTCCTTCCTGTCAAAAAGAGTAATGCTAGTGTTAAGTATAAGAGATTACTTAATCTTACTCATCACAAACAAAGGGCCACAAAGCTTGCTCTCTTAGTTGTGCATAAGGATGGTCATCTAAGCTACAAATGATACAAATTTTAGAGAACTTTGTTTCAATAGCCTTCTTAAGGTTTGCAATAACCAATGTACACATACACATACTATTTTTGTATTTTTCTAATTTTTCCTCTTTTTTTATTTTGAAAACAACACAAAATAAAAACTAAATAACCAAACAAAAAGAGAAAAACAACATGAGAGCTTGAAAGAACGATGCATATGCATGAAAGAAAGAAAGAAAGAAAAAATGCAGATGCATGAAAGCATGATTCCAAAAGCAAATAAGAAATCAAGTAAGTAGAGTCCTACTATAGATAGTTAAAGCAGAGGACAAACAGAAAAGACAATTAAGTCTTAGTCTCCTTTTCTCACCCACACAACACGAGTCTTTGGCCGTGAAGATGAAAAGGCACGTGTCCTAGTACGTTTACTAAAGGACATGGAAAAATTAAAATTTTCTTGAAATTGAGTTAAAAAGCTCAAGGCTTTTAATAACTCTCCAAACAAAGGTGTAGGTCCTTGAGAGGAAACCTATGACTGTTTGGACATTTGCTTTTGAGGATACAACTTAATGCAATTAGAACGAGTGTGTCCAGAAACACCACAATGGTGACAAACATGAGCAATTTTAGAGCTACTAGGCTTCCTAGAAGGAGGTCTAACCTTAGAGGTTGACAGAGACCTCAACTTAAGACAATTTGGCCTAATATGACCAACAATATGACAATGATGACAATTGGGGACAAATTCAGATTTTTCATTCAACCTAGGAAAAATTTTAGACATAGGTTTAGAAACTCCAATGTTAACATCAGATTGTTTACCTTTGTCTATTCTAGCAATATTAGCCTTCAACTCTTGATTATTCCTTTTAAATGGAGGAATATAAAAATATTTTTCTTTTGAGTTAGGCTCAACAATAAGTTTGACACTAGTTGAATTTTCAACTTCAGTTTTAAATTCAACTAATTGCTCTTCCAAACTCATAATTTTGTCCATCTGATATGAAATTTGATTTTTAAAATTCTCATTCAAATTATTAGCTTCATCCAATTTAGCAATCAAATCATCTCTTTCAAGTTTGAGCTTTTTAAATTTAGCTTTTAATTCTGTAGAACATTCAAGAGATTTCATACAAAACTCATAAAGCTTGCAATAGGCATCTTGAATATATTATCATCATTCAACACAAGATCATGCAAATCAAAGTAATCAAGAGTTTCTATGACAACGAAGGTCAAGAATCACACTCAAGAAATTAATCCAATCAGAGTGTACCCGCTCTGATACCACTTTTGGGGAAATTTAGACCCTTGTTAATAGAATTAACAAATTTTAAACCCAAGTTGTTAGTTAGATTTATTATGAATAAAACTTGTTAAAATAAACAAACATCAATATCATGTCAAAACTAAGTACAGCAGAAAAGTAAATAAGACAAGATATAATGACCTAGGAAAACCAATGAAACAAACTAGTTTTACAGTAAAAAACCTGAGGGGAAACCTTCCTGAAAAGCAATTCACTATAGTAAAAAGAAGTTTCAAATCTAGTATAAAACCTTTATCCCTAGACTCTACAATCCTCGTAGATGAACTCACAGCAAAAACCTTCTATCGCTTCAGAACCTTTGAACTCTTAAATATATGAACACCACCCTTTAATGTACGAATCCCAATACGTGACTAACTCCTTTGCACAAATCCCAGTACGTGACTCACTCACCAACTTGAGGAAGAAGAATGTTGGCTACAAAGTTCTTCACTTCATCAACAATGAAGATCAAGAAGCACCTAGTTACAAAACCCTAAGGCGCAAAGACACAATAGCTTCTTTTTTAGAGAATAAGGCTTCGGTCACCTTTTGCATGTGTTCTCCTTGTATATGTCTAGGGTTGTGAGAGAAGAAACCCTACACAAATACATAAGCATAGGCTGAAAATCAAATTTAAAAATTTGAATTTCGTAAAGCTCGATAGATACAGCTATCGAGCTAGCTGTCAAGACCTCGATAAATAGCTATTTGTCGAGCAACTGTCGAGTTTTAATGAATCAACACTTCTTCACTTGTTTCTTGGATAGATTTGCATGGCTTCGATACTATAATCGAACTCTTATTTTTTGAAGTATTAAACACATCCTAAATCTACTCAAATAAAAGTAAAGTACGTTTTGTCAAAGGATTAGCCAACTACATAAAATATGTCCTTAACCAAAAAAACTGTTCATTAATGCTGTACAAATTCTCAACAGCTACTGACAAATAATATCTATTGAGGATTAGTTAATCTCGACAGATAGCTCGACAGATATATGTATTGAAAATCATAAAATTCAAATTTTCAGATCTAATTTTCGACCCATGCTGACATGTATGTGTAAGGTTTCTTTTCTTACAACCTTAGATATATATATATATATATATATATATATATATAAGGCTTATTTTAAAGGCCGTCACATAAGAGAATACACAGAGAACAAATGCAAAAGGTGACCGATGCTTTATTCTCTCTAAAAGAAGCTACTACATTTTTATGTCTTGAGTTTTGTAACCAAGTGCTTCTTGATCTTCATTATTGATGAAGTGAAGAACTTTGCAGCCAATAATCTTCTTCAAGTTGGTGTGTTAGTCACATACTGAGAGTCGTGTATCATTGGTTAGTCACATACTAGAATCCGTGCAAAAAGGTGGTGTTCATATATTAAAGAGTTTAAAGGTTCTGAAGCGGTAGAAGGTTTCTGCTGTAAGTTCATTTTTGGAGATTGTAGAGTCTAGGGATAAAGGTTGTGTGCTATATCTGAAACTTCTCTTTACCATAGTGAATTCCTTTTCAGGAAGGTTTCCCCCCCAGGTTTTTTGTTTTAAAACTAGTTTGTTTCATTAGTTTTCTTAGGTCATCATATCTTGTCTTATTTACTTTTCCGTTGCGCATGATATTGACATGATATTGATGTCAGTTGTTTTAAAAAGGTTTATTCATAATAAATCTAATTAATAACTTGGGTTTAAAACTTGTTAATTATATCAACTAGGGTCTAAATTTCCCAACACGATGCATGGAAAAACTAGTGACTCTAAAAAAAATCCAACAATGAGTAAATAGAAATTCTGAAAAAAATAATAATTAATTGAAATTAATCCAAAAAAATAATTAATCAACCAAAAAAATAGATTTTAATAAGAAAACAAAAAATCACATGAATCTTAATAAAAAGTATTTAAGGTGAAGAATTAAGATCAACTTACTAAAACGAAAACACCAAAAACCCCAAGACTTAAAATTTCAAAATTTATAGAATCCCAAAATTCTACTTCAGAACTAAACCAAATTCAACAAATTTATATATAACATACCAGATAAAAAATTTATCGTTCTCTAGGCTAAAAGACATAAGTTGCATCTTTGATTTTTCTCCAAAAACATAGAGATGTTTTATCTACCATGTACAATTATGTCCAAGACAAGTCTCAGATTTGTGCTTCAGACCTAGGGGATTATTACTTGGTAACTACCATTGACAATTATTTCCTAAATAACCCTTTTAAGTAATTGGGGGTGTCAACATGAGGTAGAGAGGAGAAACAAGGAGTGTTATTTGGGAAAACGGTGTAATCTCTGTAATCGTGTGAATAGCGTAAGCCCTAGCTGATTTTACTTAGACAGAACATGAGTGAGTGTTGTGGCTTGTGCATAAAAGAGACTGAGTGAGTGTTGTGCATAAAAGCACCTTGTACTATGAGGCGAAGTAATAAAATTTAATGTTATATTTGGTAACAGTTTTTATTTTCTATTTTCAAAAACTTGTTTTTGAGAATATAAAGAAAAAACAGTTTCTTATATTTTTGAAATCAAAAACTTGTTTGATTAGTTGAAATTAAAAAAAAAAAAAAAAAGGTTTTTGAAAAAAAAAATTAGAAAATACTAAAATATATTGTTACTAGGATTTTAACTCTAGTGTTAACTCATTAAATGAGACAGATTCATTAAATTAAATACGTGTTTTCATTGAATTTTGAAAACTAGAAACTGAAAACAGCCCTTTGCATGTTTTTAGTTTCCTTCACAAATTGAATTTTGAGAACAGTTTTTGTTTTCTATCCATATTAGGTTGCCAAACAAGTTTTTTAGTCTTAGAAATAAAATAAAATAAAAATTTGAAAATACAAAATAAGGGAAAAAAAGTTACCAAACATACCCTAAGAGTTCACTCCTATAAATTCTTAGTGTGCTATGCGAAGGAAAAAATAAGTGGTGTTAATGGTGGAAAACAGTGTAATCTTTGTAATTATGTGTGTATTGTAGGCCTTAGTGGCTGAATTTTACAAAGACAAAACCTGAATGAGCTTTTTATGAAAGGAATCCTTAGTGTGCTTTGTACTTTATGGGAAAGTAATAAATTACTAGTGGTGGGTGATGGCTCTTGTATTCTTAATTGGCATGATAAGTGGGTTGGGGATAACTCACTTTAAATGCTCTATTCTCAGTTGTATGCATATTCAAATGACAAGGAAGCTTGCATTTCTGATGTTCTATGCTATTAGGAGGGTGTAAATGATAGAATTTGGAATTTGAGATTTTACACGAATTTTCATGAAAGGGAATTAGAGGCTTCCTACTCTATCTTTGAGTTCATTCAATCTCAAATTCCTAAGGGTGTTGGGAGGGATATTTCCTATTGGCGTCTCAATGGGAATGGCAAGTTTGATATTCGGTCCTATTACAATAAGATTAGGGATGCATCTATCTTCGATTTTCCTTGGAAAGGTGTTTGGAAAGTTAAGATCCCTAAGATGGTGGCTTTTTTTTTTTTTTTTTTGTGAATAGCAGTTCATGGGCAGATTATTACCTTGAATAATCATATGCTTAGGGGGCGCACTTTGGTGAATCGGTGTTATACTATTGTAATGAGGAAACTGTAGATCATCTCCTCTTCCATTGTCCTATTGCTCACTAGTTGTGGGTGCATGTGTTTTAGTTTTTTGGGATCCAATGGGTCATGCCAGGCTCTGTTGAAAGCTTGGTGTTTTGTTGGAGTTATTAGCTGGGAAAATTTAATTCAAACATTTGGAATTTGGTTCCTAGCTGTTGGATTTTTTTGATGGAAATAAATTGACACTCTTTTGAGGAAACTGAGAAATCATTAGCTCAGTTACAGGCTCTATGCCAGAAGACTTTGTTTGATTAGTCTAGGTGTTGGGGCTCTCTAAATGGTTCTTCTATCATTGAGTTTCTTTCTTCTCTTAGTATTGCACCTAAAGATTTTTTTCCTTGTTGTTTGCTGCTTTTGTTTGCGTTCACCATCATGAACACCTTATATTTGCTTTCTTCTTTTTTACATCTTGATTAATAATACTCTTATTATCATTATTAAAAAAAAAAAAAAACACAAGGAAACTAAACAACAATTTATATGAATATGTTAATATACACATGCATAGCACAAAAATAATTAGGTTTGATGGATTTGAAGTTTAGGTATTATTCATGCCAATGTGTAAAGGTCTTGTACCTTAGTTTCCGCAAAATAAATATTTCTAGATAATATCAGAGCTATTCAATAAAAATAATTTTGGACATACTAGGCCAATGCCCTTAGTTTGGGACATCTTGCATGCTTTGATGAATGCTGAGTGTGGATAGCTAACTTAATGTTGCAACCACCGGGAGAATATGGAAGGAGATCGCAATTTGCCATTTCTTCTGGAGATCTTTCATTTGAAGCTATGCTCAAGAGAGTTTTCCTTTGAAGATTTGAAAATTTTTAATGAAGATTTGTTCATTAAGTTTTGATAGGCCAAGAATGTATTGACCCTTTGTGATAAATTAACCAATTGATTTAGCCAAGTTAATTAATTAATTCAATGAACATGCAAAACACATGGTAGCACAAACAAATCACCAACTAAGTAAATATGCAGCGAAAATTAAATTTGACAAGGTGATTTGTTTACGAATGGGGAAAACCACCGAGGCAAAACCCCACCGGTTAAATTTAAGGTCAACACTCTCGAGAATTCACTATTATCACAACAAGCAGTTACAAGTAAAGGAATCCCAGCACCTTATACCAACCAATAGTTGAACCCTTACTCCAATACCCAGTTGGACTTGTTCTGTAGTGACAAACTCTCCTTTTCTATGCATAGCTCCCAGTACGTGACTAACCAATTGATGTGCAGATCCTAGTACACGACTTACTCACCAACTTGAGAAAGATGTTGGCTGCAAAGTTCTTTAGTTCATCAACATGATAAAGATCACAAAGCTCCTTGGTCACAGAACCCAACGGCATACAAACGTAACAACTTCTTCAAGAGAAAGATGAACTAGGACAAAATCTATCTTCGGTCACAATTTGCAAGAACAAAACTTTGCCACACACTCGTGCAACCTTTAATGGCCCTTAAAATAATCCTTGTATATGTTTAGGGATGTGAGAAAAGAAAGCCTAAACATGTACACACAGATTGGAGCAAAATCAAATCTGAATAACTGATTTTCATAATTCTCGATAGATAGGGCATTTATAGAGCAATTGTCAAGCATTGGACAAAAGCTGCGTTTTAAACCTCAATAGATGCTATCTGTCGAGCTAGCTGTTAATATTTAAAATCCAGCACTTCTTCACTTGTTTCTTGGACAAACTTACATGTCTTTAACACTTGGACTTGAAACCTTGTTCCTTGAAGTATTAAACACATCCTAAATTTACCCAATAACATGTAAAGTGTATTTTGTCAAAGGATTAGCCAATTCTACATGACATATGTTCCTAACATGATTCACATATATCCTAACAATATATGTCATTGGCAATCCATGACAAAACCACAACAAACAAATGAACATATGAGAGAAGTCATCACTCAACTCATACTCACTTGTTGAATACAATAAAATCTATCCTAACACAAACTCTCGAAAACTTTACAAGAAGAGAGTTCATGGTATTGACTTTAACAAACTGTATTTCTGAAACACTTTAAACAAAACTCATCACGGAATCTTAGTGTGAAATAGAAATTAAAAGGTTGCATACAATAAATAAAAAGTATGTGCATAAAGAGAAAAGAAAAACATACGAAAAGATAAGTGAATAAACATACATCCACACACACACACACATATATATATATATATCAAAAGATAAGTACAAATATCTCCAATACTAACTCTCTGCCTAAGTACATAACTACTCTCATCCCAAAAATACTCCCCCTTTTGTCATGAATGACAAAGGGAAAGTAACTCAAGCAATCATCTCATCATCACTAGAAGAGCTAGCATCCTCATCCTCAGCATCACTACCATCGGAGTCATCATCCTCACCCTTAGATGCTTCTGGGGAAGGAGAGGGAGACTTTACGAAGCCACTAAGACGAGCCTGTCGTTGTGTAATACGACCAACATAGGTGTTCACCTAACACAACTCAACGCTAAAGCTGCGCCATGATCGCATCAAGGGTCACACCATCCGCAGAAAAAGAAGGAGAGGATGTGGATGGAGCAAAAGAAGCTGGAGGAGTCGCCTTCTTGTTTCGTGGCCGCTTCGATGGAAGCTGAGCCTCACTCTGTCTAACGGTAGCAGCGTCAATGACACACATGACGAGGAAGTGGTCCGACTTGGGATAGGAGACAGAAAAATGGCGAATGATCCTTATGATAGCCAAAGGAAAGATAAGCTTATCACGGGTCGTCATATCCGTATAAACATCTATAAGGGATAGAATGAAATGAGAAGGGAAGTCTATAGAAAAATCCTCTAAGCGGGATAACAAAAATCGAGCACGAGGCTCTGTAATAGAGTTATAGTGAGACAATGGATGTAGAATGAATGTCATCACCATGTTAAGGAATCTCAGACCTTTAGCAAAGGTCGAGCAAAGGTCGAGCAAATGGTGTTTTGACAACCGCCCTAAGATGAATGTGTCTCATAAAATAGAGACATGAGCTCGTCTTTAGACACAGTCTTAAGATGATCACAGCTGAGGTAGTTAGGATGCACTACCCTTGGTACATGTAGCACCTTGGATATAAGATTCGGAGTGACTACAATGCGCTATCTCAAATGCGAGTAAAGAAATGAGGTACGAAATAGTCAAATATGTGCATGTTGGAGTAAAACTCCTGTATGATCACGGAAGGACAAGTGATCGAGATGCCACAAAGTTTCTCCCAACCCCTATTGTAAATGATAGTGGGAAGGTCAGTATCAAATAAGTCTGATAAAACGACTTGACGTTCCGAATGAATATCAAGTCAGGAAAAGTTCTCTGAAAAGTCCTTACGAGCTTTATCATCATGAAACCTGACATGTGAAGGAGTAGAATCGAAGGAAGATTCCTTGGAATGAAAAGGGTTCCGAGATGAAGTTAATTTTCATTTAGGTGCCATAGAGCAATTAACAAGAGAGAGAGAGAGATAGAGAGAGAGAGAAAGAGAGAGAAATACGTAGAAAAGCACCAAACACATTTAGTATCAATATGATAGAAACAAAATTGGTATGTATGAATGAGAAATGCATAAACATTTGGTATGCAACATTAAAAAACACCATAAACTCAACCCAATCCAAACCTATTAGCATACAAGCTTCCAACAAAGTAAACACACATCTAAAAATGTATAAATCATTGTTAAAATGAAAATGTGATGCAATGCATAATAATTTAAACTCATTTAAACAGAAACCAACCCAAAAATTTTGTGAAAAACTCATCAATTTTGAAAAACCCCAAATTTTTCAAAAAATCCCAAAAGTTAGGTAAAAAAGATGAAATGCATGATAATATAAGTGAAATGAGATCATACTAGAGGAAAAAGAAGATCTTTAGGCTAAAGCTTCTGGGTTTGAAGTTTAGATAGAGAGAGAAATTTGAGTTTGGGAAGTTGAGGAGACAAGTTCTATCGAGAGAGATTAGGGAGAAATGAGAGAAATTTACGCTGACCCTATATATACACAAATACACAGCTCGATGGATCGGCAGGTATCGAGAGGTGTCGAGAATTAAAATGTGATAGAAAGAGCTATTGAGAAGCTATCGAGAGGTTTCCACAGCAAAGAAACCTCGATGGATCGAGAAGCTATCGAGGAGACAAAAACTTTCTTGATGGATAGAGAAGCTGTTGAGAAGCTATAGCGACAAATTCTCAAAAACTTTGATGGATCGAAATTACGATAACAACTATCAAGAAAGGAAGCTGAAGAGGCTCGATAGATAGCCTAATGGTCGAGAGGTATTAAGAAACTATCGAGATTGCTTAAAAATAGTTTTTCAAGAAGAGAAAAACACAAAAATGAATGCAATCAAGCATTCTACTCAACCAAGGATCCAAAACACATTTTAAACTCTCAAAAACATCTTTCAACAAGAAAAATGTCAAGCAATTAGAACCAAAACAAAGATGCTCTAAACAAGTCTAACCAATTTTATATTTCAAAAACAAGTAAGGACAGTTTAGTGAGCATACATTAACACATGTATTTCTTGTGATGGTCAATTCACATTGTACCTGCACATGTATCAAAAGTAGCAAAGAAGATTGCGTGTTGTGTATGAAAAAAAACATCGCAAGATTGCATAAGTGTCTACATGTTATGACGATTTGAGATATGAACAAATCAATTTAATTCACACACGATCATAACTGCTTGATGGGGACTTTCACCTTCAATGTACATCCTATAACTCTCACATCTCCTAGAAGACACACTTGCAATAATATATAAAGTATTTTGATTCTTTTTACTTTAATTTTTCTTTGCATATTTTCTTTTTAAGCATATCATGTATGGGCATATAAGAGAAAAGCAATACCCAATTATGTTTAGATTTTGACATTATACTTTTGCTATGCCGAAGCATACGGATAACATTTCATGATTGACGAGCAACAGTGGTGAGATGGTTATTTATGCCTTTCTCTTAGGATTTTCTAGTACTTTTCTTCAAAAGGAGTGATACGAGTGTTAAGTACAAACGATTATCTAATCTTACTCATCACAAACACAAGCCACAAAACTCATTTGCTTAGTTGTACATAGAGCTGCTCATCTAAGTTACAAAAGACACAAAGTTTAGAAAACTTTGTTTCAGTGGTCATTCAAGGTACACAAGTACCAATGTACACAAACACATACTGCTTTTGTATTTTTTTGATTTTTTTTATAAGATACAAAATAAAGCAAAACTAAAAATAAACAAACAAAAACACGTTAAACAAAGTAATGCATTAAACTAAACAAACTCACAACAAGAAACTAAAACACACAAGTAATGCAATCAAAAATAGAGGGAGAGAGAGAAAAAGTGAAAAAATCACTATTAGCCTTTTTCATTCCACATCTTGGAAGAACCTTTCCTTTGTGCGAATCCTTGAACCGGCGGTGAAGGGAAAGAATTGAAATCGTTCAAGTTCGAAAGGAATATAAGGGTTTTGAGTAGATCTCAAAGAGGAGCTAGAGAGGATGGAAGCTGATTATATTTTGCCGATAAGATCATATTGATTCTCTATTGAGTGGCTAACCACTTATAGCAATTTGATCGATTATGTCCGGTTGCTCCACAATGATTGCAGAGACACTACTTCTTCTATTTAGACTTTTGAGTATTACCCATCTTAGTTCTAAGATTTTTAGTCTCTTTCTTATCAAGTTTAGGAGGTGTTCCTAAGATAGATTTACCCTTGTCTATGTTCTCACTATCTAAAACAGTTTTGAAATTAGTGTTTTCAGATTCAACATTGTTAGCAAGAGAAACAAAAACAATAGTACTAGAGGAAGCAATATTAGGAGAAGAGAAGTCATACCTTAAACCAGTTCGATCAAAAGCAGATTTCTGAAGACTGAGCATCTCATCAAGCTTTGCACTTGAGGTCCTCTCCAGCCGAGCTCTAACTTGGAACAGTTCTGCCTCAAGCTTCTTGGTCTTCTCAGCCAAGAAATTATTATCAAATCTCAATACTTCAATAGTCTGATTAGCTTCATCAAACTTTGTGGAGATTTCTTCTCGTTCAAACTCCGCATCACTAAGCTTCTTGGTGGCCAACTTATACAACTTCTCATGCTTTTTAGAGATCTTATATAATTTTGAATAGGCGGTGTGGATGTCATCTTGCTCATTCATCTTTTCAAACTTAGACTCCACCAAGTCCTCTTCTTCACCCACATCTTCAACAACCCCTTCAATAGGATTGATAGTGGCATTGAAGGCATTCAGGATTCCATCATCCTCATTGTTCAAATCATCCTTAGGTTAGGTGGCGCTCAATGTAGTAGCAAGTGCCTTGCTTTTCCCAACGATCTTGAGATACGTAAGACACTCTTGTTTCATGTGTCCAAAGCCTTGACACCCGAAACACTTAGGTCCTGAGGGAACAGTGTACTGACCACGATCCCTAGCATCCTTCTTCCCTTTGTCTTGGCTCTTAAACTGAGCAGAACTAGATTGCCTATGATCCTTGTCGAAGCCCTTCCCATTGGCATTCTTCATGAACTTCTTGAATTGCCTTGTGATGTAGGACTTCATTTTAGAATCTTCATTGGCTGAAGACTCATTTGTGTCACCACTCTCGGCCTTCAATTCCATGCTCTTACCCTTACTTGATTTCCCAATCCTTGTCAAACCTAACTCATAAGTCTACAGATTACGAACCAGTTCTGTCAAAGGAATTTTGTCAATGTCCTTAGATTTCTCAATGAAGTGATCTTGGCATGAAATCTCTCGAGTAGAAATCTCAGCACCTTTCTAACAATCGTGGGTTCTGGAATGGTTTTCCCGAGATTAAAGGCTGAGTTCACTATGTCCTTGAGCTTGGCATAGAACTCATCGAACAACTCAACCTCCTCCATCTTGATCTCTTCGAAGCTTGTAGTGAGTCTCTGAAGTTTCGAATCCTTGAAATTCTTGGTTCCTTCAAAGGTTGTTTTGAGAATGGTTCATGCTTCCTTCGTAGTTTCAGTGGAGAATATCTTCTTGAACTCCTTATTTGTGACCGCACTAAATAAAGCGTTCCTACTGTTAAAGTTAACCGCCTTGATCTTAGCATCATCCCAATCGGCCGGCGCTTCCTTTAGCTTAGTCCAGCCTATCTCCACAGCATGCCAAATATTCTCATCTAATGACTGTAAGAAAGCTCTCATGCGTACTTTCTAGTAAGTATAGTTAGTGCCATCAAATAAAGGAGGTATAATCAACGATTGTCCTCTATCCATGACAACAGGGGTCAATGGATCACACAGCAAAGATTAATCATAATCAAAGTGTGATTGCTCTGATACCACTTGATAGGCTAAGAATGTATTGACCATTTGTGATAAATTAACCAATTGATTTAGCAAATTTAATTAATTAATTCAATTAAAATGTAAAACGAGTGGTAGCACAAACAAATCACCAAATAAATAAATATGCAGCGAAAATTAAATTTGACACAGGTGATTTGCTTATGAATGAGGAAAACTACGGAGAAAAAACCTCACCGGGTGAATTTAAGGTCACCACTCCTGAGAATTCACAATTATCACAACAAACGGTTACAAGTAAAGGAATCCAAGCACCTTATACCAACTTATAGCTAAACCATTACCCCAATACCCAATTAGATTTGTTCTATAGTGGTAATTTCTCATTTTCAATGCACGACCCCTAGTACGTGACTAACTAATCGATGCACGGATCCCAGTATGCGACTTACGCACCAACTTGAGAAAGATGTTAGCTGCACAGTTCTTTAGTCATCAACACAATGAAGATCATGAAGCTCCTTGTCATAGAACCCAACGATGTACAAATGCAGAAGCTTCTTCAAGAAAAAGATGAACTAGGGAAAAATCTATCTCCGGTCATAATTTGCATGAACAAAACTTTGCCACACCCTCACGCAACCTTTGACAACCCTTAAAATAATCCTTATATATGTTTAGGGATTGTGAGAAAAGAAAGCTTAAACATGTACACATGGATTGGAGAAAAATCAAATCTGAAAAACTGATTTTTATAATTCTCGAGCAGCTGTCAGCATCGAGCAAAAGCCGCCTTTTAAACCTCTATAGATGCCATTTGTCAAGTTTTAAAATTCAGCACTTCTTCACTTGTTTCTTGGGCAAACTTGCATGGCTTTAACACTTGGACTTGAAACCTTATTCCTTGAAGTATTAAACACATCCTAGATCTATCCAATTACAAGTAAAATGTGTTTTATCAAAGGATTAACCAATTCTACATGGCATATGTTCCTAACATAATTCATATATGTCCTAACAAGTTTTTCCTTGAAAATTTGTCTTGGGGATTTATCCTTTGAAGCTTTGATTCTGGAGATTTTTCCATTGAAGTTTTCAAAATTTTTAATGAAGATTTGTTCATAGGAGATTTTTCCTTGAAAAATTGAGATTTTTTTTTCTTGAAGATTTATCCTTTGAACATTTGAAAATTTTTAAAGATTTATTTGCCTTGGAAATATGCATTTTGATTCTAATCCTTAATCTCACTTCACCAAAATGATCTTGATGTTGTAACAATCAAATCGACTGGTCATAAGTCCTAATCAAACCATCAGATTGAAAGTTATCACCAAATTAAGTTTTAATGGCCGAGATACATTATCGCAAATTGAGTCCGACTATATGTGATTATGAACAATTAACTCCAATTGGTTATAATTATAATCAATTTGAAATTAATGATGTGTCATGATTTGATTAGTTAGGACTATATTTTATGGTAAGGTTGCATACATCTAATTAACTAGATAGTTAAACATTAATTATTCAATGAGTAATTTGTGTAATTATCTTTTAATTAGGGTAAATTTGGAACTAATTAAGTCCAAAATGGGAGTGATTGGAGCCTATTAATGTTAATTGGAAACAAATTTAGGACCTATTAATGTTAATTGTGCTGAAATTGTTTTCTAATAAATGACCTCTTCTCACTATTTCATTGATATCTTTCATAATATTTTGAATCTATGAATGAGGTTAATTTTTCTATGAACTAGACATCCGAGGCTTCAATTTGAGCATAAGAACTAGACAATTCCAATCAGATTTGAGTAAGATATGATTTTTATAATTTGCCTCTACAAGCTGTTATAGTTGCTACAGGAAAACTGAAATTTGCTTGCTCCTCATTCCCACCAATCTCTACATTTAATGCACCAGATTTCCCCATTCTTTGTCAACCCTCATCAATTGGCCTTCCATCCATATTCCCCCCACCACTACTATATAAACCCCCCTTCTCCTTCATTCCAAGACACAAAAAAAACCCCTTTCTTCTTCTCTCTTGATTTTTAGTGAAGTAGAGTAGTCTTGTCATATCTTGGTCTTCCTAAGACTCAAGGTATTGAGTGAGACTTACTCTCCGTTTCCTGACTCTTTTTTTCCTTCACCCTTAGGACCTCTACCAAGAGTCTCCTCTTCCAACGTATGGATCTTGCATGAAGGTATAATTCATTTCCCAAACTCGTTTTTTGTATTTCCATAATGAGAATTTAAGATTAAAGCATGACAGTAATTATTTAAATTCCCTTGAATATGTTTGAATGTTCTTAAATTTTTTTATGTGTTCTTCAAATGTTCTTGATTGTTCATCACATGTTCATGCATAACACTAGTTTTAATCTTAAACCTACATCAAAAATATGAAAAAGATGTTTGTTTCATAATTCTTTCAAATCCTTGGATCTAGGATATCACCATCCACACACATTCACTAGAATTTATTTTTCAATCCAAATACAATGCTTAACAAATTGAATTAGGTTTTATCACATGCACACACATTAAATTTAATATGCAAATTGATTGACATATTGGATGATATGATATGAATGTTGGCCACTATAATCTAGAAAATTGGTTTAACTGGGCAAGGCGGGTGCCTAACACCTTCCCACCTTATAACACAGCCTCCGAGCTTAGATTAAGGGTTGATAGATCAATGCTTTTTCTTATAATTTTCAATTTCAAGATTGTAACTAGGAAACAAACTCATGTACTTCATCTTAGATTGTATCTAGGACCAAAGCCATGTAATTTCCTATGATCAATGTAAATTCAATTTCAAATCAATAAAATGATGAATTTTTCAATTATGGTTTCCTTATTTATTCCAACAATAATTAAGTGATGACTCCATTGTAAAACCCTTAATCTAAAGGAGAAAATATAACCAGTCAAACCTCTATTTTGAGAGGCAATAACACAACTCTACCCATTCATATGGGTTTGACCCAACATTCCATAAAAAAAGGGCCAGAGGCACGGTCTCTCACAAAGAGGGAAGGTTCACTTGTACCCATATTTCCACCCCCAAGCTTCGGAATTGTGAGATTATTGATTGGCTGAATGGGCCTTTTCCTTAAAGTTTCAGGTATGTGGGTAGAACGTGGTTGGTTCATTTTGAATCTGATTGGGGCCATTTGTGTTGAACTTGGGGTGCTCTAAGTGACTATTTTTGGTCAATAGAAGAGGCTTTGAACCCTAAGGT
Source organism: Castanopsis chinensis (assembly GCA_032878915.1). Taxonomy (NCBI): domain Eukaryota; kingdom Viridiplantae; phylum Streptophyta; class Magnoliopsida; order Fagales; family Fagaceae; genus Castanopsis; species Castanopsis chinensis. Next base: position 6,932,997 of record JAVQMG010000106.1, read on the forward strand.
ATGAATCAAAGAAGTTATGGTCAGATTTGATTTAATTGGGTAAGAGGGATGCTTTAGGTAAAAGGGATGCCTTACTTTTTGCATAATTTAGGAAATAAAGTAGCCAAAATTTATGGGCTGATGTTTTCTAGACATGTCAGGTCCTTGGAGATTGCATTTGGTTGTTGCAACAGACTAGGCCAGCCACTTAGGGCTAGCTATTTATTATAGGCAAAAAATGGTATAGCAGAAAAGTTGGGCCACAGTCACCCAAAACATAAAAGCTATTTTGGGGTGAAAATTTTGGGTACAAGACCTTCTCCATGAGCCTAAGGTGTTACCAGTGCCCCTTGCCCACTTAGTAGCACATATGTGTTGGGCTCATGCAAAAGAAAGGATCCGACCCAAACTCTCCAAACCACACTTTCTCAATTTCCCCTAATAAATCGCATGGGCTTGAGCCATGCTTAAAATAATAAAATATAATATAATACATTAATTGAGCCCATAAGGAAGTTGGGCTTGGTTGAATCGGGCTCTTAAAAAATGTGTCGCGAAAATGGGTATCAACATTAGCCCCTAAGCACATATAGCGTTTGGGAATTAGTCCTTCCAAATGCTTCATTTTTTGTTAAGAAGATATAGGTTGATGAAGCCTGTTTGTAGATATATTGTGGCTCATGGAGACCACTTGTAGAAAACTCTCAATTCAAAGGAGCCCGCTTGTAAAAGTTTTTTGATCACAAACATGGGTACTTGATGGTTATTGGTTCCACTAAAGAACATCAATTGGTCGATACATGTAGCACCTTATGTGTAATATGATTCAAAACACCTCAAGAAAAGGCATAGGGCTTAACTTTTATGCTCACATGTAACTTTAGAATCTTTTTCTTAATGACTTTTGTGACCACCATGGTGATTTTAGCATCCCTTTCAATTGGATGGTATGTGACTTTAAGCCACCACGTCAATTGCCTTACAATCTATATTTTGGCTTTGACTTTTCTTCCAAAAACTTGCTTTTTAGTTTACAGTTGTAGCCTTATTCCTTTCAGCATATTACATGCCACTTTAGTCTCTTCTTTGGCTGTTGTCATTTTTTTTTTTGAGTCAATATCTTTCACACCACTTTGCTCTCCTTTTTCTTTAGATTTGCTTCAAGTGTCTTTTAGGAGCAAGGATTCAAGACTTATAGTAGAGCTATTTAAATTTCTTTCTTTGATATCAAATGTGTTTCTCATTCTTCCTCCTCTGTTTTTTTTTTTTTTTTTTTTTTTTTTTTTTTGGAGACCCTCAAGCTTAATAAAATCTTGCAACACCCATCTTCAATTCTCCACCCATATCGTCAAAACTCAAGGAAGAAGCTACGATGGTGGAGATCCTTATGGTTGAGAAGCAAAGGAGTTCCAACAGAAAATAATTTAAAGAGCTTGGTGCCACCCACCATCCACATAGTTGAGATTTAGATGGGACAAAGCATTGTCACCAAAGAAAAGAGGCAATCCATTGTGAAGGAGCAAGGTTGTTCTATTAGTGATGACAATGGAGGTTTGCAACAACTCGCCGCCTATGGCTGTGGGATTCGTTTGCACCAATCTTGGCTAAGCAATGTCGACAGTGAAGAGAAATGCACCCTTGTCAATGAGGAACAAAGTTTTGTTGTTGGAGGATGATGCCAAACATCGCAACAAGGTATTGAATTCGTTCTTTGAGAAAACTTAATAAATGTGAATGCATGATGCCCACCTTGGTGAGCTAATTTTCTTTTGTTCGCTATGCCTTGGTTGTGCTTGTAGATATGTTGAATGTGCTATTCAATTCAATTTGTAGGGTGGCTTTTCCTTGGAAAAAAGATAGTCTCATGGAGTCAATTCATGAGATTAAGCAATTGTTCTCATTGAAGCCGAAGCTCATGTCGAAGCCGATTTTCATTGATTTTGATAGTCATGGAAATTAGTTTGCAATGCGGCTATGCTTGACTTCATGTTGGAAGTAAATTGTCCCCATTGATTGTTGTAAATTTGAATGAGCGAATTGGGTCCGTGTGAGGAGATGATGATGAAATTACACATTAAGGATGATTCAATTTTTTAGTAGCTTCATTGTTGGCCAATTTGGTGAGATTGTGTTTGCCAAGATTAATTTCGATGAAGCCGTAGCCATGAGCAATACTACTGGCTGTCTTGGGACAGCTTATTTGAGATAAAGGAGCAAAGATATCACTTGGCGATGTAGTATAGGGGTGTGATATAGTTACTACATTGGTTGGTAGCCCCCTGTATTGTATTCTTACGATGAACGTAAGTGAGAGTGATAGTTGCCAGGTGGTAGTCGCTTCTCGATTTAGCAAGCTTGAAATGAAACTTGAATTTCTAGTGCAGGGGCTCATAGCGGTTAAGTAAGCCTTTAGCCCCAAGCAATGCCATTGAGAGTAAGCCATGTGTTGCATAGCTTGATTATTAACATGAATTGGTGGAGCCGAAGTTGGTGATTCCATGTTGTAGCCACCATTCCTTCAATGTAATTGCCGACAGCCTCGACACTTTACATAGACAGTAGCTCTGTTAATTAGAAAATGAAGCCAAAATTTCTCTGGCAAGTTAAATTTGTTATGGCAAGTCAAAACTCGCTGCCAACCCATTTTCATTCCAATGGGGATTGTTGAGTGCGCTGCATTGCTGTCTTGCATAGAATAAGCGTACTTTGGGTAATACGCCATTATTGAGCAGGAACTTTGGAACTCACTTGGTAAGTCACACATCTTCTTCATTTTTTTATTGCATATAATAGTATATTGAGTGAGTTGTACTATGGATTCTTGTAGAAGGACTTTGGCTTAGACAATTGTGATGTCGTCGTTGGGACTTTCATTCCCAGGGCCACTCCCATTGCCAATGCATCATTTTCTGAGGTTGAAACTGCTACGAACAGCAACATGGAGCTGCAATAGATGGTACCATGGCTGCCACTAGTAACTTTGAATCCTTTTAGTTCGTCTCTCTCTTGCGGCTTTAAAATAAAGAAGAGAGTGATTGCAAGCCAACGCCCAGAAGATGGTGATGTTGGAAGGGGACTATGACATCACTTCAAATTTTCCTTTACCTTATTTCTTGCTTTTTTTTTTATTTATTTTAATCTAATTGTCTTGTATTGAGCTCCAAGCGCTAAAAGCTTGAACTAGTTATAGTGTGTAATAGGGCCTACTATCGTAGAGATACTTTCTCTTGTATTTCGCCTTTGTGGACAACTCACTTATGTATAGAGCAGCTCCTATTTAGTTGTATTAGTGCCACTTTGAGTTTGTACTATCATGGTTAGTTGACATAATTTTCATTTATATACAAAACAAACATATATGATATTTGGATGTATATTTTGTATTTTGGATTGAAAAACTGATTTATACCTTAAGGATGTATATGGTTTGTAATTTATACCTTTATAATGACTTTGTACCTTTCATTGATAGGCTATAGCACATTTTTGTTGTGAAAACAGCCCATGTATAGCTTTAAGCATTTGAGCATGTTGAGGAGAGCTTGCTTGGAAATGTCATGTGCACCTTGTGATTGAGTAGCATAATTTTGATAAATTATATGCACTAGTTTCTTGAGAATGACTTGTGCTTGAATTGGGTAGCTTGTGAATAGGGCTTAGCCTTTGCTTAAGCAAGTTAGTAGACATGTTACTTAGTTCTCATGCCTTTGCGAACAATTTTTGTCTAAGTGCATGTCTTGCTGTTTGTGCGCCATTTTTTTTTTTTTTTTTTTTTTGTAGCGATCTTTTAATGAGCAAATTTGCTTTCATAGACAGCAGCTTATGTATATTGAAACTTGTTTCACCGCTTGGAATCCGACTTAAACTCGACATATATTAAGTCACTACTTCGTTAGTTTCAAGAAACCCCCACATATGGTGCAGCTCATGGTGCACTTGTTTGTCACCATTTCATAGAGGCTAATTACGCTCTCACAGACAGCAGCATGAATAAAGCTTGTATTGCTATCACCTTTTGAAAATATCACAATCTTGCATATAGCGACTTATAGAATGCACAATTTTTCCATTTTCTTGAGGAGAAGTTTTATCCTTGCACATAGCTAATTACCATGTGGCAATGGGTAGTGATCCGTTGTGTCGACTTTCCCATATTCTCAAGGGATGGTTATGTCCTCACATGTAGTGGATCATTGCGCTTGAATTATAAGATATTAAGTTGGCTTCCTTACTATTTCGTAAGGCCTACCGTTAAGATAATGGTGGTTTTCCCTACCTTGTTGAGGGCATTGCATCCTCACAAGTAGGAGTCTTGCCACAATGAAATCTCTCATTAGCTTCTCGACCATTTGATAGGGCTTTCCATTGAGAGAGTATGTGTTTGGCTTTCCCTACCTTATTGAGAGTATTTTTTTTTTTTTTTTATTTACACTCACATGTAGAGGTTTTGCCATAAAAGGAATTTGTAGGCTTTCTCATTGCTTTGCAAGGTTTGCCATTTGGAGAAAGTATTGGCTTTCCCTAACTTATTGAAGGCATTGCACCTTTACATGTAGAGGTCTCACCATGCTTGGATAATATGATAGTTTGTCGGTTTCCTAATGTTTCATAGGGCTTACCTCCGAAAATTAGTATGAGTGAGATATATTGTCGTTGCTTATGATCTTGTGTGAGATGCCGAACAACGAATGACATGCTCTTTGATGGATTTGGTTATGGCCACTCCCATCACTTTTCTTTGAGTGGAATTTCTTCCACCCACTTATTGAATTACTTAGTGCAGCAAAGACTCTAATATACCCATTCAAGGGTGGATGGATAGGTGCGATGAGATCAAGCCCCCAAGAATAAAAGGCTATGAGGCGTTCATGTCTTGAATGCTTATAAGGTGTGTGCATACAAGCTTGGAGTACATTTGGAAGCACGGTGACTTTTAGTGAATTTGGTAATATCAAACCAATGGTATGCCATCACCAAGAGTTATTTGGTGGCATTTCTTCCTCCCTTAGTATTCTCAATACTACTCAAAGATAAGTTCTGAAAATTGGGGTCCTTCCATTTGCTATATAAAGGGCAAAAGATGATTTTTCTTTGCCAAAGATATGTTGTGCCACAGACAATGACTCCATACTTTGCTAACTCGGCTTCTAATTTTGGGACGATGATTGGCTAAGCATCGGAGATGTCAATGTAGGGTTGCTTCATTCCCAGCATAACAAATTTTTTTTTTTGCACTTTGGTTAGCATCTTTGTCGAAGATACATAGTACCGCAAACAACGGCTCCATACTTTTCTTGCTTGACTTCTAACTTTGAGATAATGATGGGTTAAGCATTAGAGATGTCGGTGTAGGGCTGTAGCATCTCTAGCACAACAATTTCTATCATTAGCCTCTATGCCGCTTGTTCGAAGTTTCTACATTGTACTAAGATTCCACTCAAAAATATTTGGAACTGATTTTCAGCAACCAACTTGCGATTTTTGAGCAATTTGACATCAATGTTTAGAGCGAGCTCTAACAAAGCATTCTTCAAAGCTGCGTGCCAATAGCAATTTTCTTACAGATGGCAACATGGATACTTCCCTCTTCAAGCATAATCTTGAATTCAAGAATGATTAAGGCATTGGCATTGCTTGGAATGCATGCCTTTGTCATGACTTGAGATATATGAGCATGCCATGGCTTGGCGTGCAAGGATCGATCAAGATTTTTGATGCGTGAGCTCGTCATAGCTTAGCGTGCATAAGCGTGTCACGGCATCAGTGAGAGGGAATTAAGTTGATTTCCTTTGTCGTTGGGTCCTCTGAGAAGGTTTTCGTTTCACCCTAAGTGCAAATGTGATTTATATTAGTAAATGATAGTCATGGCTAAGCAAAGTAGCATACACGACTTATAGAAAATATTTTGATTAAAAATTTAAAGGATTAAAATCTTTGAAACGATATGTATAAAAAAAATGAATTAGCAAAGAGAGTGCTTGAGATTCTTAGCTTAAGCGTGCTTTGACGATAGTATATTGCTCGGATGACTTCAAAACTTGGCTTATGAAATGTTGCTACTTTAAGACTTGATATATGGTATGTTGCTACCTCAAGGCTTGATATATGGTATGTTGCCTTGCAGTGGGCCATTTAGATATGACCTTTAGCTATTTGGTGAAGACTTCATTTAGCGGTGACACCAAAAATATTCAGCTCCAAAGGGTTGCACATAGCGGCAATTATTATTGCGCCAAAATGAGTTAATCACCCACAACTCCCATATGCTCAGCGTGTGAGGGGTTCTTGGGATGAAATGGAAGTTTAGAACTTCACTTCGTTGATTATTAGATGGAGCCTTCCTTCCGTTCACAGTTGGACTTACAGCTCACCATTTTTGCATTTTCAAGCTTTTGAGCTATTTGACATCAATATCTAGAGCGAGGTCTAGCAAAACATTCTTCAAAGGTGTGTGCCGAGCCTCCTACCATTAGGCTTACTTCAGAATTCTCCTTGCAAGAGTTGAGTGACAAGAAAAATTTTCTTAAGGATGGCAACATTGGCGCTTCCCCCTTCAAGCATAATTTTGAATTCAAGAATGATTAAAGTGTTGGCTTGGCTTCGAATGCATGCACTTGTCACGACTTGAGATATATGACCATGCCATGGCTTAGAGTGCATGAACATGTCACAGCTTTGACAAGAGGAAATCGAGTCTGGCTTTCCTTCTTTGTTAGATGCTCCGAGAAGGTTTTCGCCTTGCCCTTAGTGTAGTTATGATTTATATTAGCAACCGATAGTCATGGATAAGCATTAGCACAAACAACTTGTAGAAAATATTTTGATAAAAAAAATTTGAAGGATTGAAATGGTTCAAGCGATATCTAAAAAAGATGAATTGGTAAAGAGAAAGCTTGAGAGTCTTAGCTTAACCATGCTTTGCCAATAGCATATCTCTCGTATGACATTCAAGACTTGGTTTATGAAATGTAGCTACTTGAAGACTTGGTGTGTTGAATATCTAGCAACTTGCGGTGGGCTTAGCTATGACCTTCAGAAATTTGACGAAGACTTTGTTTAGGGGTGACAAAAAATATTTACCTCCGAAGGGTTGCACACAGCGTCAACTATACTAGTCCCAAAATGAGTCAATCACCCGCAACAGCTCCCTTATGCTCGATGCTAACTCAGCAACAATACAACTCAACAATAAAGGATACATGTGTTGAGAAGATGTTGAGGATGAGCTTTTAGCCATTGTCATTGGGGTTCTTGGTTTAAAATTGATGTTTAGAGCTTTGCATTGTTGATTATTGGTTGGAGTCATCATTCCCTTCATGGTTGGACTTGTGGCTCACCATTTTTGCATTTTCAAGCCATAACAAAATATTTCACAAATATCACATAAAGCAAGAGATATAGGATGATTCATCCATAGGAATGATAGCTAAAAAAATAATACAGATGAGTGGAAGAAAATTTTTCCCTTGAATAAGAAAGTTTATTCTCCTTCCATCCTTCACTTCTTAGGTGGCTTTCGGAGGTTGGAGCGATTTCGTCACATGATTTGGAGCATCTCTAGCAGCTCAATGAGCTAAGGATAGAACTTATTTCAGCTTAACTATACCATGCTCTTCTTGCACGGCAAAGTATCATACAGTTTCTCTTAGAATGACAAGTTGGTGTGAGAAACATAATTTTTTTTACTGGTTTTGCATCTTCAGATACATGACTTCTCTTGTTTCAACTACTTCACTCCCCAGTAAAGTCGCCAAAATGTTGGGGAAGTTTTCGCAACAAGGGCTAAAAATGTGATATTAGCCCAAATCTCCCCTTGGGTTCTTTAGAAGTGTTTATTGTGGAGAATCAAGCCCAAAATTCCAAATTTATAATGAACAAAAAGCTAATGGTGCTTTGACAAGAGAGAATCAAAATGCTAATAACAAAAGTGTAGAAATAGCATAAAAACATAACAAGTCTGAAATTTCGCCCCACAGTCATCAAGAAGAGAAAATTGAGAAGGGTTGTGAGGAAGAGAGGGAAGGTTCTCCTATACCTATATTTCCACCCCTAAGGTTCAGAATTGTGAGATTATTGACTGGTTGAATGGGCCTTTGCCCTGAAGTTTTAGGTATGTGGGTAGAACGTGGTTGGTTCATTTCAAATCTGATTGGGACCTTTTTTATTGAACTTGGGGTGCTTTAAGTAACTGTTTTTGGTCAATAGAAGAGGCTTTGAACCCTAAGGTATGAATCAAAGCAGTTATGGTCAGATTTGATTTAATTGGGTAAGAGGGATGCCTTGCTTTTTGCATAATTTGGGAAATAAAGTAGCCTAAATTCATGGGCTGATATTTCATAGACATGTTAGGTCCTTTGAGATTGCATTTGGTTGTTGTAGTAGACCAGGCCAGCCACTTAGGGTCAGCTGTGTGTTTTAGGCAAAAAATAGCAGAAAAGTTGGGTCACAGTCACCCAAAGCATAAAAGCTGTTTTGGGGTGAAAATTTCGAGTACAAGACCTCCTCCATGAGCCTAAGGTGCTACCAATGTCCTTTGCCCACTTGGTAGCACGTATGTGTTGAACTTACAAAAGGTCCGAAAGGAACTGACTCATACCCTCCAAACCACATTTCCTCAATTTCCCCCAATAAGTCACATGGGCTTAGGCCATGCTTAAAATAATAAAATATAATATAATACATGAATTGAGACCACAAGGAAGTTGGGCTTGGTTGAATCGGGCTCGTAGAAAATGTGTTGCAAAAATGGGTATCGACAAGGTTCAAATGGGCTAGCAATGGATAATGATTGTTCTAGGTATTTGAATTGAATGCATGAGCTTCTTGAATTTTCTTATGGACAAATTTTCTTTCATTTCCTTTTAAGACCATTTTCTCTTTTATTCAAAGTAATTTACCAAAAGTGTTTACATCAATCAAATGCAATTAATCCGTCCATGGTACAAGTTGATTGTTAGAGCCATTAAACATCAAGATTTAGAAAATTTTTTGTCCAAGGGATCCTCATATACCATTTTGAGAAGGAAACCTTTTTTTTTTTTTAATCTTGAAATTCTTGAAAAAAAAAAGTTTGGCCTTTTTGAAAAAGTCACTAGGAAGTTCAATGCCCCTAGTTCAAAGAAATTTTTTTGAAATGACTTAATGGCCAAATTCCCCTAGTCCAAACACTTTTTCATTTGAAATGTTTTTCTTTTTTGGGATTTGGGAATCTTGATTTTTTTTTTTTTTTTTTGGGAATTTTTTTAAATATATACATAAACAAAGTACATCAAATGCTACATGGATTTTTAGAATTCAAAGAAACATAGAAACATGGAATAAACAAACAAAATTTAAGCATAACCATGATGTTACAAACCAAATGTGGAGTGAGGCAAAGTTGGGCCGCTTGCTTTTTCTTGGTCCATTGAGGATGCTTAAGATTTGGTGGGCTTGAACCTTGGTTATGACCTTTTGGTGTTTGCTTGAAATGGCTTGGGTTTGCACTTGGAATGCATGAACCTCGATCAAGATCTTTTGGTATTTGCTTGAAATGGCTTGACCTTACACTTGGAAGGCATGCATCGTGTGAGCTTTTGGCCTTTGATGTTGATCATGCATATACACCTTTGATGGGCTCAAGTGTTGCGCTTAGAATGATTCAAGAAACAATTTTGGGTTTCTATACCAAGTAGATATCAATCATAGGCTTTTAGGCTTGAGTTCATTCATATCATACAAGGTTCAAACAATTATGATGGGCTCAAGTGTTGGACTTGGGCTTATCATGGTTCAAACAACGATCAAACACATGCATAATGCAATGCAATGCAATTTACATAGATTGACCTAAAGGTAGGTTCTATGGGTCATCACAACATGGGTAGAAGGTAGGTTAAAGGTCCCCACAAGTTAGAACGTCATACCTCCTAACTTGTGACACCAGGAGTGCTGCGTCGGTTCGAATAGTACAGTTTGTCCCTATGAACCACCATAGTATAATCATGATCATCCTTGTTGCAGTGGGTGGTAGGTTCACCACTGGGTATGTGAGTCTCAAGAAGACCACAATTCATGGCTAATACTACCGGGATTCCAAACTAGGACACAAATAAAATAAATTTCATTCAAGAAAATGATGTATGACATGCAATATAATGACACATTAGACATATTATATACAAAAATATTAAAAAAAAAAAAAAAAACAATGACATGGTTGGCCACCATAACCTAATTGAAGCTTAGCCCTTAATATCCCCAATGGAGTCGCCACTGTAAGTTCCTGTGCATAACATGGGTTAGTGACTAGTTAGTATTAAATTACGAAACTTATTTTTTGTGTCATGTGTGTTAACAACAAATTTTCTTGATAATTTATAGTGATCCTCATTATTAAAGTTTATCATATAGTGTGTATGACCCATAACATATATATATATATATATATATATATATATATTCCCATGTAACATATGGGTTGAAGACTTCTTTCACAATTTTAATATACTTTTTGTGCTTGATATACAGAAACATGTGTCGTGTACAAACATGTAACTCTCAACTTTTATTGTTGTTGTTGTTGTTGTCGTCGTCGTTACTATAAACAAAAATATTGTTTCTCAATTGGTTGGCATCTCTTTATGTTCTAAGAAAATAATCTGAGTTCAAATCCCTCATCTTCTAATTATCAAATTATCAACAACGATAAAAATAAAAATAAATAAAGATATATCATAATTTAATTGGCAACCACGTAAACACGCCTTCGTTACCATATTTGGTGATTGGCTCCTAAAAAATTGTGTGTGTTTATGTGTGTGTGTGTGTGTGTGTGTGTGTGTGTGTGTGTGTGTGTGTGTATAATGCTTAATGGGAAATTACATTTTACCCACCCAAATTATACCCCATTTTACATTTAACCCCCTAAACTATTACCCGTGTCACACTTGCTCTCCTAAATTATAAGAGTACACACTTACCTTCCTAAACAATTGCATGTGTAACACTTTGCACCCTATCCCATTAGTAATAGTTTAGGGAAGTAAGTGTACATTCTTATAGTTTACAAGAGTAATTGTAAAATGAAGTATGATTTAAGAGATAAGTTTGTATTCTCATAGTTTAGGGGGTAAGTGCAAAAGGGGTATAGTTTAAAAGTGCTGAAGTGAAATTTCATCTTGGTTTTAAAACTCTTTGAAGCACACATTTTGAAATAAATAGATATCATGATATATATATATAATAGGCAACCACAAAAACAGGCCTTTATTACCATATTTGGTGATTGGTAATTAGTCCCTAAAAAAAATGAATTGATAAAAAAAATGGACAAAATTTGGTTACAAATTTAGTTGTAACCTATGACTATAACTTCACTCTATATCTTTTAATTGAATGTGAATTTTGACAAATCCACCATTGAATTACATTTTCTAATTATATATGTCATACATGTTTGCAAATTTTCTAAAAGATCAAAAATCAATAGCTATGTCGTTAATTAATTGTTTAAAAATTAAAAATTTTTGTAGTCTAAAATTATACATAAAAAAATGAGTTTATAGATTATATAGTAAATAATATCATATTGGCACAAAATTTGGCGTGTGTTAAGAGTAAAAAACATACTATCTAACTATTAGATTTTCAAGATATGTAGCAATATTAATTCTTTTAGAGAAAATTGTAGCCTTTGTCTGCAATTTGTAACTAAACTTTATCCTTAAAAAAATAAAGATAAAAAATTCAAAAACTCTATGAAACACACATTTCTATAGAGCCAAGGTGTCCCCCACCCTTGACATTATATGACTTTAATTGTCAGCATTATCATATTTAATTTACTGACTGGTCCATAAAAACAACAAAAAAGTTGGTGGCAAGAACTCTATAAAACGCATATTTCTATAGGGTCAAGTTGTAGGGAATTTCCACGAATTCCTAAACTTGTGAGAACAAAATATAGAGAAAAAACACACGCCAAAGAAAAGTAATCCCATGCATAAGGCAGTATTTACGTGGTTCGGCAATTTGCCTACGTCCACGGAATTGCAGGGATTTCACTATTATCAGGGAAAAAATACAGAGTGCGGCTATAGTCTTTTCTCTATGTCAAAAAATGACAACCACAAAACCCTAATCACAAAAATAGCGTTTTATACAACCTCCGCTCCATGGACTAAGGCTTAAAAAATCTCCCATTAAAAACCATGCAACATTATTTGGGTCGGGTCGGGTCGAGTCGTCAACCGGATCAAACACAACTAGGCTCCACAAAGCCAACAAATCTCCCACTTGGAGACTAGTTCAATCACCAACATCAACCGCTATCTTCCAAAAACAATCCCTCATCCCTGCAACTCGTCCTCCTGTCCTCTAGCTAGAAGGCCAACTAAAGCTGCACATAGCTTTAGCTTCTCAATAGTGACACCCTTAGTCAACATGTCTGATAGGTTCTTAGATCCACAAATCTTCTCAAGTATTACCAGCTTATTTTCAATAAGGTACTGGATAAAATGATATTTTATCTATATATGCTTCGACTTTGAATGAAAAGCTGAATTCTTAGTAAGAAAAGTTGCACTCTAACTGTCACTATGTAAAATGCCCATCTCTTGCTTCTTACCCAATTCATCTAAGAAGCCATGTAGCCAAATCATCTCCTTTCCAGCTTCAGTTGCTGCAACATACTCAGCTTCTATAGTAGACAAAGTAACAATCTTTTGCAAATTTAAGGCCCAAGATATAGCTATACCACCCGAAGTAAATACAAACCAACTAGTACTCTTTCTACTATCAATATCACCAGCAAAATCAGCATCTACATAACCCTACAATTTCAAACTTGCACCTATGAAACAAAGACATGTATTTGATGAACCCCTCAGATATTTCAGAATCCACTTGATTGCCTCCCAATGCTGCTTTCCCGGCCTACTCATGAATCTGCTCACAACTCTCACTACATGTGCAATGTTTGGCCTTCTACACACCATAGCATACATCAAGCTGCCAATAGCTGAGGCATAGGGCACCTTGCTCATATAGTTCCTTTCTTCTTCTGTATTTGGTGACTGTTCTTTGCTTAGTTTGAAATGACTACCTAAGGGTGTGCTCATTGGTTTAGCTTCATACATGTTGAATCTGTTGAGAACTTTCTCATATATTCTGACTGTGAAAGCTTCAATGTACCATTAACCTTATCTCTAATGATTCTAATACCCAAGATTTGCTTTGCAACTCCCAAATCCTTCATTGCAAACTGTTTTGACAATTGCTTCTTTAGATTATCAATCTCCTCAACGCTAGATCCTACAATGAGAATATCATCCACATAAATGATGTAAGAATTATCAAAAAACTTAACATAGCAACAGCGATCAGCTTCACATCTTTTGAACCCAATTCTATGCATAAAACTGTCAAACTTCTTATACCACTGTCTAAGAGCTTGTTTCAGGCCATACAAGCTCTTTCTCAGTTTGCAGACTAGATTCTCTTGTCTTTGAACAATTAACCCTTCTGGCTGAATCATGTAAATGTCTTCCTCCAAGTCACCATGAAGGAATGCTGTCTTCACATCTAATTGCTCAAGATGTAAATTTTCTGTAGCCACTACACCCAATACTAGTCTAAGAGTTGACATATTCACAACTAGAGAAAATATCTATGTGTAATCAATGCCCTGCTTCTACTGGAACCCTTTAACAACTACTGGCCTTGTAACATTTGCTACCATCATACTCATTCTTTATTTTGTATACCCACTTGTTGTGCAAAGCCTTCTTTCCTCTGGCAGTTCAGTCAATTCCCATGTCTGATTCCCCAACAAGGAATCCATCTCATCCTTCATAGCTAACTCCCACTTGCTTGAATTCTCATCTTGCAAGGCTTCATCATAACATTCTGGCTCACCGCCATAAGTCAATAGAAGATAATTTAGAGCGAGTGAATAACGCTGTAGAGGTCTAATGGTCTTGGAAGATTTGCAGTCTTTAGTTACAAGTGTACTCTGATCTACCTATGAAATTACATTCTCCTTATCTTCATCACCCATTTTTTGGACAGTGCTTTCAGTCAATTCATCTAAGTTGACAAACTCAGATTTATCTTGATCTATCCCTGTAACATTTGGCACTACAGTTGACCTGTCCTTATACATAACATGTTCATTATATATCACATTTCTACTTCTGATGATTTTCCTGTTTTGTTAATCAAAAACCTATAGCCAAATTTCTCATCAACATAGCCAATGAAAAAACATATTTTAGACTTTGCATTAAGTTTACTACGAGCATTAGAATCAATATGAACATAAGAAACACAACTAAAACCTTTTAAATGGGAAAACTTTACCTCTTTACCGCTCCAAACCTTCTCAAGAAGTCTGAACTCCATAAGAATTGATGCTCCTCGGTTTATCAAGTAAGCTGCAATGCTAACAGCATCAACCCAGAAAGTTTTTAGTAGTCCAGCATGCAACCTCATACTCTTGGCATGCTCATTGAGAGTTCTGTTCATGCACTTAGCCACACCATTCTGTTGTGGTGTCCCAAGAATGGTCTTCTCCATCCTAATTCCTTATGCAGCACAATATTCACTGAACCCTCCATCTATGTACTCTCCTCTATTATCTGACCTCAAACATATTATTTTCAAACCTATTTCTGTCTCAACCATAGCCTTCCACTTCTTAAAAGTTTCAAATACATCAGATTTATTTTTCAAAAAATAAACCCATACCTTTCTACTTGAGTCATCAATGAAAGTGATGTAGTACCTTAAACCTCAAGGGATGCAACTAAAGAAGGCTCCCACAAATCAGTATGTATTAACTCCAATTTTTCAGCTTTCGGTGTCCTGTCAATTTTCAAGAAGCTCATCTTTTTCTGCTTTCCTAAGAAGTAGCTTTCACACATGTCAAAATCAATGGACTTCAATTCTGTTAGTTTTCCTTTTGACAGTAGCATCTTTATCCCTTTCTCACTCATGTGACAAGGTCTACAGTGCCATAGGCTTGTTTCAGTACTTGCTTCAAAAACTACAACTATGTCTCTTGGACTTGAGGTCATATAGAGAGTACCATTCTTCTTTCCACGAGCCAATACTCTAGCTCCCTTTGTAACCTTCCAAGTACCACCAACAAATAGTATTGCATACCTTTCATCATCAAGTTTTCCAACAGAAATCAGATTCCTCCTTAGATCAGGAATATGTCGAACCTTCTCCAGTAACCAAACAGATCCATTGGGCAACAATATCCGAACGTCTCCCATACCCACAATATCCAAGACTAAACCATCAGCCAAATACACCTTACCAAAATCACCTACAACATAATTATGTATGATTTCTTAGAGTGGAGTGGTATGAAACGAAGCACCTGAGTCCAAACTACTGCAAGAAGTAATGCATCATGTACCTCTTCTATTACAGCATTAGCATAGTCATCTTCATTCTTCTTCTTAGGATTTTTGCATTGCCTCCTAAAGTGACTTGTTTTCCCACAATTCCAGTATTGTACTCGTTGGCCTCATCTAGATTTAGTTCTGTTCGGGTTCGAATTTCTGGATTTTGATCTACCCCAATTTGAATTTCTATCATTACCTCTGCCTTTTGCCTCAAGGTTTAGCGCAGAGCAAATCCTGAGGTTTCACCTGCATCTCTTCTGCGAACCTCCTCAGCCAGAATTAAATCTCGTATGTCGTTGTACTTCAGCTTTTCTTTTCCTGAAGAATTACTTACTGCCATCCTGATTGCCTCCCAACTGTTTGGCAAAGAAGCTAAAACAATCAGTGCACGGATCTCATCATCAAAATCAATTTTTACAGACGACAATATATTTGTGATAGTGTTAAATTCATTCAGATGTGCTACTGATGCGTTCTCTGCCATTTTCAGATTGAACAGTTTCTTCATCAGATGCACCTTGTTGTTTGCTGACAGCTTTTCATACATTCTAGACAAAGTCTTCATCAGATCTACAGTGGTCTTCTCCTTCACAACATTGTGTGCCACAGACCTAGACAGCGTTAACCTAATAACTTCCAATACCTGTCTATCAAGAAGAGCCTATTCCTTATCCTTCATAGTCGCAGGTTTTGTCCCCAAAAGAGGCAGAGACAATTTCCTCCCATAGAGATAATCTTCAATCTGCATCCTCCAATACATGAAGTCTGTACCATCGAACTTTTCTATTCCAGACGCCTTTCCTGCTTTCTCTGTCATTGCTCCCACTCAAACCTTACCCTAGGCTCTGATACCAGTTATAAGGAATTTTCATGAATTTCTAAACCTGTGAGAACAAAAATATAGAGGAAAAACACACGCCAAAGAAAGTAATCACACGCACAAGACAGTATTTACATGGTTCGGCAATTTGTCTACGTCCACGGAGCTGCAGGAATTTCACTATTATCAGGGGAAAAATAAAAAGTGCGGCTACAGTCTTTTTCCCTCTCTCAAAAAAATGACAACCACAAAACCCTAATCACAAAAACAACATTTTATACATCCTCCACTCCATGGGCTAAGCCTCAAAAAATCTCCCATTAAAAACCACTCAACATTATTCGTGCCAGGTTGGGTCGTCAACCGGATCAAATACAACTAGGCTCCACAAAGCCCAACACAAGTTGTCCTCCATCCTTGACTCTATCTTACCATTGAGAAATATTCTCTCTGTGGAGCAAGTTTTATTATTAATATGGCCTAGGGAATAGGTAATGCAATTGTTGTCTCAATTCTGCTATTGGGTTTTCTCCACTGTGAAAACGTTTGGGCAGCAACTTATACTGTTGGAGATGCTGGAGGTTGGACCTTCAATGTTGTGGGTTGGCCTAATGGAATGACCTTTAAGACTAGTGATGTACTTGGTAAGCAAGTATGAACCATTGTTTTTGATAAATAACTGCATACTTTTCCAATCATCATTTTTCTTTGACTTTAGTCATGTCATATCTTTAAGGTAGCGCAATGTTAATACTCTATCAGAAAGTTTTATGATTCTCCATTGAGATTTATTATTTTTCTTGTTTCCATGTTACAGTGTTCAACTACAACCCAACAGAGCACAATGTGGTTGCTGTAGACAAACAAGGTTACGAGACATGCACGGTATCAGAAGGTTCAAAAACATATCAAACTGGAAGCGATAAAATCACGCTTGTGAATGGACAAAACTATTTCATTTGTGGCTTTGCGGGGCATTGCGGGGCCAACCTGAAAATAGTTGTCAACGCATTGTAACCTGAAAACCAAAAGTTCTTGGATTTATCTCTGTTTTTGCAAGATACAATGGGAAAATTAATAAAATTCATTTCCGCTATGCTTGAACATGAGATTGTTTTGGTTTTTTTTTTTTTTTTTTTTTTGAGAAATGAGATTGTTTTGGTTGTGAATTACTTTTGCACTTTTATATCGAGTTTTGTTTAACTTTTACTGTGAATCTGTGATGTATGTTGAAGGAAAAGAAATTACACGACTGATATTAGACGTTATATATATATATATATATATATATATATATATTTGAGATGGATTCAAGTTACACCTTGAGTAACTCTCATAAATTTACACATTTTTTACACCGTTAAATCTCTTAGAGATCTAACGGTTAAAAAAACATCATTAAATGCTATTGTTTTCCACCTTCTTACCTAATTAATACTAGCATTCTCTCTCTCTTTTCCTCTTTCTTTATTTATTGTTTTCCACTAAATAATATTTTCTTCAATACAATCTAACAAAAACAATTGAAAAATAATCTTATAATTATTGATTTCACAAAACTACCCATTACAAGAGTCAAATGACTTTCAATTTGCTCCTTAAAATAAATAAATAAAGGAGCTTATTTATAGTTAGTAAATAATTATTCAATATACTTTGTCCAGGCTAAGGACACTTTTTTTTTTTCTCCTTTTTTCAAAAATCTACGGGCTTATAAAAATCAACTTAACTTCTTTGGACTTGCATGTTATTGCCTAGTCACTGCCAAGCTTTAACACAGACTTTATCTCAACTTTTTTGCTGACCTTACAAAATTTTGAAACAACATTAACCCCTTCAAATTATAGCATTGCGTACTCTTTGTACTAAAACACCTAACACAAACACTACACTAGTGTATTTTGGCAACCACAAAATGACTTAATTTCTTATATATGCTATTCTAGAATGCACAAAAGGGTACATGATCCAAACTATTTTGTCTATAAACAATGACAGCTCTAGGAATTTTGTCTAGGGTGTTCCTATTCCACTTTGAAAAAATTTCGGGTCATTTCGGTTTATTTTGAGTATTTCGGGACGTTTCGATAAATACCGGCCGAAATTCAAGATTAGGCCGACATGAAGTTTGTGCTTAAAAAAAATTATTCTTAAAACCAAAACAAATTTGCATTCTGTACACCAAAAAACCTCGAAAGAAAAAAAAAATGAACAAAGGTACCTGTACAATAAACTATAAGTTCATTTGAAATATTAATAAAATTATTTATTATTGTTGTTTAGTTGTTTCATAAATTTGTTTGTCTTTTATAAACTATAATTCGTTGTACTGTTATTTCATTAATTATTAAATTATTAATTGTTGTTTAGCCTAACATAATTTAATTTATTTGTTTTTTATAATGTATTAGTTAATTCAATTATTAATTATTGGTGTCTAGTTGCTTCATTAATTTTTTTTAACTAACTACTAACAGTCTAATACACACATCAATGTGCATTAGCACACACTAGCAAACACCTCATGTGTGCACACACCCCTGCCTCTACATCTCTTTACTTCTCCAATTCAAATATCCCACCCCTGACCCCACACCACACGACCCAATGGCCCCATCTACCCCCTACTCAATAGACAAGATTCACACAAGAGGAGCAATCAGATAAATTCACATATTACAATACATTAAAAGACAAATTCACCAACACCAACTGGCCAACACAGTGACACACCAATGGATAAAAATAAAATAAAATTGAATAGGGGGGGGGGCAAGTAAATTGAATAATTATCAAGACTTAAAAGAGAGAGAATCAGTTCAAAAAGAAAGAGAGCTCTCTCTCTCAGAACAGAATAGTCCACACTCCAAAGCAAAACCCAAAGATTAAGAGAGAAAAAGAAAGAGAAGTAAAGTTTAAAATACCTTGAGGGAGGCTTGAGGGGTGGTGCCGAGGGCCGTAGTAGCACGTCGAGGCGCCGGAGGCGAGGAAGGATTCGAGGCCAAGCGTCGATGTCGCAAGCTCTGATCCGATCGGACCGATCTTCAATCTTCGATCCAAGCTCTGCTGCTCGAGTTTCATGCAGAGGCACCGTCGTCGCGTCGCGTCGTGCCTATGTGCTTGATGATGAAGTTTCAGGTGGAGGCATAAGGCGTTGTTGCGTTGTTGTTGATAAGGTGTTTTTGATTTTTTCTTTAGGTTAGGTAAGGTTCCTGATTTTAGGTTTTGCTTTTACCATTTAGGTCTTGATTTTTTTTTTTTCCCTGAAAATACCTTTGGGTTTGTTGGGTATTTGTTTAGGACTGATGTTGGGCTTTTTTTTTTGGGCTTGCTCTATTACAATTTTTTTTTTTTTTTCCAGATTTTTAGTTACAATTTTTTTTTTTTTAGATTTTAGTTCAAAATTTTTTTGGCATAAAAATTTTGAGGGTTTTCCTGAATTTGGTTGAGGGTGCTCCTATTTTTTCTTTTAGGGTATACAAATAAAAAATTTTAAATTATTATATATAAAAAAAAATTCAAGTCAAGGTGTTCCTGAGAACATCCTAGACTCTGAGTGGTGCCGCCACTGGCTATAAATACTAAGTCTTTTTGCACTCTCTCTTCATCTTCTCCTTGGTATTCACTCTAGGCCTAGATTCTGAACATATACAAAAAAAAAAAAAAAAAAAAAAAAAAAAAAAAAAAACAGAAAATGAGCATCAATGGATTTTTTCACTATTTCAATGTTTTATACTTGGTCTTAATCTTTGTGGGCTTCCATGGTTTCGTACAGGGATGGTTACTCACAAAAAAGAAATCTGGGCCAAAAGATATTGCTGCCTGAGCTCGTTGGTTAGTTTCTCAGAATCTCTAGGGAGTCTTAAAGTATGCTCTCCCTCTCTACTCTCTAGCTTGTTAGCTCAAAATGGGTATAGCTGTGTTGAACTTGAAGCTCATCTTTCTTTTCAATGTTGTACTACTGTTTCAACTTTCAAGTGACTTTGGAGGAGCACCATTTGGGTAAGGTTTTCCCATTCGTATGTCTTAGAGAGAGTTATTTCTCATGTACAAGCTGCATATATAGAAGTTAATTAAGTTATTGTAGCATAATATAATATTGCCTGAAATATATGTGCATATAAGAAAGAGAACCTTATGTGCATATAAGAAGATAGAGCTAAATTATCAACATTACGGGATTAATTAGTGATGTCAATAGGTGCATATATATGCACACTACAGTAAGATGACAACTGAAGTAATATTATTTAAATATTTTAAATCATAGTTTTTTTATTAGATAAATTAAGGATTGCCCATTAGATAATAATAATAGTGGAAAACAATAAATAAGGACAGAGAGAATGCTAGTATTAATTAGGTAGAACGATGGAAGACAATAACATTTAATGATGTTTTTTAAACTGTTAGATCTCTTAGAAATCTACGGTGTAAAAAATGTGTAAGTTTATAAGAGTTACACCAGGTGTAACTTGAACCCATCTATATATATATATATATATATATATATATGAGAAGTTTAAAACTACTACTAATTGTATTACAATTTCATTTGATGAGCAAATTGTGCACTTTTTATACCTTTAAATCAGCCAAACCCATGGAAAATTAAATTGGCTTTGGAATAGAGTGTCACAATGATTTTAACGAGTTTTTCTAAGATTTTGCTATAAAGATCAATTCCTTTCTAAGGGGGCAGTTAATTAATTTTTCATAATTAGGGCGAGCGGAAGGGGCAATAATATTTCTCTTCTTTTGCATCACTCAAATTGATTCTAGATATCTCTAAGCAGATGATTATATTTTTCAAACATAAATGAAAACTCTTGCACTTGTCCATCATGCACCCTACCAGTTACATGCAAGTACATGACTAAAAAGGAAAAGTTTATAATACATGAAGGGAAATGCTAATGAATGCCCTTAGGGCATTGGTTAATAATCCATTTAAAGAAAGTTTTTATGGGAAAAGAAAATAAAACAATTAATGTTTTGATATTTTTTTCATTTTCCATAAAAATGATATCAAAACTTTCCTAAATTAAATTGTTAACTAATGCCCTAAGAGCATTCGTTAGCAAGACCCATACATGAAAAATAGCCAGCCCACATGCATAGAAAAGTAGGAAATTACAAAAGAATTAACTTTTGGATACAGCTTGCGTGATGCAAACACGTGTCCAAAACTAGACGTGTTTGCATCCCAATGTGTCCAGTAGAATTAACCAATAGACACAAGCTTTTCCCTTAACTTTTAATACTTCCATTTAATGCTTTGTTATGTGAGACCCAATATTTCTCTAAAGTGATGAAACTTATCTCTTGGAAGAGCTATGGCGAAGATATCTGCTACATGCTCTTTAGTCTTGCTATATTTGAGTTAAATCTCATAATTTTTCATGTACTTTCAAGCACATACATTTGCCCATCATGCACCCAACCAGTTACATGCAAGTAAATGACTAAAAAGGATAATTTTGTAATACATGGAAAATGGCCACAGCATAGGAAAGTATGAAATTACAAAAGTACTAACTTTTGGACATGGCTTGTGTCTAGTGTCCAGTTCTACTAGACATGTTAGGATGCAGACACATGTCCAAAACTAGACACGTGTTCAAATCCCAACGTGTACAGTGGAACAGAACACTAGACACAAGCTCTTCAATGCTTCCATTTAATGCTTTGTTTTGTGAGACAAATATTTCTCAAAAAGTATTGAAACTTATCTCTTGAAAAGAGCTATGGCAAAGATATCTACTACTTGATCTTTAGTCTTGCAATATTTGAGTTAAATCTCATAATTTTTCATGTCATTTCAAACCCTTACACTTATCCATCATGGACCCAACCAGTTACCTGCAAGTAAATGACTCAAAATGATGAGTTTGTAATACATGGAAAATGGCCACATGCACAGGAAAATATGAAAGTTTGTAATACTCGATCT
Source organism: Castanopsis chinensis (assembly GCA_032878915.1). Taxonomy (NCBI): domain Eukaryota; kingdom Viridiplantae; phylum Streptophyta; class Magnoliopsida; order Fagales; family Fagaceae; genus Castanopsis; species Castanopsis chinensis. Next base: position 6,955,144 of record JAVQMG010000106.1, read on the forward strand.
TTAGGCGTGCAATATTTGAATAATTTTCATGTCATTTCTAACCCTTACAGTTGTCCATCATGCACCCAACCAGTTACATGCAAGTAAATAACTAAAAAAGATAAGTTTGCAATACATGCAAAATGGCCACATGCATAGGAAAGTATGAAATTAAAAGAGTATTAAATTTTAATGCTTCCATTTAATGCTTTGTTGTGTGAGACCCAATATTTCTCTAAAGTACTGAAACTTATATCTTGGAAGAGCGATGGTGAACATATCTACTACTTGATCTTCAATCTAGCAATATTTGAGTTAAATCTCATAATTTTTCACATCATTTCTAATGAAGTAATACTTGATGGCATGAAATGGTAGATTTGACTCAAATATTGCAAGATCGAAGATCAAGCAGCAAATATGCTCACCATAGCTCTTCCAAGAGATAAAATTCAATACATTTGAGAAATATTGGGTCTCACACAACAAAGCATTAAATGGAAGAATTAAATTTAATATTTATTTTAATTTCATACTTTCCTATGCACGTGGCCATTTTCCATGTATTACAAACTTATCCTTTTTAGTCAATTACTTGCATGTTGGGTCCATGATGGACAAGTGTAAGGGTTTGAAACTCAAATATTATATTGACTAGATTCTCTGGCATAACAATGGTAGATTTGTTGTCACACAAAATTGAAGCAACTTCTTTCCAGTTCTCATTAACATCTTCTAAAACTCTGCTTAGTTGTGTTGTGAAGTTACCAATGATTTTGATACATATTTGGCCTCTGTGGTACATTGTACGATCATTTGTTGCTTCTTTGATACTCATGAACATATTTCCAAACCAAGAGAAAAAGCAAATCTAAAACCAATTTGGATAATAGATCACTTGATGAAAACAACTTTATCCAGAAGTGTCAATTAGTTAAGTTACATGGTTCCTAACCATATATATTAGTAGTGCTCTGGGCACCTCTGTCGTGGTAGATTACAACAATAGAACCTGGGTTAGACTAATAAGTTGAAGAAAAAAAAAGGATGATTACACATTTAGTCATCAACCCTTATCCCATATTTTAAAGTAGTCCCAAATCCCCATCATTTGAAATGTTTTTTTTTAGTTTTTATACTTTAATTTGTGTCAAAAAGGTCTTTCTCATTAATTCTTGTTTTGATTTGAATTGAGATTGTTTCAATGAAATTTCAACAAAGGAAGAAAGAGATATGTTCTTGAAATACTTGGTTTCTTTTGTGTCTGTTTGGAGATAGTGAAAATCCAATTAACAATTAATGGTACGGACTTTTCTAACACACACTTAAAAATATAAGAAATAAATGAAATATTTCAAAAAAAAAAAATGGGGACCATTTTGAAACATAGAGTAAAGATTGAGGACTAGATATGTAATTAAACATATTGTAATGACAATTATTATTAATATTCTAGTTAAAAATCTTGTTACAAAACTTTCCTACTAATTGTGCATATTAATGATGAATTTTCATTATAATTTTAAATTACAAATAGTAATCCACATATCACGTCATCATATACTGTGTATGTACTCAGAGTGTTATTATTATTATTATTATTATTATTATTATTATTCAAAACTTACTTTCCTATTTAACTCTCTCCCAAAAAAATAAATAAATAACACTTTCCCATATAACATATAGATTGAAAACTTTCTTCACAATTTTAATATTTTTTTATGCTTGGGGTCTGTTTAAATACCACTTATTGCTGAAAACTGAAAACTGAACATAGTGTAGCAAAATGATTTTTAAATGTGTGAATAGTATTGTGAGAGCCAGTTTTAATGAAAAAATTTTACAAAACCGTACTTGTGGGTCCCATGAATAGTGCACGAGACCCACACAAAAATGCAAACACCTGCCGCAAGACGCTATCCAAACCAACGCTTGATATATAGAAACATGTCTTATTACGTGTATCGCTCATCTTTTAATATATTATTATTAGATTACATATGATATGATATCGTGATAGTTGAGAGTTTTATAATACAATTGGTTGATACATCTTAATGTTTTCAATGGAGACATCCATAGTTCAAAACCTTCCTCCCCAACTATTGAATTATTCAAAACAAAGATGTCATGATATAATAGGCAACCACATAAACACTCCTTTTCCGTATTTGGTAATTGATCTCTTTTAAAATATATATATATATATATATATATATATATATATATATATATAAAAGAATCTCCATTCGTAATTAACTCAGATACTCTGATTGTTACCTTCATTGTCATATTTAGGAGTGTCAATTCGAGTTAGCGTGTCGAGTTCGTGTAGTGTCGAGGTAAGGGTATTCGACTAAATGGCTCAACACGAACCTGACCCATTTAATAATCGTGTCATGATCCTTCAACCCTGACCCAACCTGTTAATAAGGCGAGTTGACCTGACCCAACCCACTTAACATGCTTAATAAACAGATCGTGTTGGGTTGACATGAATGTAAAACAACCAATTTCAACTTGCATAATATTAAATATAACATCCCATTTAGATTTTTTTTTTTTTTTTTACATTCCAAAAGTAGTGCATACACTTCAAATCTTCAACCCACATTCAAAATAATATAGTTCAACAAAAATATAAAATCTATCAAGAAATAAGTTCTTTACACCTCAAAAGAAGTGCATATAATTTAACAAAAATATAATATCCTCAAGGTTTGTAAAGTTTCAATTTCTAATTATATCCCTTGAAAGTTTTTGTAATTATCTTTTTAAATTTAAAATATAGGTGGAATATAAAAGGTATTTGACAAATCTAAAATAAAATGAATATTTATTTGTTACACAAGTTAAATGTGTTGTGTTTTAAATGGATCATTTTGGATTGACACAAATAAATTAGTATGTCAAACGTGTTTATTGCGGGTTATGCGAGCTGACCTACTTATGACACGTTTCTTATTGTGTCGCTTTCGAGTTAACCCGTTTGTGATTCAAACCCATTAAGACCCAACCCTAACCCGCAAAAACTTATGTCGGGTTCATGTCATGTTCATGGGTTGGGTCAAACATTGACACCCCTAGTCATATTTGGTGACTAGTCCCTGGAAACAAAAAGAAAGTTGGTGGCAAAAACTCTATAAAAGAGACATTTCTATAGGTGCTAGATAAGTACGATGTTCGTGAAACTGGCCACATGCACAGGAAAATATGAAAGTTTGTAATGCTCGATCTTTAGGCGTGCAATATTTGAATAATTTTCATATCATTTCAAAACCTTACACTGGTCAATCATGCACCCAACCGATTACATGCAAGTAAATGACTAAAAAGGATAAGTTTGTAATACATGGAAAATGGCCACATGCATAGGAAAGTATGAAATTAGAAAGTATTAAATTTTAATGCTTCCATTTAATACTTTGTTGTGTGAGACCCATTATTTCTCTAAAGTATTGAAATTTATATCTTGGAAGAGCTATGGTGAATATATCTACTACCTGATCTTCGATCTTGCAATATTTGAGTTAAATCTCATATTTTTTCACATTATTTCTAATGAAGTAATACTTGATGGCATAAAAATGGTAGATTTGACTCAAATATTGCAAGATCGAAGATCAAGCAGTAGATATGTTCACCATAGCTCTTCCAAGAGATAAGTTTCGATACTTCAGAGAAATATTGGGTCTCACACAACAATGTTTCAAATGGAAGCATTAAAATTTAGAGAAATGATATGTCCGCAATATTTTCACAATATTTTTACAACAAATCCTAAATAGCAAGTTGTTACTGGTTGTTATTATTGAGGCAAAAAAGTAATCTTAGTGTTAAGTTCAAATTTGAACCAATAACAACCACCCACCTATGATTTGTTGTAAAAATGTTGTGGACGTAGCATCTCTCTAAAATTTAATACTTAATTTCGTACTTTCCTATGCATGTGGCCATTTTCCATGTATTACAAACTTATCCTTTAGTCATTTACTTGTATGTAACTAGTTGTGTGCATGATTCACATTATTTCTAACGAAGTAATACTTGATGGCATAAAAATGGTAGATTTGACTCAAATATTGCAAGATCGAAGATCAAGTAGCAGATATGTTCACCATAGCTCTTCCAAGAGATAAGTTTCAATACTTTAGAGAAATATTGGGTCTCACACAACAATGTATCAAATGGAAGCATTAAAATTTAATACTTAATTCCGTACTTTCCTATGCATGTGGCCATTTTCCATGTATTACAAACTTATCCTTTTAGTCATTTACTTGTATGTAACTAGTTGTGTGCATGATTGATAAGTGCAAGGGTTTCAAACTCAAATATTGACTAGATTCTTTGGCATAACAATGGTAGCTTTGTGTCACACAAAATTGAAGCAACTTCTTCCCGGTTCTCATCAACATCTTCTAAAACTCTCCTTCGTTGTATTGGTTATGATTTTACCAATGATGTTGAAACATATTTGGCCTCTATGGTACATTGTACGATCTTTGTCCAGAAGTTTCAGCTAGTTGAGTTACACAGCTCCGAACCATATATATTGGTAGTGCTTATACACTACAAAAAACACAGGTCTATAGCCGTGTTTTTTTTAGCCGCGTTTACAAAAACGTGGCTATAGACTATCCTATAGCCACGTTTTTAAAAAACGCGGCTATAAACTTCACCTATAGCCACGCGGCTATAGAAACGTGACCATAGACTTAACCTATAGCTGCGTTTTTAAACGTGGCTATAACTCTAGCCAAATATATATATATATATATATATATATATATATGTATATTTAAAGGAGGACCTATAGCCGCGTTTAAAAACGCGGCTATAGGCTAGGTCTATGGCCACGTTTCTTAAAAACGTGGCTATAGATCCAGCCATTTATATATGTATATTAAAGGAGGACCTATAGCCGCGTTTAAAAACGCGGCTATAGGTTAGGTCTATGGCCACGTTTCTTAAAAACGTGGCTATAGGATAGTCTATAGCCACGTTTTTAAAAACGTGGCCATAGGTAAAAAAAAAATTTCAAATGCGGTGGATTCAGTTCCACCGCATTTGAAATTGGAATATGCCATGGAATATTCCATGGCATATTCCAACCTTTTCCTTAAATAAATAAAAAAAAAAAAAAAATCAAATGCGGTGGATTCAGTTCCACCGCATTTGAATATGCCATGGAATATTCCATGGCATATTTAAAAAAAAAAAAAAAAAAAAAGGAAAAAGAAAAAGAAAAAGAAGAACCAAAACTAATTAAAAGGTGGCTGTACAGTTATCATTCAAAATGAAAAAAAAGAACATCTCTCCCTCAACGAAGTAGCTCTCGTCAAAAGAAAAAAAAAACAAGGAGCTCCCATGGTCATTCAAAAAAAAACAGCTCTCTCTCAACCCAAGTAGCTCTCGTCAAAAGAAAAAAAAAAACAAGGAGCTCCCATAGTCAAATCTCTCTCTCATACTAATGTTGTATGAATGGGTTTGTGAAAATATGAGGTTTTATTTGTTGTTCTTTGAGTTTTGTTCATTTTTGTTCCCTTTAACTTTGTCTTTCTTTGCTTTAGATTTGAAGATTTTGAATCAATGAAGCTAAAGTGCCTCAAAAAATTATCTCTTTGCTATATTTTTCTCTGACCCATGGCTAAAAATTATTTTCTTTCGTTTGACTGTGTTTTGATTAATTTTGGGTTTGAGTATATGGATTCTTTTTTATTGTATTTCTGTTATGGGAATATTTGTATTTTTTAGCTTGTGCTTTTGTTTTCCTTGAATAGATTGTATCAATTTGGGTTGATTTTGTTGAAGGAGATATTTTGTTTGTGTTCTTGTATTTGCTGGGTTTGTATTTGCTGGGTCTCTCTTTGCTGTAAAAATTGAATCTGCTGGGTTTGTATTTTTCTTTTGTATTTCTTAATTTAATTGAAATTTTAATTTTAATTTTAAAAAAAAACTTTTGATTTAAAAAAAAAATAAACTTTTGATTACCGAAATAATTTTTGGTAATCAAAATTTTTTTTTTTTAAAAATATATAAAGGTCTATAGCCGCGTTTTTTAGACCTATAGCCGCATTTGAAAAATGCAGCTAAAGTATGTCCTGTAGCCACGTTTATAAAAACATGGCCATTGATGGTGGTCTGTAGCCACGGCTAGGAAAACGTGGCCATAGGACCTGGCCTATAGCCACGGCTAAACAAACGTGGCCATAGACTCGTCAGGCCTATAGTTACGCGTTTTAGGCCATGGGTAAAAACGTGGCCTAAAAAAATGTGGCTATAGACCAAAACCTGCTATAGCCACGTTTTTTGGACCTATAGCCGCGTTTTAAAAACGCGGCTATAGAACGATTTTTTTGTAGTGATACCATGGTAGATTACAACAACAGACCTAGGTTAGACTAATAAGTAAAAAAAAAAACAAAAGGGGGGGGGGGTGGGGGGATGATTACACGTTTGCTCATCAACCTTTATCCCATATTCTAAAGTAGTCCCAAATCCCATTCATTTGAAATGTTTTATTTTAGTTCTTATACTTTAATTTGTGTCAAAATGGTTTTTCTCATCAATCCTTGTTTTGATCTGAATTGAGATTGTTTCAATAAAATTTCAGGGATTTTGATACCAACAAAGGAAGGAAGAGATTAGTTATTTAAATACTTAATTGGTTTCTTTTATGTCTGTTGGAGATAGGGGAAATCCAATTAACAATTAATGGTAGGGACTTTTCTAATACAAACTTAAAATATAAGAACTAAAATGAAATGTTTCAAAAAATGGGGACCATTTTGAAACATGGAGTATATATTGAGGACTAGATATGTTTACCAATTATTATTATTATTCTTGTTAAAAATTTTGTTACAAAACTTTCCTACCAACTGTGCATATTAATGATGAATTTTGTTAAGTTATGGTTTTTCACATAACATTTATGTTGTCTTTCTTCCATCATAAAAAGTGTTGTAATTGCATTAATTTATTTCTTTGTATTTTGTTGGATTTATTTGTATTGGGTTTAGTATATAGTTGATGAAGATTGCTCAAGATAGTGAAGTTCGCTACTTGCTTGCAACCGACTCGTGAGAGGACGACCTTCGTGTGAGAGACCGGGAAAAACTAGCTTCTAATGGTTCTCTCAGAAAAGGGGTGAGGCATTGGCATCTTCCCTTTTCAGGATTATTTGTGGAGTCGCCACTTATTTTTTGTTACAAAATATAAGAAAAAAGACAAAAATGCATATGGTACATATTTGAATAATACAACCTCTCATTGATTTGAATGAATTACAGTTTGACAAAATGATAAATACTTGGCTTTGTTTCCTAGATTACAATCTAGTAAAAAAAAATTACAAAGCTTTGTTTCCTAGAATACAATCTAAAAAAAAAAAAGTTAACACACTATCTACGAACCAAAATCTAGATTCGGGGGGCTAGGTTACAGAATGAGAAGTAATTTGACACTCATTCTACCCAGATGAAGTCTGGTCTTCTAGACTCTAAATGATAATTTATATATCCATTTAAATGATGCATGACATATTGAAATTCCCAAATTCAAGATTAACTCATTCTTTAAGCATTCAAAATATGCAACTTTTATTTAAGAAGAAACACAAAAATTGGTGATATTTTACATTGAATAAAAAATTTTTATTATAAAAAAAGGGTTCAGATCTGTATTTAATGAAAATACTAATAATTTTTATATGCAGAAAAAGTTCAGATCTATATTTAATGAAAATACAGATATGTTTTGTTTGCAGAAAAATTTCAGATCTGTATTTAACAAAAATAGAGATCAATTTTGTATGCAGAAAAATTTCAAATCTATATTTAATGAAAATACATATCAGTTTTTATATGCAGAAAAATTTCAAACTTATATTTAATGAAAATACAAATCAGTTATATATGCAGAAAATTCCATTCGTGTATTTAATGAAAATACAAATCAATCTTTACGTGTAGAAAAATTCCAGATCTGTATTTAATGAAAATGCAAATCAATTTTTTTTATACAAAAAAAATTCAGATTTATATTTAATAAAAATACAAACCAGTTTTTTTTACAGAAAAAATTCATATTTATATCTAATTAAAATACAGATTAGTTTTTTATATACAGAAAAAATTTCAAATCTGTATTTAATAAAAATACAAATCAGTTTTGTATGCATAAAATTTTTAGATCTATATTCAATGAAAATAAAGATCTAATATTTGTTGTTGATCTTTTTTAGTACTTTATTGCAAATCTCGAAATTTATTATTATTATTATTATTATTATTATTATTATTATTATTATTATTATTATTATTATTCAAAACTTACTTTCCTATTAAACTCTCTCCCGAAAAAGTAAATAAATAAATAACACTTCCCCATGTAACATAAAGTCAAATTTTAATAAATAAATAACACTTCCCCATGTAACATATAGATTGAAAACTTTCTTCACAATTTTAATATATTTCTATGTTTGATATATAGAAACATGTCTTATTACGTGTATCGCTCAAAACCTTCTTCCCCAACTATCAAATTATTCAAAACAAAGATGTCATGATAATAGGCAACCACATAGACACTCCTTTTCTGTATTTGGTAATTGATCTCTTTTTAAATATATATATATATATATATATATATATATATCTTCATTCTTAATTAACTCAGATACTCTGATTGTTACCTTCATTGTCATATTTGGTGACCAGTCCTTGAAAACAACAAAAAAGTTGGTGGCAAAAACTCTATAAAAGACACATTTCTATAGGTGCAAGTTGTCCTCCATCCTTGACTCGATCTTACCTTTGAGAATTATCTCTCCATCGCGGAAATTTTATTATTAAGATGGTGATGTCTCAGGGAAGAGGTAATGCAATTGCTGTCTCAGTTCTACTATTGGGTATGCTCCTTCACTGTGGTAATGTTTGGGCAGCAACCTATACTGTTGGAGATGCTGGTGGATGGGCCTTCAATGTTGTGGGTTGGCCTAATGGAAAGACCTTTAGGACTGGTGATGTACTCGGTAAATATGAATCATTATTATTTTATCATAATTTTTTTTAATATTATAACTTATGGTATTAATTGTTTTCACATCCAACAGTGTCTACAATACTCTATCATATCGTTCGACGATTCTCCATTAAGGTTTATTATTTTTCTTGTTTTCATGTTACAGTGTTCAACTACAACCCAGCATCGCACAATGTGGTTGGTGTAGGCAAACATGGTTACGATACATGCACGGCAGCAGGACAAAAATTTCAAACTGGAAGTGATAAAATCACGCTTGTGAAAGGATTTAACTATTTCATTTGCGGTTTTCCTGGGCATTGTGCAAATAACATGAAAATAGCTGTCAACGCGATGTAATCTGAAACCAAAAGTTCTTGGATTTATATACATCTTTTTTGTCAAGATGTAATGGAAAAATTAATAAAAGTCATTTCTGATATGCTTTGAGTACATGAAATTGCGTTGGTTTGTGAATTACTTATGCACTTTCATTTCGACTTTTGCTTTTGCTTTTTCCATGATGAATGTTGAGTGAAAAGAAATTACTCGACTGGTGTTAAAGGTAAGTAGCTACCTTTCTCCTAATACATTGCATTGACAAAGGAAAATGTTAAAATACTACCAACTCTATTACCAATTCAATTGATGAGAAAAAATCATCTAAACCGGGCAGATTAAGTTGGCATTAGAATGTGAATGTGGGTTTCAATTAATTCAACTGGTAAAGTTTCTGAGGGTTAAATAACATATTTGAGGTTCAATTCTTGCTTACATACTAAAAACTAATTGATGTCTTGGTCTGATAATAAATAACACAATCATTAAAAGTGGATCATCATTGATATAAAATAAAATAAAGTAAAGTTGGCCTTGGAGTATGGGGCCCCAATGATTTTGATATGTTTTTTTTTTTACTTTTACTATTATAGATCTAATTTTTATGTGGACGGTATCTATTTTTTCATAACGAGAAAGAGAAAAATTGGTAAAAATATTATGTCTTTTTTCTACGTCATTCAAATTGATTCTAGACTTGCCTAAGTAGATGAATATCTTTTTCAAATATAAATCGTATCCCTACACTTGTCCATCATGCACCCAATTTAATGAAAGTCAATGACTAAAAAAGACATAAGTTTGTTATACATGGAAAATAACCACGTGCATGGGGAACTACAAAAGTATTTTTCCATTTAATGCATTGTTGTGTAGAGTCAATATTTCTCTAAAGTGGTGAAACTTATCTCTTGGAAGATATATGGCGAAGATATCAACAACTTGCTCTTTAGTCTTGCAATATTTGACTTAAATCTCATAATTTTCATGTCATTTCAAACCCTTACACTTGTCCATCATGCACCCACCCAGTTACATGCAAGTAAATGACTAAAACGGGTAAGTTTGTAATACATGGAAATTGGCCACATGCATAGGAAAGTATGAAATTAAAAAAGTATAAAATTTTAATGCTTCCATGTAATGCTTTGTTGTGTGGGACCCAATATTTCTCTAAAGTATTGAAATTTTTTTTGCTGAATTCTAAAGTATTGAAATTTATATCTTGGAAGAGCTATGGTGAACGTATCTACTATCTGACCTTCGATCTTGCAATATATAAGTTAAACCTCATATTTTTTTCACATCATTTCTAACGAAGTAATACTTGATGGCATAAAAATGGTAGATTTGACTCAAATATTGCAAGATCGAAGATCAAGTAGCAAATATGTTCACCATAGCTCTTCCAAGAGATAAGTTTCAATACTATAGAGAAATATTGGGTCTCACACAACAATGTGTCAAATGGAAGCATTAAAATTTAATGCTCAATTTCGTACTTTCCTATGCATGTGGCCATTTTCCATGTATTACAAACTTATCCTTTAGTCATTTACTTGTATGTAACTAGTTGTGTGCATGATTGATAAGTGTAAGGGTTTCAAACTCAAATATTGACTAGATTCTTTGGCATGACAATGGTAGCTTTGTTGTCACACAAAATTGAAGCAACTTCTTCCCGGTTATCATCAACATCTTCTATAACTCTCCTTCGTTGTATTGGTTGTGACTTTACCAATGATGTTGAAACATATTTGGCCTCTACGGTACATTGTACGATCGTTTGTTACTTCTTTGATGCCCATAAACATATGTCAAAACCAAGAGAAAAACCAAATCTAAAACCAATTTGGGTAATTGCTCACTAGATGACAAGAACCTTATCCAGAAGTGTCAGCTAGTTGAGTTACATAGCTTCGAACCATATATATTGGTAGTGCTTACAACGTGGTAGATTACAACAACAGACCTAGGTTAGACTAACAAGTTCAAAGAAAAAAGTTGGGGGGGGGGGGGGGGGGGGGAGGATGATTACACATTTACTCATCAACCTTTATCCCATATTCTAAAGTAGTCCCAAATCCCATTCATTTGAAATGTTTTATTTTAGTTCTTATACTTTAATTTGTGTTAAAATTTAATTTGTGTTAAAATGGTCTTTCTCATCAGTACTTGTTTTGATCTGAATTGAGATTGTTTCAATGAAATTTCAAAGGATTTGGTACCAACAAAGGAAGGAAGAGATTAGTTATTTAAATACTTAATTGGCTTCTTTTATGTCTGTTTGGAGATAGGGGAAATCCAATTAACAATTAATGGTAGGGACTTTTCTAACACAGACTTAAAATATAAGAACTAAAATGAAATATTTCAAAAAATGGGGACCATTTTGAAATATGGAGTATATGTTGAGGACTAGATATGTAACTAAACATATTGTAATGACAATTATTATTAATATTCTCGTTAAAATTTTTGTTACAAAAATTTCCTACTAATTGTGCATATTAATGATGAATTTTGTAAAGTTATGGTTTTTCACACAACATTTATGTTGTCTTTATTCCATGATAAAAAATAAAATAAAAAAATGTTGTAATTGCATTAATTTATTTCTTTGTGTTTTGTGGGATTTATTTGTATTGGGTTTAGTATTAAGTAGGTGAAGATTTCTCAAGACGATGAAGCTCGCAACTTGCTCGCGACCGACTAGCTAATGGACGACCTGCGTGAGAGAGACCGGGAAAAACTAGCTCCTAATGGTGCTCTTGAAAAAGGGGTGATGCAACGGCACCTTCACTTTTCAGGATTATGTGTGGAGTCACCACTTATTTTTTGTTACAAAAAATAAGTAAAAAGAAAAAAATACGTATGGTACATATTTGAATAATACAACCTCTCATTGATTTGAATGAATTACAATTTGACGAAATGAAAAATACATGGCTCTGTTTCCTAGATTACAATCTAGTAAAAAAAATTACAAAGCTTTGTTTCCTAGATTATAGTCTAAAAAAAAAAAAGATAACGCACTATCTATGAACCAAAATCTAGATTCAGGGGGACTAGGTTACTGAATGGGAAAGTGTTAGGCACTCATTTTGCCTAGACGGAGTCTAGTCTTCTAAACTCTAAATGACCATTTAGATATCCATTTAAATGATGCATGACATATTGAAATTCCCAAATTCAAGATTAATTCATTCTTTAAGCATTCAAAATTTCCAACTTTTATTTAAGAAGAAACACAAAAATTGGTGATATTTTACATCAAATTAAACATTTTTTATTATAAAATAAAAGGGTTCGGATCTGTATTTAATGAAAAGATAGATCAGTGTTTATATGCAAAAAAATTTCAGATATATATATTTAATGAAAATACAAATTTGTTTTGTTTGCTGAAAAAATTTCAGATCTGTATTTAATGAAAATACAGATCAATTTTGATTGAAGAAAAATTTCAGATCTATATTTAATGAAAATACAGATCAGTTTTTATATGCAAAAAAATTTCAAACCTGTATTTAATAAAAGGCAAAAATGCAAAACTTACCCTCTAACTTTCAGCATTTTTCATTTCAGTCCTCTAACTTTCAATTTTGTCATTTCAGTCCTCTAACTTTCAATTGTTACTAATTCGGTACTTCGTTAGACCTCAGTTTTCTATTGCCGTTAAGTGAGCCAAAACGACATCGTTTTGGCTCTTTTTTTTAATTAAAAAAATTAAGAAACCTTTTATTAAAAAAAAATTCTTTTTTTTTCCTCATTTTCTCTCTCACTCTCTCATTCTCTATCTCTCTATCTCACAGCGCTGTGGTGCAAGGCCTCACCACTGCCGGAGACCTCCACCCACGACCTCCAAGCCAGCCTCTAAAAAAAAACATTTAGAAAGACCCTCTAAAATCAACCCTCTAAATCCATCGCCCCGATCCCCTAACTCCAGATCCCCCTCCTCCATCGCCCCGATCCCCTGTGGCCGAAGCCCGAGTCCATTTCTTCAACCCGAAAGACGCGATCAAAGTGTTCATCGATGGGTACTCCGTGAAAGTCCCAAAGGGCATGACGGTCCTTCAAGCCTGCGAAATTGCTGGCACCGATATCCCTCGATTCTGCTACCACAATCGCCTCTCCATCGCTGGAAACTGCAGCATGTGCCTCGTCAAGGTCGAGAAAATGTCCAAACTCATCGCCTTTTATGCCATGCCCGCTCTTCGCAGTTTGTTTTCTCTCTTTCTCTCTCTTTCTTCTCGCTCTTCTTGCTGCTGCCAACCCAGACGGACTCTCCCTTCTTTCGCCAAAATTTGCAGTTTAGGGCTGTGGTCAGTACTACTTAGATTGTGAAGGAGATGATAATGGGATTTTGGGTATGAAGTTTGGGTTCGAGATTATGAGGGAAAGGGTGTGAGATTATTTTCTTTGCTTTTAGATTTTGGTGGAGAAGGTGCGTGAGACTTTGGGTTTCAAATTTTGGTGGAGTGAGTGACGAAGAGAGAGAAATGGATAGGTGGAGGCCAGCAGTGGCAAGGAGGTTGTGGGTGGAGGCCGCTGGCGGTGGTGAGGCCTTGCACCACGGCCCTGTGAGACAGAGAGATAGAGAATAAGAAAGGGAGAAAGAGTCCAATGAGAGAGAAAATGAGGAAAAAAATGAATGTTTTTTTTTTAATAACAGTTTTCTTAATTTTTTTTAATTAAAAAAAAAGTCAAAACGACGTCGTTTTGGCTCACTTAACGGCAGTAGATAACTGAGGTCTAACGAAATACTAAATTAACAAAAATTGAAAGTTAGAGGACTGAAATGACAAAACTGAAAGTTAAAGGACTAAAATGAAAAATGTTGAAAGTTCGAGGGTCAGTTTTGCATTTTTGCCTTAATAAAAATACAGATCAGTTTTTATATGCAGAAAAATTCCAGACCTATATTTAATGAAAATACAGATCAATTTTTATATGCAGAAAAATTTCAGACCTGTATTTAATGTAAATGCAGATCAATTTTTATATACAGAAAAATTTCAGAGCTATATTTAATAAAAATACAAATCAGTTTTTATATGCAGAAAAAATTCAGATCTATATTTAATAAAAATACAGATCAGTTTTTTTATACAAAAAAAATTCAGATCTATATTTATTGAAAATACAGATCATTTTTTATACAGAAAAAATTCCTGATCTGTATTTAAATAAATACAAATTAGTTTTATATGCAGAAAATTTTTAGATCTGTATATAATGAAAATAAAGATTTGTTTTGTGTGCAAAAAATTTCAGATCTGCATTTAATGAAAACATTGATCTGATTTTTTTTGTTGTTCTTTTCTCCTTAAAAAAAAAAATATATGTTTTTAGCAGTTTATTGCAAATCTCGAAATTTAAAGAAAAATCAAATCTTAAACCTAGGCATGCATGTTAATCAACCATCAAACATGTGATCATGGCAGAAAAATATGAACAGGATCATATTGACAATAAAATCAAATATACATTCATGAAAATATGCAATGAACAAAACACATTTTAGATAGGAAAGAAAACAATAAACAAAAGGGTGAGATTAAAGACATACTTGCATTATTGTATACCTCAATGAAAGAATACTTTAGAAATCAAAGAATTTTAGCCTCTTTGAGATCTAAAATATGTTCACTTATGGAAAAGAAATTCTTAAAGTCAAGGCTTATAGAACGTATTTAACAAAAGGGGAGCAAAGATGTCAGAAAAAGAGGGGCCCTGATTTCTGATTTTTTTTTTCCCCCTATTTATAGAGGTTGGATGCTTGACAAATAAACTAAATGGGATTAGATATGAATTGGGTTGTGTCCTTATCCCTAAAAATTCGAAATTGATGGGTTTTAACTAAATCAAAGTGTTTTTGGGCCAGGCCTCGGAGTTGTGTCAATCGGCACTCCAAGAGTGCCAATTGGCCCTCTCACATGCCAAGCCCCACTTCCAATTTTTGTTTAATTTGAACTCTTTTTTAGGGGTTTCTTAAGCCGAGAATTGCACCTGGACGTATTTTTAACTCATATTCTAAAATTAATCCTTTTTATTTTGATAATTAGGCCTTTAAAATAGTAATTATCTGATAGATAAATATTCTAAAAAGACTTAATTATCAAAATTCCCTTATTATCTGATTATCCATTTTATTCCCATGCAAGTAGGCTCATTTCTAGCAAAAACCAACACCCAATCACAAAATTATTTAATTAATTTTAATTGTTTAACCAGTCAAAATTAATTTCAATTAATCACACGTGATCAGCTTCACCCACACATAATGCATGCATACAGTGAAAACTTGTTCTTGTGATATCTTTCAATCCGATGGTCCGATTTGGGAATTGGGCATACTGTCACAACCACTAGAATTTCAAGATCATTTTAATGATATGGAATGAATGATGTAATGCATGTAATGCAATTATGATTTTTGGGTATATGAAATGGTCATTTTAGCCATCTTCCAAAATTAAATTATGAATGCAAAATCGAGTGTCTACACCGCAAAAGGTTACATGAGAAGCTCATGCTGGAAGTTGAATAGTCAGATGTCAGGCTGTATTTCACGAGTCACTTCACGACTTGGCTAACTCACGAGTAACCTGCAAAACTCTCTGTTTGGATGATTTTAAGTGTGACTCTTATACTCTTCATCCATACTATATATACTCTCGTTACCCACAAAATTGTAAGGACAATATTCAAAAGAAAACCCTAGAAAGGTTTCTACAACACCCACATTCTAAAGAGGGAGCCACTCATCCTCAATAGAGAAATACTTTGTAGTCTCTACTCCTTCCTCTCTTCCATTGTTATACCTTAAGAGTAGATTTTTACCCAAACACAACCCACACCCCGTTCAGAGTGTAGAGAGTATTTTTGGAGCTTAGGAAGCATTAGGTATTTGGCAAAAGTAGCCGGTGATGCTTGGCCTTGCAAATGGGCGATATTGCGGGATCTGGATAACTAGTGAAGACAAGATTCCGAGAAGTTTGTTGGCAGTTGGAGCTTGAAGGACTCAAGTACTTTGGGTAGATTAGACTTGGAAGGTCTTTTTGATATCCTTGTACTCTAACTTATTCACTAGTGGATCATTTCGACTTGGAGAGTCGCAAAGAGGTTTTTCGCCGAGTTCTTTGATTTCCTTTTCGATAACATGTCTCAATATTATCTTGTGTTTGCATTTCTCTTCCCTTATTCTTTTTATATTTATTGTTGTTTTCTTGTGGTTATGTCTTAAAGAGTTGCTTTTATTGCGTCTTATTATTATTCAAAACTTACTTTCCAATGTAACTTTCTCCAAAAAAAAAAAAACACTTCACCATGTAATATATGGATTGAAAACTTGCTTCACAATTTTAATATATTATTATTAGATTACATATGATACGATATCATGATAACCAAGAGTCTTATAGTTCAATTGGTTGATACATCTTAATGTATTCTATCGAAAACATTAAGATGTATCAACCAATTGAAAACTCCATATCATCTGGAAACGGGGACGCAGCCTACTAAAAACTTAATCTGACATTTTTTATAGGAAGCCGTTCACTGACCAAATACTATGAAGGATGAATGGCCTATAGTCATTCGATGAAATATGAGCCTTAACCTCCTCTCCTTTTCTTTGCTCTTCAACTTCTTCTTCCCCTTTGTCTTCTTCCTCTTTTCCTTCTCCTTCTTCCACTTTGTCCCCTTCTTCTTCTTCCCCTTCCTCCTCCTGGAAGAAGTCGGCCGACGGCTCCCTCTCCTAGGGATTCATTGGGTATTCCGTCAAAGGGGCATAACCTGACTGACAGGCCCCATCTTCACCTGCATCAAGATGGACTAACAATGAGCAATCACTCGTCGCTTTCCAATCATCTGACATTCTCTCACCTACAAGTAACAAATAAAAACTAAGCATCTACTCACACGAAAGCTAGATACTAGATCGACAACCAGGTAAATAAAAAAAGGAGAACAAAGAAAGTAGGAAACATAAGGAATTAAAGGAAACTTACTTGAAAATCAACGATTCATTGCTTGAATGAACAAATGGCACCATGTAGCAACGAATCCCAGTAGCAAGACAATCAAGTAAGAACTCTGGTGACTAAGCAAGTAGAATGTTCTTTTCCACCACTCAGAAGCTGCCACGTGTCATCAACCCCTTGTCAAAAGACATTCCCCCCCCCCCCCCCCCCACAAATAGCATGAACACCAAGGGAGAGCAATATATGATGCCTTGATAAACTCCATCACCCATCGACCATCTCGATGAATGATGGAGTAGGGGACATTTGATAGTGGCATTTTCATCCGTCAAGGTTGTTAGCACACGTGGACCCATCAAGTAGTTCATATATGTGCTCGACGGGTAGCCTGAATGTTGTCCTTAGATAAACCGATGAATGGTTCATCTTCTCGACGAATGGATGGGCACACTAATGGTTGAGACTGTTGGGTCCCACAAACATTTATCTGTTCCTCACGCATGTACCCCTACACGTTCATATCCTCCCTATATGGAAAGAAAGGCCCTAATGTCTCAAAGCCTTAAACTCTAGATCTTCTCTACAAGGAAAGCTCCTACATTCATGGGATCTTTGTCTAGCTATACACCACTATATAAGCACTAAAGCTCCCCTTCCTTAAGGTACGTGGAATTTCTCCCAACTCTTGCATCCCTGAGCTCTAAGAGATTCTTTTATCACTGACTTAACCTTCAAAGGGTCTTTAGCCAACAACCCACAGGTGCTCTTTGTAAGTTCTTCATCCTATTTGTTCTTCAGGTACCCTATTGTTGCGCATTTTAAGGATCAACTCACTAACTATTTTTATGCAATCATTAGCTAACTCTCTCTTAATACAATGCATTGACGAATGAAAATGTTAAAATACTACGAATGCTATTACCATTTCACTTGATGAACAAAAATCCACTAAACCCGACATATTAAGTTGGCCTTAGAATCTGGGTTCCAGTGAGCTTAATTGGTAAATCTCTGATGGTTAAATAAAATATCTGATATTCAATTATGGCTTACACACAAAAAACCAATCGGTATCTTGGTCTAATGATAAAAAGCACAATCATCAAAAGAGGACCTTCACAGGTTGAGACTCCATAAAATAAAATAAAGTTGGCCTTGGAATATGGGGCCCCAATGATTTTGATTTCTTTTTTTTTTTTTACTATTATAGATCCTTTTTTTTAAGTGGATGGTAACTATTTCTTTATAACAAGGGAAAGAGAAAAGGGCAAAAATATTATGTCTTTTTATGCATCATTTAAATTTATTCTAGACTTCTCTGAGTAGATGAATATCTTTTTCAAACATGAATGGTATCCTTACACTTGTCCATCATGCACCCAACTAGTTACATGAAAGTAAATGACTAAAAAGGACATAAGTTTAACTGAAGATATCTACTACTTGATCTTCCGTCTTGAAATATTTTATATTCGATAAATCTCATCATTTTTAACGTTAATTCTAACGACTAATGCTAGTCGGTGGCAATATGTTTTGTAGAGGGGCGACACTACCTTCAGTTCTGAGGATTCAAATGAACCCCCTAAGATGACCAAATATATTTTTTTTAAATTCTTTTGTGTTGAGTAACTTCTAACTTCCTAAAATAAATATTTGAACACCCTGACTCTAATTTTTTTTTTTAGGCTCAGTTGATCTAAGCTTGAAGATGACCCTATTAACAATCTATTCTTGAAAATAATTTTATAATTAATTTGAGAAATTCTATGTTCACAATATTTTCATAGCACTTTTACAAAAAAAAATTTAAATAGCAGGTTGTTACTGGCTATTACTATTGGGTAAAAAATAATTTCAGTAGTGGTTTCAAATTAGAATCGGTAATAACTTAGCACCTAGGATTAATTTTGAAAATGTTGTGGACATAACAATTGTCAGGTAATTTATACTTTTGACCAAATATGTTACTAGAGTGGCTAAATTTGATCAAGCTTTTAATTTGTTACTTCTTGAGTGGGGACTAGAATCAATTAGTGGGTAACAAATGTTAACACTAAAAGAGAATCAAACAATTAGATGGATCGTGATTCTTAATAAAATAAAAATAAAAAATAAAAAGTCCAGGGTTGTGGGATAGGAAATTGATTGACTGAAAATAAAAGCAAATGTTAACACAAATACAATTACAAACACCAATTGTTATCAAAGTGAAGTTGAATTGTTAAATAAAATAATTGTAAGAGTATAGACATAAACTAAAAAATATAAACATTCTAAGCTTTAATAATTAAAATTCACTTAACAATAATACTTAACATGTTTATTGTATTTAAAAACAATAAATGATTTCCAATATTTAATCTTAGAAGCAATAATCAGGGCGGAAATGGGCAAATGCCCCTTTTCCCAAACTAATTAAGGAAATGTCCTTCTTCTGAAACTCGATTTTCTCAAAATCGAGTTTCAAAAAAATTTTATGGAGCCCTATAGCGGCGTTTTAAGGAGTCTATAGTGACGTTTTAAGGACCTATAGCAGTGTTTTGTAACTCGAGTTCCATGCAAGTTTTTTTTTTTTTTTTTAATCTATAACTGAAGTTCACGGAGCTCAAGTTACAAAACACCGATATAGGCTCTTTAAAATGCCACTATAGGGCTTAACTCGATTTTGAAAAAATCGAGTTTCAAAAGAAGGGCATTTCCCTAATTAATTTGGAAAAGGGGACATAATGTTTTTTTTTTTTTTTTTTTTGCGCAAAAAGGGCATTTGCCCATTTTGCCACAATAATCAGTATGTTCATTGTATTAAGAAACAATGTGCTTAAAGAACTTATAGTTTATCTTTTATTCTCTTGCTAATACTATTTACAAATTTAAATAAGAAAACTATGCAGACCGCAAGATTTATCTCTTATCCAAAATACTTCTTCTTATTGAACCCTCTAGAAAAAATTTCTGGAGTCGCCACTATTTGTACCACTATAGTAGACTGGATTCTTTGACATAACAACAGCAGATTTGTTGCCATACAAAATTGGGGTAACTTCTTGCTTGTCACCAACATCTTCTAAAACTCTCCTTAGCCATATTGGTTGTGAAGTTACCAATGATGTCTTTAGCATATTCGGCCTTTGGTGGAGTCATAATGCCATCCATGTTTTAATCCATTGCATTGGTAAATTATAGGATTCTTCTATTGAGACCATATGGCAATTCCAATCTATGTTTTAATCCATTCCCCCCTGCCCCTTTTCTGAGACACGACTTCGATTTTAGGCCAAACCCATGCACGCCAACGCTATTCCACCATTTTCGTATTTCAGGCTCTTCAACTTAACCCAGTAGGGCAAAACTTCCTTATATGGGATGGGATCACTGATTCACCTCCAATTCCCTCTCATTTTTAGACAAATGTGCAATATGTGACATTTATTTGATTTTCAAATGTCACATGTCATACATCTTAATTAAATCTTCAGGGGAATTACAGGGGGATCTTAACCAGTATACAAAAATTGATGAGCAAAAAAATATTATTTGGTGCGTCACAAACAAAATAGAGATCATTGGATGAATTAACCTATCTATTTGCTAATGCATAAATTGATTAATCTAATTTTTATCTGAAGCATCTCCAGTGTCATATTTTTGAGTCATGGCATGGATGACTTATTACTGATTAATTTTCTTCCTCTTTTGAATCTTAAAAAAAAAAAAAAAAAAAAAAAAAAAAAAAAAAAAAGTTATGAATCACACTTTGCATTATCTGTATAGCTCAATGAAAGCTTTCAAATTCCGCTAATTCTTAGATAAAATAGTCAGCATAATATATAGAAAAATAAATTCCAGATAAAATGGCTTCAAGTGAAATGGTGATTGGACTCTTCACGTGTCATATTAGGGGAGAATTTGTAGCCTTTTAAGAATTGGGAATTATATTATGGAACAACTTCATGAAGCCACTCTCTGAACATGTAAAATCTAAACCATATGCAAGTCTCATAGACGGTGTGAGAAGATACCTCCTCAAGAATCTATCTCAGTTCTCACGGGGCAATTTCAAGCACAGGCAACTAAAAGGAGACAATTAGCCATAATACCAGTTTATGACCACCAAAATTGAAGATGTGGAACAAAGTAGAAACTGGCATTCACTATTCATATTGCATTAAAAAAGAGCCTACAAATTAAGGAACCTGGAATTAAAGACTCTTAAATACTAAGGCTAACAACACTACTAGGTTTGCAAAAAGAGTAGTCCTTAATTATCATCAACCAAAACACGGCCCCTCCACATACAATAGATTTCCACAAACTCCATCTTGGTTCTCTTGCATGCTCTTGGTTTCACTTTATAAAGTGAGGACTAATCAACCCTGCAATCTCGAGAAACCCAATCCGCTCTCTTCCTCCAAATATCTTCTTCAGCTTGTCATCGCAAACTATGATCCTCTTGTTTTCAGGGTCCTAAAAGATTGCAAAGAAAGGACCAAGTCAAGAAAATATAAAGGGTACTTCACAAAGACATAGCATAGTTAATACTCAACCCTCGGTAAAAGATAGCTCCTGGAAGCTAAATTACATGATAGCTAATATTCAAAGCAAATCCAACGCAAAAAATTAAATTATAAATAAATAAATAGATAAAATCCCTATCAGCCATTTCAAAGACAGAAATATTAAACCTATCATCCAAATGGAATCTATTTGGAACATTACCCAACAGCACATATTGAACTAATTTAAATTTGTCTTCTCTTTCTGTGCCATTATCGCATGCACAAACTCTCATGAGCAAGGCAATTATCTTATGCTGGCAAGAGTCATGACACATTTATATCTAGTAATAATTAAAACCTACCACCACTGTATATCAATCAAATATATAGGTAGGTATATATAAAATATAGACATCCTCGCAATTCAGCCTGAAAATGTTCTAAAAAAGGATACTTTTTACCTAATTCAAAGTACCAAAATCACAGTTATAAAATCTTGCACTATTCAAGTACCAACTTCTATGTGCATTTTTATCGTGAACAATATTCTACTGGTTATTTCTTAGAATACTTATACATTGATATAAATTGACGTAAGGAGAACAAACAAAACTCTTCTAACACTTGATCTATAGAATGTACAAAAAGTAATGATCATTTCCAGGTCCAATTAAACATCGTACCCTTCATATTTAAAAGTCATCATAACAGTTGCATAAAAGCAGCACGGTAAAAACTCTTGCCAAGTTAGCCTGCAATTTCTTTGAAAGCATGAGTCACCTGACACTGTTGCTATGCCTATGCCAACAGTTTAATAGTTACTACACAGCTAAAATTTTGGCCTGCCAAAAATGGTATTTAGCTTTTTGCCACACCTACTCCATAAGTGAGTCAATACCAACACTTAACAAAGCAAACCATAATTTAAGCTTTCCAGCTAAAACAACACTAATTATCCAAAAATTGTACATATACCATCTCAAACTTCCTAGCACTAATAAATTCAAAACTAACACCTCTCCTATAAGGGTAGAGCTCCATGTAAATTCAACAAAATCAATAATTACCTATCCTTAATGCACCCCTATCACACTTTTTTATATTGGTAAGTCACACATGCACCCAGTGGGTCTTGAACACACAACCTCACCCTGCACCTAGCACTTGCAAGGAGAGGACGTATCAGTTGGCCCCCTATCACACTTATATTTTGAGCAAACAGCTCAACCACAAACTATTCCAACAACACCAGCTTTCTACCATGCTTAGTGTTTTTACATTGTAAATCAAGTTACTACAAATAAATATTTATTCAAATCTAGTTAGCAAGTTAAAAATCCTTGGGAATTATAAATATATCAGCTTCCATTACAGCACTAATCTTTTTTTTTTTTTTTTTTTATAGGTAATCAGAAAAATAATATTAATGATGAAACAAAAAGAGAAAAGTACAAGATGTTCATGATGATGAATAACAAGGAAAAAAGAGCACACAACACAACACAAAGAGGGAGATCAGGAAACTAAGCTAAGGGAAGACATAAACTCAGAGAGAGAAGAACAATCAGTAAAACTCCAACAACGAGACCATTCCAAAATACTGCGATGACTTAAAACCTTTAACTCATCCAACGTCTTCTCCTTGTCCTCAAAAGATCGACAATTTCGTTCCAACCACACAGTCCACATTAAACACCCTAGAACCAAATTCCAAATGCCCGAATTATGCTTCCCAAGCCACTAATGCCAACAAGATAACAAACCTGCCACCGAACCTGTTATAACCCAATGAATACCAAAAGCCTGAAGCATAAGAGATCATAGGGAATAAGTCAGGACAATAAAGAAGGTGGTCTACCAACTCCCCATCTTGGCAACACATAACACACCAATTAGCCAAGGGGCGACCCCTAAGCATAAAATTATCCAAAGTGAGGATCCGACCATGTTCAGCTGTCCACAAAAAGACCGTCACTCATTTAGGAATCTTTAGTTTCCAAATCCCCTTCCAAGGAAACAAAGAATTCGAAGCACTCCGAATCACCTAATAGTAAGACTGGGTGTCAAAATTACCATCACCTTTTAGCCTCCAGCAAAGAGTATCTCTCCTCTCACCTTTTACCATCACCATTACAGCACTAATCATAATTAACTACATATTGAAGTTCAAATTACTAGTAGTGTGAGACAAATTGGGGAATCTGTTTATGCGCACCTAAGGTGGGTTTGATTAGGAGAATTTTGTGGATCTAAGGTTTAGAATTGTAGAGGATAGGGTCATGGGGTTGTGATAGGCACCAAAATATGCTTTCATAAGTAATTTGATGACTATATGATTAAAAAAATCATGTGGGATTTCTTTTTAGGGTTTGGATAGGTAAAAGAAAAGGCTTGATTTGGGGTTGTAAGAGAGAAGACAAAGCAACAGTTTTATGGTGTTTAGGGACAGTATGAAAAGTACCTGTAAACATTATCACAAGAAAGAGAAGAAGAAAATGGAGAAAATGAGCAGTAAGGCCAGCATGCAAGGGGGTAACATTACAATATACATTTTCTGCATGCAAAAGACCTAAAACCGGCATATAAGCATAAGGGCCCATGATAAAGCCCAACTTTCCTCCCAAGCATGTTGATAAAAAACACTTCATCAAATTCACAACACAAATTTTTGAACAGTAGAAGCATAGAAAATTGATACACAATCATATAAACCAATAGAAAATTCTAACAGGCCCAAACGGAGGATGGTAATAACAAAGCCTACATTTAATCCATAGCCATAGCTTATGCAGATGAAGAAACAGCGAAAAGTACATATAAACTCATTAAACAACCCCTTAGAACCAAACCTTAGAATTATCAATAGATTCAATACCATTATTTTTCTCACTTACCAAGCATTGCTTAGAAGGAAAAAAAAAAAAAAAGCAATGGAACAAACTTAAGATCAAACCATTCATCAAAACCCATATCTCGAACACACCAAAATCAGCCTCAGACAAGCAACATCAGTAACCATCTCACAAACCGACAAATGACAGTAAATTTAATGGTACAAAGACCAGTTCCATCTATAACATAAAACAGACAACTTAATTGAGCCACAATAACAACCTAATCTGGTTTTTACCAATACAGCTTTACAAAAACATAAGAAACCCATACAGAACACCAAATAATACTAAACACACCAAATGCTTCCCAAAATCAATTATCGCTAAAAAAGAGTAAGAAAATACAGCCAGATTAACAACATAACCCACCTTTCACATCCAACACAACCTTATCCAAATCATGAAACCCATATCGCATAACCAAAGGGTTCCTGATGTAATCCTTTCCATGTACACTCCCGGTGTACTTGGGGCTTTTGATTTATGAAATATCGTTATTTATCAAAAAAATAAAAAATAAAAATAAAACCCCACAAAAGGGTTTAAAAATTCAACTATTACTTGCATAAATTATGAGCAAAAACTGTTTTCATCCTTTGTAATTATTTGGCTTCCTCATTGCCTTTATGCATGAAGTGGTCTGATTTTAATAAAACTATTCTTACTTATCAATAAATTATGAGCAAAAATTAGATTAAAATAGAAGCCTAAATTTCATTTACACGCAGAGAACCTTATCCAAAAATGGAAACCCATCTGAAATCCTCAAAAAACAAAGAAAACAAAACCCACATCAGCCACAAACAAATGTCTCAGAAACAGCTCAATAACCAATTTGAGACACAACAACAGAGAACAAAAACCCACATTTCACTTGCACTAACAACAGCCTTATCCAAAAGCACGAACCCACCTAAACCCTCAAAAAAGACAAAACCCACATCCAAAATCTCATATTCCATCTACAGAATATCATTTTGACCAATACAGCCATCTAAAAAAAACCAATAACCTAGACCCAACAACATAACCCACATTTCATATACACCAACAAAGGCTTACCCAAACAATAAAGTAAAACCCCAAACCCATTTGAAAATCCCACCAAACACATCTTGCATAAACTGAGAAAATGAAAAGGAAAAAAAACCTGAAGATTGTGTTCCTTAATGTGGGCCCAAATCTGCTTGAGAGCTTGGGTACGAGAAATCTCGGGGACACCAACGAGGTCTTGCATCTCCGGCGAGACAGGGCGGGGCTTCATGATGCCACGTGGAGCGCGCTTCTCTGGGGCTTCGTTGGAGGACACGGTGGCGGAGGTGACAGTGCGCACCATGCGCAGGTTAGCAGGAGAGCAGTAGAGCAGGAGAGTAGGTGAAGATTTGGGCATCAGCGACGCCGCTTTGGCGGAGGAAAAGGACGAGAACAGCCTTAGAGAAGCGGCCATGGTTGTCGCCTGTTGGTTTGCTAAGTCAAGGGATAGAGTAGAGGCTAGAGTGTGACTCTGATAGAGAGAGAGAGAAGAAAATTCTAGTCCTAGAGCCCGCCTAAACTCCTAATCCATGCTTAATAGTTTCTCAGCCCCTTCTCCTGATCATTTTATTTTTACCAAAATACCCTTTTTTCTTTTTTTGTTACTTATAAAAATAAATAAATAAACTTTTTGTTTTTGTTTTTGTTTTTCTAGTGCATGAGTTAACAACTTAAGATTAAGGTTTTATTGTAATCAAATTATAGATTTTTCTTTTTGAAGTGATATGAAATTGAATTAAAAAAGTTTATTTTTTTTTTACTACTTTCCAGTTTCTAACTTTTTTTTTTTTTTGAGAGAGAAAGTTTCAACTTATGGCGTCTGTTCTTAATGATAACTCTTTATCATCAAACCAAGACACTAATCAATTTTTAGTGTAGGCAAAGATTAAATCTTAGATCTCTTATTCAACCATCAGAGACTATACTAGTTGAGTTAGCTGGAACTTACAAAATAAAAAATTACAGTTTCCAATATAGTAATACAATATGACTCATTAGATTCCGCCTTAATAGGTCCATTCGTTAACAAAAGCCTTTTTTCTTTTTCTTTTTCTTTTTTCCATCGCTTTTTAAGAAATTTTATCTTCTTTTTTTCCATCTCATTCGTTAACTAAATATTATATTTTTTTTGTCCCTCTCTTTTTTGAGAAAAACTTTCTTTTTACATTGCCTTCTTAGTTCTTAGTCAACTATGTATTAAACTGATGAGTAAATATTATATAATTGAATTGTATAATTCTTTACCAAAGTTGATTCCCCAATTCAATTATATATGAACAAGAGAGACATGTAGTTTGAACCTCACATACACCATAAATTGCTTGATGATTTAGCCCAATGATAAAATACAATCAACATAAACATTGAAATACAATGGTTTAAGTCCTTTTTTATGTTAAATAGTACCCTAAGTAAATGGTCATTTCACATATTTTGAAATTTTCTATCCACCTCATTTTCTTCCCTTTCCCTTTACACTTCCTTTTTCGTCCCCATTTTCCGTCATCTCACTTTTCACTCTAACCAAGTGTAAGGGTTTTGCTTCGTTTAGCCTTTGGTTTTGGGAATTTTGAAAATTTGTTTTTATTAAAGTGTGTTTTATAATTGCAACACAAAAACATAAAAAATTGAGAGTTATTCACCCACTTAATTGACTGGCCATTTGGGCTTTTTCATTCTTTAGAAACTCCTTATCTTATTATTTAATTATGTAACTTCAGCCTATCAGATTTATGTGCAGCAGTTAATCTTGTAATACCCACTACATCAGAATTATAGACTTAATCAATCAAATTAATTTAAGTAACAATTTCGTGAAGCTCATTGAGCCTATAAATAGACTCATTTAGGCTCATTCCCAAATACACCGAAAAACCCAGCGATTGCAACCATTCTTATACGCTAAAATAAGGAGAGATTCTTGGCAAAAAGGGGTATTCTTTTTTGTGGAGTTTTGGACTTGAACACTTTGTGCAGAGGTTGTTCTAACCGTAAGACATTTGTAGGGCTGTTGTATCTTGGAAGAGACTAATTAGAGAAAATCTGCATCGATTACAAAGTTTAGCCAACAAAAGGCTTGAATCTTATTAAAAAGAGCGAGTGTCACGTCTCAATCTGAATAGTGTTGTGTAATTCTTATCTTCAAATTCAATAATATTCAGAAATATTATTCAATTTCTATTTTGTGTTATTTCCATTATTATTGTATTTGCACCAACAAAAGAAAATATTTACCTCCTAGTGTGAGAGAGAATAATTTCTTAGAGAACTCCCAATAAACACGAAGTCTTTAACAATATGACCGATGGCCAGTAAGGGAGAATCACCTGTTATGATAGTTTTGTATACCACTTCCGAATCTATTGACTTTATTTAATTTGGATGGATATATTTGAGTTTATTCAGAAAAAGAAATTTTTTTCAACCCTCGTAGAGTTGTAGATTTTTCTATACGCCATTTTAACAACCAACCTCAGCATTAATGTCAATTTGTTTACTGTTGTGTTCTTAACAGTGTAAAAGCTCTAGTCTAGAATATTATCACCATGATATAACCATCTAATCGATTAATCAGTGATTTATATATTACTCACAGATTCATAAACCAACCAAACCTGCTTATGTCTCACGTGGACGTTATGGAAGGAGAGAAAAAGGATGGCATTTAGGGCTTAAATCAAAAGTTTTGATGGAAAGAAAACTCAGTGAAAAAACCCTTCAAGAACTTATCAAGAATCCTAATTTATTGCCTTAACCATAAATAGACAAATAGATATATTTAGCAAAAAATACCATACTGCAATTAATTGTCTACTAGCATCTTGTAACTCATCATTACTTTCTTTTTCTTTTTCCTACTATTTACGGGTCTCATGTGATCAAGTTTTCAGAAATGAGCTAGCTATTTCAAAATGAACACATATCATTCAAATCCTCAACTTTTTGTTGCAATTCATCATTCATGGACTCAATCATCCAACTAACTCAACTAGTAAAGTCTCTAATAGTTAAATAAGAGATCTGGGGTCAATATCCATCTATACTAAAAACTGATTAGTGTCTTGGTCTGATGATAAAGAGCTATCATCAAGAGTAGACGTCATAGGTTGAAACTCTCTTAAAAAGAAAAATGTCCCCAATCATCTGAGCTGCTGCATCATCTTCAACATCAAGAAGCTTCATCACATATAGTGTCCCTTTTATCTCTTGAATTTCCATCTCCAATTTTAGTTTTGCAAGAAGTTGGTTTTGCAAGTAAAGTGTCTTATTTAGGGCCTCAGATTTCTCCATCTGAAAATTAAAATTCCTAATAAATGAAAGGCTACAGAAAATTCAAATTAAATACAGACTGATAAACATTAATTAGATTACCTTTTGCTGCAGAATCAGCCTTGCAGCGACCTCATCATCCATTATCTGCTACAAGGACACAAAAACAATCAGTCCACAACATGAAGCGTCATTTTACAAAATCAAAGCAACTATTTTCACCGTATCAACTCAAAAAGCTTCTGCTAAATTGGTCATTAAATTGATCCAAATACACCAATTACTAGTAGATTTGGTTCATTCAACCCACAAGCTACTTGGGGATGTAAAGTAAGCAATTCAGGTATGAAGAACAAAGTTAATTTCCTTATGGATGAATATTGAATGGCTGGGAATTTCACTGTCATATTTTCTTCAGAACCATAGTCTATCTGACTTGTATAGAAGCTCCAAAAATCAATGTCAGAAGAATGAAGAGTTTTGAAGTGATAATCAAAACGATTATCAAAGTAGGAGCTTGTTAGATAAACAATCCAATGAACATCAAGCAACAGTTTCACCCAAAAATGAAAAACAAAAAATATGGCATTAAACAACTTTATAAAACAGGGAAGTTTAGAAGAGTGAAGCTAGGTTATATATATTGACATTAATGCATAAATAAGGCCAATGGCCATTGGAAAATAAATGTTTTTGCAAAGAAAATTGAATAGCCTTGCAACACTGCAATACGCAATGACTATGAGGCAATCACATAAACATTTAGAAGAATATATGCTACACTTTTCGTATTTGAGTGCACAACATCAAATTCAACCGCTAAACAACAGAGTTTCTTAAAAGTTATTCAAAAATTAATAAATCCTTTTTTTTTTCAAGAAAAATGTAAGCGAAGTTTTATTAAAAGATTAAGACAAATCAAGACAAGTTGGACTAGAAAAATCCCCAGGTAGATCTTGTACCCAAACATCAATGTCTGCAGATAAAACTGCTCTCCTAGCCAAACTATGAGCTAAATTATTCTTGTCCCAATGTACATGTTGAAAACTACTTCGCCTCAAAGCACCCCCTAACCTCTTAGTCTCATTAACTATGCAACCATACAAAGTATTGCAGCCCCCCGAAGCAATTAAGGCTTACATAACCCGAAGACAATCACCCTCTAAAATAACATCAAAAAGGCGTAAGTCTCTAGCGAACTCCACAGCTCGTCCCGCTGCCAAAGCTTCAACTATCTCCACAGTTCAGGGTAGACCAATCTTCTGACTCAAGGCTGCTATAACTTGACC
Source organism: Castanopsis chinensis (assembly GCA_032878915.1). Lineage (NCBI taxonomy): Eukaryota > Viridiplantae > Streptophyta > Magnoliopsida > Fagales > Fagaceae > Castanopsis > Castanopsis chinensis. The sequence continues at coordinate 6,985,470 of JAVQMG010000106.1, forward strand.
GGAGTGATCTCAATAAACAACACCAAGGCCTGCACAGTTCAACTCTTCAAACATTATGGCATCGAAGTTAGCTTTGTAAGTACCAGCAGGTGGAGGAAACCAACGAGCTTGAGGGCGACACACTGACCTCTGCTGCTCCTGATCATTGACATCCACCATCACCTTTGCTTTTCCCTCAATCTCATGGAGTTGACATGAGGGTTCACGCACTCTCACCCGATTTTGCCTTTGCCATAAGCACCAAGAGATTGTAGCAAACAAAGCAATCTTGAAGCTCGACCCTTCCGTGAATAAATTCTCTAGAATTTCAACAAAAGACCTACACTCTTTTCGGACCAAAAATTGGAACCCGGGTTTGACAACCAAATTGCCTGAGCTTGATCACAAAGCCGCAAAGAATGTAACGTCGATTCTGCATGATCACCACGCCCCTCACAGACATCATCCTCTGGTAAATGTCGAGTCTTCAAGTTCACCTTTGTACCACGTCTTTAGCTGCACGCCATATAAAATGCCAGATTTTATTGGGAACCTCCATCTTCCAAATCTTCTTCCAGACAGCATGAGCATGAGCCAATGAGGATGAGCTACGTATCAGGCAATCCTTGGCAGCAACAAGCATGTGGTAGGCACTTCGAACACTATAAAATGAAGTGTATCCTTTGGTGAATAAAACGCCACACTTGTTTTGCTAACATATCATCATTAAACTTCTGAAGATCCCGGAAACCCATTCCTCCAATTAATTTTGTGGAGCAGAGAGAGCTCCACTTGACCCAGTGGATTATCTTCGAGTCACCACTGTTGGAAATATGGCTAAATAAACAAGTTTTGATTCAACAATACAAACCCTAAAAATTTAGCAATGACAAAAATAAATAGGTAGAGTTAGAGAGATCTCACAAATTATAGAATTACGCAAAATGAGTTGTCTTTAAAGGTTGATTCGTGCCACTCGGAGTGGAACTCGGTGTGAATGGCTCTCTTAGCCGAACAACCCCCCAAAATTAGACTATAGTAATTTCTTCAAGTTGATCGCACACTCAAGTAAGAAGAACTAAGAACAACCTTACTTGCCTTTCCTTTCCAAAAAAAAAAATACTTGCCTTTCCTTTCCAAAAAAAAAAAATTAAGCTGAAATTTTCTGTGCAGAAAATTTTTGTGCAGCAAAAAATTTTCTATGCAGAAAAAAAAAACAGAACAGAACAGAGAGGCAGAGAGCTACGGCTGGAGAAGAATGAGAAGAGAAAATATGATGAATAGTGTGTTTTGTAGGGTTTATAAACTAAATGAAAGGAGGGCTGAGCTGCACCAACGGGTAGCACAATAAATGCCCCAACGGGCTATAAATTTAATGCCCAACGGGCAGAAATAAAATGGGCTAATGGAAAAGAAAGGAAAAAAGAATGAGGCTCAAGAGAGATGGAGACAAGCTTAAGTCCAACCCATGCCTAACTCAAACCCTTAGCCCATTTTCTTTCAATCTACCACTTAAGAGATTTTATGCGTTATAAACCTATATAAGAACTCATCTCTAACCAATGTGGGACACAAGCATAGTTTAAGAGTTTGAAACACACACATACTCTAACAATCCCCCACATGTTACAAACACTAAACTAGGAAAGGCAATAAACTCAAGAAGACATGCATCAATATGGTACCATAAGGTTTTAACCATACTTAGGATAAATAAGTAGGAACTACTAGACAATAGTAGAGTTAAACTCTTTTAACCAAGCTGTTAGATAACCAAACTTACCACCCACATACCTTTCTTTACTAAGGTTGTTCCATAAGCGGGTTGGCGCCTTATACAGGCCATGCGCCACTGGGTTTCATGAGAGCTCTAGAGACCTACCCAAGTCTCACAGGAAGCGGCACAACTTCCACTCCCACATAGGTGGCATCCATCAAGAGTGTGTGCAGTACACTCCATCCCAACAGGTAGGGACTATGGATCCATTAAGAGCTAGAGCTCAACCTCCAACAATCTACAACTTAGCACAGCCTTACACCATAAGGATGGACTCATCACTAATCTCCTCAATGAGATAGCGGAACACATAAAGTTGACAGTCCCCATATGGACCACAAATGACCTCTACTCATTTAACCCTTTGCGTGGAATCACCCATCATAGAGGTTGAGCATTGGCCATAGTGTCACAATTTGGGTATCAATCCTATCCCCCTCTATGTCTCACTCACTAGCCTTCTTACTAGTGGTTTGGTCAAAGGATCGGCCAAATTCCTTTCTAACCTCACAAAGTCCAAGGACATTACACCATTATCAATGTGTTGCCTCACAATATTGTGCCTCCATCGAATATTTCGACTTTTCCCATTGTAGATTGTGTTCTTAGCACGTGCTATGGCAGCCTGGCAATCACAATGCATGCAAATAGAGGCAATAGAGTTAGTATACAATGGTATATCAATTAACAAACTCCTAAGCCACTCGGCTTTGGACCCAGCCTTTTCTAAGGCTACTAACTCTAATTCCATGGTGGATCTCGCTATGCAAGTCTGCTTGGATGATTTCCAAGAGACAGCCCCTCCAGCTAGTGTGAACACATATCCACTAGTGGACTTTACCTCATCTGTATCAGAAATCCAATTAGCATCACAATATCCTTCTAATATAGCAGGATAACCACAATATGACAAACCATAATCAAAAGTACCCTTTAAATATCTCAACAGTCTAGATATTGCATCCCAATGTTCAATACTAGGATTATAAGTATATTTACTCAATCTACCAACAGCATATGCAATATCAGGGCGAGTACAGTTTGTCAAAAACATCAAACTACCAATGATTTGTGCATATTTATCTTGTGAAACACTATCACCACGATTTTTAAACAAGTGAACCTTTGAGTCAAAAGGAGTAGACATAGGTGACATATCAAAGTGTTCAAACTTTTTAAGAATTTTCTCTACATAGTGAGATTGTGATAGTGTAATGCAATCATTATCCTTAAGGATCTTGATGCCCAAGATTATATTTGCCTCACCCAAATCTTTCATATCAAAATTAGAGGCAAGAAAGTGTTTAGCACCATGCACAACATCAAGGCTAGTTCCAAATATAAGTAAGTCATCAACATATAAACATATAATTACACCTTCATTATTAATAAAGTTGCTATATATACATTTATCGACACCATTGATCACATACCCATGTGTAAGCATAACATTATCAAATTTTTCATGCCATTGTTTAGGTGCTTGTTTTAAACCATATAAAGATTTAACCAACTTACAAACTTTATGTTCTTGTCCAAGAACTACAAAACCCTCAGGTTGCTCCATATAAATTTCTTCTTCTAAATCACCATTTAGAAAAGCTGTTTTAACATCCATTTGATATACTACAAGTTTGTAAATAGAAGCAATGGCAAATAAAATTCTAATAAATGCAATTCTAGTAACCGGAGAATAAGTATCAAAGTAATCCACATTATGTTTTTGCTTATAGCCCTTGGCTGCTAAGCGAGCTTTAAACTTATCAACTGTACCATCCGGTTTTAATTTCCTTTTAAACACCCATTTGCAACCAATAGGTTTAACCTTGGGTGGAAGCTCAACTAATTCTCAAGTATGATTAGACATAATAGATTCTAATTCATTATTAATTGCTTCCAACCAAAAAGGTGCATCTATGGATTTAATTGCATCATAGTAACTTACAGGCTCATCTTCAATGACATAAGCAAGAAAATCGTTACCGTAATCCTTTTCCTTCCTAGCTCGCTTGCTTCTTCTTATTTCTTGTACATCATCAACAAAGTCATTAGAAATTTCAATAGAATCATGCAATACTTTTTCCTTATTTTTCAAAGGAAACACATGCTCAAAAAATATGGCATTTTTGGATTCAATAATAGTGTATGATTCTAAAATATCACTTTTAATGACAAGAAATCTATAGCATGAACTATTACAAGCATAGCCAATAAACACACAATCACATGTTCTAGAACCAAGCTTTCTCCTTTTAGGCTCGGATAGCATGACCTTAGCCAAGCACCCCCCCACTTTGAGGTATTCCAAGTTAGGCTTACGCCCTTCCCAAAGTTCATAAGGAGTTTTACCGGTTTTCTTATGAGGTACCTTATTTTGAATATAGCAAGCCGAAAGAATGGCCTCCCCCCACATGTTGGAAGATAGCTCGGAACTAATAAGCATTGCATTCATCATCTCTTTAAGAGTTCTATTTTTTCTCTCGGCTATTCCATCAGATTCCGGTGAATAAGGCGGAGTTACCTCATGTATTATGCCATTTTGTTCACAAAATTCCTTAAAAGGATTAGACTCATATTCACCACCTCTATCAGTTCTAAATCTTTTAATTCTTTTATTCTTTTGGTTCTCAACTTCACTTTTATACTTTATAAACATCTCCAAAGCTTCATCTTTGGTTCTTAGTAAATAAAGTTTAGTGAATCTAGAGTGGTCATCAACAAAAATCACATAAAATCTTTTACCACCTCTAGCTATGGTGTGTTTTAAATCACCCAAGTGACTATGTACCAATCCAAGAAGCTCGGTTTCTCTTGTTATGGATTTACAAGGTTTCTTGGTGATTTTAGTTTCAGCACAAATTTCACATTTGTTCATATTTGCTTCCCTTAGTGAGTTAATAATTCCACATTCTTTCATTTTCTTTATATAGCCAAGATTAACATGTCTAAGTCTACCATGCCAAACATCAAAGGAATCAACTAAGTAAGCACAAGAAGATGAACCACTTTCATTAATAACTTGATCAACATTAAGTACAAAAAGACCTTCATCATCATAGCCCTTACCAACAAAGACTTCATTCTTAGTTAAGATAACTATGCCACCATCAAATAAAACTTTATTACCGGTTTTACCAAGTAAATGTACCGAAATGAGATTGTGTCGAAAGTGAGGCACATGAAGGACATTATTGAGTGAAAGAGTTTTACCGGAAGTTAGCTTCAAGAGTACCTTCCCTTTACCACTCACCGGCACGGACCTATTGTCCCCAATATAGACACATTCGGTGCCTTCTGCCATAGGAGTGTAGGAACTAAACTCCTCTTTGAATGCACCAATGTGTCTTGTGCAAGCCGAGTCAACTACCCATCCCTTCACTTTTGTCACCAAGTGTGCCTCACACACCACGGCCACAATGATCTCTTCGGTTTGCACCACATTTGCCTTATTTGATGTAGAGCCTTTGTTGTTGTTCTTATTGTTGTTGAAGTTGCCCCTCGCCCTACATGTTGCCACATAATGACCTACCTTGCCACAAATAAAACAATTACCATTTTTCTTTTGGATTTGAGGATTTGAGCCATTTTTATTATGAAATTTTCTTTTTCCCTTGAAATCATGTTTCTTATTATGTTGTGGAGGTCTAGAGGGTCCTCCCTTTACAACATTAGCCTTGGAAATAAATTCCTTAGCTCTAGAAACCTTTTCCGACATCCTATTTGTTTCTTCAATTTGAATATCAATGATAGTTTGTTGAAGATTCAAATAGGTTCTATGGTGGCTATACCGGTGTTTATACTCTTTCCAAGAATCCGGCAATTTAAACATTAGGCCATGAGCCACAAACCTCTCGGGTAAAACATCACCCTCTTTAGCTAGGTCGGATACTAATTTTTGAAAATCTTCAATTTGGGTAGAAACACTTTTTTCCTCAACCATTTGAAAAGACATAAATTTAGCCGTAGCAAACTTTTTAGCACCCTCATCCTCAAACCCATAACGATCATTAAGTTCATCCCATAAATCTTTAGCACAAATAAAGTGACAATAATTATCAAACAACTTATTAGATAAACCACACTTAATAGTATGAACACATAATTTATTTGTTTTTTCCCACTTTGCCATATTTTTAGGATCATCTTCTGGTTTAGGCTCATAAAGAACCCGATCAATTTCGGTAAATTCCAAAATGGGCAAAACCCTTTCTTTCCAACGCTTAAAATTATTTCCATCAAAAGCCTCAAGCTTTGTAATTTCCGAAATGACCTTAAGAGAATCAACAAATTGTTTCTTCATTTTAAAACACACTAATCAACCTTTAAAATTGTTGGAAATATGGCTAAATAAACAAGTTTTGATTTAACAATACAAACCCTAAAAATTTAGCAATGACAAAAATAAATAGATAGAGTTAGAGAGATCTCACAAACTATAGAATCACGCAAAATGCGTTGTCTTTAAAGGTTGATTCGTGCCACCCGGAGTGGAACTCGGTGTGAATGGCTATCTTGGCTGAACAACCCCCTGAGATTAGACTATAGTAATTTCTTCAAGTTGATCACACACTCAAGCAAGAAGAACTAAGAACAACCTTACTTGCCTTTCCTTTCCAAAAAAAAAAATTAAGCTGAAATTTTCTGTGCTGAAAATTTCTATGTAGCAAAAAATTTTCTGTGCAGAAAAAAAAAACAAAACAGAACAGAAAGGCAGAGAGCTATGGCTGGAGAAGAATGAGAAGAGAAAATATGATGAATAGTGTGTTTTGTAGGGTTTATAAATAAATGAAGGGAGGGCTGAGCTGCACCAACGGGCAGCACAATAAATGCCCCAACGAGCTGTAAATTTAATGCCCAACGGGCAGAAATAAAATGGGCTAATGGAAAAGAAAGGGAAAAAGAATGAGGCCCAAGAGAGATGGAGACAAGCTTAAGTCCAACCCATGCCTAACTCAAACCCTTAGCCCATTTTCTTTCAATCTACCACTTAAGAGGTTCTATGTTTTATAAACCTATATGAGAACTCATCTCTAACCAATGTAGGACACAAGCATAGTTTAAGATTTTGAAACACACACATACTCTAACAACCACTACCCCACCAAAACTTACAAATCATTGCCTCAATATCCTTGCACAAACCAATTGGAAGCTTGAAGACTCCCATAGAGTAAGCATGTATAGATGACCACCGCCTTGATTATCACTTCCTTACCAGCTTGAGACAAAATTTTTTCCTTCCAACCTTGCATTCTACCCCAAATCCTTTCCTTAATCTACGTGAAACAGGCCCTCTTATTTCTACCAGCAAAAGATGGAAGCCTCAAGTATTTTTCATAATGCTGGATGGCTGGTAAATTGAGCGCCACTTTAATTGCCTCCTAAGCTTACTCATCCATCTTCTTGCTAAAAAATAAAGATGTTCTCTCCTTGTAATCATCTAACCCGAAACAGCTTCATACATAGCAAGCAACTCTTGGATCTTGGCACATTCCTCCAAGATAGATCTACAAAAAATCAAGCAATCGTCTGCAAAAATAGATGGGTTAGTTTTGGCCCATTTCTACACACAGAGAACCCTTGGATATCACCACCTGTTGCCGCTTGTCTCAGAAAAGCATTCAACCCTCAGCACAAAACAAGAATAAATAAGGAGAAAGGAGATCCCCTTGTCGCAACCCTCTAGAAGGTTTGATCATGCCTTTCGATTCTCCATTCACTAAGATAGAATAGGACACTATGGTAACACATTCCATTATCAAGGCCACCCATGATTCCTAAAAACCCAGTTTGAGAAGGATTTGCTCAAAAAAACACTACTCCACCCTATCATAAGCTTTACTCATATAGAGCTTCATAGTCATAAAACCTTTTTTGCCTATGCAATAATTAATAAATCCTAATAGTTATAGTGTAACTACTTTTAAATTTCTATAGTTTCGGCAAACTTCTTAAAATATTGAACTATTTTTTAATATAATTTCCTTATTTAGTACAATCTAAAAATATCGACTTAGATCTGGTCTAGACAAGCTACATATAAAATTATAAATACAAACCAATTTCAAAATTAAATTTATTTTCTTTTTAAATTAGGATTTTTGATTGGTAGGGCAGGCAGGCTAAGCCCCCTACTTTTTCTTTTTTCTTTTTTGAGGGGGAAGCCACGGAAGCTGGTTTTATTCAATTGAGCCTAATAAATTGGCTTGAAGTACATCATAAAATTGTGGAGGAATATCCTCCATCCAAACTAAAAAATCTGGAATGCCAATGGTATATCTAGCCAGACTATGAGCTGCAAAGTTATATTCCCTCTTAACATGAGAGTAAAGTAATTCATCAAAGCGTTGAGCCAACTGTTTTGCATCCTCAATGAGCAGACCCAGAGCTACCAGCAGCCTTCCTTCCTCCATTAGCCATTTAATGACGGTCAACAAGTCACCCTCCAATACAGCCCTTTTAACTCCCACTTCCAGTGCAAATGAGAGAGCACAACCCGCAGCCATTGCCTCAACGTCAGCACTGCTTAGTTCCTGGTTAACTAGCTTTGAGCAAGATGCAATGACAAGGCCTCTGTGATCTCTAATAACAACACCTATGCCTGATTTTTTTTCACGTGGGAAGATAACTCTATCAAAGTTTATTTTGAAGAGCTCTGATGGTGGAGGCCTCCAATTATTCCTGGGACGGCGAGGTTGCTGTATTGGTATAGCCGCACTCACTTGCCTAGCTTGGTAATCAGCTAACCAAGTCTTTGAAAGGTGAGGAAGATGATGAAGTGAATCTGCAGGTTGATTGAGGCGTACTTGATTCCGTTGATTCCAAATTGTCCAAGATGTGACTGCAAAGAGCTCGAGCTGGTGGTTGTTCTTGATTAACCACGATAATAGTTCCTTGAACGTCACAAATTGAGCTGAACCACGCACACTCCATAGCTCCGTATCTGACCATGCTGATATCCGATGTCATATTTACAAAACATGATAGTTTCAAAACATTCAGAAATTTGACAGCCTCTAAACAACTAAGTACCTGTAATGACCCTGCCAATCATGCAAATTTGTTTCCAAACTAAAAATGTATTCTTAGCTTAAGGAAGTTTTTTTTACTCTGTATATAGTGCAAATAACACAACCAGATAATCTTCTTAAGCAGAAATATCAAAGCCATTATAGGAAATGGGTTTCCTCTACATTACAATTTATATCTACAAAAATTTATTATCCAATTTTTATTTTCAAACTTCTTAAAAACCCACTTAATTCAACAAAAACGCTAATCTATATATATATATAAAACCGAAGCTTTGCTTGGTCCACAATTTTCTACGTCAGCACCGTATTTAAAAAATTAAAATTAAAATTAAAATTAAAAACTCTTTTCACTTAAAACTAGATACTTATCTTTAAAAAAAAAAAAAAAACCAAAACAAAAAAACAGAACAAAACCCAGCAAAACTCTTTTCACTCAAAATCGGATACTTATCTAAAAAACAACAAAAAAACAGAACAAAACCTAGCTTAACCCAACTTCTCTCTTTCAAACCTAACGCATTCAAATCTCAAATGCTCTCTCTTCCCTTCCTATTCTGCTTTTTTCTTCTCCAGCCGTTCCCTCTTTATTATTTCAATTTTAATACCCTGCCGCCCCTACCTATATGATTCATTCTCTTAACTATTCCACAATCAGGAAAAAAGAAAAGGTGAGCAAGCGAGAGAGAAAGCGAAAGAGAGAGAGAGAGAGAGAAGATGACGAATACGTCAATGGCTTCCTTGAGGTCATTCTTCACGAGGTTCGTGGTTGCTCCGCTGAGGTACGTTATGATCTTTGCTGTTTTCTCTGTAAATCTTTCACTGTAATTGTTTATTACTGTTAAATCTATCAATTTGTTATGACTATTATTCAATGATCTTCGATGAATTTTCGCCTAAATTTTGCAAATTGTGAACCGAAATTTGGTTGATTAATGGAATGGTCCGCAATTCACATAGATGAGATAACTATTGGGCTTTTAGGGTTGTTTATGAGAAACCCAAATAGATTTTTTTAGGGGTTTTGTTTGATTCTTTGTTTGGTTGCAGACCTAAGCTTCTTCTACAATTTCCTACCCTGTTTTTATTTACTTTTGGTGTTTTGGGTTGCTATCTCTTTTATAAACCTACCTCTGTTTTTGTTGTCTATTTGGGTTTGAGTTATAATATACATACATATAAGTTTAGATCTTTCAATTGATTTTTTGTCTGTTAAATGGATCTTAATATGCTTTTTATGTCGTTTTGGTTTTCAAAATTTGTAAAATTAGACTCAATTGAGAAAATTTTATATTGGGTTTTCGTTTTTAAATGGTTAAAAAAAAATAATTTACAGTTGCTGCTTCAAATAAACCCCATTTTAAGTTCTGCATCTCGAAGATCAAGTAAAAGAATACCTTAAGTGAAGATTTCTCAAAGAGAACTCCAATGAGAGTCTTCTTTCTGTAACAAATCCTGCATATTGGTGTTAGGTAAGCCTTTCCCTCTTTGTTTATGTGATTTTTTTTTTTAATAACATGTATAAATGTCCTTAACGTTTTTCTCATTACTTTTGTTGTTTTCTAAAATAAATTTGTTGTTTGGTGTTAATTTCCCTATTTGATGCAGAAAGCTTTGTAGTTTTCTAAAATATATTTGATGTTTGGTGTTTATTTTTGAAGTGCGATAGTTTCACTCTTGGAATCATCTTGTGTGTTATGTAATTTTCTACGGCTGAATTCTTTTAAAACGGAGTTCCGAACATGTTTATATCTATAATTATTTATACCTATGAATTGATTTTCTCATGCTCAACCTTTATCACTCCGATGCAAAGAATTATTGTAGTTCTTAGCCAGTATTGATAATCAGTCTTTAGGAGAATAATAAATCTCACACCGGTCCAGTTATAATATGTCTTAACTCTTAAAACATATCAACATATCAACTAGAAATCTCCATGATCAAGACAAATCATCTTAGTTGATATGTTATAGCCTTCATAGATGAAATCTCATTTGAGTTTTGCATTTGCCTTTGTCTCTGTTCTTCTGCTTGCAATATCCCAGCTAAATATGGACATTTTTGTTTCTCTGTATTACTGTAGTTCTTAGCATGTACGGATCATTCTTCAATTCGTTTATAATCATTGAATGCTTTCTTAATTTTTTGCACACTTTGTGTTAGCGTCATTAAAGATGCTTTGGTGAGAAAGCATATAGAGTCTTTGGAAGTTATTTTCCTTACTTTGAAAGGTAGGTTTGCTCATGCTATGACAGAGGCATATCAGTTTTTTGATGAATTTATTGCAGGAGAATGGGTGCTCAGTGGCACTAAATGAAGTGATCACATTATATTTTATGGATATGACTACCATCCTTTCACTTCTTTCTTTTCTTTTAATGAGCAAGGTGCTATAGTTGTAAAATGAAATTATAAGATTTGATTAGCTTAATTAAAAGATGTAAGGTGAGTTAGGTTGCTTAGATTTTGTGTAAATGTAATATTTGCCAGAAATCACTTTTGACGTGCAGGTTAAAGGAAAGAAATGAGATTTTAGGAGGAGAATGCTTGGGTCAAGATTGTCTAATTGCAGTTGCTATTGGCTTATGTGTAAATTAAATGTCTAGAACAAAGATAGGTGTGGGAATAGTGTTTATTGAAATTCTTGACACATTGAATGTTTAGGAGCATGATCTCCAAAAATATAGTAGAGCGAAAATTAGATTCGTGTAGTGAGGTTGATTTATAATTAATATGAAGTTGTATGTTTTTATTGTTACAAAATTAAATTTGGATTCTGGCTTTGAGCCAAGCCAGGTAAACATACAAACAGTTGCAATTCTTTGTAGATAGTTTTCCCTTTCTTTTTTATTTATTTATTTTTTTAGGTTTTTTCTTGATGAACTAATCAACCTATTATCTATTCCTTTAGCCTTTTCTTTTTTCGTGATTAATTATTTTTCTATTTAACCATCCCGTGCATCGCACGGATTAGCGACTAGTTATTAGTATTACACAGCTTAAACTAAAAACAAATCAACTACTAAGCATATTTAGGAAGTGGGTTTACTTTTAATTTCTTAAAAGTGGAATAATCACCAAAATTCTTGTTCACATTTAAGCCACATTGAACACAAACACACACATTCCTCTGAATATCAAAGATTTCCTTTGTTGTTTGCGAGCAACAATATGATATTAAACTGAATAAATATAATAAATCAAATAAGAGAAATTCTGTAGAGAGAGACTGAGAGATTTACATACATTTGACTCTCTTGTCTTCTTTCCTCTTCTTTTTCTTTTTCTTTGAAGGGAGAGAGATGATAACGAGCTTATGAAACTGAAATATTTATAGATGATTTGGGACACGTAACAATATGGGAATGTTATTGATAAAAACAGTCTGGAATTGTTGAGATTTTTTTTTCTTTTTTTGAAACCAGATTTAAATTATACAATTCAAAACTTGATAATTTGATAATTACGTATAACACATAATCTGGAATCGTTGAGAATTTTTTTTTTTTTTTTTTTTAAACCGGTCAGATTTAAATTTGATAATTAAAAATTTGAAATTTGATAATTAAAAATTTGAAATTTGATAATTACGTATAACACATATCCGTTTATCAAAAAGAAAGTATAACACATACTCTCAAGGTATATCTCCATTGAATTATTAATAGTTTATCTCTCTTTCATTGATAAAAAAAGTTTTGGGATAATAGATACAGATAATACACCCTTTTAATATTAAAATAAAAATTCCACTACTTATCTTTAACAATTCCACTAGAAGGATGAAAAAAAAATGATAGCTTAGTTGCAAAAGATAATTCTACAATTTCCTCCCATTAAGACATGTGGCATATGTACAGTTATGAACTAGCATAAATTACTATTTCTCAAGGACACCATATAACAATTAAGCAAAAAACAAAGAAAACAAAAAAGACGCAATATAACCTGTAAGGACACAAAGTAAGCCTTAAGCCCAAATGCGTGACCGGGCCGGCCCAAGTGGCCTACACAATAGAATTTGTAGAGGGTGGGCTCAAAGCCTAGACTTTATGGGGCTCTAGAAAGCTACGGCGTATGGGCTAAGTCCGCTACTGACATGCAAGGAGCTGATGGAGCGACTTTGCCTCTCCTCGGACGTGGGCCGAGGAGCTTATATCCTGACTTCTCTTCTACTATCTAAAAGGAGAGAGAGAGGGAGAGAGTCTTCTTTTTTAGGAGAAAGAATCCGGATCCCCTTCCAATGGTCCTCCCTTCTTTATTTATACTCCCCATTCCTGATGCCCATCTGTCTTTTCCCTGAAAACGTTCCCCAATGCCTATAAGGCTGACCACCGTTCCCTCAGAAGTCATTTCTCCATTAATGCGACCAGGCGGGTAGGTGGAAGGCCTTTAATGCGGTGGCAGCAGCTTTATGCAGCGCACGTCCCACTTGTCCCCCTCCTCGGTGTCCCAATGAAGCTTGGGGTGACTTGCTGAGCTTTAGGAGATCCAACCCTTGTATCTCTCTCCCACTAGATGTTTTAAAATAAAGGTTTTTGAATATAAAACATGCATAATACAATTACACATGGCCTTGATCACTTCCTTGGACATCGTGCTACGGTCTTTGGTCCCTGGCCCTGCTGTCCGAGGAGACCTTCTCCTAGGACTCTCATCCAACTGGCCGACAGCCTGGTCGGCGAGCCTTTGGGCCCCCGTTTTGGGAGGCCCTATTCTCGATTCACGGCCCCTTGGCGCAGTCCACGTTTTCGGACCAGGCCCAAGGCCCACATGGTGCTTTGACGTCTTTACCCCCCACATAACCCAACTATGAACAGTAGACACCACCAAAAACAAACGTTCAGTTTGGTGTCTTTCGCCAAAGAAAATGGGTTTTTGCCCTTTTCAAAAAAACAATCTAGCATTTTGCCTTCTTTCCCAAACTAATTAGGGAAATGCCCCTCTTTTGAAACTCGATTTTCTCAAAATCGAATTAAGCCCTATAATGGCGTTTTTAAGGAGCTTATAATGACGTTTTAAGGACTTATAGTGGCGTTTTTAAACTTGATCTTCATGAAATCGAGTTATAAGCAAAAAAAAAAAATTGCATGTAACTCGATTTCATAAAAATCAAGTTTAAAAACGCCACTATAGGTCTTTAAAGCGTCACTATAGACTCCTTAAAACGCCACTATAAGGCTTCAAAATTTTATTTTTTTTTAAACTCAATTTTGAGAAAGTTTCAAAAGAGGGCATTTCCCTAAGTAGTTTGGAAAATGGGGCAAAATGCTGAATTGTTTTTTTGAAATAGGCAAAAGCCAATTTTGTTCTCTTTCGCCCAATGTATCGGTTTGCTTAAAATTTTGAATCGCTTCAATTTGTAAACCCTTGCCAAACCTATAAAACCATTCCCTGTGTCTTTCATTCAAAAAAACCAAATCTTCTTCACTTTCAACATGCCACGACATCTTATCACATATTTAATAACTAGTCACTAACCCACACAATGCATGGGATAGTTAAATAAAAATTAAAAATATTTATTTTGCTTAGAAGTCTATGACTTGACTTAAAAAATATATATAACTTGAAAATGAATAAAAATAAGTAATTTTTCGTTCAATATAATAGTTTAGAAAACTTCTTTTTCTTTCATATCATTAGTTCCATATATTACATCCTAGCGTATGTTATTCTATAGTAATGACTTTACCAATACTCAACTGTAATTAAATATACTATCTACCACCAATCTAGTCTATGTAATCGTAATAGTAGATCTATAAATTGCATTATTATATCCTCTATCATTTAGAAGGTAACTGAAATAATGATTGTATGTAATGTATAAATTTTATTCTTTTACAATATAAAATTATTAAAATGAAGTCTAATTTTATGGAAATTTTTTGAAATAGAATTTTAAATTTCTTAAAACTTAGTTAATTGAGTTTTTATTTTACCTAAAAGTAAACTATCACAATTAATGAGAATTTAACCATTTTTTGCAAAGAGAAGATAACCATAAGCTCAATTTTTATTTTATAGCATACAATGTTACAGTTAAATCCGTACGACGGGTAATACGTTAGTCCATTATGATAGTTCCAAATAATATTTTAATACCTATCTGTAAGGACACGAATCAGGCCTGAACCCAAGTGCGTGACAGGGCAGGCTCAAGTGGCATAAACAATAAAATTTGTAGAGAGTGGGCTTGAAGCCTTGAAGCCTCGATTTCTTAGGACAATAGAAAGCAGTGGCGTTTGGGCTAAGTCCACCGTTGCACGTAATGAGCTAGTGGTGCGATTCTGGCTTTCCTCGGACGTGAGCAGAGGAGTCTTTGTATTCGTTTCCCTTGTTCTGCTTGAGAGAAAAAGCCTTTGTCTTGAAGAAGCCGGGCCCTCTCAATGCCTTCCCCCTCTTTATTTATATTCCCCCTTTTCATGTTCCTATTCATAGAGCCATAAATGCAGATCCCTTTTCCATCCATTGTTTTCTTGGAAACCTTCCCCAATGGTTATAAGGCTGATCACCGTCCCCTGAAGGGTCACTTTCCCATTAATGTGGCCAGATAAATAGGTGTAAAGCCTTTAATATGGTGATAACAACTTTATGCAAAGTACTCCCCACTTGTTCTCCGCTAGAGCGTAACATTGGTTGGTAAGCCCAACGAGTTCCTCCTTAGGCATCATGGTGCACCTTATGGTCCTTGCTCGGTTGTCCGAGGAGACCCATCTCCTCAGACCTTTCCCACTTGGCCAATGACTCGATCGGTGGGCTCCTGGACCTTTAAGTTAGGCGGCCACATCACCGCCCTGCAGCCCTTTGGAGGAATCAACGTCCTCGAACCAGGCCTAAGGCCCAAATAGGTGTTTTGGTACCTCTACCCCCATAATAACCCCTTAAAAATTCATTTGGCTCCGATCCGAGAAGAGAAATGAGTTTTTGACCTACGAGCACTACCTTCACGTGATCTCCCAAATGTTGCACATGAGAAATCCACCCGCACCTTTTGGAAAGGCTCTTGATGCTTCGTAATCCGCAATGCCCACATTAATTGCACTGAGTAACTCCATGTCGCCCACGTTCAACAGTGAGATGTGGATCCAATGGCTCGTTTTTCTTCCCAAAAATTCGAGCGGGATAACTTTTATAAACAACCACCCATTAATCATTCAAGATGTTTAGGTAATCGTGAATCCTGCCATTACTCCCAGAAAGCAAGCACGCCCTGGAAGCACTCAACCTCATTTCCTTTTAAGAAGCTCTTAAAAGATCGCACATCTTTCTCCAGTAAGTTCCCTTTCATCAAGTACTTTTCTCCTTGGCTGTCAACCTTTACCCTCTTTCTTTCTAAACCTTCACCCTTATTCCAACCCGATGGGTAGGTTTAAGTGTCTAGTAGACACGGCTTCTGGTATGGAGGGATTCCGAGCCAAATACCACATCTCTCCGGAAGTGAGTCTTGAATACTGCCCCCAGAAGCCGTAGCGGACTCTAGGAAGGAGGGACAGGTTATCATTCCCATAATCGCCTTTGTAGAGGATGGGATGACGCTCTCCATGAAAAATGTGACCAGCGAATACCTGCGCAACCATAGGTTATGCCTCGACCAGTGTACACGCAATATGTTTAGGGTCTTAGGTTACGTCGACGCTCTAAATTAGCAAATGGGCTTGCAACTCACGTGGCGCGATGTCGTCCTCTTGTATGAGTGCCACCGGTTGTTAGACGTACGTTACTACCTCAAGTCGAGGTCCAACGTCGTTAGGCTCATATCCTACCTCTCCAAGTCTAATAAAGGCATGAAGGATGACTATCTCATCGCTTCCGGGAGATGGCACGATGGTCTCCATTACCCAATCAGAGAGGGAAGGCCAGGTGTGGTTCCCTAGGATCTAGGATTTTTGATTCGAAGTTTTGCCCCTTATAGTTTCATCTCGTAGGCTCATCGCCCTTCAATGCTTTCCTTGCTTGCTTTGCTATTTGTATCTAACCATGTTTGGTTTCTGTGCTGTCCCTCTTGCAAACAAACAGCATACGTCGCCCTACCTGAGCGAAGCTAGCATCTCAGACCTCAACCGAGTCTTGAGATCCGAAGTCTTTATGAACGGAGACCTACAGGTGAGAGCTGCTCATCTCATTCTGGGGTAGGAACCCCTGTCAAACGTCTTCCAAGACATTGGCAACGCCATCCTCGCAGGTGACGGAGACGTAGGAGGATAGACGTCTCCAAACCTGATTTCCTCGCCGCCCACGATCTGCCAGACAACTCGTCCATTAAATTCTACGGGCGTCCCATTGCAACTGCCCCTCTTGCAGTAATACTTGAAATCCAAGACGTCCGAGCAGAATCCACAACTTCACCTCTATCCCTCGACGAAGAGATAGATCGGTTCCATTTGGAGGAGGCCGAGAGACCTTTAGAGGGCCACGTGGTCAATATCTCGGATGAAGAAGAGGGCAATTCAGACAAGAACTTCGGCATTGACGGTTTAGTTATTGCCCGACCAGAAGATTCCTCCGAGGAGGATGACGATATGTCGACTTTGAGAACACTCTTCGCTAGAAAAATGGGCGCTCAAGTCTCCAAGAGGGACGCCTTTAGGTCCCAACCGAGGGTACCTCCGCCTCCCCCTCCTTCTGATCCACTTCTTCCCGCTCTAAACCTCCCAAAGAAGAGGAGAAACGAGAACAAGGAGGCGGATAAGGAACGGAAGAAGAAGCAAAAACAGCAACAACTACTAGTTGCTAAGGGTAGATCGCGAGCCTCGTCGGTGGAGAGTGGGGAGCTTCGTGGGCAGGCCGAGGTTCACTGCAAGAAGTCTAGCTGGTCCCCTGTGCTAGAGATGGACGGGGCCCCGATACCCCTCCAAGACAACATAAGGGACTTCTAGAGGGGTCACACCCTTCATTTGGCCAACGTCCTAGAGCAGCCTGTCCTCCTACCAAGGGACATGGACGATCTGGGGAAGATGGGTCAGGCACGTCTCTTCTTTTCACTAAAGAGGGACCTGGGCTTGGTGCGTGCTATCCCATCCCTTTAATTCACTGTTATTATTTAAACCTTCACATGCTTTACTCTATTGTGCATCTGCCGAAAATTCTCTCCGCAAGCCATCCAAGAGGTTTTTGCTACCGAACAACAGGTGGAACACTACCAGAACCAGGCAGTGGCCGAGCAAGAGGCCAGGGTGGAGGTCAAGAAGGCTTTGGGTTGCGCCGAGGTTGAAAATAGCAACCTGGCCGCTAAGCTAACCCAGGAGCAGAGTGAGAGGAGAAGCGCCGATATTGGCTTAAAGACTGCAGAGGCCCTAGTGGAGAGTCAACGCAAGCTACTACACCAAAAGGACGAGGCACTGTTTAAAGCTGGGCAGGAGATCTCGGACTTGAAAAGGGAGCTTACCCAAGCCAAGGAAGTGACTCACACTGTAAGAGAGACCATGGAGGCCGCCACCAAAGCCGCGTACAATGAGGGGGTCGAGACGACGGAGAACCGACTAGTCGAAGAGCTAGCAGAGTTGTGTAGGGAGTACTGCCAACAAGTTTGGGCGGAGGCCTTAAACGCGGCGAGAGTTCCTGCTAACTCCGAGTGAGGGGGAGCAGAGAAGGCCTGGTACCCCGAGGATATCAGAATGATTGAAGACGCTCCAGCCACTTTAGTTGCTCCCGAGACTACGGCCCCGATGCTGCCTCCCTCCATCCAAGGGCAAGTACGTCCTCCTAAAGAAGTTGCTGCTTCTGATAAAGGGGTCGACAAGGGGTCGGGCGAGCCAGCTGGCCAAGTTGTACCTCCACCCAAGGCGAAGGATAAAGGAAAGCAGGTCTAGGTCCCGTCTGAGGCTGAGATGAAAGGAGCTGAAGTGGAAGGCCAGGCCAAGGAGTCCTCAGCTAAGTTGGGAAAGGATCCTCCACTGAAGATAAAGAGATAGGCCACCTCGGGCTCCCTCCTTGTGCCGTTTTCCCTCTTAGGGGGTTTATCGTCAATTATTTATCTTGTAATCTTCATTTCTAGCTTTAATGTACACGCCAGTGGCTTTTATGACAATTTAAAGATTTTGAATTTAATTTTCTTACGCGCTTCCTTCTCTGCTATATCTTCTGTCTAGTTATGTCATCAGTTATGTGTGTAGTTTGAATAGCTTAAGCAACCTTACCTTTTTTTGACATATAGAAGCCAAATGTAGCAGTTAAGTGTACGGAGGTACGCTTGAAATCACAATGAGAGTAGATTAACCACAACTATACTAATAGAAGGAATGGATTGCACGTTGAGGGTTTGTTCCATACTTAACACTTAGCAAAAAGATGAAACGCATGTTGAATTTCCCCAAAGCAGAAGATTCGATAAAGCAGAATTGCATGTTAAGTTTGGCATTAACCCCAAGTAAAAAACAAAATTGTGTGTTAAATTTTTCCAAATCAGGAGGTCTGAAGACCCGGCATACCTAAGGTTGACATTAGCACTTAGTAGAAAACGGAACAGCGTGTTAAATTTTCCTAAAATGGGAGGACTGAGGACCCCGCATAGCCAAGGTTAACATTAGCACTCAGTAGAAAATGGAACAGCGTGTTAAATTTTCCCAAAGCAGGAGATCTAAGGACTCGGCATAGCCAAGGCTAACATTAACACTTAGTAAAAAACGGAATTGTGTGTTAAAATTTCCTTAAGTAGGAGGTCCAAGGACTCGGCATAGCCAAGGTTGACATTAACACTTAGTAAAAAATGGAATTGCGTGTTAAATTTTCCCAAAGCAGGAGGTCCGAGGACCCAGCATAGCCAACGTTGACATTAACACTTAGTTAAAAAAGGTCGGGCCTTAGCTTAACATTGAGTTTTTTGTTTGATATTGAAGACTAACAAATTGACAATTAACACAATTCATTGATATTTAAATGCATGGCGTGTACACCTTTCATTAATAGTAGTACCTTCAGAGGTTATTTACATTCCAAGGTCATTTTACAGGTTTGTCTTCTAAGTCGGCAAGATAATATGACCCTATGCCGGCCACTGAAGTTATACAGTAGGGCCCTTCCTAGTTTAGTCCTAACTTTCCCCGTGCTAGGTCCTTAGCGGTTCCAACGATTTTCCTCAAGACTAAGTCATCGGGAGCAAGGGGCCTAGACTTTACGTGGGATTCGTACCCTTGCTTGAGCTTCTGCTGGTAGCAAGCCAACCGGACCATAGCGTTCTCTCGCCTCTCTTCAGTCAGGTCCAGCCCCTTATGGAGCAGATCGTCATTATCGCCTGGGGCGAAGGAGTGTGTCCTCATCGTCGGAAACTCGATTTCCAAAAGGATCACAGCTTCAGCACCATAAGCCATCGAATAGGGTGTCTCTCCCGTGGACCTTCGTGGTGTAGTTCAATAAGTCCACAATACATGTGGCACTTCCTCTACCCATCTGCCTTTGGCGTCGTCCAACCTTTTCTTGAGCCCGTTAACTATCTTTTTGTTCATCGCTTCAGCCTGACCATTCCCTTGCGGGTAGGCTAGGGTGGAATATCTGTTTGTGATGCTGAAGTCTCCATAGTATTTTCTGAAGCCCCTACTGTCAAACTGTAGATCATTGTCCGAGATGAGGGTGCGCGGGATCCTAAACCTAGTAATGATGTTCTTCCAAACAAACTTTTTTGCATCCACATCTCAAATGTTTGAGAGGGGCTCTGCTTCAACCCACTTGGTGAAGTAGTCCGTCCAGACGAGCAACCATCTCTTGTTCCCCACTGCCCTTAAGAATGGTCCCACTATATCCAAGCCCCACTGAGCAAACGGCCAAAGGTTGACCAAAGGGTTTAGGACACCCCTAGGCTGGTGGATGTTGGGAGTAAACCTCTGACATTGATCGCACTTCCTCGCGTAATCCTGTGCTTCTCTTTGCATGTTCGGCCACCAGTATCCCTAGGTAATGGCTCTATGGGCTAGTGACCTTCTTCCTGTGTGGCTACCACATATTCCCTCGTGTAACTCCTCCAAGAATAGCTCGGTTGCTTTCTGGTGTACGCACAGCAAGTAGGGTCCTAAGAAGGAGCGTTTATAGAGTTTCTCGTCCTCGGACAACCAAAACCGTAGAGCCTTCCTACGGATCTTGTCTGCCTCAGACCTTTCCTCCAGCAGAACATCGTGTTTAAGGAAGTACACTATTGGGTCCATCCAACTGGGTCCTGTTCTGACCTGGTGAATCCGGAGGGCATCATCGCTTAGCCTAGCGGGCTTAAATAGGTCTTCAACGAGGATGACCCAGGGTAAGCCTTGAGCCGAGGAGGTTGCAGGTGCGGCCAGCGAGTCGGCGTGGGTATTCCCATTCCTGGAGATATGCGACACTGCAAAAGACTCGAATTTGGACTGCAAGTGCTTGGCGCGGGTTAAATACTCCCACATTCTCAGTTCCCTAGCTCCTTACTTTCCTTCCACCTGTCGGACCACCAGCTGCGAGTCTGAGAACACCTGTACCGATTTTTCCCCCATTTTTTGAACCATGTCCATTCCCACTAGCAGGGCTTCGTACTCGGCTTCATTGTTGGTAGCCGAGAATGCTAGTCTCAAAGACTTCTCCAGGACGATTCCTTCCGGGGATATCAGAACTATCCCCACACCTGAACCCTTCTAGTTGGTTGCTCCGTCCACGTGTACTTTCCACACTGGGGACTTCGCACACGAGACCAGGCCAACTAATTTTCCATCCATGCCCCACCCCTTAGGTTTCTCTTCCACGAAAGGCTCAGCAAACTCCGCTACTAGGTCGGCTAGGACTTGCCCCTTCACGGAGATGCGAGGCATGTACTTGATGTCAAAGGCTCCCAAGATAGTTCCCCATTTGGCGATCCTACTGGAGTAGTCAGCACTCTGCAACACAGATTGAAGGGGGAGTTGAGTCAACACGACGACTGTATGAGATTCGAAGTAGTGCGGAAGCCGGCGCGTTGCATGCACAACGGCTAGAATCGCCTTCTCCAATGGTAGATACCGAATTTCAGCCTCTTGCAGAGACTTGCTCATATAATAAACCGGCCTCTGCACACCATCGTCGTCCCGTATTAGAACTAGGCTAACGGCATGGACGGCCACGACAATATACGTGAACAAAACTTCATCTACGTATGGGGGAGACATAATAGGTAGCTGAGAGAGGTATTCCTTCAGTTGCTGGAAAGCGATGGAACACTCTTCGGTCCACTCAAATCCCTTCCACTTGTTTAACAGTTGGAAAAAAGGTCGGCATCTGTCCGCAAACTGAGAGATGAACCTATTGAGAGTGGCCGTCATCCCAGCCAGCCTTTGGATTTCCTTTGGATTCCGAGGAGGCTACAGATTGCGGATTGCTATGATTTGGTCGGGTTGGCTTCGATCCCTCTATGAATGAGCATGTAACCCAGGAACTTGCCAGACCCCACGCCAAAGGAGCACTTGGAGGCATTCAATCGTAAGTTGTGCTCCCGTAACGTCTGGAAAGTGTTGTTTAGGTCGACCACATGCATAGGTATAGCCTTGCTCTTCACAACCATGTCATCCACATATACCTCAACAGTCTTCCCCAGCTGAGCCTCAAATATTCTAGTCATCATCCTCTGGTATGTAGCCCTAGCGTTCTTCATTGATACCATATCATGATGGTTGCAAATAGCAATATTATTATTCATGATTAATAGATGAACTACGAAACTGTGAATAACAATTCAAATGCCTACAACAACACATACACAGAAGGCTAAAAATATTGGAACATACTTCGTTTGTCATTTTCATTATTCAATTAAAACAAAAGTTTCAAAGATAATTCCAACTCAATTAAACCCAATACATACATACACATGTACGTAAAGAATTCCAAAAATAAAAACACAATATCTCCCATATATGTTAACATTAAACTAGATAAAAAACTGTACTTACCTTTTGTTTTGAAGGCACTCCAAGAACCAAAATCAATGCAAGAGACGATATGGCAGATTAGAAGAATAATCCAAAAAAATAAACTATTTAAATTATAATATAAGGATGAAAAGCAGAGTTGAAATTGTTACAAATAATTCCTAAAAAGTTGTTTCTAATATGAGCAAGAGTTAGGTACAATATTTAGGTTATGTTCCTTAAATTTCCCTTTTAAGCTTCTGCCATGTGGATTTTTTCTCATGGGACGAAAGTGTATTTTTTTTAATTAAGTAGTACTTGTATGGCACTAAACAACTAAATTTTTTTTTTTAAAGAAAATTTTTTTCTTTTTTGCAATTTGGAACTATAAAATCGATACATAAAAGTAAAACAATTACTATTATTATCAAAAAAGAAAATGAAACCATTATATTCTCTTGGATGGGATGGAGATTATTTCAACCCAGTTGCCAGTAGAGTCCAAATATATGTCCATTGTTCCGTTGTGATCCAAATAGCCATGTATTAGCACATAATAAAATAAGTAATATAAGAGTAGGTGTAAAAATAAAAATAAAAGAAAGTAAAGTTGATATCAATAATTACTCTTGCTTCTATATCGACTTTATCCAAAAAATTGATAAAGCAGGTTTGTCAAAAAAAAAAAAAAAAATTGATAAAGCAGTAGAAAAAAAATGTTGATAAATTAAAAATGCTGATATGGAAAATTGTGAAGAGGTCAACCAAAAGTTAATAGTTTCAATTATATATATATATATATATATATATCAAAAATTAGAAAATTCTCTGCCTATAAATTATTGAAACAAAATGTAAACAAAAAAATATGTAACTACACATAGAGAAATATAAAAGAAAGATATTCTACCCTCAAAAGAATAATCCATTGCTATAATTGTTAAAATTTGCAAGAAAATTTTAAATATGACAAAAAAATTAACCAAAAAGTCAGCAGTTAAAACACAATGGAATTATTTAGAGGAAACAATCTACCGGTGGGTTGAACCTAATGCCAAGTTTACCCTAGGATAATAGCTTGTTGTAGATTTGAGAGCAAAATTATATATATAATGCGATTTCAAATTTCTTCCTCATTAATCAAGCCGTCACCACTGAGAGCCATCTATGCCCATGCCAATAATTTTTCCACTAAGCAGTTAGTCTCCCAAAGTCCTAATATGTCATGATCTTTTAGTATTCGAAGAGTTCAATTATTATATATACATAATTTAAAAAAAAAAAAAGAAAAGAAAAAACTCTTTCAATCTGTTTAATAATATGATTTAGATTTTGATGTTGGTTTAGATTTGGTTTGTTTTTACCCTTTCAATCTTAGGGTTTCAAAAAAATGGTTTTCGAAGTAGCATCCAGTTTTTAATTACATCTTTTTAGTAAAAAACCTAATTATATACATTCTTTGTTTGTATATATCCCCCCTCCCAAAGAAAAATGTTTGATATATACACGATGTTGATATAGGGTTCAAGAATTTTAAGGTATTTGGTTTTTACTTGGACTCCTTTTAAGTGGAGAACACACACACACACACACACACACACACACACATGGTTAGTTGGTGCATTTTTTTTTTTTTTTTTTGTTTTGGATGAAATTTTGTGTTCTTTAGAACTCTACTTTGGATTGAAACAATTTATATTTATAAAATAATAATGATGTGACAAGTTCTGGAGAGGTCAACAAAAAGTCAAAGACTTTGATTTAAATTTGAGTTTGAGTTTGAGTTTAAGTTGAATTTGTTAGAGAAATAGAGTTTCACTCCTTGTTAAGTTTAGATTACACAAAAATAATTTTGTTTAAAAAAATGAAAATGATGAGTTTGAGTTTGAGTTTAAGTTTAAGTTGGACTTGTTACAGAAATAGAGTTTCACTCCTTGCTAAGTTTGAACTAAACAAAAATAATTTTATTTAAATAAAATGTTAGAGAGATAGAGTTTTACTCCTTATTAAGTTTGGATTAAACAAAAATAATTTTATTTTAAAAAACGATAATTTTATTTAAATATTAACGATAACCATCTACGTCGTGGACATACGAACACATCTAGCAGCCACATTGTATAACCCCATTAGTGTCAGCGCTAACCATCTTCCATACCACCTTAATGCCCCCCATCTTTAGTTTTTAGCACTGGGTCACAAGCCTGCGCAAACTAGTTTGAAAACCTTTTTCAAAAGCCCAAGTCGCCTTCTAATAGAAAACACCATACAAACATATAAAAAAATTTTGAACAATGGTTTTAATGAATTTAATAAGAAAATTTATTTGTTGAAAGTTGACAAAAGTACAACTATAAGTGAGGGTCTAAAAAGTTGTTCAAAGTTGTATTAAGCACATAACCTAATAAGCTAACGGTCATTAACCGCAAATTATTAAATGTTAGTCTGTGATAGATTTTTTTAGAATCAAATAATTTGTAAACATCACATTTATAAACGTTAAAAGACTAAAAAGAAAGTACCAATAATGGAATGAGCAGCCACAGGTTATTTATAAATTCAAACCATAGATATTACAATATTTACCTTCCAAAAGATATCAATTGCTATATAAGTTCCATCGTCAATGACACGGGAATTTCTCTCTATTTATATCTTTTCAAAAAGTTATTTCCCCACAACCTGCATATCTAGTAAATCAAATTGCAATATACAAATAAAAAGTCATTTCCAAGGCTCTATAACCCAGAACAAATTATAGGATAAAGGAATAAAGATTCCAGAAGTCATGCATATATTGATACAATTAGAAAATGCAAAAGTAAACTAAATTTTGGCCAAAAAGCATGCAAAAAACTCAATAGACAAAACAATCAATGTATAAGCTCTGTTGTTTTTGTGATTCCACATAATTAAAAAGAACAGGTTGAGAGAATTTTAATGTGAGTGCAATACCAATCTGTCAGAAATAGAAACTTGCAGTGAAATATAAGTAATCGGTTTTTCGGCATACCTTTCTTGGCCTAAACCGATGATCACACAGGAGCTTTGAGGTTGTTCTACGCTATCTAGAGCCCCTCCACGCTGACCAGCTATCCAAACACATTTTCAATTCCAGTTTGTGTAACCCACGAATAAAAAATGTTTCTCCGATGGTGTTGCACACTACTAGAGTGGTACAAACATAACCCACAACTTAAGAGCCTTATAACACTCTATAAACACTATGAGAAATACAGAATTCATTCACCCCTTAATGGATACCACTCTTGGTGTTTATATACACACCACTCCATTAATATTAAGTGGGATAGTGGACTTAGTAGGGTAAAGTAACGGTCCAAACCATTACTCACTCCATAACTCTTGGATGGGGAATACAGAAGGATATGCCCACTTTGGGTGTCCATCCATAACCTTTTTCAGTTTCTAACATCTCCCACTTATCCACTGTGCGCATGGCCCTATTATCCATCTCTCAATGTGTTTCTTAGTGTGTTCATACTAGCAAATAGGTAGCGCGACCATCGAGCCCACTTGAAAATCATATTTGGGAGCACTATACTAAATCTTATACCAAGACTAGCATAGCAACATCCCTAAAGTGTCTCGTTATGCCCTACACATATAATAACACATCGAATCAAGCATCTCTAACCCCTCTTGAGTTTAATACTCACGATTATTTCGCTACCATAAGTGCTACAACCTGTCAACAGTGAGTACAAATATAAGGATGTGTTACAAAAATAGTCTTCTCTTTGCACTCATGTCCTTTAACTTTGGTCCAATCGCTTTCCCAGCAATGTCCCTTTAGACTGAATCCAACATGGCTATAGGTAACATGCCAAAGTAGCAAACATCAAAACCTCAGCTTTGTGACATAGTCAAAAGTAACAAGGGCATAAGTAGGATCTTAATGAAAGATCCATAGGACTCACACGGTGAAAAAGCAGGGATTTATTCTCTCACCTCCGCTTTTGGTCAAGTAAGCACATGTAGTATGAAATACATGCTACAATGGAGTTCTCTTAAGTAAGAGCGTATGTCTCAACTCAATACATCATACAAATCTTAGTCTAATCGCTACTCAAGCGCCTAACTCGAGTCCTTTATTCGCTTGCCAACTCAAGCATCAAATAAGGTCTCGCATCTAGCTAACCATAGGTTGCATGGATCATGGGCTATCCATGTATGGTCCAATTAAGATAAATATATTATAGACCTCATCTTAGTTCCAACTAAGGCGACATATGTTTGTGTCAACCATCTATATATGCTACATAAGCATTAAATGACACAATGTCTCATCTCCTCTCACTACTCAAGCGCTAGAGGCGATCGCTCGTGTGAGTGAGCCGACCTAAGCCTGCCGACATACCTTTCATACCTCAGAACTCATCATATGGTATATGGTGTGTGTGTGTGTGTGTGTGTGTGTGTGTGTGTGTGTGTGTGTGTGTGTGTGTGTGTAAACATACATATTATTAACTAAATAACATCATATGCATTAAACACAAAATATCCCAAAAGAGTACAATAAATGGTAACTAAAAACAACATATCATCATATCCTACGTAGCCCTAAACTCCTAACATGAGCCTGAAAGACATCCCTTCCTATAAGCTGTGTAAGAGGATCAACACTCATGAGGCTTGTAGAAATGTGTTTTAGAACTACTTCATTGTGAGCAACCATGTCTCGAATGTAGTGATATCGTATATCAATATGTTTGGTTCTACCATGATACTTAGAGTCTTTAGCATAGGCAAGTGCTGCCATACTATTACAATGTACCATAATGAGATCCGAGTCATCCTTGACAACCTCAAGATTCTGAAAGAACCTCCTCAATCAAACTACTTCCTGAACAGCTGTTGAACATGCTACATACTCTGCTTCCATAGTTGATAATGCTACACAGGGTTGTTTCTTGCTACTCCAAGTGATGACACCATTATTTAGCAAGAAAGCATATCCAGATATAGATTTGCATTCATCTAGGTCACTACCCCAATCAGCATCACTATAACCAATCATACGCAAATCTGAACCCTGATAACAAAGGATGTAGTCCGCTATCCCTTTAAGATACCTTAATATCCTTTTGACAGCTTTCCAATAAGCAAGTCCTAGATTAGATTGAAATCTACTGACTAATCCAACAACATAACATATATCAGGCTGAGTACACTTCATTGCATACATCAAGCTTCTAACTGCATTAGCATAAGGAACACAAGCCATCTTTTCTTTTTCATCTTGAGTCTTAGGACACATATCAAGGCTTAAGCTCTCATTTTTTGCAACTGGAGTATCTATGGGTTTGCAATTATGCATTTGGAAACGCTCAAGAACTTTCTTAATGTAGGTTTGTTGTGATAAACCTAAAAGTTTCTTTGAACGATCCCTGAGGATTTTAACCCCCAAAATATAATCTGCCTCACCCATGTCCTTCATCTCAAAGTTAGAGGACAACCACCCTTTTGTGGCGATAATCATCTCCATGTCATTACCGGCCAATAATATGTCATCGACATACAATGACAAAATAATGAAACTTCCCTTGGATCGTTTTATGTAGACATAGTGATCTTCTTCGATCATTCTAAACCCATTCGATACAACGGCTCGATGAAATCTCAGATACCACTGTCTAGATGACTGCTTTAAACCATATATGGATCGCTTAAGTTTGCACACTTTGTGCTCTTGACCTTTGGTCACAAAGCCAATAAGTTGATCCATATAGATTTCTTCATTTAGTTCTCCATTGAGAAAAGCTGTCTTAACGTCCATTTGGTATTATTCCAAATTCAAGTTTGCAACAATGGCTAGAATGAGTCGAACAAAGGCAAACCTCACAATAGGAGAAAAGGTTTCCTCGTAGTCAACACCCTCTTTTTGAGTGTATCCTTTTGCCACTAATCAAGCTTTATACCTTTCTATTGACCCATCCACCTTGCGTTTGATATAAGAACCCATTTGTTCCTAATTGCTTTACGCCCTAACGATAGGTCTACCAGATCCTAAACCTGATTAGTCCTCATTGACTCCATTTCATTATTCATTGCTTTCACCCACTCATCACTAACAGAAGATGAGAGAGCCTCTTGCACAGTTTTTGGATCATCATCATCCTGTGAAGCAATCATGAAAGCTTCCCCCTCAATCCCAAAACGACGATGAGGAACATTTCCACGATTGCTTCTACGTGGCTGAGGTTGTTGTGGATAAGCTTTTAGTGGTGTGCTCCCACTAGGTTATGAGTTGCTCCC
This sequence comes from Castanopsis chinensis, assembly GCA_032878915.1. Classification (NCBI taxonomy): domain Eukaryota; kingdom Viridiplantae; phylum Streptophyta; class Magnoliopsida; order Fagales; family Fagaceae; genus Castanopsis; species Castanopsis chinensis. The sequence continues at coordinate 7,014,377 of JAVQMG010000106.1, forward strand.
ACTATCTCTAGGAGTTTCAGGAATTCCTTCCTTGTCCTCTACTAGTCTACTTGGGGCACCTACCTCTTGATCCATCATTTTCATAAAGAGTCTAGTTCTTTTCAACCTCACCTATGTTAAGAAATTCACTTTCAATGAAATCAACATCACGTGACTCCAATTCAGTCACACTTCCATCACGTTGTTCACCTATCAACACATAGCCTTTGGAATGTTCAAAATATCTTATAAAGATACATTTCTTTCCTCTAGGCCCTAACTTCCCATATCTATGAGAAGTATTGTGAATATAACCTGTTGAACCCCATAGCCACAAGTTATTCAAGTCAGGCTTCTTGCTTGCGCCATCATTAACCTAATCATCTCTAACAGTGTTCGATTTCTCCTTTTTGCTACACCATTTTGTTGCGGTGTATAAGGCATCGTTAACTGCCTTTCAATTCCTTTTTCATCATAAAGCTCCTTAAATTGCTCAGATAGATACTCACGCCCACAATCAGTTCTAAAAGCCTTAATACTCTTGTCTAATTGATTTTCAACGAATCTCACGTATCGTCTAAAGCAATCTAAAGCCTCAAACTTATGAGAAATCAAATAGACATGACCGTAATGTGTATAGTCATCTATAAATGTGATGAAGTAGAAACCTCCATGCCTTGCCCTCACATTCATTGGACCATATATATTAGAGTGGATTAGCTGCAATGGAAAAGATGCCCTTGTGGCTTTCCAAACGGTTTTCTTTTTGACTTTCCCATAAGACAATGTTCACATGTGGACAAAGTGACCTTAGCGAGATTGCCCATAAGGCCTTCTCTAGCTAACCTAGTCATCCTCTCTTGCCCTATATAGCCAAGCCTAGCATGCCATATAATTGAATTATCAGAAGCATTATTAGTTGAAGTCAAAAAAACTGAACTATCATTATTATAATATTCAATATCCAAAATTAAAAAATCATTAGAAATAAAACCACGGCCATAATAAACTGTTCCCAAATGCAACAAAACATAATTATTCTCAAAAATAAACCGTAAACCAAGTCTTAACAAAGTAACTACGGAAAGTAAGTTCCTCTGGATCTCTAGAGCATACAATATGTCATGGAGTAGCAGAGTGCGACCACCTCGCAACTCTAGCTTGTAAGTACCAATTCCAAGTACCTCCACGCTAGCTCCGTTTCCTACCTTGATGTCTCTACTTCCAATAGGAATCCGGCGGTACTCCACAAATCCCACTCTATCTCTCGCTACATGTTCTGTTGCTGCTGAGTCTACAGTCCACATAGGAGCAGAATTAGCAACAAGGACATGACTAGTTACAAAAACATGGTGAGATGTAGGATTAAGTGTTACCTTTTTTGGCTCAGTGCAATCACAAGCAAAATGTCCTTTCTTTCCACAATTATAACAAGTTAATTTAGACTCGTCCTTCTTTGCGCGCTTTCCTCTAGTATTGCGCTTGACAAACTTAGCCTTCTTAGGCGGTGGCCCATTAGGTCTCTCTTGTCCAAGAGCGTAATCAGGTTGCTTGCGTTTAGGCCTAGATACCTTACGCGAGCTAGTCTCAGCCATGTGCACAGAACTAATCGGCTTGGCTGCTTTAAGGCGCTCAACTTCAAGTTCCAAGTGACAAGCCACATCATCAAATGTTTTGATGTTCTCATTATGTGTCAAGTTTTGACACATCGTCTCCCATGAACTTGGTAGTGAACGAATCACTGCCTGGACTTGTTGTTCGTCAGTAAGATTGTTTCAGCTTATTTGAGCTCACGAATCAAGGAGGACATCACCCTAAGATGCTGCTTCATCGTATGTTCAGAGCGCATCTTATATGAATCAAATTTCATTGTTAAGACAAGTAGTCTAGTGGCTGATGTCCCTCCATATCTTAGCTTTAGAGCTTTCCACATGTCTTGTGTAGTTGTATACTGCTCAAATTCACCAATCAAGTCATTGTGCATGCTGCTCAGCATTGTAAAGTGCGCACACAAATCCTTTTTGCGCCAATTTTCATAGGCAGCAAGATCACATTGGTGTTGCTTAGTGCTTCCCTCATCGGGTTTACTCAACGAATGAGTTAGAGTCTCTAGGACTTCTTGCTCATTCAGCACATACTAGATGTTGCGGTGCCAAATATTGTAATTTTCACCATCCAGGTTCTCTCCTTTATTGAGATCAGCAACAATACCTTTGGAAGCCATTTCACTACAAAATTTCACAAATGGGACATTACACATACATTTCCAAAAATTTTGACGTTCAATCTAAAATAAACTTAGACAATCAACACACGTCGCAAGATCGAAAATTCGCTAAGCTTCTTAATCATCTCTTGCACCACTAGTGTTTATTACTAAGCTTAATTTTAATCTATTCGTGCAAAATTATGTATGGGAGATAACGCAACTCAACCATACTCCCACTATTTCATATTTACAAAAAATATGTATTAAAAACAATTCACCAATTTTATCAATTAACTATTAAGCCAAACATGCTATCACAATTAAAACTCATGAGAAAAATTCATATAGGCATCTCATTATTTAACTAAGAAATAATTATTGATTTGTCGCGTTAAATATAATATTTAACATTGTGTAAATATACCATATTTCACTAAGTAATAATAATGGAATTAAATAATTTACAAAATTAAATCAATTTCATATCATTGAAGGATATACCTTTTATGTTTCATGAGAAATAAATACTAGGCTTGTATAGTATACGTTTCAATTGAATGGATTAAATACAATTTTAATCCAAATAAATTATTGTAAATAAATCACTAACAATGATATAGAGTTGGTCATGTACTTACGTTTTTTTTTTTATTTAAATAATGGTGAAACATAAGAGTGGCATGAAAGTTCAAAAATTATTGCTTCAATTGAAACGTATGAAGAAAAAAATTTCATACGTACAGTGGGATCCTTTTACAATCCATTCCTGTGAAAAAGGCATAAAACAAGAAGAAGAAAAAACTCACAAGAAACAAGGCACAAGGACCCACTCTACCCTTTTTTTAATCTTTGATTTTTATTACCACTATGGAAGACATGTGATGTTGTCTTCTATTTGTGGGACCCTTTTTTTTTTTGCTACCGGCCAGTTGTCTTCAACCTTTGTCCTTCAGTTTCTTTCAGCCAAAAAACCAAGTTTCAGACGTTAACTTCAAAATTTTATATCTTCTTCATTTCAAGTCCATTTTTAACGTACCATATACCGATTTAAAGCTTATAACATATAGATTCATAATATGAAATCATATTTTGTAAACATAAATCATATAAGAGCAGTTTTGTCCTTAAAGTTTCGGTGCTCTAAGTCTTAATAAATTATATCTCATGGCACACTTAGAGATTTGCTACGAAAATTAAGGAAGATATTAATACATGTAATATGAACAACATATATTAATTTCAAGGCACGAAATTCTCAGAATCAAAACTTTCCATTGAAGGCCATGTGAGGTGCATAGAAATTCATAGCATGTCACAAAAGCATAAAACGCATTAAGGACTAATCATATATGCCTATGACATTGAGAACAACCTATAAAACGCTCTGATACCAATGTAAGAAATAGAAACTTGTTGCGGAATACAAGTAATCAGTTTTTCGGCATACCTCTCTTGGCCTAAACTGATGATCACACATGAGCTTTGAGGTTGTTCTACGCTGTCTAGAGCTAGCCTCCACGCCGACCAGCTATCCAAACATGTTTTCAATTCCAGTTTGTGTAACCCACGAATAAAAAACGTTTCTCTAACGGTGTTGCACACTACTAGAGTGATGCAAACATAACCCACAACCTAAGAGCCTCACAACACTCTATAAACACTATGAGAAATACAGAATTCGTTCACCCCTCAATGGATACCACTCTTGGTGTTTATATACACACCACTCCATTAATATTGAGTGGGATAGTGGACTTAGTGGGGTAGAGTAATGGTTTGGACCATTACTCACTCCATAACTCTTGGATGGGGAATACAGAAGGACATGCCCACTTTGGGTGTCCATCCATATCCTTTTTCAGTTTCTAACACAATCAAAGCTAGACCTTATTACTTGGAAGTTATTAGCTTTGCCAAGATGAACTATTTATGGTAAACAACTGTAAGCTTCAGTTGGCAAAATTAATTCTTAGTTTCCATAACACTTGAAAAGGAATATAAATAGATATTACAATCAACAACCATAATGTCTTCATTTCATCCTTGCTCACCAGAGCTAATCACAATAATACACAATAAAGGCTTTAAACTGGTAGGTCATTGCCTATAAAGAGAAGGCTGGAACCTAATTTTTTGAAGAACATGCATGCATTGTATCAGCAAAACATAAAAATGATATAATATTATCTTTTATCTCCACTGATCTATATCTATATTATATATTCAAAGCACAGATATCATATATGTTCAACTTGTATAACCAAATGGGATAGCAATCAAAAAAGAAGCAGCATGTTCTAGGTATTAAACAATGACAACAAAACAACAACAAAAAATTATGGTTCAATATCAATGATTTGAATTATATTTAAGCTTCAAGGTGGGCTAAAGAACAAAAAATAAAATAAAAGAAACCAAAGAGATTCTACATATGAAATGGCACATACCCATGCTTTGTGAAATCCAAAGGTGCGCCCTCTGTAACGGCTCTAATTTCGGTTTAGCAGACTGGCCTGCCATTCTACCAACCTATAAAAATAACTACCACACAGAAATTTACAATGCAAATCCAATACTAAGTAATATTCAGTCAAGAAATTAAACTTTTCTCCAAAAACTCAGATTTAATTCACAAGAACTGCAACAAAAGTTGCAATTTTTAGTGACCATGAGAAGTGCTTTATCGGCTACGAAATCATAGTAAGATATTACATTGAAAAATTAATGAGAAAACAAACTAACAAACCCAGTCAATTTAACAAATTCTTAGGTTTATAATAGACTCTTATAATCCAAATTCTCTTTTGAAACCAACAACCCTCAAACAAACAGCAATTCACAAATTAAGGAATTAGTAAAACTAAATAAAAGTTGAAACGGTTCACAAATATCTGATGCCATTCATACTAAAGTGGATTTAGTTGGAGAGAGAGAAAGAGAGTGGCCATCTTGAAGGAGTTGGTGTTTTGAGCAAATATCGTCACCGAGGAAGAGAGTGGAGTGGAGATTGAGGACTACGAAGTTCGGAAAGAACGGAAACTCCAACTTTGACTCTTTGTTTTCCTCATCAACTGCTTACTCTCCCATATCCTTCACATGCGTGTAAGAGTAAGATGAATCAGAAAAAAAACTATTGTGATATTAGAAGAATCAGAAGGGTAAAAAGGCTAAAAGAAATTCTATCCATTCATTGTATCTATTTGTTTGGGTTTAATATAGGTATAATTAGATTAATAAATTATAGAATGAGAGAAAGGCTCTGACCTTTATTCTTTGGGCTTGCTTTTTGACACTCTGCTTGATTCTAAGGATTTCTACAAAATGGGCAAAACTTTTATGAAGTAAAAGTGTCAAAGTTATTATTGTACAAAATAAAGTACAACAGGAGACAAAGAAAAGGAGAAGAATATACAAAGATAGGGAGAAGAGAAGTGTTTGTGTTTTTTTTTTTTTTTTTTGGAAAGAAGAACTGCTATATATGAAACCTGTAAAAATTAATACTATCCAGAGCCAAGCAAAACGTTGCGTTAGTTTGCAGTTTTTTTTTTTTTATTTTTTTTTATACAAGATAGAATTTCTACTCTAGCCTAATCTAAGGGTCCGTTCAATTGGAGGAGTGGAAAAGTGGGAGGATAGAAAATATTTTAGTTTTCCCTCGTGTGTGTTCGGTTGGAGAGGTGAAAAAGTGAGATGGTGGAAAACTCTTTTGTTCTGTTGGAGAGAAAAAGGGAATGATGGAAAATATAATTTATATAAATTGACTATTATACCCTTGTTACAGAATATGTAAGAAATAGATTTATTTGTACTAATTAAATAATATAAAATTTACCTCATCATATATATAAATTTATATTATTTTTTTATTATTATAATGTAAAAATTATAATAGTGTACATATAAATTTAATTGGGCAAATGATTTTGTAACTAGCACGTTGAAAAAAAAAAAAAGAGAGAGAGAGAAAGAGAGAAGAGAACCTGGCCGGACCTGTTGGTGAAGGAGATGAGAAGCACTTTTCTATGTTGTATTGTGAAGGAGATGAGAAGCATCAGGTGGGTAGGTGAGAGGGTAATAAGTAGTCATGAATGGTTGGTGGGATGGGGGCTTTTTTTGTAAAAGTGCAAAAGCCAATTAGAAACAAAGTTTTCTCTCCCACGTTTTCCTCCCAATTTAGGAGGAAAATATATGTGGGCCTAGGAGAGAAATTTTCCTTTCGAATTTTCCATCCTCTCTATTTTCACTCCAAATGGACGGACCCTAAGTGTATACGTGTGTGAAGCTCCTTCCTGGAGACTTAAACCCTGACCTTTGCTCCCTACACCCCACAAGTATTTATACTTGTAGAGTGACCACCACATCAAGGGTGTGCAATGGTAGTTTGCAGTTTTTTTTAGTCGTGATATTATTTGTAAAATTTAGAAAATCAAAACATTTCACATCAATAACCATATGAATAGGAACCTATTTTTGGGAGCTTTTAAAAGTAAATGTGGTGCAAAATTTATGTAGTCACGAGGCGCAATAAGGAGCGGTCAACAAAAAGTCAAACGTTTCTAGTATTACTTATTATTTTATATATACTAATATTATGAAAGGTTTTAGTTAAAAACTTTTAGTATAATTTTATTGAGAAATAATAAATTAATAATCACTCGAATCTAGATTATATAAATTGCATATAAATTATTGTTCTTAACAGTATCAAGCAATCACATAAAATATTTATATGAAAAATTTCTAAATTTAATATTTAAAAACCTATGGAAACGTAACCAAAGGTATTTCATTTGCCAAAAAAATAAACATAATTCTCCTCTAACAAAGGACATATAATATTACTAACAACAAAAATAAAATGAGAAATAGTAACATAAAGATTTTACTATTAAAGAAAATTAATTTAATCTAATACTGCACATATAAGCATAACTCAAATACAACCTAGAAATAAAAAAGACGAAACCCTTCTTGTAGGAGGAAATATAAAATTTGATCATTCTTAAATAATAAATAGATAAAGCCTATGAGGAAAAAAAAAAAGATGAGTACAAATAATTCATAAATGCAAAACCAAACAAAAGAAGAAGAAAAAAACTAAACATATTTTTGTAGGATAAAATGGAAGAATAGTATAGCGATAGAAGAATAAATCTCTATACCTTTAAGTTTAACTCAAATAATAATTGATGCGGACAAATCATGAAGGTGAAATATTTAAAGAGGTTTATATAATAGATTTCATGGATTTATAATTACCTTTTAATGAATCATAAGCAAAAACATAAAAACACACACATACACATGCACACACAAATAACAAAGAAGAGAAACATACCTGTAATAATATGGATGGTGGCTTTGATAAAGCATTCTACTACAAACAAAACCAACTCAAATAATAACTAATGTCGGACAGATCATAAATGTGAAATATTTATATAGGCTTATAGAATGAATTTCATGGATTTAAAATTGACTTTATGACTCATAAACAGAACCATAGAAGACAAAAATAAAAAGAAGAAGCATACTTGTAATAATGTGGATGGTAGCTTTGATAAAAACATTCATTTACAAACAAAACAAACTCAAATAATAATTGATGTTTGACAAAGCATAAAGGTGAAATATTTATAGAGGTTCATATAATTGATTTCATGGATTTAAAATTTCATTTATGACTTATAAGCAAAATCATAAAAACAAAAACAAAGAATAGAAACTGTGGGGACGAGGATCCCACATCTAAATTAAATGGGTGATTAAGGTTATTTTTGAGGACGCACCTCGGACCTTGGGAACGAGCAATAGTTATGTGAGGCGCATAAAGTTAAAATATAAAAAAGGAGAGAAAGTAGGCTTGACATGGAACACAAGAATGATGAAGAAAGAAGGGTGTAGATGTCATCCCCTCCTCATTAAATGCAAGACAACCACTCCTCTGGCCACATTAATAGGGAAGTGACTATGAATAGTGGTGGCACAGCTAAGAGTGTAGGGTAAAACTTGCTAGTCTGTTCTAGATGGGACAAGGGTTCTAGGAGTGCAATCTCAGCCCTCCAAGTGTAAGATTCAAACGAGTTATAGCTGGATATAAAAGCAAGAGGAAGCTCTAGATGCAGGGAGAGAACAAAAAGAATGGGGAAATAGAATCTATCCATCTGTGATCCAAACCTCGGACTAGTCCCAAGAACCAACACTTGTATTCTTCTTTTTAACAAGTTCTTAAACTGAGAGTTAATAGAAGAAGCCTCACATCTCATTCATTTTTATGACGTAAACTTTCTTTGTTCGTGCATTGGATATATTATTTAGATTCGACTTCCCATCTCTAAATAAATTTATTGTGATAGAAAACAGTAAAATCTTCATTTAAAGCCTAAAGTTGATTAATAGCTTTTTTCGCTGTTACAATTGGCGCCGTCTGTGGGAAATTCTTTGAATATCCTTGTGCAACTTCATAGTTATGTCTGATCATCGACGAAGCAGATCGCAAGAGTCTGTCGGCTCCCAATGTAAGGATCTTTTGTTAATTTGGAACAAAGAAGAGATCGACATAAGGCTTATATGCATAGTCAAAGAGCATCTTTTTCTTCAAGGTGAATGAGGTAGCAAGAGGATAGCCGTCAATCACTAGATGATGAAGTGTATGATTTGGAGAGAAAGTTAGAGTGGCTACATAGACGTCTTCAATGCAGGACGCGTGGGAGAGATGATAGGACTCCTTCTTCAGGCTAGTACTCGAGTTCTGGAAGTAATGGAAGTTATAGGCCTAGGAACAGGACTCCACCCAGTGAGTCATTTACGCATCTTCCAGGCATACCTCAAGAAAAAAACACTATCATAAGAAACCAATTACTCCACCAAAGAGGGGTCAAGATCATGACGCCATGGGTAAAGCCCTCCTTTAAATATCCCGTTCTCCCTTTTCTCGACATATTGAGCAAGCTGAGCTCCCTCGTCACTTCAACCAGCCTACTTTCGCCATCTACAATGGTAGGCTTAGCCTGTTGAACATGTGAGCCATTTTAACCAAAGGATGGCTATTCACTCCAAGAATAAGGCTTTTGAGGAGCTAACTAGGGCTTTTAGGACAAGATTCTTGACTTGTAGCCGAGTTCCTAGACCTTTGGATTCGTTGTTCTTAATGTCAATGAGAGAGAGAGAGAGACATTGAAGACTTACTCCGATCATTATTGGGAGCTTTATAATGAAATTGATGGTGATTTTGAGGATGTGGCTGTGCGGACGTTTAAGGTAGGTCTCCCCACAAATTTCGATTTGTGGAAATCACATACAATGAAACCACCTCAGAATGTGCACTAATTAATGAACCAAATCAAAGAGCATAAAAGGGTCGAGGACAATCAAAGTTCCTTCCGAGGTAAAAATAAGGTTCCTACCAATGACTGGAGGGATAACTCAGGAGACCGGTTTTCAACTTCCTGACCGAGGAGGGAATATTATAATTAAATGTCCCATGAGGTTGCCGCTCCTCAAATGGTGAACTCGATGTTTAAGGAACCAATATATCAAGTTCTAGACAAAATCAAACACAAGCCTTTCTTTAGATGGCCGAAAAAGATAAGGGGAGACCCCACTAAAAGAAATAAAAAATTGTATTGTCAGTATCACCAAGATCGAGGTCATACGATCGAGGATTTTAGGACCTTACAGGCCTTTTTGGATCAATTGATGAAGGTAGGCAAATTGAAAAAAAGTTCTGTAACTGTTAGTTAATCAAGCAGACCACCCTAGGAATGGATCACACAACGGTGGCACCCCTCGAGCATCTTCGGGGACAATAAATGTTATTTTCACAACCATGAGAGAGAAGCCTCACCCAGATAAAGGGGTAATGGTGATGATGACACAAGTGGAGAGCCCTAAAGGAGAAACCTCGAGTAAAAGATGCAAAGTCTCAAATCAACCAATCATAGGATTTTATGAGGATGACAAGTTGGGAACCATTTAGCCACATGGCGATGCTCTGGTGGTGACCGTGCAGATATCGAGGTATGATGTCAAGAAGGTGATGATTGACCAAGGTAGTGGGGCTGATATAATGTACCCGGACTTGTTTAAAGGTTTAGGGCTCAAACCTGAGGATCTAGACTGGTATGACTTTCTGTTGATTGGGTTCGATAGGAGTTCCACTATTCCAAGAGGGAGGATCTGATTGCCCATGTTAACTGGGGATAGGACAGTGAGCGTGGATCGTATAGTAGTAGATGCCTTTTCACCTTACACTGCCATTTTGGCTAGACAATGGTTGCATGCTATAAGGGCAATTGCATCCACATTGCATGTTAAGGTGAAGTATCCCACTAATGGAAGGGTGGCTGAATTGGTGGGATGTCAGTCAACTGCTAAGCAATGCATGGTGGAATTACTTAATCACCACGCTGCTGAGTTGAGATCTTCTGAAGTAGTCTCAGCGTTATAGCAATCACAGCTAGGGTCCCCAATCTCCTCTGACAATTCAATATCTTGTGAGGAGTTGGAAAATGTCACTATTGGGGAAGATGTAGATCGATATTTTCTTGTTGGGTCTCTACTCCCAGCAAAGGATAAAGCGTTGTTGGTGGAATTCTTGAAGGACAATCATAACATCTTTGCGTGGAATGCATATGAAGTGCCCAAAACTGATCTTCAATTTATTTGCCATCATTTGAATGATAACCTTAGTGCTACTCTGAAGAAAAAAATACCTCAGTGGTCCTCAAAAAAGCATGCCAAAGCTGTTAAGGACTAGGTCAGTAAGCTTAAACAGACTAGAGCAATTAAAGAGGTTTTCTACCCTGAGTAGTTGGCCAATATGGTGCTAGTGAAGAAGTCGGGAAAGTGGAGAGTATGTGTAGATTTCATAGACCTCAAAAAGCCAATCCAAAAGACCCATTTTCGATTCCCAAAATTGAGCAATGGGTGGATGCAACATTTGGGCATCCAAGGATGAACTTCCTAGACACTTTCCAAGGTTACCACCAGATTCCTTTTGTATTGTCGAACCAAGAGAAAACTACCTTCCTCACTCCAACAAGAAACTTCCATTATAGAGTAATGCCATTCAAACTAAAAAATGTTGGGTCAACATATCAAAGAATGGTGACGAGAATGTTTGAGAGTCAGTTGAGAAGAAACATGGAAGCTTATATCAATGATATGGTGGTGAAAAGTAAAGAAAAGACCGAACATTTGTTAGACCTCAGTGATATTTTAGCAATCTTAAGGAAACACAAGTTGCATTTGAATGCTTCAAAATGTTCCTTTGGTGTCGAATCAGGTGAGTTTCTGGGATATATAATAACTCATCGTGGGATTGAGGCTAACCCCGACCAGATTAAGGCCATTCACGATTTGTATCCTCTTCGAAACTTGAAGGAGGTTTAGCGCCTAACCAAAATGACGGCAGCTCTGAATAGGTTTATATCAAAGTCTGCAGAATGGTGGAGACCATTTTTTCAGCTATTGCATAAGTGGAAAGATTTTACGTGATCTAAAGAATGTGATAAAGCTTTTGCAGAGCTAAAGGCATATCTGGCCCATTCCCCAATCTTGTCCAAACTAGAAAAGGAGGAAGTTTTATATGCCTATGTGGCTGTAACTCGGCATGCTGTGAGCTTGGTCTTGGTACGTGTGGATGGAGGAGTTCAGAAACGAGTGTATTATGTCAGCAAATCCCTGCAAGAGGCCGAGGTTAGGTATCTGCACTTGGAGAAAGAAGTTCTTGCTATCATTCATGCCACTAAGAACCTGCCTCATTACTTTCAAGCGAATACTGTGGTTGTTTTGACTTAGTTGCCCTTACAGGCCTTGCTCCAAAAATCAGATTATACAGGAAGGGTGGCCAAATGGGAGGCCATGCTCAAAGCATTTGACGTCAAATACATGCCCTGAATAGTTGTGAAAAGTCAAGTTCTAGCAGATTTAGTAGCAAAATTTCTTGTGGAATGGGGAAGCTTGGAAGAGGCGGAAAGACTTGAAAGGCCTATGTATTTGGAAACGGTGGTAGCTCAATTTACCTGGCAATTATTCATGGATGGAGCAGCAAATAAAAAGGGATCAGGAATAAGGATTTTGATGGTTTCACCAAACGGTACTTTTGAAAAGTCACTCAGGCTCAAGTTTTTAGCAACAAATAATGAAGCAGAGTATGAAGCCTTACTGGCAGGCCTGAATGTAGTGCAAAAGCTTGGTGGCAAGACTATAAGAGCATATTGTGATTCAAGACTTGTAGTTGGACAAATCCTGTGAAAGTATGAAGAGAAGGATTTGAGGACGCTTTGGTATTTAGGCTGAGTAAAGCGACTGGCAAGGGACTTCATTCTTTTACACTAGAGCAAGTTCCTCAAGGTAAGAATTCCCATCTAATTCACTCACAACTTTGGTCACGATTAGTAGGTTAGATCTGCCTCAGATTGTACTCGTTGAAAGTTATATGACGCCTACTTATAATGAGATGCCTCTAGTAGGAGTTAATTCTATAAGGGTAGGCCCTAGTTGGCAATATCCATTGGTCAAATTTTTGAAGGATGGAATTGTACCCGAGGACCGAGTTGAGGCGGAGAAGGTTCGTAGGAAAGAGCCAAGGTTTAGGCTTTCAAAGGACCAAAAATTGTACAAACGCTTATACTCAGGACCATACTTGCTGTGTGTTCATCTTGAGGCCGTTGAAATGTTGTTAGAATAATTACATGAAGGGATTTGTGGTAGCCATACAAGGAGCAGGTCACTTACTCATAGAGCATTGACACAGGGGTATTGATTGCTGAGTAAGCAAAAAAGCTCGCAGGAGTGTGTTAAAAAGTGTGACCAATGTCAGGAGTATGCTCCTAACATTCACCAGCAAAGAGGATTACTGAACCCACTGAGTAGCCCTTGGTCTTTTGTCAAATGGGGATTTGACATTGTAGGACCTTTCCCTAGAGCCACAGGGAATCGGAAGTATCTCCTAGTAGCTACTGACTATTTCACTAAGTAGGTGGAAGTTAAACCACTAGCCAACATTCGAGATTAACATGTAAAAAGGTTCATATGGCAGAATATCGTCACAAGATTTGGGGTCCCAAGCATCATTGTTTCAAATAATGGACTTTAGTTCGAAAGCAAGGCTTTTCAAAAATACTGTTGCGAATTAGGAATAAAGAACAGGTACTCTACTCTGTCATACCCCCAGAGTAATGGGCAAGTTGAGGCCACAAATAAGGTTATACTAGACATTTTGAAGAAGAGATTGAAAGATGCAAAGGGAATATAGGTGGATGAGCTACCTCCTGTTCTGTGAGCCTATCACACAACACCAAGAAGATCCACGGGCGAGACCCCTTTTTCCATAACCTATGGAGCTGAGGCTATTATCCCTAGAGAAACAGGGTTCCCGACTATGAGGTCCGACCAACCCTTTGGTAATGTCAATGTGCAATCCCTTGCTCATAGCCTTGATCTGGTTAAGGAATGAAGGGAGGTGGCCACGGTTGGGTTGGCACAATATCAACAAAAGCTTAAGCAGGGGTTCGAGAAGAAGGTGAAGGTCAGGGCTTTTACTCCAAAGGATTTGGTCTTGCGAAAGGTTGTTGGGAGTGCAATACTTCTTGGGGAAAATTAGGTCCTAATTGGGATGGGCCTTGCCGAGTGACTTCAGTAGCAGGAGTTGGGGCTTATAATGGACTTGTTGTACCTCATCCATGGAATGTAAACAATTTGAGAAAGTATTATTTCTAACCCAACAATATTGTAAGGATGTATTTTTTTCTATGAAATCAAAGGTATTTTTAAGATTCTTATTGTCCAGCTTAGATTGTTTTTATGTTAAACAAAACCTTAGCTAGGTTCGACTCCTCAGGTCACCTACCTTGGGTAAATTAACACTTAGATTGTTTTATATTAAATAGAACCTCGGCTAGGCTTGACTCCTCGGGTCACCTGCCTTGGATAAATTAACACTTAGATTGTTTTTATGTTAAACGAAACCTAGGCTAGGTTTGACTCGTCGGGTCACCTGCCTTGGGTAAATTAACCTTTAGATTGTTTTTATGTTAAACAGAATCTCGGCTAGGTTCGACTCGTCGAGTCACCTGCCTTGGGTAAATTAACACTTAGACTATGTTTGTCGTGTTCAATCTAACCTTGGTTAGGTTCAATTTCCCATATCACCTACCTCGGGGCACGTACTTAATTATATATGGGCATGGTAAACAAATAGTAAATCACAAAAATATAAGTACAAATGAGTAAGACAAGAACTAACAAAAATTTTCCATTAAGTGAAGTTCAAGAGGTTACATATGAAAGAGAAGGTAAGTGACAACAAAATTCCTTTTACCAAAAAAAAGAAAAACAAAAAACAAAAATAGAAGATGGCCTCACTATGACGTACCCTATGCCTTGGGAGTCTTTTGTGTCCCTGTTCCTGTGATGGGTTGCACTTCAATAGCCAAAGTTAGAGCAGGGGGAACCACTTTAGGTGCAGAGACAATGGTGGAAGGGTCCTCTTCTATTTGAGGCCCCTTGGCTGCCACCTCGGAGCTTTGCAGAACTACAGCACTAGGCTTTGAAACAGATGGCTCAGTTTTTTTTTATTTGGCAGGGAAAATGGTGCTTGGCCATTATTCAGATAGTTTGGATTGGGCAAGAGCAGTAGTGCTAAACTTTGGTGGGGGATCTTCAGTAGAGCTCGAAGGAGTTAAACCGAGAGCACTGACAGGAGACTGAGTGACTGGACGCGCCCTAATTGCTAGAAGGTAGAAGGCTTTCTCTGGATTCCTTAATTCAGAAGTAGGGTCTACTCTAGCAGCATTGAGTTCCTCAACCCAGGTTTGAAGCAAAAGCTCTAGTATACAACAAGGAGTTGAGATTTGAGGTGGGCCTCGGTCTCCTTTTGCCCTTGGTCATATGCATTTTGCTCAGCCTTGTTCTTCTTCTCATCCTTCTTCCTTAGATCTTTCTTTAGCTCAGAAATGGTTGTTCGAGCAATTGCCAACCGGTTCTCTACCTCCTTTAAGTGCAAAAGCTATTCCAGGCTTATCTCTCTAAGCTCTCTATTGAAGCTTCAGCACTCTTCCTGGTCTTGTAGCATTCCGCCAACTTGAGGAGAGTCTACTTTAGCTTCTTGTCTATTAAGGTAAGAGATTTTAGCACGGCATAGCGCTTGGACTCCTCTTCTTTTAAGTCACGAAAGGCCTGATCAACCCATTCCTCCACTACATGTGCTGCTTGGGTGGCCTGTAGTAGAGGTAGAAATTATTAGTAGAGGTAGAATGAACAAAACTGTAATGATGAAGTTTAAGAAGTAGTGAGTGTAAGGAAATAGCTCGTGCTTTTTCAAGTTCCGGAGCTCATCCATGTCTCTGGGGAGAATGAGCGCTTGTTCCACAGCGTTGGCCATATAGCCCGCTCTTCTGCTATCAAAATTACGAATTGAGGCATCTTCGCGGAGAGGTGAGTCATCCAATTCAAAGACAAGATTCCAGTTCTAAACCCGAGGCCGACACTTAGGAACAGATTTCGAGCTTTCTCCTCCCTTTCTTTGTTGAGCCCAGGTCATCTTTGCCACCTTGGTGGGCTCAGGAAAAGTCTCCTCCTGGACTTCACCCTTTATAAGGCCTTTACCTCCCTTCTTGTCTCTCTTTCGCTTCTTGTTAGTTGGTTCAGTTTGTACAGGATAGGAGGAATTGGAGTTGGAGGTCTGGGAACTAAGGGAACTTTGGGAGCGGCTGTCCTAGCATGGGATTCTAGTAGAGAGAGTAAATTTGGCAGTCTCGTTTCTAGTATCTTCGCGAAAAGGCCAGTCATCCAATTCAAAGACAAGATTCCAGTTCTAAACCCGAAGCCGACACTCAGGAACAGCTTTCAAGCTTTCTCCTCCCCTTCTTTTTTGGGCTCGGGTCATCTTTGCCACCTTGGTGGGCTCAAGAGGAGTCTCCTCCTGGACTTCGCCCTCTTCGATAAGGCCTTTACCTCCCTTCTTATCTCTCTTTCGCTTCTTGTTAGCTGGTTCGATTTGTACAAGGGTAGGAGGAATTGGAGTTGAAGGTATAGGAACTAAAGGAACTTCGGGAGTGGCTATCCCAGCATGGGATTCTAGTAGAGAAATCTGGTACTCTCTTTTCTATCACCATCCCTTCGGGCACTTCGATAGCCTCTTGATCCTCACTAACTAAAGCTGCAGCTAGACGTAGGCTGGGTACTTCCTCCTCGTTCTCGTTTGTCTGATAAAAGACCTCAAAATCCTCATCTCGGATGGGATTTTTAGTATTCTCCTCTGAAGTATTGTCCTCAGATTCTGTCTCGGCTTCTTCGTCTGAGGATGTGATTTTTTCTAAGATTGGTTAAGGGTCCTTAACAGTAAGAGGCTCAACTGACTGAGTTCCTTCTGTAGGAGGATCCTTGAATGTAGGAAGCTTGACTAACTGGGTTCCTTCTGGAGGAAGCTTACTTATAAAACCTTCAGCAGCCACGTCAACTGGGGCAGGACTAGAGGCTCGGGCCTTGTTACATGCTTGGATAATTGAAAACGATTGGATATGGGTGTAAAACCCAGAATCACATAAACTACTCAAAGCTGACCGTCCCGGTGTAGGAAGATCTTGGATCTCAGAACTCGGCTCAGTAGTTCGAAGTTCACCAAGCTTCGTCTCTTGGCAGTGGCTTTTTTATCTAATAAAGAGGAATTAGGAGCTCGTGTTAGTATGTAGACCAAATAAGTTCAAGTTTCAGCAAAAATAAAATACATATACAAAAATAAAACGATGGAGTAGGGGATATATAAATAAACTGTTTCTCCTAAGCTAGCATAAACTTTTTAAGCAACCCTAAGCCATCCCACCTGTGGTTCCATCCTTGGTAGGATAATGGAGCCCATCATGCCACTCCCCTAAAATGATGAGAAAGTCCTCATCCATGCCTTTGTTCATCTTGGGGAGGCAAGAGATTAGCCTAACAGCAAGAACCCTAGCTTTTAGGTAATATCCTCCGTTGACACCTTTCTGACAACTGTATACCCAGTTTACATCATGATGGGTAAAGCATATACCCAACCTTTCATTCAGTGCACCTACACTACCTAATATTCTAAACATGTTTGAGACACATTAGGTGGGGCACAGTCTAAAAAGATTCAAAAAAATTCCTAGTGACTCTACCCATAAGAATCCTCATACCCCCTTCAATGAAGGCAATCATGGGAATCACAACGGCTTCGGTAGGCCTCTTTACGTGCCATTCACCCACATTGCAATGTTATATTGACACATTGCTAGGAATCCTATAGTATCTCTTGAACTCATCTCGGTATTCAGGGGAATCAACCAAACTAAAAAATCTACTCATTTGGAAAAAGAAAAAAGAAAATCTACTAGTATGAAAGAATAAGGGAATAACTCTTGTTAACAAAAATGCACACTTACGAATTTGGGGAAGAATGACTCCTCGAGCGAAGTTATCAAGAGTAAGGAGCGTGTTTGTGTTCTTTTTTTGCTTCTAGGGAGGCGAAATAGAGATAAGAACCTCACATATATATATATATAGGCTGTAAAAAAGGAGCGGCAACATTCCCGCCCCTTCTAGTGATGAATTTGGAGCCGTTCGATCATGATCTTACTGTAGAACGTGAGAAATAGTGTGCCACCTGCTACATTAATTACAGAGTTGTGGATTCCGAAGCGTCAAGAGCGAGTCACAATCAGTTGAAAGGACGTACACACGAGGGAATCTATTTGCAAGCGAACTATTATCAACAATTTTTGTTAGCCAAAACCTCATTCTTCTAGGTTAGGGACGAAAAATGAGGTTCTGGGGCGCTATTGTGGGGACGAGGATCCCACATCTAAATTAAATGGATGATTAAGGTTATTTCCGAGGACACACCTCAGACCTCGGGGACGAGCACCAGTTATGTGAGGCGCATAAAGTTAAAATATCAAAAAGGAGAAAAAGCAGGCTTGGCACAAAACATAAGAAGTATGAAGAAAGAAGGGTGTAAATGCCATCCCCTTCGCATTAAATGCAAGACAACCACTCCTCTAGCCGCATTAATGGGGAAGTGACCATGAATAGTGGTGGCACAACTAAGAGTGCAGGGTAAAGCTTGCTAGTCTATTCTGGATGGGATAAGAGTTCTAGGAGTGCAATATCAGCCCTCCAAGTGTAAGATTTAGATGAGTTGTAGCTGGATATAAAAGTAAGAGGAAGCTCCAAAAGTAGGGAGAGAGCAAAAAGGAGGGAGAAATAGAATCTATCCATCTATAATCCGAACCTCGGACTAGTCCTGAGAACCAACACTTGTATTCTTCTTTTTAACCAGTTCTTAAACCGTGAGTTAATAAAAGAAGCCTTACGTCTCATTCAATTTTATGGCGTAAACTTTCTTTGTTCATGCATTGGATATCTTAATTAGATTCAACTTCCCATCTCTAAACAAATTCGTTGTGATAGAAAAACAGTAAAATCTTCATTTAAAGCCTAAAGTTGATTAATAGCTTTTTTCGCTGTTACAGAAACATACCTATAATAGTGTGGTTTTAATAAAGCATTCTACGACAGACATAAAGAGAGATACAAACTTATTATTAATAATGGGGAGATAAAAAAATTGATTAGAACACATAAGTAGTGTTTCTATCTCCATAAAAAATAAATAAATAAATAAATAAATAAAAGAGAGAGACAAAAAAAAAAGTTGTAAATGAAGAAGTTGTGCATAGAAATATATAAGAATACACTAAAAAAACCGTATATATAGAGCATTTTCAATTGTGAAGATGTTAGATTTCTAATCAATTTAGGAATTATAAGAGAAATAGAATTATTAGGAAAAAGATATGTCTTAAAAAATTTATCACAATTAACGTTTATGTAAAACTCATCACTTGGGATACATATTTTTCCAAAAATCTTGAAAGTTAGGACTTGGAAGAGTGTAGTAATTAAAAAATAATAAAGTTGCTACTTTCTCTGTAATACACTACACGTAAAAAAATAAGGATTATAGAGATAAGATGAAGAATTTGGATTGTAATGAAATTAAGATTTTTATCAACTTAGAAATTATAGGAGAAGAAAAATTATATATATTTTTTACAAATTTAAAAATCTAAAAAAAAAAAATTTACAATATGGTGAAGCCACTTGGTGCAAACACGGTATTTAAGCCCAACTCTTATTATATAGTAACAAAGACTTAACATAATAATGAAGAATCCAAAAGCAGCCAAGGAATACACAGAAACCTTGCTTACAGCTTTCTCTAGATTTTTGCCCTGTAATTTTCTTCTGTTCTTGTTGTTGTTGTTGTTCGGGGAAGAGGGAGAGGAAGTCAAAGAGTTCGTGGAATTGGAATAAGATTATGAAAACGCTATTTGAATGTTTTGAGGTTTGGCACTTTGCTTTTGTGTTGAAACTGGAAATGTGTGCTTTTATAACCTTAGTTATTGTTGCACAAAGTTGAATTGCACACGGCCTGTGTATTGCATATCTATCCCATTACAATAGTGGAGTCAGGATTTGAGTTGAGAGGGGACAAAATTTATATATGATATACGCACTTACACAAATTTATGTGAATATATAATTTTTTAGACCAATTTAAAAATTTGAAAATTATTCATTTAAATACGAAGTGATATTTAATGTAATTATACCAAAAAATAAAAATAAAAAAACCTCTACAAAAAAAAAATGTTTATTCATAATATTGTATTTATCTATTGAGATATTTTTAACATGAGTGATCTATTTTTTTTAATTTTTTTAGAGCCAAAACTCAAGTTATGAATGAAACTATTAGTAGTTAAATAAATACCAAGTGCAAAAAATGTGAATTTCTATGGTAAGGACAAACTAAAAAAATTTCAGTGCAAAACACCTAGTGGAGGACATAAAGTTCCTCGATAATTCATTTAGAAGTTTTGCTCTTTTACAAGACTAAAGAAACAAAGTGGCATTTAATAAACCCAAAAACAAAAAGTAGGCAGGAGCATTTAATAACTAAAGGTATTTTTTTCACCCTTAAAAAAAAAAAAAAAAAAAAAAAAAAAAAAAAAAAAAAAATTTACTAAAGGCATTTTTTAGGCGGGCTAGGGGGGTAACTGCCCCCCTTGACCCCACCCCCTCGACCCCCTCGGCTCTACCCCCTGATCCCATACACATTGTAATTCTCAGTAATCCAAACTTCAAGTACATAAGTAGCGTATACTTGAAGTGAAACCCCCACGTCAATTCTAGTCTAGTCTCTTTCATCGAAAAAAAAAAACTCTAGTCTAGTTTCTTGCAAATCATGGCTCTTTGACTTATGTCGAATATAATATATATTTTTAGTAACTTAGAAATTAAGATAAATTATTAATAAAATGATTAGATGAAGAATTTGGATTGTAATCAAATTAAAATTTTTATCAACTTTGAAATTATAGGAGAAGGAGATAAGGACATATATATATATATATATATATATCTCTTTTTTCTTTTAAATCTAACAAAATTTCTGCAATTTGGTGAAGCCATTTGGTGCAACCACGATTTCTAAGCCCAACTCTTATTATATAGTACTAGTATTATGCCTATGCGATGCACGGCTTAATAAAAAAACTATATATATAAATTTTAAAAATATATATATTTTTTTATAATATAATCAAATTTAATAACAAATAAAATTGTAAAAATATTTTCAAAAATTAAGTACATGGAAAATGTATATTATGTAATTTTTTTTTTTTTTGCAAAAAAAGATATTATAAAATATTTTTAAAAAATTACGGCAAGTTTTAAATTTCTAAAAGATCTTAGTAGGAAAAATTGTAATTTGATTTCGTGTGTGTGTGTGTGGTACTTAAAAATCTTTCCATTCTAATCATATATAAATTTCTTGCATATATGGCCAAAAACAAATTTCATAAATTACAAAAATAAAACAAATTCCATAAATTACAAAAAAATGTAAGTATTTAGACTGTAATATAAATGTAAAATTCTACCTATAAATTACCAATCATAACCACTTTAATGTTTCCATAAGTGAGGAAATAATCTACATAATCAATTAAGAACACCAAATCAAAAAATAATATCAATAATTAAGATAAATTGCGTTATCAAATTTTTTTTCCTTAAAATCATAAAATTTAAGCAATAATTGAACTACTTTAATAGAAAAGTAGAAACTCAAAAAAAAAAGTGAATATATCTCTTCTCACGTAAATCTCCTAATTTAATATTGTCATTCGTGTCTAGCCATTTTTATATTGCTAGAAGTAAGGAAATAATCTGCACAATCGATTAAGAACACTAAATCAAAAAAATACATCAATAACTAAGATGAATTGTATTATGTAAAATATTTTTAAAAAAATCATAGAATTTAAGCAATAATTGAACTACATTAATAGAAAAATAGAAATGCAAAAAATAAAAAGTAAAAAGAAGATAGCTCTTCTCACTAAAAAAGCCAAATCCTTCCTTTAGTAGTTTTTCGCTTAATTTTGGTTTTTTTATTTATTGATTTTAGCATTCATAAATAGTAGAGCATAATAGATTTAGTAGAGTTGTAGTAAAGTTTTAGTTCAACTCAATTTCTCTGGGATTCAAGCTTAATTTGTAGAGCTGTTTTTTTTTTTTTTTATGTGTATTACT
Source organism: Castanopsis chinensis (assembly GCA_032878915.1). Classification (NCBI taxonomy): domain Eukaryota; kingdom Viridiplantae; phylum Streptophyta; class Magnoliopsida; order Fagales; family Fagaceae; genus Castanopsis; species Castanopsis chinensis. The sequence continues at coordinate 7,036,194 of JAVQMG010000106.1, forward strand.
ATATGTTTTTTATTTATCAGCTGTTTTCTTTTTTAAGTGTAATTATATTGATTTTTTTAAAATCATATAAACGTGCATCATGTTGTTGGTTTTTTTTTCAACTTTTTTTTTATAAGATTTTTTTTCAACTCAAACGTTTTTAATTAAATTTTTTTTTTATAAAGGATTAGATAAATAATTTAGATTGAAATCAAATTAAGATAAAATTTTGATTGTAATTAAATTATGATTTTTATCAACTTAAAAGATTTTTTAATTAAGATTTTTTTTATAAAGGATTAGACGAAGAATTTTGATTGTAATCAAATTAAGATAGAATTTGGATTGTAATCAAATTATGATTTTTATCAACTTAGAAATTATAGGAGAAGTTAAAATTATACAAATGTCTACTATGTTGCTGGTTTTTATAAAAATTATGGTTTTTTTTTTAACGTGTAGTTTTTTTTTTTTTTCTATTTTCTTTTTAAGTGTAGTTATATCTTTTATTTTATATCATAGAAACATGTATTGTGTTGCTGGTTGTTTTTTTTTTTTTAATTAAGATTTGTTTTTCAACTTTAACATGTATTATGTTGCTAGTTTTTTTTCATTTAGATTTCTTTTATAAAATAGAATTTAGATTGTAATCAAATTATGATTTTTATCAACTTAGAAATTATAGTAGAAATTAAGATCATATAAACGTGTACTATGTTGCTGGTTTTTTTTTTAACTTATTATTTTTATCAACTTAGAAATTGTAGGAGAAAAAAATTATATCTATTTTTAAGAAAAATCTTAAAAATTTCTACAATTATGTGAAGCCATTTGGCGTAACCACGATTTCAAAGCCCAACTTTTATTATATAATATATGATATAATATATATATATATATATATATATATTATTTCTAATACCCATATATAAATTCAATCAAATTCAGAGTTTATTAAAATGTTATTTAGTGTGGTATGATGTGAGTAAAATGCTAATGTGGCAATCACTTATTGAATGGTATAAAACATAGAGTACATTGTCTGCAATACTCAGAAACTATACCATTCCTCTTTTGTAAGAACAATTACTCAGAGAAATAATAACATTGTCTGCAATAAGCATTACTTAGAGAAGGAAGGCGTTGGCTTTCTACAACAATTACCAAAGAAACTTCAATGGGGAGGATAGCATAATTGTTTTTCTTCTTGAAATTCTCTTTATGCAAGAGTTTATACAAGGAAAAAAAATAAAAATGGAAAATAGAGTACACTTGCAGGTAAGTTGAGTAGCGTAAGTTGAGTACGTCACTTCGGGAAAACTTGTTCAAAATGGGGTATTGGGCCAAGGCTGTGTTTTTGGGTTTGTAGGGCTTGGACGACAGTGATTCATATTTCTTGTGATGGGGACTAGTGACCCTGGTATAGGCCGGAACAAAATAAAGTGTCTAGAATAGCCATTAAGAGCATCCACATCAGTGGATGTAAATTTCTCTTCTATTTTACACGAAAAAACTTACTATTTCTATTTTACATGTTTATTTTTACAAAACACCTACATCAGTTAATCTATTTTACACATCTTTTAATTAAATAATCAATTTCCTCACATTTTTTTATTATTTCCCTAACTAACCAATATATATACGCGCCACTCTCTCTCTCCCCATTTCTGTTTATTGCTCTCTCTCTCTCTATACCCATCTCTCTCTTTCTCGCTCTCAAATCTCCCTTTCGATCAACTCTCTTATTTTCCAGATCAACTCTCCCGACAGCACCAATCCACACTCCGATCCACAGACCGATCCCAGCTCCGATCCACACTCCGATCTCAGCTCCGATCCACAGCTCCGATCCACAGACCGATCCCAGCTCTGACCCACACTCCGATCGACAGCTCCGATCCACAAACCAATCCACAGACTGATCCACACTCCAATTCACAGATCGATCCCAGCTCCGACCCACACTCCGATCTACAGACCAATCCCAGCTCCGACCCACACTCCGACCCACAGACCAATCCCAGCTCCGATCCACAGATCGATCCACAGACCGATCCCAGCTCCGACCCACACTCCGATCCACAAACCGATCCCAGCTTCGATCCACAGCTCCGATCAGGCTCCGATCAGGCAAGACCCATCTCCGATCAAGCACCGATCTGTCTTTTTGTTGTTGTCCGTGTGGGTGTGTTTGTGTATCTTTGTGTTTTTTTTTTTTTTTTTTTTGAGCAAGTGTCTCTGTTGATTTATCCGTGGATGTTGATGAGGTTGTTGAGCATGGAGAAAAGAGAGAAAAAAACGAGCGAACGGAAATCAATAAAATATTGTATAGACGAGCTACAGTAGCCGTGTATATTTACATGGTTACTGTAGCTTGTGGATGGATATACAACAGTTTACACAATTTTACAATCACTAATGTAGGACTTTTTTTGACCAAAATGTGTAAAATGTACGTTTTTTTGTATTATAGAAGATTATAGTAGAACTGGTGGGAATGCTCTAACACCAACCAAATCACAATTTCTCTTTAATTTTATTTCTATTTGTATTTTTATCTACTAGATATCTAATCAATTCCCTTCTTTGTGGATTTGACTTTCAAACTCACGGATTTATTATTTCGTGATAATCTTGCACTTGATAGTTGAAGTTGCAACAATGAGAAAAAAAATTGTAGATTAAATTTTCATCAATATTTTTTTCATTTTTTCTTTCTTTAAAATTGAGGAATTATTTTCTGTTTTTGGATTTTTAAAAAAATCTTTTAGATTCAAGAGTGAAATTTTTTAATGTTAATTAATTTATCATTATTTTATTAACTACATCCAAGTTTAATTGTGCCTCATAATCTTTTTTTTTTTTTTTTTGTCACTTAGATAATGGCAAGGACCAAATATGACCAATAGGTTCATAAACTTAGAGAAATTGAAAGTTTTAAAAGACATAACAAATGAAAATGGCTCCAAAATAAAAGGACCAAAAAGGCATTTTTGCCTTTAAATGCTACTTCCACACCTCATAAGAATAGAATAGGGTGAATGATAAAGTCATAGTTGAAGATCCACTAGGTAAGATAGAAACAAAAATATCATCTTGGGAGCTCATAATAATATTTGGGCGTGTACTTGGTAGAGTTGTTATATATAGAAATTTTTAGCATAGAAGTAGAACAAAGGTAGAATTAAAAATATGTGACCTTAAGGGTGATTTAAAAAAAAAAAAAAACATTTTGGAGAGGAGTGGGTTGTCATTCATGGTACCCAAACTCTCACCCATAGCTATAGGATCATAGGACCAGGCCTGGGTTGGTTTTGAATCTTGCAAAACATCCAGACTCAAAAAAACCTATTCTTCAGGAATCAAATAGGAGCCCAGTTCATGTTAAATGGTCCTTAATCCTTCTTAATTGTTAGGCCTGGATTTCTCTTAGTGCAATAGTTTGGGCTTGTTGGTGTAAGAATTTTTTTTTTTTTTTGGCATAAACGGACTTTTAGTCCCTACATTTTGACGTTTTTTCATTTTAGTCCCTACATTTTAATTTTATCACTTTTAGTTCCTAAATCAATTAACATGTGTTATTTTCGTCATTTTCGTCAGCCAACCGACAGAAATTGCTGAGCTGGCAATCAAAGACATTAAAATATTATTAAAAATGCCACATCAGCATCTAATTTTTTTAAAAATAATTTATCAATTTTAACTAAATAAAAAAAATAAAAACAATAAGAGCATAAGAACACAAAAATAAACTCAGAACCAAACACAAACTCAAATTATAAAACACAAAAACAAACAAAAATGATTGCAGCTCCGCACAAACCCAAAAAAATCATATAAACCCAGAAATCAAACACAGAAAAATCATAAAAGAATCTTGTAATAAAACTTGATTGCTCAACACAAACCCAACTAAAACACAAACCCATCTCAACCACAAACCCAGCTCAACCACTGAAAAATAATATTCTAGAAACTCAAAGTTGTCACAAAAGAAAATGGGTGCAAGCAGCAATCCGACCCAAGACGGGTCCGATGAGCAACAAAAGCGGTTAGAAATATACACGTACGAGGCTCCATGGCATGTCTACGCCATGAACTGGAGTGTTTGCCGCGACAAGCTAAAAAATAATATTCTAGAAACTCAGAGTTGTCGCAAAAGAAAATGGGTGCAAGCAACGATCCGACCCAAGACGGGTCCGACGAGCAACAAAAGCAGTCAAAAATATACACGTACGAGGCTCCATGGCACGTCTACGCCATGAACTGGAGCGTCCGCCGCGACAAGAAGTATCGTCTAGCCATCGCAAGCCTCCTCGAGCAGTTCTCCAACCAGGTCGAGATAGTCCAGCTTGACGACTCCAACGGCGAGATCCAATCCGACCCGAACCTCTCTTTCGAGCACCCATACCTACCGACAAAAACCATCTTCATCCCCGACAAGGAGTGCACCAAGCCCGACCTCCTCGCCACCTCCAGCGACTTCCTCCGTGTTTAGCAAATCTCCGACGACCGCGTCGAGCTCAAGAGCCTCCTTAACTAGAACAAGAACAGTGATTTCTGCAAGCCTTTGACCAGCTGAGTTTGTGGTTGGTTCTAGGTTTGTGTTGAACAATCAAGTTTTATTGCAATATTCTTTTATGATTTTTCTGTGGTTGAGCTGGGTTTGTGGTTGGTTCTGGGTTTGTGTTTGAGCTGGGTTTGTGTTGAGAAATCAAGTTTTATTACAATATTCTTTTATGATTTTTCTGTGTTTGATTTCTGGGTTTATATGATTTTTTTGGGTTTGTGCAGAGCTGCGATCATTTTTGTTTGTTTTTGTGTTTTAAAATTTGAGTTTGTGTTTAATTCGGGTTTGTTTTTGTGTTCTTGTGTTCTTATTGTTTTTAATTTTTTTTTTTATTTAGTTAAAATTGATAAACTATTTTTAAAAAAATTAGATGCTGGTGTGGCATTTTTAATAATATTTTAATGTCTCCAGCTGCCAGCTCAGCAATTTCCATTGATTAACTGACGAAAAGGACGAAAATAACACTCGTTAATTGATTTAGAGACTAAAAGTGATAAAATTAAAACGTAGGGACTAAATTGAAAAAACATCAAAATGTAGAGACTAAAAATGCATTTACACATTTTTTTTTTTTTTATGAAAAATTCCAACCATTGAGATTGCTTGACTTCCCTTCTACTTTTAGGAACTATGATTTTTTATTTATTTTTTATTTTTATTTTTGGGAACTATGATTGAGATTCACGTTCCTTGTCCCTTCGATAAAATCCCATTAAAAAAAAAAAGTTCAAAGTTTTTATTTCTTTTTTTCCCTTTTTTTTTAATTTTTTTATTTTTTTGGGTCCATGCTTTGAATTCAGCTGCCAGTATCAAATGAGGCTGAAGAGTGAGCTTACTTCTAAAGCTTCCCAAGCAATGAAATTGGGGTGGGCCATAGTACTGAAATGTTAACCCTACCTTCAAGGAGAAGTGAAAGAAAGGTGCTACCACACTCTTCCTTTTGCTCTAGAATGAATGTCTCTCCTAATTTTTGCTTAGATACGTTATATTGTTACAACTAGCTCCACGCAGCTGGCAAATTTTTAGACGAGGAAAGAAATCTTACATTTTGACTTTGAGGTTACATTTTTGGCCATATCCCCAATAACATCTATAACAAGAGGAATAGGTTGAAATTGACAATCCTATGAAATGTGAATAAAATTTCTTTGTTCAGCTGGTGCCAAATAACCATCACAACCAGAGGAACATGCCCAAAAACAAATGCGCCACTAATCTTAATGATTGTTGATTAATCAGTAAGTTGTTTTCCTTGTAAAAATTGACTTCTTTTTCCCTGTAAATTGACTTTTGTTTGAGATCTGTTTTAAGACAACGATTTAGGAAAAGCGTAATTGTAGGACCACATTCTTTACTACATCATTTTTCACAACTATTCTATATGATAGATTGTGATTAATTATCTGTCACTTATATACTAGCATGTCGTTTTATCTGTCGTATCAGAGTTGTGACAAAGTTGTGGCATAAAAAAAATAGTGTAACACTGTAACTTGTGAGTTGAACTGAGATAAAGTCAGCTCAATCAGTGGGGGCGGAGGTAAAGGAGTCATTATAAGCTATTTTGAAAGAAATGGGCCAACCAGAAGAGGCTAGCGAGTAAACATCATGCAAGATTATCGATATGACCGTTAAACCAACGTCGGTTCCTTTCGCTTTAACTCTACGCTGGTGGGTTTGGGCTTTCGGACCCACCTAACACGCACTAAGCTGTCCACCATAACAGAACAGAGCCCCCCTCTTTTAATTAAAAATGATGGTACGAGAACTTTAATTTTTTCATGTGATCATCATGATTCTTTTAGTTTTGTAGGGTTTTTTTTTTTTTTTTAAGCCATCAGAAATTGATAGTATTCTCTCTCTACACTAGTTGTTGAGGTTCATGAACAAAAAATTATTGGTTTTTATGACTTGGGCAGTCTCTTCTTTTAATTTAATTATTGCTGAAAATTAGGTGTCAGGTACGTTCTTTTCTTCGAGAATGTGTGCTTTTAAATGTAATCCTCATTTGAGAATGAGAACGAGAAGGAGGAGTGAGGACTAATTCAGAATCAAATCCTTCTTTTGAGTACATCCACCGCAATAATTTCTTACATAGAGTTTTAACTTTAATGCCATCTATTATTTCTTTTTTATCTAATGTTTTTTATTTTAATTTTCATTCATATAATTAAACTACTTACACCGTGAATTCTAATTAGTTCGTAGTTTTTTTAATTGTTGAATAATAGAACTAGACTACACACAACACCTTACAATACTTTTTATCAAAAGAGCTTAAAGACATGACTTTTTATACCATTTGTTAACATGACATGTTGTGAGTTCTATAAAATAAAGTGATGTAAATGATGAAGGTTCAAGTAAAAGTGATTATGAAAAAAAAATGTACAAAAAAAATGTATTGATAGCTGTTGACAAAAACAAAAACAAAAAAAGTAATCCTTTTGGTATGGATTAAATTTGTCAAACATTTTTTTGGAATGACAAAGAGATTTTAAAGAAAAATTGATTTTTGCTTATAGTTAATTTAGTCTTTAACTATACTTATTAACAAAAATTAACTAAAATATGAACCAAATTATTACCCACTAAAATGTAGGAACTAAAATAATATATATATATATATATATATATATTTTGTATTTTTTTAGTTTTTGGTAAACACATGTTCCAAATTTTCACTGCCTACTTCTTACACCAAAATTTACTAGAAATAATCAAGTATGTCTTATAATGGGATAGGAAATAATGGGATGTAAAGAAATGGTCCTAAATTATTATTGAATTAAATTTTTTATGAGGGCTTAAATTAAATTTCTCAGCAGTGCTATTAGAGGTAAAGTCTTTATAAGCTAAGGAATTGGAGTATAAAGCAATCTTGGGAAATCACTTTTTTTTGTTTGTCTCTAAATTAATTAAAGGAAGACACGTGAAGCCAAATAATCATGTCTATTATTAGTTTGGACCCAACAATTTGTCTGTGGTACTGGTACAGCTTTTGTTGCTAAAACTCATTACCCTGTTCTTTTATTATTACTATTATTTATCATTTTTTTCCCTAAATAAACTATAGAAATCAATAGTACTAGCAAGATTATTCTTGAAGGCAGTTATCAAGGCGTGACAACTCACCAGGCCCACACATTTTTTGGCGGTGCTTCATTATACCAACTGTATTTGGCCATTTCTGTCCCAACTAATTGAAAATTGGTGTAGGTTTAGAATTTTTTTTTTTAATCGTTGAATATAAGATATAGTGTTCGATTCTATTTTACATTGCATAAGAAACTGTGTTATGTGTAATATAAATTATTTTACTCTTTCTTAAAAGTTAGCATGACTTTTGAGCGAAGTTGGTAGTCTGTCTTTACATTAGAACTATTTCCCTCCCTGTTGTGTGTGTGTGTGTGTGTGTGTGTTTGTTTCTAGTTAAAAAATAAAAAGGGTAAAATTACTTTTTACACTATAAATCTATTGGTGTCTTAATTTTATAATAAAAAAATAATCATTATAGGTAAGGCTGTCCATGGGTCGGATTTATGCCCAACCCAGACTCGACCCGAATAATTTGGATGAATTAAAAAATAACCTGAAACCGACCCGAAATATCTAATCGGATTTTTCGGTTCGAGTCTCGTCGATTTCGGGTTGTATCAAGTCGGTCTCGAGTTTTATCACTGGGGTTGAAATTTAGCCGGTTCCTTCAAGATCCGGCCGATATCTGGCCAGTTTCGATGAGATAGGGCCAGATCCAAGGAGATCTAGCCTAAATTTCGTTGGATAATAATAAGATCTCGCCAGATCTCGAAGGATTTGGAAAAAAATCTTGACTGATCTAGACAATCTATCGCTGGATCTGGTCTAAAATCCTTGAAAAATTTCCAAAAACAATAACTATTATGGGCGGGTCAGGTTTCACGATTTTAGAGAGATTCGAATTTGCGTCCGACCTCCAAAACTGTCAGATCAGGTGGCAGTGGGTCAGATCCGGGCGGGTTGGCCAAGTGGGCGGACTGCTTGGACACCCCTAATTATAAGGTGGACATTATAAATTTGAAATAATAATAATAAGAAGAAGAATTCCAACTAATTTAATGACTAAGTTTTGGTCTAACTATAAAGCAAAAGTAAATTCAAACTAATTCCAAGAATCTTGTTGAATTACATTGATGTTAAGAGTTTTTGTACCTCAATTTACATTCTCTAATTTTTCATGAGTTTTGTAACCCATGAGAAAATTTGTATTTTTGTTTCTTTATTTATCATAAGAAAAATAAATTCAAACAAATGTTCCTCGTTTTGGATGTATAAATTTCAACTAAAAAGGCTACATTGAAGTAAACAGCATACGGAGGCAGGATCTATGGTCCACTAATCATAATCTCGCAGAAAAAAAGTGTTTTACATTCTGTATAAATAAGAGTTGCTTTAGCTTTGTACAAACGAAAAGAAATCTTGTTTTTTAAACTAATGTTACAAAGGACAAATTGTTTAACAAAAATTCAATCTTACAAATTGTTGTGGTAGAATATCACGTATGGTCTCTTTTCTAGGCATATAGTAGGGCATCAATTCATAATATGAGATTTAACTAGAACCGTATGAAGCACATAATATTACAAATTAACTGTCACTTCAACTGATTATCAAAAAAAAAAAAAAAAACTGTCACTTCAACTAAAAGAAAAAGGTTGAAATCTTCCAGTTCATCAAAAAAAAAAAAAATGTTGAAATCTTCCTATATTTCATGCATTTTAGTCCTAAATGTTGTTGGATTCTAAAAATATCATCATTAATAGATGGAGTTTTGTTTAACAAGTTCAGCCTGTAAAAGTTAAAAATACTAAGTGGTGAATTGAAATTTTAAACTTAGAGCAATGATGTTAGCAATATCTCAATGTCATGATTATGAGCCCATTAAGGTTAATGAAAGCTCAAACAAACCAATTTCCCCAACAAAATTTTTAATGGACAAAAGCTTTTGGTCATAACAACCAGAGTGGACCAGCTTGTTTCTCATGACAACTATCTGGTGTGTTTCATAAGGCAAAAGTTAATGAATGCCTTAAGAACATTTGTTAGTGAAATTTTTTGAAAGATTTTTATAATTTTCATAAATTTATATTAAATCTTTTTTAAAACAGTCTACTAACAAATACTCTAAAGGCATTCGTTTACCAGACCCTTTTCATAGATAACACAACATTTATAAGCCAGAGTCACCAAAATAAGTAGTCATTTTAAGTATAGGTGAAGGTTCCTAACTAGATTATCCACATCAAAACACAAGTGCTGTGTTTCATTAAAACAACCTACCACTTGTACAGTTATTTAAGAGAAGGATTTAGATGCCAACATATATGGGTCACATTGACACTACCCTCTCAGTGATAGGAGAACCACCCTTATGGAATTCACATCTAGAATGAACACTTTCTATCTTGGTTGGTGTCTAGGGATTAATTCTGATTTATTCCAACTGACATTTCTTGCCATTCGCCCTATGTATTTAGGTCAGCCATCCCATAATCTAGTGACCATTTATTATCTCAGCATACACTTGAGTTTGATGGATTCAACCAAAACATTTTTACGCTAGAGCTATTACTTTATTCGGCAATCAAAATGACTTATTTAGTAGGCTAACGAGACAAAGGATCACATCTATGTAATTTATTTGGGATTAATGTCCTAAGTTCAAACTCTCAATGATTCCTCCATGTTATCTATCTATATAATAATATAAACTATGTCTTTAAATTTTTTGTCAATTTCTTCTAATATTACTATATAAAGTTATAAACTGAAAAAATTTTCAAACCTCACATTTTTGCTACTTCATATTTGTAAGACATTTTAATTTAGTTCTTAGAGTTGAAGATGAAAATGGTGCTAATCTGTGTTATTTTGAATTAATTAAAACTAGGGATATCAAATGGGTGGGCTTGGGGTGGGCATAATTGAGTTGGGTACATAAAACTTATTTATCCATTTATTGTCCATTTAACTAAGGCGAAAATCACATTTTCATCCCTACATTTTCACCCGATCCCCATTTTGGTCCCTAACTTTTATTTCTACCACTTTTAGTCCCTATTCTGAAAAACGCGTCTCGTTTTCGTCCCTACCGTTACTCAGAAACGGAAAATGTACACGTGGCAAATGGAGTGCACTGTTGAGCTGACGTGGCCATTAAAATAATAATAAAAAATGCCACGTCAGCACCTAAATTAAAAAAATTAATTTATTAATTTTAACTAAATAAAAAAAATTAAAAACAGAACTAAAAACTAAAAATTACATGAATGAAGATCTACAAAACAAGAAAAAAGGCACATCAAAACAAGAAAAACAAGAACACAAATGTAGATAAGGATCCCAAACCCAGAAATTTAAAAAAAAAATCCATCTGAGATCGGAAAAGGATGCAGTGGCATCTCTTCCGATTTCAACCCATCCCCTCCACTTCTCTTCCCTCCTCCTACTTCCACTTATCTTCTTCACCATCACAAACAGCCCCAACCCTCTTACAAACCCAGAAATTAAAAAAAAAAAAAAAAATCCATCAAAATGACCTTCTTGTTCCATCAAAAAAAATCTCTGCCTCAACACCAATTGTTCTTACAACAGCAATTACTCGGCAAACAAACAGAATATGGAAAAATATAAAATTAAGAGATTAAAATAAAGATTGCAGAGAACCTTGGTTTCTAGCTTGGCTATTCCACGCTCAAAGAAAAATCAGAGCCACGTGAGCGAACACTCGCCGAAAACCGTTGAGTCTCGCAACTCTGAAGTTGATCAGATCAGGAAACGTACTCCTCGCGCTTCTCTCTGGTTTGCCAAAGATATATTGACCGTACGATCAAAGTTCAAAAAAACAAAGCGTGATGGTGAAGATCGTGATTGAAAATGCAGTTTGATCGATCGTACCGGAGAGGAGGGAACCGAAGCCACAGATGGAGACGAGGCCGTCGGAAGAGATGATGTTTTCTCTACATTTATTATTATTATTATTATTATTATTATTTTTAAATGTCTGGGTTTGGGATCCTTATCTGGGTATGTGTTCTTGTTCTTCTTGTTTTGATGTGCCTTTTTTCTTGTTTTGTAGATCTTCATTCGTGTAATTTTTAGTTTTTAGTTCTGTTTTTAATTTTTTTATTTAGTTAAAATTAATAAATTAATTTTTTTTAATTTAGGTGCTGACGCGGCATTTTTTATTATTATTTTAATGGCCACGTCAGCTCAACAGTGCACTCCGTTTGCCACATGTGTATTTTCCATTTTTGATGTAACGGTAGGGACGAAAACGAGACGCGTTTTCTAGAATAGGGACTAAAAGTGGTGGAAATAAAAGTTAGGGACCAAAATAGGAATCGGGTGAAAATGTAGGGACGAAAATGTGGTTTTCGCCTTTAACTAATTACTTCTAACTCAAACCAACCCCCAGTTATTATGAGTAAACCCTAACTCACCCAATGACCCAATAATCAAAATTACTAAAATGCCACTAAAACTTGAAAATGTCCAAAGTACTCATAAAATCCTTTAAATTTACCAAATACCCCCAAAACATTAAAAAAATGGCCGAAATATCCCCGAAACCTAAAAATTGACCAAAATACCCTCAAAACCTAAAAAATGACTTAAATACCCTTGAAACTAAAAAAATGACCAAAATACCAGCAAAACCTAAAATTACCAAAATAACCCCTAAACCTAAAAAAATGGCCGAAATACCCCCCGAAACCTACAAAATGACCAAAATACCCCTAAAACCTAAAAATTGACCAAATACCCCATAAACAAATAAAAAATTATCAAAATACCCTTGAAACGTAAAAATTTACCAAAATACTTGTTAAACCTAAAAATTGATTAAAATACTCCTAATATCTAAAAATGACCAAAATACCCCCGAAACCTAAAATTGATCAAAATACTCTTGAAATCTTAAAATTACCAAAATACCCCCTAAACCTTAAAGAAAGACCGAAATACCTCCAAAACTTAAAAAAATGACCAAAATAGCCCTGAAACCTAAAACCAAAATACCACTTAAACCTAAAAAATGACCAAAATAACGTCAAAGCCTAAAAATTGAACGAGACAACCCCGAAACCTCTAAAATGACCACAAATAACCTGAAAACCTCTAAAATTACCAAAAATACCTTGAAACCTCTAAAATGACCAAAATAGATCTAAACCTATAAAACGGCCAAAATACCCTCCTCAAAATATCTAAAATGACCAAAATACCACTAATCCTATAAGATGAACAAAATATACCCAAAGCCTCTAAAATTACCAAAATAGGTTATTTTCGAGGGTATTTTTGTCAAATTAAAGGCTCTAAAAGTATTTCAATCATTTTGTAGCTTTCAAGGGAATATCAATAATTTTTTAGGTTTTAGGGGACTTTCATTAATTTTTAGATTTTGGGGCTATCTCAGTAATTTTCTAGGTTTCAGAGGTCTTTTAGTCATTTTTTATGTTTTGGGGATATTTCGGTCATTTTTTATATTCCAGGGATATTTTGGTCATTTTTTAGATTTAGGGGTTATTTTGGTCATATTTAGGTTTCGGGGGTATTTGGGTCTTTTTTTTGGGTATTTTTTGGTTAATTTTTAGGTTTCAAGGGTATTTCAATCATTTTCTAGGTTTAGGGGGTATTTTGTCGATCTAGGGGTAATTTGGTCATTTTTAGATTTAGGAGATATTTCGGTCATTTTTTTAGGTTTAGGGGGTATTTTGGTAATTTTTAGGTTTAGGGTGGTATTTTGGTTAATTTTTAGGTTGCGGGGTCATTTTTCTCATTTTTATGTTTACGGGGTATTTCGGTCATTTTTTAGGTTTTCGGGGTTTTTCGATTAATTTTTGGGTTTCAAGGGTATTTCAGTCAGTTTTTTAGGTTTAGGGGGTATTTTAGTAATTTTTAGGTATTTGGGGTATTTCGGTCATTTTCTAGGTTTTAGAGGGTATTTTGTGTCAATTTTTTTGGTTTTGGGGGTATTTCAGTCATTTTTAGGTTTTTGGAGTATTTTGAAAATTTTTAAGTTTAGCATTTTTAGGCTTAGGAGGTATTTTGGGTTTTTTTTTTTTTTTTTTTTTTTTTTAAGTTTTAGGGGTATTTTGGTCATTTTTAGGTTTAGGGGATATTTTGGTCAATTTTTAGGTTTCAGAGGTATTTTGATCATTTTTTGGGTTTAGGGGTATCTTAGTCGTTTTTTAGGTTTTTGGGGTATTTCAGTCATTTTTAAGATTTCGAGGGTATTTTCGTAACTTTTAGGTTTATGGGGTATTTTGATCCCTTTTTTTTAACGTTTTATGGGTATTATGGTCATTTTTAGGTTTAAGGAGTATTTAGGTCAATTTTTAGATTTGGGCGGTATTTTGGTTATTTTCTAGGTTTAGGAGTATTTTGGTCACTTTTTAGGTTTCAGAGTTATTTTGGTAATTTTTTGGTTTAAGGGGTATTTTGGTCATTTTATTAGGTTTAAGGGGGTATTTTGATAATTTTTAGTGGTTTTAGGGTATCTTAGGGTTGAGTGATTTGTAGAAATGATACTTTGATCATAATTGGGTACTCAGTTAAAATTCAATAAACATTCATTTTAATTGGACTAATGTTCATTTAACCAAATTAATAATTGAGTGAGTTTAGGTCTCATTTAAGTGAATGGTTTTGGGCTGATTTTGCCACCCTTAATTAGAACTGACTAAATCCTAAATAAAGTAACCCACAGTATAAAAATTATAATTAATTCACACTTAAATTATGAAAGTATTTTTTTTTTTTTTTTTACAAAATCTCTAATTTAACTTTTTTATTATTAATACTTTTTTAATTAAAAATTATATATATTACATAAGTTAACAACTAGCTACAAGAGTTTACTATGGTTACACTTAGTGGTTTTAAAAATTGAATTGGTCCAACCAAGAATCAAACCTTAAACCAGTATGATAAAAATGGCAAAAATTGATGAACATTGTTGATTCAACAAGTAAAACTATTTCCTAAAAAAAAAAAAAAGGTAAAACAAAAAACTGAGTTTTTTCTTGTTCCCTAACTATTCTGCTTTTTGAAACCAGGTCCAGGAATGCAACACATTGTTTATCAACACATTAATAATTAATTAGTTTGAAATTTTTTAGACAAAGAGTCTGGCAATAATTTTAATATATATATTTTTTAATTTAAATAAATTCCACCATCCAACCAGGTCCCACAGCATCACCTGTCTGTGTTTTCACCTGTACCAGAAAGGTGAAACTCGAAAAGAGAAGCACCAACAAACCCTAGTAAATCCAAGAAAAGAATCACTACAAAAAAGACACATTAACAACGGGATTAAAAAGCTGGTAGTCCACGTGGCATCCGGATCAATCATTCCCCCACACACAGCAAAATATATATAACATGCAAAAATGGGACCCACACATGATCGAACGGCTACAGATCTGTTTGGTAGCACAAATGGGACCAATAACCCCGAACCTTCCTATCCCGTGATTATAACAAACCCTTATACGCCTATTTATATTCTGTTCCATTTTCCCACTAAAAACACACACTCTCACACATAAACTAAAAAGCAAAAAAAGAAAAAAAAGAAAGAAAAAAGCAAAAACTCGCGCGCTCTCTCTCTCTCTCTCTCTCAGAGTCTTTTTAGCACTGTGAGTATTGACAGGGCGCAGGATAAGCAGTGAGAGGGTGCGCACGATAAGAGAAATTACGATGGATCGGAGAGTAGCGTTTTTTGCAGGATTTGTCTGCATTGTGATCGCCGGCGTCGGGGGTCAATCTCCGGCGACTTCTCCCAGCTCTACTCCGAACACGCCTTCTCCACCGACTCAGTCTAGTCCTCCTTCTGGTGCACCACCTCCGACGAGCACCACTGCTCCGCCTACTCCTGCCGCGACATCGCCACCTCCAGTTACTCCACCGGTGAGCGCTCCTCCTCCGGCAACTCCTCCACCAGTTAGCTCTCCACCTCCTGCATCGCCTCCTCCCGCTAC
Organism: Castanopsis chinensis; assembly: GCA_032878915.1. NCBI lineage: Eukaryota > Viridiplantae > Streptophyta > Magnoliopsida > Fagales > Fagaceae > Castanopsis > Castanopsis chinensis. The sequence continues at coordinate 7,051,776 of JAVQMG010000106.1, forward strand.
TCCTCCACCAGCCACCCCTCCCCCGGCAACTCCACCACCAGCGACTCCACCTCCTGCAACCCCACCACCAGCGACTCCACCACCGGCGACTCCTCCTCCCGCAACTCCACCACCAGCAGTGCCTCCACCTGCACCACTCGCATCGCCACCTGCTTCAGTCCCTGCACCAGCACCAGCATCAAGCAAGAAGAAGGTGAAATCTCCAGCTCCGTCTCCGTTGGGGCTGAGTCCACCAGCTCCACCAACTGGTGCTCCAGCACCTAGCTTGCTCGGAACTGCTGCTCCTGGACCAGCTCAAAACGACGACGTAAGTCTCCTCCTTTTTTGCTCTTCTAATAAAAATGTGCACATGGAACATTGAACATGATCCATCCATCCTCGTTTAGCGCCGATCGATCGATCTGAGTGTTTAAGGTTTCTAACTTTGAAGTATTACTAACCTGTTATACGATCTGGTTTAATTTTAGCCTCCAAAATGTTAATAAAGAGATTTAGATACATTAAAAAATATATATATAATAATGATAGTAATTTTACATTTTTTTTAATTTAACCTGTTGATAATCAATGTTTTTTATATATATATAATATAAGATGAGTGTTAATTTGGATTAATGGGTCCTTAAACGGTAGTTTATAGAGTTAGTTAGAGCAAGTTAATTTCAAAGGTAGTTTTTTTGTTATTTCTGTTGCGGCGAGGGAGCAATGCAATTTAATTAAGGATCTGTGTGTGTGTGTGTGTGTGTGTGTGTGGAGGTCACGTTGTCATGCGTCTCCGGTGTTCCACTTCTATTTTATTGTCTGGAACTCACTCACGTGAGCTTGGGGAGCCGTGTAGATCTGATTAGTAAGTACTATATATGTAGTCAGAGAAGCACGTGTTCCTTTTTTTTTACTATTTATTATTATTATTATTAAAAAAGATTTTCGGACAGTACTACCTAGCCTAATCCCTTTTTTAGCCTCTTCTTCTTCCCTTACAAGAGGATTCACACGAACAGTTAAGAGTGTACATAGATCGGGTTAAGTCGAGTTAAGGAGATATTTTGACTCAATTCATTATAGTGGGTTAAAAAAAAATTCAACCTAACTCAACCTATCACTTAAGTTCAACATAACGCAACTCAACCCAACCCACCCTGGTTGGGTTGGATCGGGTCGAGATGAATCCATGAGTTAGACAATTTTTTAATTACTATTATTATTAAATTGAGCATAAAAAATATAAATATAAATATATTTAAAAAATCTAAAGAGTAGTATCAATGTAACTCCTTAAAGATAAACAACACTAATGACTAAAAAATAATAGTAATTTACTAGGGTTTGTTTGAACTAATTAACTTTTATATAAGATAGGAAGAGTTGGGTATTTAAAAAAAAATTATTAATTATATTACATATTTTAAATATATATTAAAAATATGAATGGGTCGGGTCGAGTTAAGTTAGGTTTGTTGGGTTCAGAATTTTATGACCCAAATTCAACCCAACCCACTATCAACAAAAATTTGTAACCTAACCCAACCCAACCCAACTTACCAAGTCCTAAAAATTGACTCAACTCCGCGAGTTGGGTTGAATTGGGTTGGTTTTGGCGGGTTGGCTGCATACCCGCTGAATTGTAATTGATTGCCCAGCACGAAGTAAACGTGACCTATTAAAAAAACAGACGAGGAAAAGAAAAAAGAGAGAAAGTTGTAGGGGTTGATGCCAGCTGGCTAGCGATAGAGCAGAGAGAGAGAGAGAGGGAGAGTGAGAGGCACAAAGTGTTCTGGTTGGGAGGGAAGACCACAACAGAAGTCACAGAATTCTAAGTCTGCAAATTTAAAGATAAAGATAGGTGCCTATTCTCGTGCTGCTTCACACAGTTTTAGGTGCAAAGTATTTTAATGAATGAATTGGTAATTTAAAAGTGAACTTGCATAGCATAGCAATGGATCACGCTACAGATTGAGATTAGGGTAGTCTCCATGTGAAAATATTATATTAGATTTGTGAGATTGATCTTTACTAATTTTTGGGACTTTGTTGTTTTATTATTATTGATTATATATAATAAAATATATACTATATATTACCATGTTTTAAAATAAAAATTTTCTCTTACAAATCAGGTCCCAATTTATATTAGAATAAAACAAAGCAGTAGCTAACAGGTACTGGCCCCCAAAATAAAATTTTGTACTACTTTTATGCTGTAAACTAATGTCGATGTAATTGATGCAACTTTAAATCATTTTTAGTATAGACATATTTCTTTTTCATTCATGTTCTTTTTGGGTGTATGTTTCTGTTTCATTGGCTGTAATTACTTTTAGAAAGGAACTACATTAAATTCATGTCCAGACATATATGATTGCTTTTGGTTGATTGAGATTTTGGTAGTCTATTCTCAAAAAAAAAAAAAAAAAAAGATTTTGGTAGTCATTTTACACAATTGAGTAATTAGACACATTTCACTTCAAGTAGCAACTGAGAACCACAGGGGAAGGGGATGATCAAACATATATGTCTGACGATTTTTCTTCACAACGATATGGAGTGTCCAATGATAAGCTAAAATTGTGTCATGGGATTTAGTGTTTTTTTTTTTTTTTTAATAAACACGCACGCATACATATAGGGGAAGGGAGAAAAAATAAGATAATACACTCATACGCCAACATTAAAACTGCATGCGGCAGTTGGTGTCGCGGAGCAAGCGATAAACCCCTTCTTAATAACCCACCTTACCGATGTGGGATGACTCGACAATACTGAGCATCTTTTTTTTACTTGATAAACACACACACATATATATAAGAAAAGGGAGATGAAATAAGAGAATAAGATTAGTCTTTGATGTTTCATATATACATATATATATTTTCTATTAATGCTATTATTATTTTTTAACAAGCTTTGGTGCAACCTTATATATTGCAGAGTGGGGTGGAGAAGGTCTTTTCCATTCAGAAGATGGTTGGGAGCTTGGTCTTTGGATGGGCTCTCCTATGGTTGGTTCTTTAGAGCTGCGCTTTTTCCTTCATATTTCTGTGTTATCACTTTTGCCTCTATCTCTATGTATTACTGCCCATCATTATAGCTCTACCTGATGATGGGACTTTCTTTCTACGTGTATTTGAGCTATATACATTCGGTTGAATTCTTTGGGAGATTTTTGGAGGGAGTTTTATGTATTATTGACTATTAATGAGGGGAGTTGTTTTGTATTGGACTGTAGCTACCTCTTTCTTAATTTCTCTGTTTATGCCTCACTTTTGAATATGATTGATTATTCATTATTCTCTCTTTTTATTCGCTTCTGTTAATACATACTCTCAATCTCAAATAGCATATTAGTCCTGTTCCGTATTAAATACTTAATTTAAAGCATAAACGAAGCCCTGCCCAAAATCAAAAATACCGTTGCATGTTTGGTAAGAGTGCGAAACCAATTTGTTGAAATTAAAGGAAAATTGTATGATTTGGCCTATGTTATTGACGATTACATTTTTTATATTATCAAGTTTCATGGGTTGAGTTATACAACTAGGCCTACAAATATTAAGACTATGCCTTCTTAATTATGTGTACTTTTGGGTCACAAAAAAAAAAAAAGAGACTTTGTGGAGGAAGGAATCTTTCCCTTAAAAGGTATTGTCCACTTTAAGAATGGCTCGAAGAGATTGATACCATTCTCACGGATTTGCTCAATCCCACATCGGGGAGAAACGCCTCCCACTCATCCTTAGGTCAAGTGCTTATAAGGCATGAGTGGTATCAACCATTTCCAAAGTGGACAATACCTTCTAAGAAAGAGATTTGTTCCTCCGAATAATTCATTCATATGAAACTGAAGGAGAGGAATTGTTTACAAGACCAAAAGCAGAACATGTCCCTTCGCTTTTGAAAAGCGTGCAAGCCGAAGTGGCCGTACCATGGACTTTCGACACTAAAAGCATCATATGGCCCATTGCATTGCAAAAGAGAAGCGGACGTAAAAACAGACCAAAACAAATCATGTGGCCCATTAAAATGCACTCATTATATATATATAGGGTTGGGTTCAAGTTACACCTGGTGTAACTTTAAGCAATGTTACATCACTCAATATTTTTTAATTGGATTCGAATATTAACAAATCCACCGTTAGATTATATTATCATCATATTTTCTCTATACTTGCAAAATTTTAAGGTGATAAAAAATTAATAGTTATGTCATCAATCAATTGTTAAAATTCAAGATTTTATAGTTTAAAATAATGCATAGAAGATAAGTTTATGGATCATATGGTAAATAACAGCCGATTGATATGAAAGTTGTCATGCATGTTAAGAACATATAGAACATATAATTCAACGGTTGGATTTTCAGAATATTAATAATTCTCTAGGTCAACAATGTTTTGGGTGTTAAGGGTATGGTCATGTAAAATTTGAATGTCCTACATTCTTAAGGTCAAAGGGTAAAGCTATGGCTGTAACCCTTAGTGATGATGAAGTTTCTGACCACGAGTCTGATAGTGATGAAGATGAAAACTTCTTTGCTTTCATAGCTACTGCTGTAGTTGATGAAAATGTTGTGATTGAAGAGAAACCTTTTAATGGGGAACTCTCTGAGTGTTTTGATTTACAAGAAACTTTTAATAAGCTATGTAAGGTTGCTGCAAAGGATGCAATGAGTGTAGGCTTAGGTTTAAAGAAGATAGCCACCCTTGAACTTGAAAAGGTAACATTGCTTAGAGTTACACCTCTCTCTCTCTCTCTCTCTCAATTAGTGCAGGTCACACTATATTTGAACGTATTTGAAACCAAAAGAGTATCTGAATATGTGGTATTGTTGATATTATATATTCAGGATATGCAAAGAAGTGTGAACGTATGGTCCAATCGGACCCATATTATCGCAGACATTATTTAATGGCTATCGGCACCTTTTTGCAGTGATAAAAATGGTCTTCTATTCCAATACAACCTAAGTTGTTACTTGTTTCAACATGGGCCATTCACATGTATACAGGCCAAAATGGCCAAATACCACAATTTTCAGAAATTAGTAGCAAAAAAACACTGTTTCGAAAATAAATAGGGAAATACCACTTTTCTAGTACTCAAATTTCTTAAACTCGAGTTCTAAATAGTACTCAAGTTTAAGATACTCGAATACCTAGAAGTTTTGCCACCGTGGCACCGCTGACCTGGAATTTGTTTAAAAAAATAATATGGTACTCGAGCTTGGTAAACTCGAGTTCCATGCAACACAGTACTCGAGTATACCAGACTCGAGTATCTATTATAAATATAATTATGTTTATGTTTATATCTAAGGTACTCGAGCTCAGCAAGCTCGAGTACCTTGTAAGGAACTCGAGTTTAGTTTAGTAAACTTGAGTTCCTTATAACTTCTTTTTTTTTTTTTTTTGGGGACAATCTACAAATAAACATAAACATAAACATAAACATAAGCAGCTTTTTTATGTTTTTATTTATTTAAATAGAAGCATTGTAAAATAGATTTTAATTTCAAAATATGAATTAATTTCTACATTAATATAAATTGTTCATTGTTTTCTCATAAAAATTGTTCACTATTTTCTGCAAAATTTATTTCTACAATTTTGCATAAAATTATTTTTCATTCAGCATTATTTAAAAAATTGTTCACTCTCTTTTCTGCGTAAATTATTTTCTGTTCACTATTTAAAAAATTGTTTGCTGTTTTCTGATAAAACACCTACTGAAATCGTGTTTTCTAAATTTGAACGCCAAATCAGAATGCTTTTCATGCTAAAATTTCACAATAATTGAATTTGTTTTTCTGCATTGGTAAAACCCATTTCTACATTAATAACATTTGCTCTCTGCACATCATATTTACTGTATATTCGAATCTGCTTACTGCATTCATAAAATCTATTTTCTGTATTAATTAAAACTGTTCATTGTTTTCTCATAAAAGTTCATTGTTTTCTGCAAAATCTATTTCTATGATTTTGCATAAAATTATTTTTTATTTAGCACTATTTAAAACATTGTTCACTCTCTTTTTTGCATAAATTATTTTCTATTCACTATTTAAAAAATTGTTAACTGTTTTTTCATAAAACACCTACTAAAATTGTGTTTTATAAATTTAAACCCCAAATTGAATGCTTTTTTGTGCTTAAATTTCACAAGAATCGAATTTATTTTTTTGCATTGATAAAATCTATTTCTACATTAATAATGTTAAGACATATGTGGTTCAAGTTGTTTTGAATATATGTCATTAGTTTATGTAATTGGCTTATCCTTTGACAAAACGCACTTTACTTGTAATTGGGTAGATTTATGATGTGTTTAATGCTTCAAGAGACAGTATTTCCAGATCAAGTGTGGAAGTCATCAAGTCTGTCTACGAAACAAGCTGAAAAGTGCAAGTTATTAAAGCTTGACACCTAGGCTCGACACATGCATCAATCGAGTTTTAATAAGCTGTTTCAGCCCCGAGGCTCAACAGCTGCTTGACAGCTCCTCGACACCTCTAGCTGTCGAGTTTTAAGAAAACAGATTCTAAGTTCTGTTTTGATTCCAATCTGTGGATATGTCTTTGGGATTTCTTTTCTTCTAACCCTAGACATATAAAAGGATTATTTTAAAGGTTGTCATTAAGGGTACAAGTTGCACAAGCATTGAGAAATCCTTTTTCAAGCAATTTGTGGTCCAAGACAAAGCTCATGCCCTAGTTTATCTTTCTTGTAAATAAGTTACTGTATATGTGCACTGTAGGGTTTTGTAACTAAGCATCTTCTTGATCTTCATCGTGTTGATGAATTGAAGTACTTTGCAGCCAACGACTCTCTCTCTCTAGTTGGTGATTGAAGTTGCGTACTGGGATCCCTGCAATTGGTTAGTCATGTACTGGGAGCCGTGCATCAAAAGGAGAAACTGTCACTACATAACAAGTCCAATTAGGTATTGGGGTAAAGGTTCAACTGTAGGTTGGTAAGGTACTGAGATTCCTTTACTTGTAAGCGCTTGTTGTGATAATAGTGGAGTTTCGGGAGTGGTGACCTTAAATCACCCGGTGGAGTTTTTGCTGTGTAGGTTTTCCCCATTCGTAAACAAATCACCGTGTCAATTTTATTTCCGTTGCATACTTTAGTTTATTGGTGATTTGTTTGTGCTGCCACGTAAATTTGCATGTTAACTTGATTAATTAATAACTTGGCTAATTAATCAATTTAATTTATCACAAGGGGTCTACGCATTTGTAGCCTATCAAATAAAATTTGCTCTCTGCACATCATATTTACTGTATATTCGAATCTGCTTATTGCATTCATAAAATCTGTTTTCTGCATTAATTAAAATTATTCATTGTTTTCTCATAAAAATTGTTCACTGTTTTCTGCAAAAACTATTTCTTGGATTTTGCATAAAATTATTTTCTGTTCAGCATTATTTAAAAAATTGTTCACTCTCTTTTCTGTGTAAATCATTTTACGTTCACTATTTAAAAAATTGTTCACTGTTTTTTCACAAAACACCTACTGAAATCGTGTTTTCTAAATTTAAACACCAAATCTGAATGATTTTTCATGCTTAAATTTCACAATAATCGAATTTGTTTTTCTACATTGATGAAATCTATTTCTACATTAATAAAATTTGCTCTCTGCACATTATGTTTACTGTATATTCGAATCTGCTTACTACATTAATAAAATCTATTTTCTGCATTAATTAAAACTGTTTATTGTTTTCTCATAAAAATTGTTCACTGTTTTCTCAGGAGTGATGACCTTAAAATCACCCAATGGGGTTTTTGTCATGTTAGTTTTCCCCCATTCGAAAACAAATTACCATGTCAATTCAATTTCCGTTGCACTTAGTTTAATTGGTGATTTGTTTGTGCTACCACGTGCTTTGCATGTTAATTTGATTAATTAATAAACTTGGCTAATTAATCAATTAATTAATCACTTGGGGTCAATACGTTTTTGGCCTATCAAATTTTGTTGAAAATACAAAATCGTGAAAATTCAAGAGAGAATTGTGTACATTAGATGTACAAATCGTTCGAATTTATAAAATAAAATAAAAAAATATTTGTTGAATGTATAGAATCTTGAAAGTACAAAATAAAATTGTATAAATTAGATGTACAGATAGTTTGAATTTGTTGAAAAGTTTGGATTCGTTAAATGTACAAAATCATGAAAATTAAATGGAAAACTATGTACTAATGTATTGATTATCCGAATTTGTTGAAAAATTCGAAATCGTTCAATAAACAAAATCGTGTAAACTCAATGGAAAATCAAAGAACATACCAAATCGTTGAGCAGCACATGCAGCATTGTGAACATCAATGTAGCAATGGTGGACATTAACAACAACGTCTAATATTCATAGGTAGAAATTTTTAGAAATCATCATTACTTGAATCTGAAAAGTCTGAAATATCTCTTTCATCATAAAAAAGACAAAAGAATTATCATAAAAAAGTCAAAAAAAAATTGTTGTTAATCATTTTTTTTTTAAAGAAAGTTGTAGCTAAAGGTTACAACTAAGTTTATAGCTTAAGGCTACAACTAAGTTTATAACCAAATTCTATCTAATTTTTAATTACTCCTTTTGCATCTCTCGCTCTCTCTTTCATTCATTTCAAGTTTTATTTTACCAACAACAAAAGAGGTTATTTATGTCCACTTGCTTTTTCTTTTGTGGATTTTTATGGTTTATGTCATCAATGTAGTGGATTTCTAATTATTTCTTACAAAGCTATTTTGGGCTGAGACATTTTACTATTTTTGACATGTTTTAGAGGTTATTATCTATTTCTTTTCTTTTCTTTTTCTTTTGGTGGATTTTAATGGTCTTGCACATCTATTTTGTGCTGATATATTTTACTATTTTTGGCAAATATGTCTTGGCTTATGCATTTTTTGCTATTTTGGTGTTTTACATTCCCTCAAGTCCTTCCTCTCTTCTCACTTTGGTTTGGTTTTAGTTTCGATTAATATTTAATTGTTTTAAAAGTGAAAATTTGAGTTTTACACAATTTATTAAATGTACATTCCAATTTATATGTACATTCCAAAAAATAAATATGTTAAATGTACATTCCAATTTATTTTAAATATATGATTTTTTTTTAAAATCGGGATCCTACGTAAGATCATAGAAGGTAGGTGGGATCATAGATCGTAGGATCGTATCGTGGATCATAAGATTTTATATTATTTGAAAAAAAAAAACAAAAAATACACATTGATATGTTAAATGATCACTTAAATTATACATTTATTAATATAATTACCATATATTACTACATCCATTTGTAAACATCATTTAAAGAGGCCAAAAACCTCAAAATGTGACACTATTAGGATATTTTTTTATTTGGGTCCAATTGACACTCTCCTTACAATAGAGTGAAAAAAACTTGATCTACTTAGATTTTATTTTTCATTTTAGTCCAACTGAGCCTTCTGTCAAGTTAAAAAATATTACAAGAAACTAAGGTCATTTGGGATTGTCATAATTGTACGATCTTACCGATTTTGAATGATTGCAAAGATCCTTGAAAGATCCGGATTTTGGGCAAGTGAGATCTTAAAATCGTAGGATTCAGATCGGGATTTTGACAACCATGCAAATATGTACCCAATGTTAATCAATTATATGTGGGTCTAGGATATCTAAATTTATACAACTTGTAATATATATATATATATATATATATTCCCTTCAAGTAAATTGTGCTATCAATAAGTGGAAGGTCCTATTTAGTCGATTTATTATTTTTGTTATAGTTGCATTCACATAGGGTTATGGGATTCACCCCATGTTGTGATAGGTATTGCATACAATGGTTACGCATAATACCACTGTGTTTTTTGGATTTTATTTGATAAGAAATGGTTAGAGGTTGGGAAATTGGACTTTTTCAAGCATCTAATTGTGCTTCTTATAAGGAGTAATGTTGAATATTGTCAACCTAACTTCTCTTTACAAGGATCTCTCTCTCTCTCTCTCTCTCTCTCTCTCTCTCTCTCTCTCTCTCTCTCATATAATTTTTGAATTCTAAAAGTTGGATCCCCTTTTTATGATGGTTTGTTCTTGATTTTTGTGGTGGGCCCTTTTGTGATTTCAGGCTGGACTGCCTCTTGCTGTACTGGGCCCAAGTGCTCTAGATAAGAGAGTAGGAATCGGCCCAACTGCAACTCACTTTGATTCGGCTTGTGCACAAACTATGCCTCCGTTTGTCGAAACTTTTGGCACATGCCCATGGCAGGCGAAGTTGCCACAAAAAAAAAAAGTTATGGAGGAATGGGTGCAACAAAACAATGATAAATGAGATATACTATTGTTAGGAAAACTAAGTAAGCAATCTTTCATTAAAGTAAAAGACAAGAACAAGTTGTAAGTATAATAATAAAGGCTAGAGGAGAAACGATAGCAGTAATTAGTAAAGTCAAAGAAGAAGATGATTAGTTTGCCACATTCAGTTTTGTCACAAGGCTATGGTCAAGGAGGGAACCATTTCCTCAATGTGGATAACCTCGCAAGAGGTTCTTGCCGTGGAAATTACACACTTTGAGGTAGCGGACCTATAACGTCCCAGTCAATTTGACCGAAAAAATAAATAAATAAAGGTCAGATTTTTAGTGGACCACATGTGCCCCCACCTAACCCCCTTCCCCACCACTCATTTTCACCCACCTCTCTTCTCTCTTTTGGCTGGCTCTCTCTTTTATTTCTTTCATTTTCTTTCTTTTCTCTTTACTGAAACACACACACACACACTCACTTCCACACTCACCCACCGGACTCCACTCTAAACCACACCATCTCACCATCATTTTTCTGGCAAGATCACTAGAAAAATTCTTAAGAATCCCTAAGCATCTTCATTATTTTATTTGAGGTAAAAATTTCTAATCTTTCTGGTGGGTTTTATACTTTTGCTTGAGGTTATTTTTATCTAAACTTTAATAATGATACCCATGTGATTTATGAGCTTTGGAAGTAATATTTATGTGTTTTTATGTATAAGTTTTATATTGGGGGAATTATTTGATGAGTGGGTATATAATTTGTGCTAAAAATGGCTACTTAAGGTTTATGTATGGTGGAAAATTTAGGGGTTTTAAGTTATAACATGTGATGGTTGGTAAATTTAATTTTTCCATTACCCATGTGATTTATGAGCTTTGGAAGTGATATTTATGTGTTTTTATGTATAAGTTTTATATTGGGGAAATTATTTGATGAGTGGGTATATAATTTGTACTAAAAATGGCTACTTAAGATTTATGTATGGTGGAAAATTTAGGGGTTTTAAGTTATAACATGTGATGGTTGGTAAATTTAATTTTTCCATTACCATTGGGTTTATTTGGAGTTAGTTGAAGTCCTAAATTTCTTGTCTTGGAGGATATTTTGATTTTGCTTTCATAGGTCTCTTAATAATGTAGTGTAAATTTTATGGAAGCTAGTCATAATATTGGAGATGATATTAAATGGGTTAACTTTATAAATTGGAGTTGATGCCTTATGAATCAATTTGTTGAGAAACTTTAGAAGTGGTGTATATTATTATTGATGAGGTTAATTACTAAGCTTACCTAATTAAGTGCTTATTTGGCAAATCCTAAATTGTAGCTAGATACAATTTCAAGCTTTATACTTATTATGATAGGTTTACTTGATATTGTTTAAGTTCTAGCTAATCTCCTTGGAGCTTGGAGAGTTAGGCTTTTGTGGTTGCGAGGTAAGTAGCTTTTTAATGGGATTTTTGGAAAATAATCATATTTCATAAATTTTGTTTTTGGGTTAGATGCACTTTTGGAAATTACCTATGGAAACTATATTTTCCTAAAAGCTATTATGTCGTAACCTTAATATATATATATATATATATATATATGATTATATATATGAAAATGCATCAAATTTGGTATTGCATTTGGAGAAATGCATGAATTGTGACATGGAAAATATGGGCATCTTTTATTTAATCTTTGATAAGGAAATTATGAATTTTATGGTTTATTAGAAAATCTAAAGATGCTTATCTTGTCTTGTCATTGGGAAATTGATGTAAAATCTTTTTGACAAGAATGAAGTGGAAAACCTTACAAACCTTTTGGAAGTTAGATTATTTAAGGTTTTCCTAAAATTACCTAGATATAAACTATGTATTTGAAAGTAATGTAACATGTGAGCTTTATGTGGTTTTAACACCATGTCATGTGTGATTTCTCAGTGATCACCTAATTTGGTTTTCGTAGTCTTTATAACAACAGAATCAAATCCAGGTCAGTGCCCTTTCATTTTGGATGACGCGTTCTTCCTTATTGCCCATGAGAGGAAGAGGTTCCTTGATTGTGTGTGGGTGAGGCTGTTGTCCATAGGGTCAAGAGACCACATGCAAGAGAGGTCCTATTTGACGCGCTCTCTCTGCTGCCCATGGGGAGAGAGAAAAACCTTGAAGGTATGGGTGAGGTTGCTGTCCATGGGGCCAAAAGTCTGCATACCAGAGAGGACAATATCATGCCAGTTGTGAATGGGTGGATCCCCTGACCGATCTATGTGGTAGTGTGGTATATTTGTGATAATTTACCGTATGTTAGATTTTATAACTTTGAAAATTATATTGTTAGTACTTACAGATTATAGATTATAATATATAGTTTCAAGGTATTTACTTTGAGAAACTTTATGTTTCATTACTTAATCATTCTTGTCATATTATCTATATATATAAAAAAAAAACTGAAACCTCTGAAGCTCCTACGATTTTCCACATCAGCCCAATATTAAAAAAAAAAAAAAAAAAAAAAACATAAACACTAAAAAAAAAAAAATCTAAAACCCAAAAAAAAGACGGCTCTACCTCCTTCCTCTTAAACGCAAAATCAAAGAAGCCCTAACACGCTCTACCTTCTCCTTCCTCCAAAACGCAGACCATGCTCTGCCGTTCCCCCACACATAAATCGTAGCTCAACAGCTTCACTTTCAGTCCAAAATGCAAGCCACCATCAGTCCTTCTCTCCCACCGTTTGATTATCTCTTCAGCCCTTTGTCTATTAAGTATACCCATCCAAAAACTTCTTCTCTCTAACCACTTCACCCTTTCCTAGCGCAGACAGACCTCTGGGTCCCTCTTTCAAAATCTGGGTTTAATCCTCTCTATCATTCTTTCTAAGGTATTAGCCCAAACTGTCGACTCTTCCAAAGAAGGTAACTCTTTTCTCTCTTTACGATTAAATCTGTTAGTACTAATAGCATCAGATATCTATGAAACGTTTTAACTTTTATTTAGTTTTAATGTTTAAATTGCTTTCAGTTTGATTATTGTTGATTTCAATTAATTTACACCTAAGAAATTGTTATATTAATTTTTTTTTTAATTTGATTTCTTTCTCTAATTTCGTAGCTGATAAATCATGTTCTTCTTCTTCATCTTTCTCCTCCAACCCAGGTTACTTAACTTTCCTAGAATCAAAATAGTTTCACTTTTTATAGACCCACACCATCTGCTTGATATTAAGCTTCTAAAGTATTTTCACGATCAGACAAACTTAACCAAATTGAGCATCTATTTGGGTGTTGAGGGGGAAAAAAAAAACAGTGAACCTTTGTGAATTGTGAATTTTGCTTTGTTAATTTGCCAATTGTGAATTACTTTATGTTATTTCTATTAAGATTTTTCTATGGTATTCTATTTTATTTCACTTTTGTTGTAGGTGCTTGCATTTTTCTTTTTATCATGTTTGTAGCTAAACATAATTAAGGAGGGGTTACATATGATTCTTTGTACTACAAGACGAGGACAGTCAGGTATTTACCTTTCCTTTATTCTGTACAGTTTCTTGCATATTTATTGGTAATATGTTTCTAGAAAGAATTTGAAATTGGAATGTGATTGCATATTTAAGTTTCTTGGTTATCTCAAACTTGGGGGTATTCCTGAGTCTGTTGACTCTGTTTTGTGTTTGTAGTTTTAGTTGTGTATTTGTATAATTGAGTTTGTGCACAAACTTAGACAAATCTTTGGGTTTGGAACTCTGCACTAGCTGTCATTTTGTTTGATATATATATATATATATATATATATATATATTAATTTTTGTTAATAAAATTTTGATATTGTTAATTGTCATAGATGTTATCTCCACTTTTGAGAGACAAAATGCAAACCCCTTCACCTTCCTCCACCGTTCTCCTTCTCCTTCTTCTAAAACAAAGACCCACAGCCAAACCCGCTCCCCAAACCACCATTCTCCACCTTTGTGACATGAAATCAATTTTTTTTTAATGATTGGGAAGATCACCAATCTATCTGTTACCAAAAGAAAATGAGAATTAAATCGTGTGGATGGGTCTTTGGGTTTATTTCTACCCAAAATCAAATTAAATGGTTTCTGATCTTTTTTTTTTTTACTTTATAAATAAATATTATATTTTTATAATTAAAAGTGCTGTATTTGAATAGGCACAACAATTGCTTCAAATACATGCACAAACGATTACATCAGAAGCACTTGAGAGAGTAAATACTGCCCTTGCAAGTAGTAAGATTGAGCACAAAGTAGAAATCAAGAAGAAAGTAGTTCCTCACAAAGCTGCTAGCTAAGCTTGGGAGGACCCGGCACTAGCAGATTGGCCAGAAAGTACAAATTATTTCTCCTTTCTCTTATTCACTATGTGTTGGTACTTAATTTATATGATCCAGATCTGCTAATCTATAATGGGTGAAGGCTAATATTCATAATTTTCTAACTGATTTTTTTTTCACAAATTTTTTATAAAACTCAATTCCTTCAACTACTAGGTCTTACTCATGTTATCCTTTTATAACATTTGATCTAATTCTCTTATGATGATACTATGATACTAACATGGGAATTAAATAGTAAATTTTATTGTCTTGATACTACAAAGTTACTATGTCTGATTTTTATTTTATATAAATTGATAGAGTTTATGTTTGATTGCACTTGGATTAGTTGAAGGTTTTTTCACTAATTAAGTTGCTGTGTATGTGCCAACTCAATTTTGTTTACTAAATTTAATGTGAAAAAAAAAAAAAAAAATTCTTACATGGTCTTGACATTGATTTGACTTAATTTATATTCAATTTATTTTCCTTTTAAATTATTCAATCAAGCTCACAAATTACAATTCAGACCCTAATATTAAATTCACTTACAAATGAACATGAATTTGCTATAGCTTTTAACTATGAAGACTTATTAGGAAAAAAGAAAAGTTCAACTATTTAGTTAGAATTCTTTTTTATCATTGGTTGTGTAATACTCCATTTTCACTATTACATAACTGCATTGCATATCATTCCTCTTTCTCTTTTGTCTTAATTTAAGTTTTTTTGTTTTTGTTTTTGTTTTTGCAGAGTTTCCATGTCTTCTTCTTCTTCCTTTGGATTGGATTTTTGGTATTGGACTTTATTTTTCCCTTTTTCTTTGTATGCAATTTTTGTTGGATTTTAACAAGTATGTTTTTAACTTGGAGATTGAGACTATAAACTAATGCATAATGACCCCTGCACACTAGGACAAAGTATATTATTTCAACATGATTTGGTTATTATGATACATGCAGATCTGCAAATGCTTGCAATCCTTTAGCAAACTCAATCAAAATATGAGCAAATATTATGTTCATAATAATGATCATATAATGGCTTTAAGCCAACTTCAATTCTTTGTTTTTCAATGATTTTTACACTTTTTTTTTTGTTGCTCAAAACCTAATTTCCCAACAGCAAGATGCGATTAGGCCAACTATTTATTACAAATTGCAGATGATATGCTCCCATTTATGCAGATGATTTCTGTGGCTGATATTGATTTTTCCTCAATCGACTCAGAGAGAGCAAAGATGCCAATTGCCAAGGTAAGCTCTAAAACCAATTTCTTAAAAAATAAAAAATAAAAAATAAAAAAAAAGCCATGGTTAATAAATAGAGCCTCAAAATTTATAATTGGAGTGGATACTTTCTCGTTTTAGGTAGTTGTGGACCAATTGCCCCATCAGGCACAATTATACTACCCCAACACTAGGTGGATGTGATGTTGACGATAGGCCTGTATTCTTGAAGCTAGCATGGTATTATAACTAGTATGTTTGATTGACATTGTGAGTACAAGTACTAGAAATTTGGATCGTTCCAAACTAATATTACTACTTCTTCCTAACATGGGTGTCTAGAGCTCCTCAAGCACACAACTATTTCTCTGGATGTGTTTAGTATCCCCATCTCTCTTACATGTACATAAGCTGTTTGATAAAATTCCTATGTGATTTTTTTTTTTTTTGTTATTCTAGGAGTCATATTACATGGAGATTGGTAAGGAAGAAGATAAGTAAAGAATGTGATGCTATGTTGCTGATTTAATTAGGTTGAGATGTGTTTGTTGGCCTTCTTTTTTTAATGTCATTTTTTGTGATGTAAAAAAATGACTAGCTAGGTTGCTTATTTTGCCTCTAGACAATTAAAAAAATTTGAACAAAAATTACCCAAAATCATGATTTGAAATTGGCTGCTGTGGTTTTTTCTTCAAATATGATGGTAAAGTATTGAATGTTAATAATAGGCCCTTGGTTACAAAATTGTTATGATCCGATATGTAGGTATGATATATAAAAGGTCCATATATGATTTTGGATGAGGGATAGCATGAATGGTTTATAGAAATAGTGTAAAGAACTCCACTCATTTTTCTTATGCTTTTTCAATTGAACCAAGATGGATTTTGTTTCTCCAACTTAAAACGAATGATTGGCTTTTATGTGTTACACCTATTCTTTGAACTTGCTTTCAAGTTTCATATGATTGTTTTTAAGTTTCATATGATTGTATTCTTTAAGAAAACATCTATTAAAAATTTGTTGTTTTTTAACTTCTGCAATATGCTTTTATATCCTTTATGAGATTTTGCATTACCAACATTTGCTATAGCTCAATTTGTTGTATAGTTTACAATGGTGGAACAACTGAGTGTGTATTTTGATTTCTACAATGAAAATGGTTGGTTTTAGATCTCTAAAGATGAAAAATTATCTGCAAAGTTGTGAAGTTTGTTTAATTATTCATATTATTTTTTTCCCCAAATTGTCACCATTAGCAATTCATTACTATTTTTTTTTCTCAAAGTCATAATACATTTAGTGTTAATTTTGTGATTTTTCTTGGGTTATATTTGATTAATTTAAGTTGAATCTTTAAATTGAATAGTGATTTTTCCTGTTACATTTGTAGTTTTGCAATGATTTATGACTATTGTGCTACTATTTTAAAGTTGAGTATGGACATTTCTAATAATGTTCACTTTCATTTAGTGTTGTTTCTTTTACATGTACACAAGGTGTTTGATAAAATTTCTTATGAGTTCTAGGAGCCATAACAGAAGGAGAGTCGTAAGGAGGAAGATAGGTAAGAAATGTGATGCTCTATTGTTGATCTAATCAAGGTAAGCCGTGTTTGATTCTTGTTACTATTATCAATGAAAAATGTATTGTATTCTAATCAAGGGGTTGCTGATATTTCCTATAGGTATGAAAGGTTTGGTTTAGCATTGACAAAAAGTAGATAACCCAATTCAATTATGATCCTACTTTCATGGAGGAAATGAGGACAAGAAGAAAAACATCTCATGAGTTTCACATACACAGTTGCAGAATCAGTTTATGAACCATAGAAATATGGAATATGCAAATGGACAAATGTCCATGTACAATGATAGATTTGCTAAGAAGTGTTCATAAAAGAAATATTCAACTTGCGGTGGTATTCATAAAAGTAACGTTCAACTAGCATTAATAACACAGACTCTTCTAAGTTTATGAAATTTTACATGTATTACTTTTTTGATCTTTTGAAATTATGTTGTTTTAGGTTTCTACAAGTTTTGTGTTTATTTTTATTTTTATGTAAACGTTTATTTTGAACAAATTGTTTTTATTTTCATATATTTTCATGTCAATACCTTGAACAAAATAAATATATTTAATTTCTATTTAACTATCCCGTGCATCGCACAGGTTAGCAATTAGTTATTATTGAAGATGAAACTTGTATTTCCCCTAACCCCCATTAATTATGCTACTTTCTGGGCTCTGTCTCATCCTATTATTTTTATAAACTTTTCAGAATAGGCAACAATATTTTGAGACAGCTTTTTTGTGGCTAATAGTAGTTAGACTAATTACTGATGGAGGCTGAACTTTGTAATGAAGACATTAGATGATGTACATCTTAGAATAGGCTTGACTTATTTTTTTTGTATATTATAGTGGTTGTGACTTTATTTCCATTGATGAGACAAGCTGATGATATGTAATTATTTATTCAGACCTTTATTCTTTTGTAGCCAATAATCCTTGTAATTAATGCTTAGAGCTCTGATTTACTTTGAGAGTATATTCAATGGAATTATTATGATAATTCTTGATGTTGGTACTTGATAGGATTTATGTGGATTGATTTGTCAAAATGGAAAAATTTATAGGTACTTAAGACGTCTTTCTCATGCTTTGGACCCTTTGGAGTTTGGGGCGTAACAGGCCCTGAATGGCTTGTACCCAAACTGATTCTTTTTCTTTAGCAGAGGGTAGGCTTTAAGAGGGAGAGAAGGAAAAAACCTATTGGTGCATGCTTTTCATTCTACTCTCTCTCGCTCTTTTTTCTAACTCTCTGTTTCTTTTCTCCTGTTTTACTATTTCAATTTTTCCTTTTATTTTCTTTATTTTCTTTAGTGTTTTCTTATGTGATGTGATATTGATCACTCTTGTGGTGATTGCCACTGTTGCCTCTTTCCTCTGTGCACGGCAAAGGCTCTTTATATACTGTCTGCCGCGACTGTTTTTTACCATTTTTCCCCTTAACAACCTTTGTCTGGTCTGGGCGTCCTTGCCAACCATCACTAGTTTATCAGCGCCCCAGCCACCACCAGTTACCTGTGCTGCTTGTGCCACTCCCCATCACCAAACAAAGAAGGTTATTTTGTTTGTTTGCTCACTGTGGCATTCTCATCTACCACGGTGTAGGTGTTCTCACTTCTTATCCCTCATAGTATGCACCTAGTGGTTCCAGCTCATCTTCCCTCTTTTGGGTGATACGTCATCCCAGCAGGACATTTCCTCCAAAAGAGCTTGAGTGGGAATCTTAGAATAGGCTTCCCCTTCTCCTCACCGCCAAACCATACCCTCTCTTAACTTTGACCCATGACCCACCATTCTTGTATTGGCTGGGTACAGGCTGGTAGTGCCCGGGTCTTGCGCGTTCTTCACTTCTTGTGTACGTCCAAAGACCTGTCCACAGCTCATGCGTTTACAGTGGTTTAGGCCTCGCTTATGCACTTAGCTGCCCATCCTTGATCTCTTATAACGTGAAATTTCTGTTGGCCTTTCATTCTTTATGGGCCTTCTTCTTTTCAGGGGCTAGGCTTTTCTAGGGTTTTTCTTCTTTTTAGTCAATTTCTTGCTTCATCCGTAGTCTTGTTGCCATTCCTACCATACCACTCTGCTATTCTTGCCACGGTGTTATTTGACCCGTGTTCGTTTGGCCTTTTTGGGCCTGCTGCTCATCCTTCTTTCAATGATTTCGTATGCTCATTCATTCTGCTTTTGGGCTTTTTCTCAGCCCGTTTGTTTATGGGCTCTTTTGTCCCATTTATTTCTCTTTAGGCGTCCTCGGCCCATTTGCTTTCCGTGGGCATCCTCGGTCCATTTCCTAATTCTGCATTCCCATGGGCACTTTGCTAACTCTTTTGGGTTTCCTTGGTCCAATTGCTTTATCCTTCATCTTTATGGCTCATGGGCTTTTCCATCAACTCCTTCTTTCTTACTTCATTACTTCGGGCCTATTGTGGCCCATTTTTGCTTTTCTTCATTAATAATGCCCATGGGTTTACTACTTCCTCCTTTGGGCCTATTTACTTTTTTTCAAGACCCATTTATTTATTTTATAGGCCTATGATCCATTATTCCTGCCATTAGTGGTTCTTTCCTATCAACCCACCATCTCTCTTTTTTGCCGCTATTGTTGGGTTTCTTCTTGCTACTAGGCTTTTCAAAAAATGAGCGTCAACAATTTTATAGAGGTAGATGAATTAAGATATTCAAATTTCCCTCTAGTTCGTCTATTTTAGAGTTTTTGAACTCATGTTTATCCTTTTAGACACGTGAAAATAAAGCTAAAACCAAAATAAGATGCCAAAATTTAATTTTGGAGATTTTGAGCATATGTGCCGTTTGGCACTATAGAGTGCCAAAATGGCCCCTTGTTAAGGTTTTGATCAAATGCTAAATGACACTTTGACCGAGGCCCAAATTTGGCTCCAATTTTGAATGTTGCACTATTATAGCTCGATTATGTGATATGTTTTTGAAAATAATTACAATTTTTAAACCATGTTATCACCCAAAAAATCCATTTGAGATATTTAAAGTTTTCAAACAACTAATCATTTTTTTTATAAGATAATTATTCAAATTTCAAAAATAATAATTATTTACAGGATTTATCTCATACATTTTACTTCATCCTTGTATTAAAATTAAACCAATGAGATTTGACATCTAATTAAATTTTATTTTAAAAATATCAAAATTAATTGATCATAATCAAAATGGATTCTAACATAATTAACAAGTAGGCATCTTAATCCTTAAAACTTGATAGAACTTGATCTTTTAATTTGGTGGTCCAATCTTCGCGATCAATAGGTCATTTGATCATTATGAGCTTTGGTGTATCTTGGAATTATGTTCTTGCTCAGCTAAAAAATCAAAATGATGTTTTGATCATTTCATGGTTAAAATTACATATTTTTCTCTTTAAGACCACTTATATCTACACTCTCCATTGGAATTTTGTGACATCATTTATATAAATAAATAAATAAAGTAGAATAATTAGTTACATATACAAACACAATATAATGCATCATGACTATCATAATTATCAAATTTCATACTATGAAAGAAATAAAATAGGTAATGAAGTTTATATTTTGTAGAACTTTCCCATGCATCTAGTTTGTTATAGTTTCCATTCTGAAAGTTCAAATAGCGTATAAAACACAAATGAACGTTTAGACCCCCAATTTCAAATTAACCAATATAAGCTTATACTCAAACAATAGATGTGCGAAATGATAAGTACAAGCAATACCGAAATAAATAATCAACTCTAAACCATAATTAATCACAACACAACATCAATTAAAAGGTAAGAGTAAGAGTAAGAGTTAGAGAGATGCAAACACAAAGATAACACTA
Source organism: Castanopsis chinensis (assembly GCA_032878915.1). Taxonomy (NCBI): domain Eukaryota; kingdom Viridiplantae; phylum Streptophyta; class Magnoliopsida; order Fagales; family Fagaceae; genus Castanopsis; species Castanopsis chinensis. The sequence continues at coordinate 7,073,060 of JAVQMG010000106.1, forward strand.
GCACGTGTTATTGAAGAGAAAATCGAATCAGGAAAAACCTCTCCGCCGCCCTCCAAGCGGTAAATGATCCACTAGAGAATAAAGTTGGGATACATAAATAGCAATAGACTCTCCAAGCCTAATCTACCTGATGCACCTAAGTCCTCTAAGCTTCTTGCTCCAACAGCGTTACACCGAACCTTGTCTTCTCTAACTTACCGGATCCCGCAATAAGCCCATATCCCGTCCACCATCCTTAGCATCTTCCAATGCTTCCCAAAGCTCTAAAAACACTCTCAACACTCTAAATGGGTGTGGCTAGTGTTTGGGTACAAATCTCCTCTCAATGGGTGTAACAATAGAAGAGAAAATGAGAAAAGACTACAAAGATTTCTTTCTAAGAATGAGTAGCTCTCTCTAATAGGGTGGGTATGTTGTAAAAACCTCTCTTAGGGTTTTTCTCTAGATAGGTTCTTTTTTTTAGCACTTTACATTTCGTGGGTATAAGGGTATTTTTAGTAAGGTATGAGATTGAATGTGAAAAGTCAGTTTTCAGCAAAACAGGGCATTTTGGCAACTCGGCCTCGCGACTAGAACAAGTCGCAAGTTTGAGTCGAGAGTTAACTGTCAGGCCAGACTGTACTTTTTGTCTTATAGTGTTCCAGCTGTCGTGGCTCTTCAGCTTCCTGCATGTTTCACACGTGTGGCATTTTGGCAACTTACCAGTCGCTAGATCCAGTCGCGAGACTTCTCTTGAATGCATACAACTTGAGTTTCTTCATACTCTCTCACACACAACTCTTACATTATTCCCATCTAAATACAAGGTTTCTACATGCGGAATTACAAGCAAATTTGGCACGGAATAAAGCCAACATATGATTGAATAAATTCAACCTTACACATTCAATAACAATTGCAAATATATATATATATATATATTTATTTATAATAATAATGGGATTTGTTAAATAACACATACAATTTATAATTAGCTGTTTTAAACGTGTTATGTGGGCCTAATGGTATAGTAAGATCTCTTGTCATTAAATAAGAAATTTAGATTTGATTCATGCTTAGAGCATCCACAGCAAATGTGCCAAATGCCAAATATTTGGCACATTTGTCACACCAAACACCAAAAAACCCCATTTATCAAATGTGCTAAATGTATCAAATTTTTGCAACATGCTACAGTACCCTTACAATTTGGCACGGTACGAACAAACAATGGCAAAATATATATTGTTATTTTATTCCCATTTTCTCGCTCCTCATCACAGATATCTCTCTCTCCGTCTTCTCATCTCTGTCTTCTCTCTTATCTCTATCTTCTCTATTCTTCTTCCACAGTATGCTGATCACCAAAGGCCACCACTCGATGCCACCAATCTCACCAAAGACTGCCACTCAACACCGCTGACCATCTGTCCTCTCTATTCCGCTTCGAGTTTTTTTTTTTTTTTTTTTTGCTTTTTTCTGTTCACGTTTTTTGGATGTTGTTTGATGAGTGGGTTGGGCAATGGGTGGGTTCGGATGGGCAGATCGGTGGTGGGTGGTCGGGGTGGGTTATGGCAGTGGGTGGGTTGAGTTTCATGGGTTATAGGTTATGGCAGTGGGTGGGTTAAGGTGGTGATGGGCAGATCAGTGGTGGTGGGTGGGTCGGCTGGTGATGGGCGAATCGGTGGTGGTGCCGATCTCTATTCCGATTTGTTTTTGTTTTTGTTTTTCTATTTTGGTGTTTGTGATTTGATGGTGGATTCGGCGGCGGTTGTGGGTTGATTTTGGTGGGTTTTTTTTTTTTCCTAGTGATTGTGGCCGCAACAATTTTTCAGGTTGTTGTAGTAGTTGTTGTTGTTGGTGTTGTTGATGATAATGATGGGGGAGGAATTTAATATATTATTTTAATGTGCTATAAATATTATTTTAATGTATAGAATTGAAGAATAAAACATCTGATAAATGGGATGTTGTAAAATAATGTGATAAAATAATAAAGTAGACTTTTGGTGTGTCAAAATGACATTTTTTTTTTTTTGCAACATCTACTACGGATGCTCTTACATTATAAAGAAACTTGGTGATATCTCAACTTTGATGCTAAAAAATAATCATCATAGGACAAACAGCAAGGGAAAGAGCCGAGGTAAATTGCACATGGACCCATTATTTATTTTGCTTTTACTCTAATTCTAGTAATAGAATGTAATTGTTCAAAGAAAAAAACGGAACATAGATGGCTAACAAAGCAAGGAGAAGAAACAAAACTTAAAAATCCACTATCATTCTTGTAATGAAGCTCAGCGGTCCATAAAAGATAAAAATGTGAATATATAGTCTTAGGCTTGTCTGTTGGTTACTTTCAAGTAAGCAGGCTCAAAGGCTTACAAATTATGAGCCCAAATACCATTATTCTGTAGACCACTACATGTCCAGGCCTTGCAAAAAACCATCAGAATAAAATTGGACAATGACCCGGAAAAGTTCAAAGTACTTTTCAAAATCTGATTGAAGCATAACCTGCCCAAGATTTGTGAATGGCATATTGACATAGTGGTCCTTATAATGGGCATATTGGTGGATTTTTAATATTAATATGAATGAATTAATGAGTTATTTTTAATCATAAGTGGGCCAATTGAACGAAAAGAATTGAGAGAATTATGGGTAAACGAGGCTTTATTGAAGAGTTTGTAATTTGCTAAAAAAATTGATTCTCACATAAGAGACTCCTTATTAATTTATTGTTATTACTTTATATATATATATATATATATATAACTAAGAGAAAATCTAATTAAAATCCTTAAATAATATCTTTAATTTCTTCTTAATTTTGTTGTCAAATGAGTTATTTGGCACACAATATGAGTTCAATTTTTTTTTTTTTTACACCATTGTGAGAACCAAGTGATCCAACACATTAAAACTTAAAGAAAAAGATATAAAAACAAGGGCGGCATTACACACAGCCGTTAAAACTTAAAGAAAAAGATATAAAAACAAGGGCGGCATTACACACAGCCGTAGGGGTTCAAATGAACCCCCTGACCTGCTCAAAAAAAAAAATTATATATAAAAATTTGAACGCCCTAACTCTAATATTTTTTTTAAACCCAGCTGAAATTAACTTTTATAATCATTTTAGTGCTATTTTCATAATATTTTCACAATAAAAAGTTAAGTGATAAGTTATAATTAGTTTTATTTGGACAACTAACATAACTTTTTTACCTACCTTTAATAACTTGCCACCTAGATTTGTTGTGAAATTTTTGTGAAAGTGTTGTATCCAAAGCATTATTCTTAAAATATTTAATTTTATAAGAAAATAAAGTTTCAAATTTTTGCTCATTTGTCACAAAAAATGATAATAACCTTCTCTTTTAGACTTTGTCTTACTTTGGCATTGACGGTGGAATGAAGTTGTTTTTCCTGCACTTTTCTTCTTCCTAAGCAATCCATTACACCAGCAATACAACCAACAAATCTAAATTTACATCTATGTCTTATTAAATGTATGATTAGTTATTTGAAAATAATGTATGATTAGTTATTTAATTCTATTTTTTTATGCATTCAATAGTTGTTGTCTTACCTATCTTTAAACTATTAATAATTTTGTTATACTATTTGAAAATATAGTGATACAACCAACAGATCTATTTCTACATCTATGATTTATTTAAATATATTATTAGTTATTTAATTCTATTTGTTTATGCATCCAATTGTTATTGTCTTACTGATCTTTAAATTAATAATAATTTTTTTAGACTATTATAAAATATAGTGATGCAACCAACAGATCTATATCTACATCTGTGTTTTATTAAATGTGTGATTAGTTATTTGATAAGAATGTATGATTAGTTATTTAATTCTATTTATGTATGCATTCAATAGTTGTTGTCTTCCCAATCTTTAAAGTTTAAATTATTTCAATTTTTCTAAACTATTGTAAAATATAGTTGTATTGTATACTATATTGTATGGAGGTGTATATAAAGAAAAACAAAATTAGTCATTTTATTTCCCTACCCACAATAAATTCCTAACTCCGCTAATGCTAACCTCCTAGAAATTTGTGGTAATCTATAGAAGTTTGTGGTCTCAATAGAGTTCTACTCTTTATGAAGGAAGCCTACGTGAGCAAGTGGTGTTTTTGAATTCAATTTAATAATTCTCTTAACAATTTTTTTACCTTTTATTATGCCTTTTTTTTTTTTTTTTTTGGTTATTGTATAATTTTAGAACGTGCTTATATGTAATAGCGTATTGTATCTTGAATACTTTGCTTAATTTTGGACCATGCTTGATGCTTATATGCAATTTTAAATCAAATGTTTGTTCTCATAATGTTGGAGTTTGTGGGTTAGTCTTAACAACACTCGACTCTAGCTACAACGAAAAAAGTAATTATCAAGATTTCAGAACCACTTTATTCACTTGAGAATATCTACACAGTGAAGTACTTGAAAATATATACACCAGAAATTGCATTTGCTCTTGGGTTCGAGTCTAAAATCTCTAAGATATATGAGTACGAAAGACAAGTTATATCATACTTTAGAAACAACTCAAAGTAATGGATAAATTCACCATAACAAGGAAGGCAACAAATAATGAAATTTCCAAATAGTGCAATGTTCTATATTATTATGAAACATTATTCTAAATGTATCTCTAATTAGACTTTGGAACACATATGCTTGAAGACATTATGACCAAAACCTGGTTGTCTGTATTCAAATAAAAACAAATTGACATGATTAACTTTTTTTTATCATCAAATCGCCTTATAGCCATAGTAGGAAAATACAGGAGCAAATAAAAAGTTACAACACCATGCCTTGATGGACCATAATTTCAATGTATCATAATTTTTTTAAGGTTCTGCATTGATCATTAATTCTCCGACCCATCCTTTACTATTCCAATCTTTGACATCCATACCTTAATGCTATGTTTCAAAGTTTAGAGAGAAAGGAGAGTAGAGGGGAGTAAAGGAAGGGAGAGTAGTGGGGAGGAGAATAGAGGTGAATGATTATTCTCCACCTTATTTGAATATTTTTAAAATTAAATAAGGGGGAGGGGAAAAAGTAGTCTTTTCATAGTTTGTAATTCTGTTAATATAGTAAAAGAAAATTAGTAATTCATTTGGTCAAGCATTTCTATACTCTACTCTCCCTCCAAATCTCTCCAATTTTGGGGAATTAAAAATAAGGGATTAGAAATAATTAGAACTCCTCCAAATCCCTCCCCCTCCTCCTCTAAAAAAACATCAAAATAAGGTAATTTAACTTACTCTCCCTCTCTCTACTTTACTCCCCATCCATCCAAACAAGTTATAAATTTACCCAAATTATGAAATATCAACAATAAAATGTAAAGGTATTGCCGAACATAATGTAGTCATAAAATGTTTTGAAACCAAAAATAGAAATGAAGGGTGCCATCAATTTGTTTGGGAAACCAACGAAACGATCAGTCTGATCCTTAGCCGATAGATGGACACTACAATGTATAGTAATTCAAGAAACGTTGCCACTGTGCACTCTTGGCACAATGGTTACTCCACAAGTATTAAGTGTTTGTGGAGTGTGGGAGGGTAAGAGTTGGGGTTAATATCTCCAAAAAGGAGCTTCACACACACATATACTTAGATTAGGCTAAAGTAGAATTTTTATCTTGTATAAAATAAAAATAAAAAAATAAAAACAACGTTCTTATCAAACTTTATATTTTTAACCGAAGTGCTATAAGAAAAGACAATCGACTTTTTTTTTTTTTTGAACCTTGATTATATTCTAAGTGTAACATAATGAGTTTGATGATTTTGCCCCCTACCCTCCAATGACTGTGTTCTTAAATTTAGTCCAATAAAAAGATTCTTTCTAAATATATATATATATATATATATATATATATATTTTATGTCTATTTAGGATTTACCCTAAAACAAAATTTTAATATAGTAATAAAGTAGCCACTAAGGCCGCCAAGAGCCTTATAATTTAACTAGCATCTCCTTGTGTTTTTAACAAAGATAAATAGAGTTTAAATCCTCTAATCTCCAACTATCGAATTATAAAAAATAAAAAAAAATGTAGCCACTAAAGATTTTTTGTTGCGGATGTAGATTGTCAAATTGATGCACATAATTAATTCATTTTATGAAATTTGTAAACTCCCTCACATGCTTTATCACAACATTGTCCTCTAATAATATTTCTAGGCCACTAATGCAATCGTTTTTGGCCATAACAATCACTCTTTGATCACTAGTGCAACCGTTCTTAGGCCCTTGTAGCTGTCTTCAGGAATATATCAATTGTTGTTGTCCGCTACTATCTCCATCATTTTGCACGAATCAATCCACAATGCGCCTAACCCATTCTACAACATCCGAAACAATTTCTCTTCGTCAATTTTTAAGGCAACTTCACAAGCTTATATTCCAAATTCAAGGCATCACCAAGCTTCTACATTGAGGTTGGAGGGAATGTTAATGTATCATTTATATCACATTCAGCATACATTGATATCATTGATTGACTAGGATAAAATACATATATATATATATATATATATAATTTATGCTTGAGACTAGTCTAATTAAAAGATTCTCCTAAGTCAACTTCAGTTTTTTTATATATCCAACATATATTTTATTGTAACACTACAATTTAGAATAGTAAAAATGTAGCCATTAAAAACTTTTCGCTGCAAGTAAGCATCAAATCATGTAATTCTAATTCTCCTCATTCCCATTGTCTCTCTTTTTATGAAAAGAAAACTATCACACAAAATTTTTTTTGTAACGTACCAAAAATAAGGTGACCCTACCAGGCTACCACCAACTACCTACAATTACTATGTGTCCGGTAAGAACTCATGCTGCACAAACAAAAATGCAGAAGCAATTGCGAGCACACGCTTACACACACCCACAGAGAGAGGGAGAGAGAATATTTTATGAGGAGAGATAGAATTACTTGTAGATACGGGTGGTAGTGCCTAGTGCAATATAATAAATTGCATTTGTTCTGGGGCACTGGTATCATAAATGTGCATCCATTCCTTTGCACTACAAGAAGTGGAACCTTCCTTTGCCGACAATTCTATGCTATTTATTTATCTTTTCCAAGTTTCAACTCCAAATATTTGTTTATCCCATATACTACATTTTTTTGAAATGCTCAACATGTCATCCAAATCAACAGCATTTCCTAAAACCCTGCTGTATTGCAGGATTATTCTAAACCATCCTAGACAAACAGGTTTAACAAGTCAACGTAAATGCCCTACAAAATAGAGAGGACCAAAAAAAAGAACATGTTAAGAATCTTCCTAATATTGGGCCATGCCTCTACTTTTTTTTTTTTAATAACTATTATTCTTGTTTTAATTTTTTAAGAATTATGCCTATTCTTGTTCATGAGCCAATATTAAAGTGATTCATTAGTCATTCCCAAGCCCTTTTCTATGGTTCAGCAAACCTTTGTCCCAACACATGCACAGCATCAAATCCACACCTCATTCATCTTAGTAACGTTTAAAATAAAAAGTAATGCAAAGGGAATCGAAACCCCAGTATAGTTTAATTATCATTTAACTCTATCATCCAAAGAGAGGAGAAGGAAAATGACCTTATTCAAAGAACTTGGAGGAATTTATTTAACATTAATTATATATGGTTCTCATCCTAGGAAAGGAGTAGGGAAATAGGCTCTTCTCCAAGATACCAATTGCTAATTACTTTGAACCATATATGCCTTTGTTTCCATTATCGTCAATGAGATAAAGTTAACCCTCACTCCCTTGTAGGCTACTCCATCTTCTAATGGTGATTTATAGGTGAAACTCATTAGATTCCTCATTTAAATTAAAAACAACATATGGTTGTTTTTTATTTGTATTATATTGATCAACACAGTAATTTAAAAAAAAAATTAATTAATTGGAGAACTTAAGAAATAACATCTAAAAAATTGTACCTAAATTTTGCTTATGGTTAATTTTTATGTATTTGGGAAACCATAGTCGACCTTAGTTTCCTTCTATCATTTTTTATTTATTTTCTTGCTTTTTCTTTGAGGGAAGAGGAGTAATAAAGAAGATGAGATTTGAACTTGACCGACATAACCTGTTAAAGACATTATGCTTATTACCAACATGGCTTTGGCCATTGTTAAAGCTATAGATCATGACCAGATCCAAATCTGAAGAGTCTAATATTCGATGCCCTCTTCTTCTTCTTTTTTTTTTCTTTTTTTTCTTTTTTTCCTTCTTTCAGGTTTCAGAACCTAGGCATGGCTAAACTGCAATTGATAAATATATATATATATATATAGTCTATTAAGTGTGAGATGTTGAGAAAAGTATGCAGCCGACTGGACTTTTTAAGTCAACTTCAGTACTCGCACTGCCATTCAAGAAAAGAAGTGTTGAATGTTATACTGCATACTATTCCTTACAAATATAAATTATATAATAATAGAAACAATTGAACAAAGTGGTGAAAATTTTGAAGAAAGAAACAAATCATCTCCATATGCTGCATTCATAAAATATTTTTCAAGATTCCATTTATGCACAATTACCTCTACTTGTCAACGAGATGAAACTGCTGAACTTCACTCACAGTCACTAACCTTTTGGCTAATGATGGTTCATTCATAGCCTTAGCTATTATGGATGTTTTTTCTTTCTTTCTATGGTCAACAATAAAAACGATTCTTGTTTCCCTTGGGATATGTTAATATTAGAAATAATAAGTAATTTTATACTTTAATATTTTTTTCACAACAACCGAGAAAAAGTGGTTCACTCTCTAATATTGTGATTGGTCTTTTATAAAGGGAAATAGTAACGAATGCCCTTAGGGCATTGGTTAATAATCCATTTGAGGAAAGTTTTTATGGGAAAATGAAATAAAGCAATAAATGTTTTGACAGCTTTTTTCATTTCCCATAAAAGTGATGTAAAAACTTTCCTAAAATGAATTGTTAACCAATGCCCTAAGGGCATTCGTTAGCAGGACCCTTTTATAAAAGTGGTATCAATAGTAGAGTCTTATGAAAGTAATGTTACACCAATTACTCATAATTTATCACCTCAATAATTTACACCAATCATATTGTGTCACCTATTTATGTTGTGAAAATTTTAGTTTCTCCACCAAATAGGTAGATTGTCTAGTGGTAAGACACTTGGGCCAACACAACTTAGGTTATGAATTTGAATTTTCCATAACGTAACTTGTTAGTGCTCCTTGTAAAAGTAGGAAGCTCACAATAATCCATCTCTAAACATTTTTTTCTTTGCCAAGAAAAAAGAAATTAGTATCTCTCACAGCGTTATATTCTAAAATCTAAATGGTTTTCAACTTAATTTTTTTTTTTTTTTTTAAATGTGCAAGTGTAAGAGAATTCGTTACCCGAGCCATGTGCAGTGAGGTTGAGAACTGAGGAGAGCCATTTAAGTCAGCTTAGCCTTGGAGAACCTAATCCAAGCTGAGTACTAGTTTCGTGGCTCACTAGCGTTTTGTTTTTTAGCACATGATGCTGAAGACTGAAGTGGGATTCTTTTGTTTATTTCTTAGGGTGGTGGTTGTATTAAAAATAGTGTGTGAATGTGTTTAATGAGCAAGGATTAGGTAAGCAATGGGAATTTGAAATTACAGTTTCAAGTCAACCTCAAAATCCAACATTTCATTCTAGGTAAGAAGGAAAGATATCATTCATTCCCATATGGATGCATTTATTTTAAATATAAGGAACAATGTTGTCTACCCCTAAGTTTCATCCGACTCAACATAACCTACTTCCTAGACAGTCAAAGTCTCATCTTCCAACTTTTTATTTTGTTTTTTTGACTCTTAGCTAGTGTTGTTTCTCTTTCGACTGAGCTAAATTACCCAGGAGCAATGGTTACAGCCAAAAAAACAAGGACTGGAAGCCAGACCAAAAGGTTTCCCAGGTATTGGACAGACAGCTATGATGCAAACAGAAGTTCCTGAGTAACAAATTTAAAGCAATTGCAAATTTATACATTAGCAAGCAAAATTGATATAGAAGACATGTAAGGTATGTTTTAAGTTATTATTAACTAAAAGTCTTGTAACTCAATTGATTGGTATATTTTTATATTTCCAATAAAAAAATCTATGGTTCAAATATTTTCTCTCCCATTGTAACTATCAAGTTATTAAAAAAAAAATCATAATATCCTACTATAAGCTTTTTTTTTTAATAAGTAATTTCCTAATTAAGTTATAATTTCCTAACTTTGTTATAACTTATAACGTAATATTGAAAGATGAGGTTCAGTCGCAACTAACTCTGTTGAATGGTCTATATCAATTAGTTATTCAAGGGCATCTTAACAAGGACATATAACAGAGGGAGATTTCTCATTTTTTTAATTAATGTGCTAGTATGACAATGGAAGAAGACAATGCAGAGGATGGTTAATTGAGGACCTGTTTGAGATTTTCAATCATATGACTGCCTATACGGAACAAGGTTGAATTTCAGAGAGTTAAAAATATAACAAAATTTGCAGCCTCTTTTAATTTTATATACGTCTCCTATTTCAAACAAAAGAAAACAAACAAGAAGACGATGGCCTACAGTAGCCCAATTGGTATGTTGTGGTCAAATCTGAAATTGCCAGCATCGTTACTGTTTCAAGTTTGGCAAGAACAAATACCGATAAATATTGATGTATCATTTAGGATAATTAACTTATATAATGTAAAATCCACCATTTCATCTAATACATTTTAGTTTATTTTAGCGTTCGACTGTTTGTTGGGTACTCTACTATTTTCGATGGCTTATTGTCAATGTTTATCAAAAGATATAGTTTTAGTAACTTTTATGTTAAATGTGTGAAAAAAAACTAAAAACTGACTAATTTTTATATATATAAAAAAAAATAACAAGAATAAAAATTGGATTATTTGCCCCCAAAAAAAACCCTTACACGAAAAACAAAAAGCTTGTACCTTTTCCCTCGACACTCCATTAATCAACCTCCAAAGGTTTGGTAGCAATTGGTGTATAAAGAGTACAGTACCTTAAGGAAAGTAACACAAGCTGCTAAAATTTGGTGCTATATTGAAGGCTCTAGTGTTTTTGTCAAGACGTTTGTTTTCACTACCACTCGGATGTTTTAGAGCTTCTCGTTTTCTAATGCCATGTCTACATCAAGATTAATAATGAAGAAGCTTGGATACATTCATATGTATGCATGTTTCTGCATATGGTACCTCACCCCTCAACAAGAGGCAATGCAAGGCCTCTCAGTTGGACCCCTCAACCCCTAGCTTTGGCCCCTCAAACAATTAAAAGATGAGTCCCTTCGACAATTTGGGACTTTGACCACTCGGGAACACCATCATGAGGTGGAACCTTCCCCAAAGTTAAAAACTGTATTAAATACCAAAAAAAGTTAAGAGGCCCAAGTGGGGTAAAGAGGAGAAAGACAATATGCCTGCAAAAAGCAGCAAATAAATATACTCCTTTGAGAGAAAACAAAGCAGCTGAGCAAGAAGAAGCAAAAGAAACCAAGTATATCACATGGGGTTTGGAGACTTTTTGACTTCTTTGTCTAGCTGTAATATCACACACAAAGACCTTGGTCTCAACTCTCAATGTTCAATGTACAAATTCATTTCCATTCTTACCCACTATTAGTTTTTTTTTTTAATATGTGTTGGCATTAGGTCCAATGGTCATAGAAAGGGTTTAAAAAAGTAATAATACTTAAAAGTTGTAGAGACCCCACTTAAGAGACCCTCTCACTTCTCATCCCATCTGGGGGGCAGGGTTGAAAGAAAAGGTCCAAAGCCACACACAGCTACTACTGAGCTTTGAAGCACAAATGGAAAAAAAGTAAAAGAAAAGATACATACCAATGAGATGGCGCACTACCAGAATAACCTCAGCTTTCATAATAATATCACATTTCAAGGAGACCCCACATAAACAGATATGTCATTGGAAATAAATAATACAGCAAAAGGAAAAAAAGATGGAAGAAAAAGACACACTACCATACATTGTGACAGAGCAGAAAGAAGTTCGAAGCATTAATGAAGGGTCAAATGTACTCTTAGTCCTCTAAAAATAAAAATAAAAAATTGGAAAGAAAGATGCTGATCCAATATATATTCATGAGCATTCAATATCTGAGGAACACAACATTTCTGTTTACAACTTTATGTAAGAAGCACTGACTAAATGCCATGATACAACCAGAAACCCCTATCAGAAATATGTGGGTTACAGCAGTTAAAAAAGGAAAATGAGTTTCATCATCTCTTTTACCAAGCCCTCCATCCCAAACCATGAAAAAACTTGTAAATCAATCAAACAACCACACAAAGATTAGCACACTGGCATAAGGTAAAATTAACAAACTAGGCATTAGCATCAAACTCGTGTCGGTTGGTAGCAGTTTCCTTACTACTGCCACCACCACTGAAGTCATTAAAAGTAAGAGAATTAGTAGAATTATATAAGGTCAGTGGTTCTGCTATGCCAAAGCTTCACCACCTTCATGCATTGAAGGTAAATTAAAAATTAACCTCCACTTGCTCTATCCCTAAATGGAAAGCTGAGCTCCAACTCCATAGTTGGATTCTGCATTGAGAGTATAAAGATTCAACCAGGCCAAACAAAACCTGTGAATGCTTATGCTCTATTTACAGATTAATAGAGGCATAAACCAACTTCCAAAAAAAAGCTGACTTGGAACTCCTACTTTGTAAATTCTAAAATGTTAGTCAATTAAAACTAGCTACCGATATGAACAGTTGCCCTAATTGGATCCTACCCTTTGTTAGACTTCCATCTTCCAAATCATGTTATCAATAGATCCGTCATGTTCTTTCTCCAGTGCAGCTACTTTGGCCCGATGTGCTGCTAGTGCAATTGCCCCTTTTCCTCTTTCATCCTGAGGGAGCTCACACGTCTCACTGATGGACCCAGATCTCAAATCTGCTGGGGGGATGAAGCAGTCTACCGACAGACCCGGAACATTAAATGCAACCTCTTCAATTGTCCACGCTTCTTCCATCCTTGTTTTGGTATGACTCATTGCCATCTCACCAAATCTGAAAAGGGTCACCACAGAACGCCCGGAGTGGGCTATCATGATCCCCTCAACAGACCTGTAATCATCAAGGAACGAATTGATTGTAGTTTCCCAGTAAACTGAATCTCCACCATTGGATTGGATACGTGTCAGATGTGAATCTTCCATGTAAACAAGAAGCCCAGTCTTCTGGCTGAAGTAGCCAAACAAGACATGCCTAATTATCTCTGCCGGACCTTCACTCCTCCCCTTCAATGTCTGAGGGTCAGCACAAAGCTTGAGAATGAAGCAATCCTCGCCATTGATCTTCTTCTCTCCTATGCATCTAGCATCCGCAAACATACCAGCGGTGGTTCTAGGATCAAGCCCCTGAAACACAACCATAAATCACATATGAAAATGTCCACAACACCAAAATAAACCTGCAAAAAAAAGCCACACACAATGTCTACCTGAAGTGCACGACGCAGAGGCCTCACAGGGCCTTTTGCAGTGTGGGCACCGAGCCAGGGTGTGTGCCTCCAAACCAGCTTGCCATTGCAGCCTGCATGAACCTTGCTACCCCCAACCGCAAGCTCCACATACCACATATCTGGATTCATCTGCCATAGCACAAACCCACCCGACTCAGCACATCTAGAAGGCTTCCGGTTCTTCATCACCTTAGTGGCAGTTTCAAACTCAGAAGCTACCATCCTAAGCTTTCCCATCGCATATGCATTTTTAATCGAGTTCTGCAGCTTCTGCCCACCAGAAGCTGCCGTGTACTGCTGCAATATGTACTGAGCAGAGGAAGTTTCCTGCAATAATACCAGCCATTAGAACACCAAAAATACACAGTTACTTTACTATATCTACAGAATTTTTTTTTTTAGTATTCTTTAAAATAAAAAAAAAAAAAAAAAAAAAGAGAGAGAAACACAAAAGGCAATGAAATTAATTGTATCAACCACTCAATATTTAGTAACAAAAATGCTAACTATAGTTTTTTTTCCTCTGTTGGGTCTAGTAAAAAAAGTTGGCTCTTAGTTCATGTTCTTTCCTCTGTTTTCTCACCAACCAAACGGGCACATAAAATTTAAAAAAAAAAAAAGTAGTTAAATAATTAAGGGTGTTTATTTTACTACTTTAAACAAACATAGAAGAAAATCTAAAATTTAAAAACAAATCCAAACACCATGATTCAGAATATCCATAGATTTCGCCGAGAATTCACATAAAACATTTATACAAATAAATTATTAAGAGAAAATCTACAAACCAAACAATCAAATATCAAATATCTTAAGGACCACTCAAACCCAATACGGCAAAACCCCATTTCCAAATAACAAATTTTTTTTTATATAAAAAAAAAAAAAAAAAAAAGTTACTAAAAAACAAAACGAACCGAACTCTTAAAAAATAAAAATCCCAAAATATCAAACTACTATTTTTGAAAACCAAAACGACCCCATTTGTATAGTTCGACACAGAGAGAAAGAGAGAGACTGACAATGGGGGTGTCCTTGATACTAAGGTGAGGCAAAGGGTCAGTGGTGCTGACGTGGAGAGGAGCGAGTGGAGCACCCATTACACCAAGCAATATTCTGAGATCAGACCTTCTACTGCTGCTGCTGCTGCCGTTGTTGTTGTTGTAACCCATGGAAGAAGCTGCCACTGAAGGAGTTCTACCCAGTTGTCCCTTCATCCACTGACCCAAACCCGACCCGCTTCTCTTCGAGTCTCCGATTTCCGCTCCGTCTTGGTCCGGACCCTCCATCAGCGGCGTCAGTGTTTCCCCCAACGGCCTCAGGCTACCGGATCTCGCTATCAACGCCGCCTCATGTTGGGCCGCGTGGTGGCTCTTCTTTCGCCGGAGTAAACCGGACATTATCGTGGGTGACCCGGTTCGAGCCGGGCTGTTGGCACGTGACCGGGACGGTGAGAGTCCTCGGACTACTTCTTCTTTTAGCGCCGAGAAGAAGCCTTGCTTTCTCTCCATTGTTTAAGGAACAATAAATAAATAAATAAATAAATAAAAGCTTCGAATGAAAACGTTGTTGTTGTTTTGTTTTTTGTGTTTGTGAGTGAGTGAGTGTGTTTGGTTTAGTTTTTTTTTTTTTTTTGTTAGAGAGAAAGGTGGGTTTCGGAGCGAGAAGAGTGCGAGCTCTTCATAGAGATTAGAGAGAGAGAAAGAGAGACAGAAGGTTTTGGGACTCAGTTCCCTGTGTGGGAAACTGGATTGTGAGAAAACGGCTTCAACAATCGTGCGACTTTTTTGTGTGTGTTATGCAAATGATTCTAGAGAGAGAAAAAGTGGTGCGTTATTTTGAGAGAGAGAGAAAGAGAGAGAGAATTTGCTAAAGAGGGAAAGAAATAGTGTGTGGTATAGGGTGGTGGGGTGCTATATAGTGACCAGTGAGAAAAAAAGGACCAATGTGCCTTTTTGCCCATATAAATTTATTTAAGGGACAAATTAAGAAATGTGTATGTGTGGTGTCTTTTTGGTATTTTATATTTTAATAAAAAAAAAAGTAAAATAAGAGTAATTTTTAATAGAGTTTTTATTCTAACTTAATCTAAGTGTATACGTGTGTAAAGTTCTTTCATGGATACTTGAACCCGACCCTTGCCTCCCACCCTCCACAAGTCCATAAACACTTATACTTGTGGAGTAATCATCACACCAAGATTGTGTGGTGATAGGAGTAATTTTTAGATACTTCCGAAGCATAAAAAATATTACTCTTTCCTTTCAAATTTATGATTGCGTTTACTCATTAAATATATAATAGGGTTCACCAAAAATGTGAAAGTATGAAGCACCATTCCTCTTGCTTTAAAAGTACCTAAGAATTTTTCATAAGAACTATACTTTAAGTGTTGTTCTTTAAATTTTCCTATTAAAATTCAGTTATGTAGTTTTTCTCTCATGAGATAGAAATATATTTTTAATTAAGTACCACTATATAACTTAATTTTAAGATTGAAATCAAAGAAATAGTACTTAAGTATAGTATGTTTGTACCTAAGTTTTACTCTTTTTATAAAATAAGATTCAACATGTTGGTAATTTTGTCCCCAAACAAAAACATGTAGGTAATTTTTTTAGGTTTTTTTTTTTTTAATTAAAGGTATACTTTGGACCATGTAATAACTTTTTTTTTTTAGCAAAATATAATAACTTTTTTATGGTAGATGAATAACTATCATGAATAATAATAATTAATGGTTCAATTGAATGGTCAAAGTTCGACCCAAATTTGCGCCCTGGCTTTGGTTTAGTTATTATTATTCCCTATAAAGGTTGTACCAATAAGAATTATCTAGCAGAATTGTAGGAGATACCACTTTAAATTGGTCGCATGGTGTAGTGGTAATTTAATGAACTAACTTTATTATTATCACGCTTTTTCAGTGAAGCTAATTACTGTAAGTTCATTCACATTAAAAATAAATAAAAAAAATTCTCAAAAAAAAAAAATAAATAAATAAATAAAAATAAAACTTATTCCATTCTAATTCATGTGAGTTTTTCCCGTCTCAAAGTGGAGAAAGAATGATGATCAATTTTGTCCATACGCACCTCCAGTTTGTATCTTTTTTTTTTCTTTTTTTCTTTTTTGAGTGGAAGTTTGTATCTATTTTATTTATATATTATACATTTAAATATAATTTGACTTTTTATGTTTACCTTAACTTTAATTATAAATTTTTTACATATTTGATTATCACCACAAAATACTTGTTTATAATAACTTTCAATGTCACCGCCTCGCTAGAGACAAAGCTGTGTAGATACTTAGGGGGACCATGGCCTTCTAATTATTTTTACAATACTATATATTCATATAATCTTTAGAATCTAGCTTATGAAAATTGTTCTCGGCCCCCTTTATAATGTTTTCATATTGCCATTGCATGATTTTAGAGTGTGTCACACCATTATACCAGGTAATTTGAAAGAGAAATTTTTTTTTGATAATAGCCAGTAATCTCCTTTTCTTATGGAATGGAAAGATTTTATTACTAAACAATAGAATTACAAAGAGAGGCTAATAGATTCCTCTCTAATTACAGATTCAAAACAAGGAGGGTCACATGCTAAATCAAAAGAGTCATAGACTATTTGGCCAAAGCATGAATTGCACCGTTCGCCACCTTGGGAACCCAATAAACAAAGTAGTTTTGGAATTGTGACAATAATGTTATGTCCCAAGGCCACATGGAAAGATTGTATTAACAAAAAATGGAATTACAAAAAAAGACCAGTAGATTCCTCTCTAATTACAAATTCAAAACAAGGAAGGACACATGCTAAATCAAAAGAGCCATATATACATTATTCTTTAAAGACCATTTGGGCAAAGCATGAAATGCACCATTCGCCGCCCTAAGAAGTAAGAACCCAATAAACAAAGTAGTTTGGGGACAGTGACAGTAAATGTTAGTATGTCACAAGGCCACATGGAAGATAATTATGTAGCAACTATTGAAGTTTGAATTTGAATAATAAATTAGAAATGGTAGATTAGATTGTTCTTGTTTCAAATTTTTATTTGATAGGAGTTAGTTCCTATTTGTTAGGATAGTTATCAAACTATGAGTATTATTTATGTACTGTGAAGGAAGGTATGGAACAGAAGTAGACAATTAACTCATAATGTTTACTTCCTCTCTCAAGTTTAAGAGATTGGTTATCTCGAATTGGCTAACTATTTTTTAAGTATCCGAATTCACAACGGCAAAGTAGATAAATCATAGTATATGCACTTAATTCTTTTTACTGAATAGCACATGCACTTAATTCTCTAGGGGATACCTTGGCAAAAGAATACAAGAGCATCAACAAGACTTTGGAATCACTCTCAACACATATAGATTCAATTCCAATCTCTCTCCCAATCTTTATACCCATAATACAACTTCAACTTCTACTCTGAGAGAGAGAGAGAGAGAGAGAGAGAGAGAGAGAGAGAGAGAGAGAGAGAGAGAGAGAGAGAGAGAGAGAGAGAGAGAGAGAGAGAGAGAGAGAGAGAGAGTAGTGTTTGCTCTTTTGGAACAAGAGAATGCCTACTCTTCTTTCCAATTTCTAGCAACAATTGAGATTACAAAACGCCTAACATTGCATGTATCACATCATTATTTAGATAATTTTATTTTTGAAGGACAGTATATGGATGATTAAGCAAGAAAAACTCAAAATGGAAACTACTTGCTTCAATAAAAAGTTTGAGCCATGATTATGTGTAGTCAACAAAGTTAACAATATAGATTATAGAAGAAACATTAGGAAATTTGAATATAAAGTCAAGCAAGACCTTAGATAGTTTTGTATTGTCTAATAATTTATTATACTACTATTTACTACACGAATAGCAAAAGATTGGTTTCATAAAAAAAGAAGAAAGAAGAAACAAAAAAACAAAAAGTAACGCGTTAAGAACTTACAAGACTTTTGATAATACGTGTTGTTTTTGTTTATAAACTACAAGTGGGAAAACTTTTTAATAGAAACTCTGTTATTTGCAGAGGAGAAAAAAAAAATAGAAGGTGTGGCCCACTAGAGTAGGGAATTATTTACTGTTGCACGCATATAAAGAGCGTGAAGTGAACTGATTGTGCTCTTAAAATGAAATGATGCTCTTCGGTTCGTAACAGCATATGTGATATGTGAATGAATAAAGTGAAAGACTATGACGTGAAACGCGCATTCTTCTACCGTGTCATTGGATGATTGGGTAATGTTCACCGCATTGCACAGCCTTCCCAAAGTAGATCAAAATCAATTTGAGAAATAAGGGAATTTTTAATTTCAGTCCAATTTTTTTTTTTTTTTTTTGGTTATAATGGAATATTCCTGTAAGGTCTGGCATGGTTGGAGAGATATCAGTTATATTAGTCCAATGTAATAGGTACAAGTTCAATCTTACTTGTACTAATAATTTAAGATTTAATCGACTATACATATTCATGTTATAGTTCATTATAACACATGTAATTGTACTACACTCATATACAATAAAAATGTAGTCCTTAATGTAGCGTTTGATAAAGGAGAATCTACATTATATCCAGATTCCTCGAAATGTGATTTCTTGCAATTTGGATGCCTAGAAATGTAGCTATTCCTATGCTTAGTTTCATTGAGAATTTCTTAAGATTTTTAAGAATGTGAGATTATAGTGTTTAGTTTATTCTTAAAAATCTTAAATGAATTATTCTCATTTTATCCTTAGATTTGAACGTGAACTATTAAGTCCTTAAAAAAAAATCTTTCTCTAAATAAATAATGAAAAACAAAATATAAACTATTAATAATTTGTTGAGCAACACACACACACAACAGCAAAAGTGAATACCTGGCAATAATGGAAGGTCCCCTTCAAACTTTTTTTTTTCCACACATGAAACCTAAATAGAACTTTTATTAAAGAATATATCAACAGAGTTGTCTATCTTGTTTATGTTATTTTGACAGGAAAAGATATTGATGATTTGTTTTATATATTATCTTAATTGCTTAAATGATAAGGAAAAAATGATTAAAATTTTCCATTTATAAAAAAAAAAAAAAAAAATACAATTTCCTTAAAGTTTGGGAATCTAGATACTCACTTATTTTAAAGGGAAACTACATTCCTACTGAGAGGGGTTTAAAGAGGGAATTCAGATTCCCTTAACATCTGGTTCCCTGGCGTGATTTGCAACCAAACATAAGAATCTTTAAACATTCCTAGAAATCTTAAAACATTACCCCTTACCATCATCAAATAAAGGTTTTCTCCGTGGACGTAGACTGATAAGGTTAAACCACTTAACCCACGTGTTCTCGGTGCTCTTATTCTATATTTTCCTTTCCGCATCCACTCTAGCATATACAATATGGTATAATACATCGCGGTGCTAATATATTTAACAGGTATTTTTGTTGAATTTAAACTATTTAACTAAAAAAATTACTAGATAATAATAATCTTAAATGGTTTAGCCTTGTACTTAAAATTCAAAAAGTCATTCTGACCGCATTTAAACTGAATAAAACCGACTGCAGAATGGATCTCCACGTTGTCAACTGTGGTAGAGTTGCATAAATCGACAGTTGCAGTGTGGTTTATGGTGAAAACTGACCAGACTGCACTGCATGCATTGCATGATGATTAATCTATTAGGGTGTGCTGCGATTAAGAGTTAAAGAAAATTGTACCACACCACATCACGTACACTATAAAGCCCTGCTTATAGCTTAAGTTTCTAAGCACGTCATCTAGGTTTTTAGGCCATGTTTGGATTAAGGGTGTTTTGAGTCATATGACTGGAAACTCATAATTGAGTTATTAAAAAATGTGGAACTCACACAATTTTGAGTGTTTGGCTTGATTTCCTAATCTTGTTTTCATCACTCAAATACAAAAATTTTGAGTTTGAGTAATGAAAACTAAAAACACCAAATTGGTGTTTTCAGTTTTTGAGTTACATAACTCAGTGGCAGTTGTGTAAATTTTTTATCTTTGTGGGTCCCATATCTGTTGAATTTGTTCCCTCTCTCTTGCTTTATCCTCTCTCTTTCTTCTCCCTCTGTTTTCTTTTTCTCTCCACTCGTTCCTGTCACTTCTCCTTCTTCATTTTTTTTTTCTTTTATCGGAGCTCTCTCTTCTCACTGGCCCTTGATTACTCCTCCACAAGCAACCACCACCACATCAGTCATCACCGTCACGAGCAACCACCAAATCAATTCAAGCTCAGCCCAGATCGGAAAACTTAAGATCGAAACCATCGGATCGGTTCAAGCTCAGCCCAGATCGGAACCACCAAATCGGTTTGGGTTTGCTATGCACATGGACCTCGAGATCGGAAGCTTCACTGACGATAGGGGATTCGAGACCTGATGCTTTCTATCTCCCAACGTGATAAAACTTGATGCTTTCTTCTCTCTTTTCTTTTTTCTTTTCTTTCTTTCTTTTCTTTCTTTCTTTATTTCTTCTTCACTCTGGTTTCTTCTCTTAGCTGCTTCTTTTTTTCTTTTCTTCACTCAGTGATGGCTGTAACACGGTGAGACCTAATGCTTCTTCTTCTTTTTTTTCTTCTTCAATCAAACACATTTGGTTGAGGGCTGTTGGTGGGTTTGGATTTTTTATTCATTCGGATTTTTAGGTGGAGATTGTGGTTGTGTTGAGGGCTGTTGGTGGTGGTGGTTGTGGTTGTGGATTTCTGGGTTTGTTGGTGGTGGTGGTGGATGAAGGGTTTGCCGTTGGTGTTGGTGGTGGTGGTGGTGGTGGAGCTGGGTTTTGGTGTAACTAGGTTTGAAGAGCAGAAAAGAAAAGGAACGCAGGTAGTAACCATATTCTTCTGTGTATTGTCAGTGGGTGGGTCACAAAAAGTGAAGTTAAAAACTAAGATACATGATTGAGTTTTGTGAGCAAACAAAAGTTTTGGATTTTTTGAGTGATAGTGGAGTTTGGAATATGAGTTTTGAGTTTTGAGAATGAGATATGAAAACTGAGTTGTGAGATATGAAAATTGAGACATCTTTAAACCAAACAGGCCCTTAATCTTCCAGTTTCATTGTAACTATTGAATTATTAAAAATTAAAATTAAATTGTCATAAAATAATACTGTAAATTTTATTTTAAACTTTCCTTTCTCATACTTGGATTCGATCCCAACACTCCTCCACTATCTGACCTTTAAAGGTAATTTTGTGCAGAATTACAAAATTGACTAAGGATGCACCAATGGACCAGTTTATATATGTAACAGTTCACCAGATTATCAATTTGATTGGCCAAGCCAAATTTAATAAATTATTGTTACACATTTATCCAATGAAAATGAGAGGCTTGATAGAAAACAAGAACCATCCTTTTATTATGAGTTATGAGAAATGTTATGTTCACAACATTTTTATAATAAATTTTATGTGGTAGATTGTTATAGGTTGTTATTGGTGGGGTAGAAAAGTAATTCAACGATAAGTTCAAATTAAAACTAATAATAACTAACCACCTATTATTTTTTGTGAAAATATTGTGAACCTAGCAGTAGCACCTCTAATTAAATTATTGTTGTCATATCTCAAAATATACTCTCACTATTTACCTATATTTTTATATTAAAAATTAAATTAAAAAAAAAAAACCTCAAACTTCTCATATTGAAAATATTTAGTTCAACTTTTTTCACCATTTTCTCAGGAAAAAAAAAATCATCAAAGCAATGACTTTGTTCCCAACTGTTCAGTCAATCGATGTGCCTCAACACATTCTATTATTCTTTACAAAAATTGTTATTTATTGGCAAAAAAAAACCGAAAAGACAATATCCATTGAGTAAATAACAATTTGAGCAAGCTTTGTTTTTCTACATTAAAGATTTCTACGTTTGTGCCAAGACTTAGCTTAGGACGCCACTACACGTGAAATTTGGTTTCGTATTGGTATTGGTATTGGTATTGCTTCGAGTTTCTCAAGTTAATAAATATTTTCAATTATTTGGATAATAGATTTTTGTATATAGCTTTGGATTTGAGTGATTAAAATTATAATACTTTGTTTGGATAGTTTTAAAAGAGAAAAGTTTTGTATTTGACTAAATCAACCATGGATTTTAAACCTTTAAAATCACTGAATTTGAAATAATATCTAAAATCAATAGATTTGGAATTAAGGCATCTCAATTCTATTGATTTAAAATCCAAATCCAAATCTAAATTTAAGTTCCCAAACTCAACCCTAGAGAATTTGGGTGTTTGTTTTCCAATTATCTAATCCCTTTTTAATGAATTTCATTCAATGAATTAAACTAATACATCTTACATCACCAAATCTCCATGCTAAGATTTATGTTATGTCTTTGTATATGTTGGCATCTTATGTTATGGATTTTTAATGCCTATAAATTTATGTTTTGGTTTATGATAACCTGAGTTGAGAGTCTCATCATCCATGCAAAAAAAATATCTTAAACCCCAAATTGTTGACATCCACCCAAGCACCATTTACTTTTCAGTGTTCTTATATGATCAGACTCATCTAAGAGGTGGGCCATTGGAATTACAAATTTACAACTAAAAATCATAATTGATTTAGTGGGCCATATTTACTGTTTACAAAAGCCGAGGGCAGTGGACAAAATTGTTGTTCCTTACAGACAAAGGCATACTCAATTCCTTGTCAATCTTAGTCTAACCTTAGTTTATTCTATTCATTAAAAAAAAAAAAAAAAGTTTACTCTGAAAAAGGCTAAAACAATGTTTTGTATTAGGAAGTAATCTGACAAATCATGCAATGCCAAGTTGTAACAAGCAGAATTTAATATGAACAGGTGCAAGGCTGTCACATAATTTAAAAATTATTACAAGTACTAATTTTATGATGAAGCCAAGCCCACACTTTTTTAATCACACTAAATAGAGGAAAATGCTTTCTGGAAATGAGTATGATGCTCCAACTTTACTGTCTCACGAGATGGAATCCATGGAAAAGATTCACTAGTATTGTATTGTATGTATTATTATTAGGGCAAATTATAACTTATCCACCCTCTGATTTAGCCGAAACTTAAGTTATTTGTCTATGATTTGAAATTTGACAATTTACCTACTTAAGGTTGATACAGTTGGATTTCTTAATCCATCTCTGTTAAAAATATGGCTAAATATGTGATTTTGCTTTACTTTTATGTTTCTCTTCTCTAAAAACACAAAAAATATTAAAATTCAAGATCATATAAAATCAAAAAGAATCCAGCAAAACACTTGCATCATGGGATTTTAAACCACAAGTAGACAACTTAAATTTTTTGATCAAACCTTAGGCGGGTAAAATGTTAAATTTTGAATCACAAGTAAGCAACTTAAATTTTAGCTAAATTATAGGTAGATAAGTTGTAATTTTTGAACTTATTATTATTACATACATAGAATGCCTTCTGTAGGGGACAAAACTAGCAGCCCGACCCAGTTCAAATAAGACTAGGCTAGGATGGAGGCCCTATACAATTAATTTATAGAGGTGGTTGGTCAAGGTTAACTCTTTAAGCTCTTGTAGTCACGATTTGGTAATTAGAGAAGAAAAATTAGCAAGGATGACAATTTTAGTCAAAGATTATACAATGGTCATTTTCTCTCTTTATTTCCCTATTTATTTATTTATTTATTTTCCTTTTTTAATCCATGTTCAAGGAGGACCTTGCTTCCTATAAATAGCTCCTTGAAGTGAATCCCAGCCTTCCACTTGGAGGGCTATTGATTTCCCCTTAGATACTTATTTCATCACTACCTTACTAGTGGTGGTAGATTAGGCTGCAAGTTATAGGGGCACTGTTCAAGGGTTATTCTGCCATCAATGCCGTAGGCTAAGTTGGTATAATGCATTGAATGTAGAGGTGATTGATGTTTTATCTAGAAGTTTCCTCTCTCACTCGTGCATCACTATGATCCTCCTCGGTCATCTTGTGGCCCTAGCGACTTGCCTCCAACCTCCAAAGAAGTATCTCCTCCTCAGGTGGGCTACCCTCACCGGTCTCTCTGACCAAGTTATCCTAACTGCTCTTCGGGCTCCTCAGATGGATCGTCTTCTTGGGTTCTCTTGGCCTAATGGCCCTAACCGAGCTAGGCCTTATTTGACGAATAATTAGGCTCAATTACACCTCGGGTGGATCTCTCTTGATGATTCCTTATCTTTGGGCTTCATCCTCCCACACCTTCACTTACTAAAAAAGATGATTGGCTCTCAATTAATAAACTTGAATTAAAATGCTACCACTATTTTGAAAAATTGTATATATGTATATTTTAGTTTTTCTTTATTTATTAGTGGTCTTTTCACTTACAATTTGGTTTGAAGATAAACAAAGAACCTCGATTTGTTAGCATACTCTCAACTTGCCAATAGATCTCCTACTCCAAGTGAAAGCAGAATCAAATAAAGTCTCTTTTAAATCTAGTACAAAGTATAGACATTAAAGTATGTTCATGTGGTACCTCTGATGGTATAGATCTTTGTTTGTCTTGCACAAAATATTATACACCTAAAAAAACACTATACACAAATGCTCTAATATACCTGTCTATCAGTCTATCTATTTATGATGATTTTATTTCTATTTATAGTTAAACTATAAACACCCAGATAGACAAACACTGAAAATTTTATAGTATTCAACGGGCTGTCTGTTTTGTTGCCAATACTATATTTTCTCATATCTGCCTTAAATTTTTTTCTAAAAAAAAAAATGTAGCCACTCTTTCATTTGGATTGTTGCCTTGCCAATATTTTTTCTTTCATAAATTATTTTTATACTGCTAAGCGATACAATTGATAACTTAAAAGATTAATCTTCTGTCACTTTCAGACTTCATGTGATTTGTTGCCCACTGTGTTCTTCAACAGCTAACTTAAAAATTGATTTCGATTTGTTGCTACTATGTTTCTTTTTTCTGACCAGAACAGGAAACATCCAAGTTCTAATGTGTTTCTTATTGCTCTAGCATAATAATTTATAAAATCAGAAGATATAGAAAGCTATATACTATTATACTATAGCATGGCCTATTGGGTCCCAAACCATGATACCTTCTTTTGTCTCACCAACAACCTTCTTCTTTACGCTCCAAGGCACGTGTATAGTATTAATCTAGCAAAAGAGATTCATAAATAAAATAGTTTATATAGTGAGAGATCAGAAGAATAGTGCACCTTCATGGAAGAGCTTGGTCATCATCTTTGACAGTGAGCCCAACTTAGCAAACTTTTTTCGTAAATAAGAGTAACTCTGTATAGCACCTTTGTCATAATTTGTTCATGTGGTGAGCTATGAGCGGTGAAGTTGTGAACTCAAAACATTTTTTCCAACTTTCATAACTCATCAAGCGAAAACGTTATAAAAATTGATGTGGCATTAAACTTTTTGAGAAGTCTATGACTCCATTAAAAAAGAAAGAAAGTGGGAGATTGTGACCTTTTTTCTCAAGTTGGGGCTGTCAAATCTGTGATGACAAGAGACTAAAGAAGCATGACCACTATAATTAGGTTCTAAAGTCATTTTAGACATTAGCTTGGGAGCCTTTTAATCCTCCCCCCCCCACTTCGGGTTACAACTGTATATGTTCCTGATTCTTTCATGTTTTCATTGGCTATTTTCTGTTGAAAAATTTAGTTTTGCATCTCCTTCATTCACGAGAGATAACATGTAATCTTGGATTCTAAAAAAAAGAATAGAAAGCGTACCTTTATGCAATGAAGTTCAAAACAAGACTTGAGAATATCTCTAATCAACATCCCAATTCCACATGGTGCCTGAGAAGAGTAGTCTTTCAATTAGTGTTTTGTACGTTGATTCTCAAAGAAAAGTTCTTCTTATTTTTCTTGTAAAGAAAAGCTGTTTTTTTTTTTTCCCATCATACGTACATTCTAACTACCATAGTGTTTACTTTATTTAATAATTCTTATTAAATAAAAGCTGATTATCTATCTGAGTTAGCTTTTTAAGCCTACCCAATTGGGCTTTAGTTTGTGACTTGTGATGGGACCAAAGGGAACAAATAAGACTCTAACTCCAATGGGTCTTAGGCTTATCTGTTAACTCTTGATAAGTCCAAAGTTACCATTAATTATATTTAATATCACTATATAAATATAATTGCACTCTAGGCCTTATTAATAAATTATATCTCAAGACTCTAATGATATAATTTGACCCCTCCATAAAATATCCATAGTGAACAAAGTCATAATCAACTGTCACTTTGTAAACAACTATTTTATCCTTGATTATCCGGTTTAATCTTTTAGTTATTCATATTTATTGAAGTCCAATTTCAATAAATATAAACTTTAGTAACTCCTTACTAAAGTGAGCGCCCTAAATAACCAGTCTCATTAAACTTATCTCAAGGGGATATTTCGTGTTTCTATAAAAAAAGATTATAGATTCCATCTTGAGAATATGTATTCCTTTAACACTACATGTGGTTACCCAACATACTGAGGTTTTGACCGTTAATAATAGATCTCACTCCTGATATATCAAAGTAACCTACATTTCATGATTGAGTTCACTATCCTCTCAAGATAAATAGTCTATGAAATTAAAAGTTGTGAGATTAATAATTCATGTGACAGTTGTTGATTGAATAATTAATCTCATACCGGTCCAGTTCAATATGTCTTAACACTTAAGACAAATCAACACATCAACTAGAAGTCTCCACTTCCATGATCAAGACAAACCATCTTAGTTGATGCGTTATAGTTTTCGCCAATGAAAAGTTCAATTTCATCACCGACTACGAATCCCGTTTTGAGTTTACAAGGAACTTGTGATTTATATATTCTGTAACTAAATCACATACAATGCATCTCATGGACTATAATAATGTCCCATTAGTTCATTTGCAAATAATTTTATATAATTAACAATTTAATTATATATGACATGCTAATAA
This sequence comes from Castanopsis chinensis, assembly GCA_032878915.1. Lineage (NCBI taxonomy): Eukaryota > Viridiplantae > Streptophyta > Magnoliopsida > Fagales > Fagaceae > Castanopsis > Castanopsis chinensis. Next base: position 7,100,575 of record JAVQMG010000106.1, read on the forward strand.
ATTGGATTTTAAGACACAAATCCTCACATTTTCTCTATGAGACCTCAACTTTATAATGTGAATGGTCTTGGTGAGCCAATGTGGCTTTGTTTGGGCAAAGGTTGAGGGAGGCTCATGACTTGTAAGTCTAGGATGCAGAAGTGTCTTAGTCAGAGTACTGCTAGAATGAATGAGCCATTGACTTAAGGAAGCTCGAATGAATGGCTATTAGCCTATTAAATCCATGATTCCTCAAATCATGTAAGCTTCATTTTTTAAATTTAGGCCAAAAGTTTTGTAGTTTAATTGGTATTTTATAGAGTTACTAAATTCTAATAAGGATGTCGAGTGTTTTTATTTATTTATTTTAATAAGATATCAAGTGTTTAAATTTTTATATCTCTAAGTTTCTAACTATAAAAATTATACTAAAAAAAAAGAAAAAAATTGATATTCAATATGCATTTAGATAGACTTATTTCATGTGTTTGCAATGAAGAAGAAAAAAACCCATTATACCTTGAATAAATATATACTTATTACTAGGACTCAATCTTTTGGAAAACAAAACCGAACTTGGTAAGACAAGTGTATTAATTGTTAGAAGTGTCAGTCAGGCAACTCCTCTAACCGTTGTTTCGGTGAACAAAAATTGTGATGTTGATAATAATTGGTAAGTTTGAAACAGAAGGAGAATAGAAAAGTTTCTTGAATTTTCTTGAATGTTTGAAGAAATTAATAAAGTTTGGAAGCAGGAATGGAACCAGGATTTGAACCTAGGGAGGCAAAAGCATAAACCAAAAAAATTTCATGTGATATGGTTTATTAAAAAAAAAAAAAATCATAGTAGACAAAAAATTGCACTTTATTACCTAAATATTTAAGTCAAGAAAGATATAATATGAATCAAAAAAGTTAAAAGTTCCAACATGATATTTTAACCTTTTTTGAAGAAGAAGAAAAAAAGAAGAGGACTTCAGATTTCCAGACTAATATGATAATTCCATACTTTTAGATACAACTGAAAATCACACTAATGAAGTTTTTTAAAACTTTGTTTGAGGATTTAAAAAAAATTGAAATATCAATATTAAGCGTTGACAATGCTACGTCATCAATATTGGCTTCTAAAAAAATTTTGGCATTTTATCTTTTAAAAAAATATAAATATTGTAATTCACGTTTTCATAGTTTATAAATCAACTAAAAAAGTCATATAAATTGTTGTAACCCCCGTAAGGGAATTTTCTTTTTTCTATGAGATTTTTTTGGTTATGAGTTATTGAATTATGATAGTGAGTTAGGGATTTTTTGGTTATAAATTGGAGATTTTTTGTTCATTCTATATACTATTTAAACTTTTCAAAAAATTTGAGGGTGGGGGGCAGCCATGGTCCCCCATCCCCTTAGTGGGTCCGTGTTTGGAAGGCTTGATGGAAACATGAAATATAATGAAATCTGTTTTTGGGCATAAAATTATTTGATGATTTAAAGATTTTTTACTTGCATTTTTCTCAAAATTGATTTGGTATATCTCAATATAATGACTCAACATTGCACATTTGAGAGTATACAAGCTAAAAATTAGTATTTCTACTATCAGGGTAAAGCTTCCATCTAATGTATTGGAGTATTCGATGGGACATGATATTAAAATATGAGTATTTTTTATACATGTCATGCCTCTGTCACATTTATTGTTCTAAAGAATTAGATAGAAGCCAAACCCTTGATTGGGATTGGAGAGTGTGATTTACAATTTTATTTTTGTTTTATTTTTTTTTGGGTAGAAAGGAAATTTCATTAAACAAGCAACCTAAGGGAGAAAGGGAGGTTTAGAGATGGTCCTATTAAAGTAAAAACCAGATCTGTCCGAGCTTAGCAACTCCAAAAGATCCACAGGTGTATCTTGATATAAAACAAAATGTCTCTCTTGCTCAGACCCTATTCTAGCCAAACAATCAGCACACGAATTAGCTTCCCGATAGCAATGCACGATCCAGACTTGGGCTATTTGGGAAATCATTTGCCTACAGTCATTAAGCAGAGGCAAAGCAGAGAGATTAGTGTCAGATGAGCTGGTGAGGAGTTGAACAAGAGCCATGGCATCAAGCTGAATGTCTACGACTTTCAAGTGCATGTTAACACATAGCAGAAGACCATCTCTAAGGCCCCACAACTCTGCTATAAAGCTATTCAAGCAGCCGAGCCTCCTGGAAATATGTTGTTTAATTCAAGAAAAAAAAAACAGTTTATATTTTTAATCTAAAAAGTCGGTGAACCATTTCAATTTGACATATAAAGATTATAAAATTTTCCATCTACTGTATAATTAAAAAGTCCAAGCTGGGTCTTTCATGCAAGTCATTGGTCAAATAGAATTGAAATAAAGTACCTTTATTTTTGCTGAGAAAGTTGGCAAAATGGGTTCATACTTCATATATTTCATAAGCTGGCATGGGCATAGCCATCCGCCCTTTTTTTTTTTTCAGTCCTCGAGGCAAGGCTTCCTAGTTCCTACGCATGAACTATGGTTCGGTTTGCAATTGGTTAGTAGGCCTAGGAAGGCCTAAGACATCGCAGTGATTGTGAACTTTCGATGCAACAAATAGCCCAGCACGCCACCCAATCATTCGATATGTGCACCCAAACTCCAAGTGGTCCCCTTGTCTAAAGCCCAAATACATTAGAAGCTCAGAACATATTCAACTTATAATAATGGTAGCTCTCATACTCATCATTTTGAGGTTGACTTGAACATCACTTTTTTTAGGATGGTTTGGCATTAAGCATATAAAATTTTATCCTTTTCTCATTTCTACTTACTTGATTAAAAAAAAAGTGAAAAAAAAAAAAATCATTGCCCTCAACCAGGTGATTTACAACTAGGATTTGATTTTTTTTGGGGGGGAAATTTCATTAAAAAGCCTAAGGGAAAAAAGTTTACGAAAATTAAAACTAACATCTATTTAAATGTTTGTCAATTTCATCACCTTTATTAATGTATTATCTCAGATATTTGCAAAGCTCAGCACACGAATTGCAATCCCAATACTGACTTAATCGATGGTGATATTTTGGGATTTTTTTTTTTTGAAAAATTTCAGGAATTGGGACATCAACCCTAGCTTTGAATTATTCTTATTTGTTTTCTTATAAAAAAAATATTGTAGTTCACTTTCCCATTATCTACAAATCAAATAAATGTTTTATTATTTCCATATCATATAGTTCTAATGTTTTAAAAATTAGTCCCCAAAAAAAAAAAAAAAAAACCAAATCAAACAAACATACCCCACAAGCTACAACAAAATTAATGTTAATAAATTGTTTTCTAAAATTAGCTAATAATTCATAAAATAAACCAACAAACAAATATTTTTAGTTAATATTTAATAATGTATATTATTATTCAGTATCCACACATTTGATACATAGTTCCACTGGCTTCACTTTTTCTTTGCCTCAGCTTTTCAGTTTTTCTATCGGTTTGCAATTGGTTAGGTTTTATTTATTTATTTCTTTTCTTATCTCATTTGTCCTTTTTATTTTAAAATTTTCAGTAATATATATATATATATATATATATATATACACACACAATACTGTATTGTTTTGAAATTTAGGGGGGGGGGGCATTAAGCATATAAATTTTTATCCCCCCTCAACCTTAACGTGGTGAAAAAAAAAAATCATTGCCCTCAACTTTCTTTTTCTCCAACCCTCATACTTTATTTTAAATTGCACAGCCTTTGAGATTTGATTCAGAAACTTTACTTAGCCCTTTATATTTTGAGATGAGTCATACTTACTGAAAAATATATAGCCCTTTATATATTGGGATAAGTCATACTTAATGAAAAAAAAAAAAAAAAAATTCATATCAGTTCACTAAATTGTTTGAATTTTGATGTAAAAGGGCACATAAAGCAGCCACTAGTCCATAACTCCCAAGCAAATTTTGGTAATGTGATTTTTGAAGAAGACTCTAGAAGCTATATTGAGACATTAAGGAATGGTGGTGTTGCAGTTCTTTGATAATTAAGAACTTTGTTGTTGATGTGAGATTGCTATTGGAGAGTTTTGCGAATGCCAGTTTTAGTTGGGTTAACTACGAAGCAAATAGAGCAACTCACTCTTTAGCCAGATGACCTATGATTAATTTTGTTTTATTTAGGAAATAACCATGCTACTAAATTTAATTTTGGAGGAAGCGTGCCATTAAGTTATTGGCACTCGGTAGCCCCTTTACTATAAATTGTTTATATATAAAAATAATAATAACTCCCAGTAAAAAAAAAAGAACTTCCCATAATGTACAAATCACAAAATAAACTTTGTAACTAAGAACAAACCTTTCTCCTTCCTCTTCCAACACCACGGATATAAGTAGATAAATGGGAGGTAATTCAAATTCCTACAAAAGGAAATAGAGCTTAGTGAGGAGATAAGACTAGTTATCATGTCAGATAGACACCTGGGCCCTAAGCTGATCCCTTAAAAACCCATTTAAAAGTAATCATGATTAAAAAGTTGCTACTTAGTTCATTGCAAAGATCAAATCATATAATATAGATCTATAGTCATAAAGTATAACTTTATCTATAAAGCTACCCGAAGGCAAAGTCCTCTTTTTAAACGTAGAAATTAAAATTTATGCTTATGTGTCTTACTCTACTTTCTCTCCAGCTCTTACTCTCACTAAAAAAACAAAGAAATTAATTATTATTTTGGTTCTTAAGCTTTGTCAAAGTGTTATTTTTGATTCCTAAATTTCAAAAGATTCTTTTTTCATCTTTAAAATTTGTAAAAATTTCTTTTAAATAGTTTAGAGATAAAAAAAGGGATGGAAAAAATAACTTTTTAAAATAGATTAAGGATGAAAAAATAATTTATTTTTTAAAAGTTTAAGGACAAAAATGAAATATTTTCAATAGTTTAAAGATGGAAAATGAATTTTTTAAAAATTTAGGGACAAACAAGAATCTTTTAAAGTTAAAGAATGAAAAAATGGACTTTTGGTAAAATTTAGAGACCAAAACGATAACTTACCAAAAAAATAAATAAAAAAAAAAACCTCAGGCCTGACTTGAATACAACATTGAAATATTCATTCCATTTGAAATGGGCTTTAGAGGGCTAGATGTAGAATGTACTGCCCAAAAAGCCCATAATGTTCACGAAGCAGGTGGTCCGGCCCAAAAAAGAAGAAGATTTTTCTTTTTAATTTTTATTTAAGGAAAAAAAAAATTTCTTCCTTTACAGACAAAGAAAAAAAAATTGTCAAACTGTCTGGTTCGTATATAAAAAAAAAAAAAAAAAAAAAAAAAAAAAAAACAAAGAGTAAATGTATATAAGTTTGAAAAACCGACACTTTCTTTCTTTCTTTCTTTCTTCTTCTGCAATATAAATTAGGAGTATAATTCAAAAGGCTCCGATTGTTGAAGCTCAAATCGCTATGGCAATCGATATCTCAACCTTAGAAGAAAGGTTTTCCTTCTCTTTTACCTCCATGTTTTTGTTTTTTATTTTTTCCTTAAACTTTTGTCTGAATATTTAATGGAGATATTGTAATTCAGCATTTCAATCTAGTCGTAATCCTTGTATTCTTTTATGTTTTATGTTTTTGTTCTTGTTGTAGTTCATCGAATTCGTTTTTGGAAAATTTGAATTTCTGGTTGTGGGCAAAGTGTGTGTGGTAGTAGTAGTAGTAAATTTCACTCTTTGGCGTTGATTCATGGGAAGGATTTTCATTTGAATTTAGAAATTCCTGGGGTTAGAAAATGAAATTTGAAATTTGAAATTTGAAATCTTAAATTTGGTTTAGTTTAGTTTAAGTGAATCTGTTATGATCATTTAGTATATTATAGAAGATGTGATTATCATTTGGTGTTTCGGTGGTTGTACTTGTACCCAATGTGCCACTGTGATGTAATTGGGGTTTGGTAATTTGGTTGTTCCAGCTGAGTCTCAACTCACGCCAAGGTCTCTAGAAATGTTTGAATAATGAGCTCTTTGAAATGGGTTAGTAGGCATGTTTTCATTCTTCTCTAGCCTTTGGAAAAAAAAGAAGAAGAAGGAATTTGTCTGTTTCCATTTGGATGAATTTCGGGTTTTATCAAGTTTGGTTTGATACATTAAACATGGTGTCAGGGACCAGAAGAAAGATAGGGAATGGACATGTTTGGGAGAAACAAATCCTTCCAAGGTGGAATGATTTATAGGTATTTTAGAAATTAATTGATTAAAAAGCACTAAAGGGGTGTAACCCATGTCCACGGGATGTATACAAGAAATATACCATTAACTAACAATGGAAGAAATTACAAATGTTTAGCATCTAATGTAAATCGAAAAAGGAAAACTGCCCTGAAGCATTCATCCGCTCAAATAAAACTTAGAGGACTGAGAGTTTTAAATCTGAGACAGTTTCTAGAGTCACTTATATGGTAGTGAGAGACTAATGTCTCCTTTGATAGTTGCTTGACTTGCTAATTGATGTTACTTTTCTTTTGATGTGATCACTTTTACCATATACTTGATTTACTCTATTTTTAATGATTTACTCTTTCTATTGGTTCTAGGTACATTAATTCTTGTGGGAAACATGGTGTTCTACCTAATACTACAATTCTGTCTAGCCTATTCGAGGTTTGTGTTGATTATTGTCTGACCCTAAGTAGTTCAAATGTACAATTTCTTAAAATAATTATATTTTCATTGGCTCATTGCTTTTCTTGTTGTTATGAAGAATTTTTATCATCATCATCATCATAAATTATGTGTGTGGATGTTACTTGAATAACATATAGGAATGAGCCTTGTAGCTCAATTGGCACTCCTAGAGTCCTGGTGTTTCCAACGGTTGTCCAGGGTTCCAATTTACTCATTGTAACTATTGAATGATAAAAAAAAAAAAAAACATATGGGAATGAGAACAAATGAGCAATTTGTAATAAGTTGCTTTAGAGTTTGAGAGGATGCTCTGCGTGAGATTTTTTATCTAAAAAAAATTAAAAGCAACATTTCTCAAATTTATCATCTGAGACAGATATCTTTAATTTTGTGTTTTCCCAATATCTTAAGTTGTCATGGACTTGTAGAGGGAGCCTTCCTAAAAATTTTGATGCACGGTCGTCTTCTTATGTTTAGATGTTAACTACTCCATTTCTTGTTGAGTCCAGCACAGGAGTGGATATCTCTTACATTTTCCTGAGCATGTTCCATGACTTGCAATTTATATCCTGGGTACAAATTTTGTATTTGGTATTATTGTATGCTGGATAGTGGTTCTACAGGAATGACACTTTTCTTTGTTTCTGATCTCAATATGCCTATGCCTTTAGAAGAATCTTAAGTTCAATTGATCACTGCTGTTTATTTATTTATTTATATTTTATTTGAAATTCAGGCTCAAGTGAAAAAAGCCCGCCAGGAGCTATGTAGCCTGGATATTCTCTTGGACGATATTAAAGATATTGATTTTCCTCCGCTTCTTGATTTATTTATGGAACTTGATTCTTCAGAGATCCAAGCAATAGATGTACATAATGAATCGTTATGCATGTTGAATGGAAAATATGCTTTGTCATTGATGTGTGTCATCAATCAAAAGCTTCGACGAGTTGACCTCCAGGATTTGTCATTTGGAAAGAACTTCTTGCGGTATGTATTCATGCTTAGTTTGCATAGTCTTTTAGTATTTCATTGTAAATATCTGTGTTTTCTTTTTGCTACATATCTTAGAAATAATAAGACAGGAGGCTCTATGATTTTAGCCTTTTGATATTTCAATCTATTTAAAACTTGATAATTGAGAACAAGTAACTTTTGATTGGCGAAGAGCTCAGTTTGGATGTGACAGGGATAGTTGGTGTTGGCACTTCAATAACATTTAAAAGTGAATTGGATTGACTTTCACATGGTACTAAAAAATAAATCCATTCTATGGTTCATAATATTTGTGTCGAGTCTTTTTGTAATATGACTGGCACCAATGTAAATTTTACCAATCTGCCTCTGAAGATAAAATTCTTGAACTTAAAATGGGATCTTGATAATGGAATTGAGGTAAGTGGTAATTTTTAAAAGATCTTAAAACACCATTCTTCTCATAAGAAAAAAAGAATTAGTGGTTTTAAATTGACTAAGAGAGGCAGTAATATAGAAAATTCCCTTTTTATTATGTTCATGTGGTCCACTCTTTTACTCACTTTATTGATATGGAACCCTTCATTATTATGTTTAGTAAACTGCTCCCACAACTTATGTTTGCCAATTAGCAACTGACTTTTCAAGCTATCGACCATCTGAACTTTCTTGCAGTCATTGCTTTTAATCACTTCTACCAACAATTTCTTCTTGGTGAATGTTGAAGTGACTAGAAGATTACTTAAGAAAAAATAAATATTTTTTGGTAGTCATAAAGTTGCATTCAAAGTCTATGTATTTCTATAATGCCATATTTATCAGGAATGTTGAAGGATGGTGGGGTCTAAAACTATATTGTTGCATATGCTAAAGCATCTTCTCTTTTTCTCTTGGATATTTTTATATTTTTCTTAGGTGACAGTTTTTTTTTTTTTTTTTTTTTTTTTTTTTTTTTTTTTTTTTTTTAATCTTTCCTCCATTGCTTAAGTTTGCATCTAGTGAGTATGTATATCCCATTAAAGCTTCCATTGGTAGTACCTTTTACATTATATGTCCTCTTGAAGTTCCCATTCAGAGTGATTTCTGCTTGCAATGATGCACACAGAGTTGGTTCTTTTTTCATTGCTTAGAGAAACATTGTATTGATTGACAAAGTTTGTGAAGCTATAGGTCCTGCAAAGATAAATGACTTTCCACTTTTAATTTAATTTTATTCTCAGGGATCTCTCTAAGAGAGGTTTGCCATGCCAAGTTTTATCCTTGAGGTCTTCACACTTCCGGAAGCTGAACATGATGGGGGAGTTCATGCAGATACACACCCTAAATCTTGACTTCAGTACTTCACTTACTAGTTTCAAGGAGGATTGTTTTATTTGCATGCCCAATTTAACGCACCTCTCATTGTGTGAAACCAGAATTACAAATCTTTGGACAACCATTGCAGCACTTTCTAAACTCCCTCGTTTGGTTGAACTTCGGTTTCAGAATTGGCTGTGTTGCAATGATGCTGGGCCTTCAGCTGCTTCATCTGATGGAAAGTCAAATAACAAAACCGATTTCAGTCAAACAAAGAGCTCTTCTTACATTAGAGCTTCATCTGTTGATATTGGTGTACTCACTGATTACGACTCTAGCACGGAAGAGGCTCTCAGGAATTTATTTTCATTTGAAGATGTTGCTATAAATCAAGAAGTTCAAAGTGTGATTGAGGATTCATCAGATGATAGTGATGTGGATTTCTCAAATCATCAGCAAGAATATGGTTCCCGGGAGCTATTATTTAATGATTTTCCTGGGTTGAATGGACAGGTTGATCAGCGGAATGAGGTAAACCACATGGTCATTTATCATTAGATAATTGTTTTGAGTGATCATAATTGCCATTTGCTAGTGAGCACTAGCGCAAATGGTACTTCCTCCTTCCATAATAATAAGATGGAGTGAGGCTGCGGCAAGATCTATTGGGTATGTGTGACAGTTACCAATGGAAGAAGAAATGCAAGATAGGCAGTGAAAATATTCCATTATTTAGAAATTGTACTGATTGTAATTAATTCTAGGTATTTATTGCATATTTGTTTGTTACTTCATGTTTTTGCCTGGTCACATTTTATGGTCTATGTTAGATTTATGCCTCTGTAATGCTGTGGATTCTAAGATTCTTTTTGTTGTCTTTTAATTTTCTTTTTCTTTTAAATGGCTTCATCAGACATGAATTTTCTGTGGACATTTGTTATTTCCTTATGACCTCCAGCCCCACCAGCTTCAATTTAAGCCCATAATAAAAAAAAATTCGACTGTAATTTGGAATGATCTTAAAGTTATACACATGTAGTTACATGTACATACACAAGTTTATTGTTGTCTATATACATGCATCATACTTTTAAACATACCCACGCACGCTAATCTCTGTTGTCTGATTCACCCCACCTTTTGAGTCCTTTACATATGAATTCCTAACTTGTTTGGCAGGTTTCCTTTGATACATTAGACAACCAAAATGGAGAAGAGTCTTTGGCTGGTGCCTTTACCAGGCAAATTGAAGATGTCGCTTTGAAGTTCATTTCTTGTCATGCTTCACCAATATGCTTTGAGAAATACTATAGAGAATATATGATAACTTCAATGCCCCATTTGACAGTCTTGGATAACCTGCCTATCGGAGAGGATGACAGGGAAAGGGCTACAATCACCTATTCACAATACTTTGAGTATCTACCCTACAGAAGAAAGCATAAAGAGAGTGTTGTTAGTATCTTACAGAAGCGTGAAATAAGGGCTAGCCAAAGTCCTATGCGGACTCCAAAGCAAAAGTCGTCATATATTTCTGGAAATTCAAAATATTTTTATAGCAGGTCTCTTTGTGCTGCCAAAGTTGGGTCTTCAGCTTGGCCTTTCTTGCACCCTCTTTCTATATCAAGCAGTGGTTTGGGAGATGAAGGTATGGGCTTTCGTCCAAGGCAGTTTGAGTATCATCCATCTGATTCGAGCCTAATAGTCTTTGGAACTTTGGATGGCGAAGTAGTTGTAGTCAACCATGAGAAAGAGAAAATTGTTAGTCATATACCGTCGCTTGGTGCAATGAACAGTGTGTTGGGTCTCTGTTGGCTCAAGAACTATCCCTCCAAGGTATATTATTCCTGCAGAGAATGTGGTAAAGAGAGTAAATTCTAGTGCTTTATTATTCTGTTAGTACATACACTGCAGTTAGAAGTTCTTTTCTGGGCAATTATTTTTGCAGTTATATTTGCAGACTGCTACATCACCGGACTTCAGAATGTTTTGTTTTTTCCTGTCATGCTTAATTGGAGCCATGCAGGGGATAGATTGATTCAAAAACCAGATATGTTGTGTTCTGTGGCTAGTGACTGCAAGAACTGCTTACAGCAGGATGTTAGATATGAGTTAGCATGATTAGAAATGGTTGTAATCATACTTTCTAAGAGTTCATGACACAAGTATCTACCTGCCTTAGGGAATTTTGTTAATTCCAGAAAATTTTCCATTTCTCGGGGATATAATTCTGTTAGATATATCTGCACCTGAAATTTTGGGCATTTTCTTGGAGTATTCAAGTCATTCTTGTATTTTATCATTTGACATTCACTATTGGTGCATTTTTAGAGCATTTGCTTCTTGTTGATTTTATCTCTAATGAAAATGGAATTTCTAATTCTTTCTTGTTTTTCCCCCTTGGTGAATGCCAGCTCATAGCTGGTTCAGATAATGGTTCACTGAAATTGTATGATATCCAGAAAATGCCAACAACAAATATGGGCCTATATAACACTGCTGGTTTTGTCACCTTTGATGATTTCGACCAGTTGACGTCTGTTCATGTTAACTCTACGGATGAACTTTTTCTAGCAAGTGGGTACTCAAGAAATGTTGCATTGTATGACATAAACAGTGGAAGATGCTTACAGGTGTTCACTGATATGCATCGAGAGCACATTAATGTTGTGAAGTTTGCCAACTATTCTCCCTCACTTTTTGCTACGTCTTCCTTTGATCAAGATGTCAAGATGTGGGACTTGAGACAGAAACCAATACGGCCTTGCTATACTGCTTCAAGTTCTAGGGGAAATGTGATGGTTTGCTTTTCTCCAGATGATCATTATCTTCTTGTGTCAGCTGTGGACAACGAGGTAGGATTAAACTAATTCACAGCATGTTGGAGGTGTCATTTTTCTTCTTTCTAAGTTCTCAAATATCCAACTTATACTTAGGTCCCATCCCAGGAATTCTGCCCCCAAGTCTTGGACTTCAAATGATTATTGGGATTGGTCTAGGCACATATATCAATTATCTAATTTAAAAAGAAATTTGGTTAGAACCTGTCTTGAACCTAATCATTGAAATAGAAATTTTCATTTACAGCATTCAACATTCTTTTTCCTGTAAAATTCTTCTTTGTGAAGTTTTTCCCTTTCTTTTTTATGCATAATTTTTAATTACTAACTTTAGTTGTTTGCTCTATTCTTCTATCATATGAAGCCCTCGTTAAGGATTGGTAGTTTTTGGCCATAGACCACCCAATATTATGGTGTCCTGATATTCATTAGGCTAGGTTTTTGGTCCTGACCCAGTGCCATGAAAGCGCTTATGTCAATTTGGCTACCACAAAGTTGCACTCTAATAGGAAAGTCTTAGATATATGGACACATACTAGCGCCTTGGCATCTATGGAGCGTTTTCTGCGGAAGATTATTTGTTGCATGGTGGTCTATTTGGAATGAAAGAAATGAGGGATATTTTCTGGTGGTGGATGCAGGTGCAGACTGGGTTCTTAGGAGGATGTGTACTCTGTTGCCTTTTGGTGTAAATCCATACCTTAGTGTATGGCTTAGGGGGACTCCATTATTAATTGTTGTGGATTTCATTATGCGTATAGCAATTAATCATAGTATTAGTCTATTAGATTATGCATATAGGCCTTTTTGAGATGAGTATTCCTTCTTTTTTATGGTTTAATTAAATGATAATAATAATAATAATAATAATAATTCATTAATAATAATAATAATAATAATGAAATTATTATTATTATTATTATTGTTATTATTATTATTATTTCTTTTTTTTTTTATTAGTGTTATTATTATTATTATTATCTCTTAAGAATTTAACACTTGAGACTAACATGTGGACATTGTCAGGTTAGACAACTTCTGGCTGTTGATGGGAGGCTTCACTTGAAGTTTGGAATAGCTTCTACAGGAAGCTCTCAGAATTACACTCGTTCGTATTACATGAATGGAAGGGATTATATTATAAGCGGGAGTTGTGATGAACATGTAGTCCGCATTTGCTGTGCTCAAACTGGAAGGCGTCTTAGGGATATATCTTTGGAGGTACCTCAGTTCTTATAATTACTTGGTTTGCGTTACACTTTGAGGTATCATAATGTATGAACCACTTACAGATATGGATGCATATACCTATACCCCTCTAAAGAGAGTAGCATTTGGTGGTTTCTTCATCTTTTAATTTCTCAAAAAGTTCTCACTAATTAGTTAAAATTAAAATGACAAAATTTAAAGTACAGAATATGATGTGGTTAAAATTTTCAAAGTAAAAGAATATATAATAATAAAAAATTATGAGGGTGCATTAGTGCAGGGGCAAAATAGGATCTCACTGTAATTACCCACAGATATAAATAATACTTGTGTGTGTTAGGATAATTATTTTTAACCCTAGCAATTAAACACAAACAAGGTTGGATGGGAACAAAAATAAAATGTAAATGTAAGAGTACAAGGGTTTCGCTGAAAGTTTGTTTGGAGTAAGCTGAACCTGCAGTATTAACTGGTTTGATCTTCTCACCTTGTAAAAGCATGGTTGAGGTGAGGTCATGAGTTTAAGATCCACTAAATGTATATGTAATTACCAAGCAAAACTAAAAGGTCTGAGCTTCTCTTTCCTCCGTTTTCATCATATATGAACGCAGGGAAGGTAGATAGGTAAAGTTGGACTGGCAATTGCAAAGGTAAAGTGAAGCTCTATCAAGACAAGAAAAGGCAAACCAATAAAAAAAAAAAATGAAATACAAATGCGAACTCTGTACCAGGAAATGCTTCACCTCCCTAATGAACTCCCAATCCCTTAGAAAAAACATATACTGAAGAAATTATGTCCATTTGCTACATTGTGCTGTTCAAGTTCAATTACTATTTTGAGGACAGCTTTGAGATTAGTGCTTTTGTTCTGCAGGGAAGTGGCTCAGGGTCTATGTTTGTGCAATCTTTGAGGGGTGATCCTTTCAGAGTGAGTTCTGCATTTTACTACTGATATGCATATACTGAAACCTCTTTTAGTAAATGTGTAGTATATTTATGAAATTATTTCAGGTTTTGCCATTTTATTTGTTTCAAGCATAGAGTTGATGTTTTGGACATGTTGATGGATGATTATTTTCCTTTTCTTTGCTTATTTTTATTGAGAAGTTTCTTTCTGAGATATTGGTTTGCCAATTCTGTTACTTCCCTGGATAGTGCTCCATCATGATATATTAGAGTAGTGTTCTTTCCCTAAAACAATTACCCTCAGAATTCACATTTATTGGTCATCATGGTTGATGCAACATTGAAATTGCCAATGCATAGTGTCAATAAAATACGTATTTCTCCCTTCCAGTTAACAATCTTATGATAACATAACTTCTATGCTTGATTCATCAAATGCGTTCCATACAATTGTGGGGTGTAATTATATATATTTTTCCTCTTCCTGTTTAGCTCTTGAAAATTGTCTTGACTTCTTTTGATGCACGTTTTGAGGATATTCTTAATTTGAGATTTTGATTTATCCCTTCACAAAATATGATATTCTTATGTTCCTTACATGAGTGGGAATGGGTGCCACATCAACTTCCAGGATGGATAATTTAGAATTTTTAGATCAGCTGAACTTTAGGTTTCTCCTTTATTTTTGGTGTTGGGGGGTTTTTGGGGGTGGGGGAGGATTTGTTTGGTTCATCCTTTGTACACTTCTTGTGTACTAGGCTTGAGTCCTCTTTTTGTGCCTTATCTATATATTTATTACTCATCTTAAAATAAAAATATCTCTATTGTTTAAAGCAACTTGTTTCTAAATATTCTTGTTAGATTTGGTTTAAGTACTAACTAAAAATTAAGTAGTATATTATTTTGTTTTTAGATAATAAGAGTAGTAAATTCAGGCATGTAATTTATATATTCTTACAAATCTATCATGTAAATCATTTCTCGATTCAGCCTATCAAGTGACATTTGTCAAGTTCTCCGCTATTGTGACCTATTTTATCTTTTATCTGTTAGTTTAGTTGTCTCTGAAATTCCTTTCCAATTGCATGTCATTTGAAAGACCAATCTATTACTATTAATGGGGCAATTCAAGAATGGCAGTCATCAAATACAAAATTATAAATAAGCTTTTAAGAATTAGTTTTATCTAAAAAAAAAAATTGGTTTAATTTCAAATTTTTTCAAAGTTCAAGTATACTTTAGCACACTTACAGCTAGAAGTTTTTAGCAAAAAGCTAGATAAGCTGTTCCCAAATGAACACTAAGTGTCCATTTGGTATAACTTGTTTTTTAGCTTTTTGAAAATGACATTATTTAAAATAGTTCTACCTAGAAATAAGTGAATTTTAAAAAAGCTGTGCTTTGAAAAAGTGCAATTGGACATTGCCAACTTTATTTTGCATTTGGACGTTGGAGAAATACATTCTTTGTGTTAGTTTCAATTGTTTACTTTTCAAAAAAGAAAAAAATTGCAATTTGAAGCCACATTACCACATGGGCACTAAGGCTCTCTTACATAAAAGACTTAGGTCCCGCATTAGTAAAATTCAGCCAGGCTTGCAATAAACAACAGTCACACGAGAAAACTAAACAACAGTTTATATGAATATACACATACATAGCACAAAAATAATTTATTACTTTCCCATGAAGCACAAAGCACACTAAGGCTCTCTTTCATAAAAAGCACACTAAGGCCTACAATATACACACAATTACAGAGATTGCTCTGTTTTCCCCCATTAACACCCTTTGTTTTTTCCTCTGCATAGTACACTAAGAATTTATAGGAGTGAACTCCTAAATTTTATTACTTTACCTCAAAGTACAAAGGACACAGGCTCTTTTATGCACAACAATCGCTCAGGTTCTTTCTAAGTAAAAATCAACAGGGCTTACACTACTCACACGGTTATAGAGATTACTTTGTTTTCCCTAATAATACTCCTTGTTTCTTGTTATGATCCTAGTGTCCCACATTGGTTAAGTGTAAGCTTAACCATGCATTTATAAGCTCTTGGGTACCCTTCCCTTGCAAACCGATTTTCAACAGTGAGGTCTACCCATGGGTTTGTAACATTTGGTATCAAAGCCAATCATCACCCCGATTAATCGGGTGTAGCTCATTGAGTATGGAATCAAATGAGTTGCGGCTTTGTGGTCGGATCTCGGAAGGAGCGACCTAGAGGCTAGATTAAAATTACTGATAGTTGAGTAGAGCCACCAAAAAGAGAAAGGGCAACCAACGGGCCAGTGTTGCTAGAGTGAGCCGTCGTAGATGTCGGCTGCGGAGCATGGTGGTATGTTTTAATCCTAGTGTCTCACATTGGTTAAGTGTTTAACCGTGCGTTTATAAGCTTTTGGGCACCCTCCCCTTATAAGCTGGTTTTCACGAGTGAGTTCTACCCATGGGTTTGTAACATTTCTCCTCTCTCCCAAATGTTGACACCCCCAATAACTTTAAGGGTCACTTAGGAAATAAATGTCAATGGTAGTTACCAAGTAATAATCCCCTGGGCTTGCAGCACAAATCTGACTTGGACATAATTGCTTACTATCTTGGAGACAGAGTGCACTATCAGCAGATTGTACACATGTATTTGCTCTTCTATGTTTCTGCCACCTTTTGAACACGCGCACAGGTTGTGCACATGTTCCACACACTACAAGCCATCCACGCCAACCTCGTAGCCCAAGCACATACGCAGAACTCAACCTTGATCCGTGCACACCAAGTGGAAGGCTTGGCCCGTGCCAGTGCTGCCACCAAGTTGGTCACACAGCTGACAGGCCAACATCATCACCTCCAATATGCAGCCTGGACATACACTGTCAAGCCAGCCACAGTCGAGCCATGATTTTCCAACATTAATCCAACATGCTACACACTCTGACAGCTCAACTTGCCTTGCACTCAAGTAGCACACCTACTACAGTTCAGCTTGCTCATGGCCAAGCCCACGAAAGGCTACCACGGCACGTTAGTGTGCATGCTTCCCATAGCAGACACTAGCCTGCAACCTGATGGTCATGACCATAGTTCTTGCACAAGCACAAGGCCAACTTCATGCCACAAGCCCACAACTTAGCCAAATTTTGTAAGCATGCATCACGAAAGGGGCAGCATAACCCACTGCTGCTGTCCAAACATCACAAAGCCACCTTGCTCAGCCCATAACATGCCTCCCTCATGCACATAAGTATGTGTGGCTGGCATGGGTACAAGATGCAACTGCATGCAGCCACCTATCTTGAGCCTCAAGGGTCCAACATTTTATAAGATGATGAATTTGTCTTTTTTTTTTTTTTGATAGGTAATAACAGCTTTATTGATAATGAAAGCACAATGAATTTACGATAGTAAACTCACTGCACTGAAAAGAATACAAACCAATCAAACAGAGAGACTAAGATGATGAATTTGTCATTAAATTCCTTATGAGATATGCATAGAGCCATCAAATTTCATTGAACAATCAATCAAGCCATTAAATAATTTGTTGACCTAGACAATCTGAGAGGGCAATTATTGGGTCAGGTTTTGCCCCCTTAATGAACACTCAAACAGTATGCAGGAATATCAGTTAGCTTAGCTGTGAAAATCCAACCCATTTTCCTAGCTGCCTCTAGACCTTTCTCTTTATTATTATTATTTAATAGCAAACTTGTCGTATCAATCACGGTGTTTCCACTATTGGGAAGAACTTTTGTTTCCCCTTCTCATTCAATGTCCTTGCACCCAGGATTTCAACATGAGTATCTTAGCAGCATATCTACGTCCAGGCTCGAAGTCTGAGATTGTCAAGGTATAAGTCCAGCCTTATTTATTTTATGTTGTTAAATGTCTGCCGTTCTATGAAATCTAAGATATCTAAGGTACAAACTTGCAGGTCAACTTGCTAGCATCAAGTGACTATGCAAAGGAACACTCCTACAGCCGGCATTCCTGCCCATCCAATAGTAAGGGAGGTTGACATTTATCCCTTTTTTTTTGTACGGAGTAAACACAGGTTCTTTAACTTCCCATTTGTGTGCGAACCAAGACAGATCATCCAGGTTAGTATTGGTTTACATGTAGCAAATTGTTTTCTGAGTACTAGCAAATGTGCAACTGTTGGACACTCACCACTGACTTTGTTCTCCAGGGGATATGTGCTTGGCTTGGCATTGTGTAATGTGTGGCAGCCTGTGATAGGTGAGTGTACAGTGTATACCCTCACTAGCATTCTCTCTCTCTCTCTCTCCCTCTCTCTCTCTCTCTCTCTCTCTCTATATATATATATATACACACGTTTTTAATGTATTGAACAATTCATGTACCTAGTGTAAGTTATATAACTTTCAAGAAGACAAGTCATTGGGAAAGGAGGGGTTCCTGTATTCCAGTTTGTTTATGGATGCCTGTAAGTAATTGCAGTGTCAATATGTGCTCTGTTCTAAAGTTCTAGACAATCTTCTTATTGTACAGAATACAGAGTCGTGGCTTTCTCCTTTTTTCAAAGGGAAGATTAAAAGGAATTGATTTCATCAAAATCAAATAGTGGAGGGCTATGGAAACTTATTGGAAAAAATTAATTACTTCTGCAGGAAAGATGCTAGTCTCAGTTTTTTGGAACCATTAGTTGGATCTAGTTTTCTTCTATAATCAGTTGTAGCCTTGGCAGACAGGCTGTGCCCTGGAGTGAAACATATAAGTTGTAGGTACATTATCTTTTCACAGTGCCAATTTGTGCAACTGATTCTGACCATGCAAAATTGGAATGATCTACATTTGTGGCTTCCTTTCTACGTCCTGTTCATCTTCCAATGTCCTGAAGTGAGATGCAGTTTTCATCATTATACTCTCTAGAAAAAGACAGTGGGTCACCGCATGTGGAATGTGAAGCATGTTGGAAGTGGAAAAGTTGCAGATACTGCTTAATTTTCTTCTAAACGTCTATGGGTCACCTCAAGTAGTTGATACATGACCAATATTAGGTCAAATCTTAACAACCCCTCCCTCCTCCTTGTTCTTGTTCATGTGGTGAATGGTAGCAAATGAATAGATGATGTGGGATCAAATCTCGTTGATATCCTCTCCTTCCCCTTCCTCAACCCTGAAACAGCTACTGGTGCTTAAAATACTTTAACATCATCTTCAAGGATGTCAATGTCACTTTTTAAGTTTTGATGAAGAATTGAGGAAACTATTCCAGTGGTCCAGTTAGTTGCACGCCTGACTGGGTCTCTTATGAATCTTAGAAAGATGGAATCTTAAACAATAAGAATACAGGTTAATTCACAAACAGATGGTTACTATCATTAGGTGGGCAAATTTTCTACAGAATCTAAATAGAGAAAGTCATGTACAGTAACTAGAGAGACAATGCTACAACTGATAATGAATGGTTAAAAATTATGTTTCTGTTCTTTTTATAATTGTGTTTTATTTTATTTTATTTATTGTTAGGTGAACTCAAAAGTCAGGTGGATTTCGCTCTGTTGTAATCCTTACACAATCAAGTTCAGTAACTTTAATAGATGCTTGTTCTTTAGCCATATATTCAGGCAAGTTAGAGAATCTCCAATGCTTTTATAGTGTGACTTGAATGGACAAAACAAATATTTTGAAACATTTGAAGGAAAGAAAGAAGTAATAGAGCATGGAACTAATATCACGGATGACATGCTTTCTGTGATCTGTAGAAGCAGGTGAATAATAATTACAATTTTTTATATTTTCAGTACGTGAGTTGTGATTTCAAATCCACAGATTAAAGATACTAGCAATTTTAAGTATGGACAAAACTTAGATTCAGCCAAGTAGCTACTTAACTGAAAAATACACTTCTATTCTATGAAAAAAAATTCACATGGCAGAATTTTAAGAGGGAAATTTAAAGAACAATATTTAAGTACTGTACTTAAGTCTTGTTTGTAAGTAAGACAGAGCTTGGTTATTTGAAAGTTCTTTTTTTTTTTTTTTTTGAGAATCAAGACAATTACTCTTATTCAACCAAAGAGGCTAAATCAGCTTGAACAAAATAAGAGATGTCTGGTGGTACATCTTCCATCTATTAAAGATGGCGAATTGAGAGCTCACCTAGCCAAAGCATGAGCTATATTATTTCCTTGACGACGGACATGAACAAAACTAATACAATTGAAAAAAGATTCTAAAAGTTTAACATCTTGAATTAGGTGTCCATGTAGCGCTAAAGATGGTTCTGAGCAGTTGAGGTCATTTGTGATAGTGTCTGAGTCTCCTTCAAAGATAGCTGAAGTAATCCCAATTTCTAAAGCAAACTCCACCGCCTTCCTTGCTGCTAGAGCTTCCACTTGGGCCACAGTTGTTGGATTGGGGATTTGCTGAGTCAAAGAAGCCATAACCGCATCGTCTGAATCATAGATAACAACTCCAAGGCATGCTTTCCCCTGTGCTGCTTGTATAGCTCCATCATAATTAACTTTGAAGCTTCCTTGATCCGGCGGTTTCCATCTGGTATGCTGCCTATGTTGTTGCATAAATCTGACTGGATGGAAGCGTTGAAATTCAACCTTCCTTTCCCTAGATAGATGAGTGATTCGGCTTAAGGGGCAAATCGATTCATTGAATCGAATTTGATTGTGGCGATACCAAAGAGCCCAGGTCATAAAGGCTAAGAGTGAAGAGTCTTTTTTCTCTGAGAAGACATGCTTGAAAATTTCCAGCGTAGGCTGCCCTTTCACGGTTGAAATCCAGCTCCATTGAGAGTCTGATGTCCAAGCTTCCTGCACAGAAGAACAGAAAAAGATAGCATGTGAAATATCTTCATTCTCCACCTTGCAATTCTCACAGATTGCCTCAGGTAAAATTCTCCTTCTGCATAAATTAGCTTTTGTTGGTAGAGCTTCCTTACATGCCCTCCAAACAAAATTTTTAACTTTGCTAGGTACTTCTAGACTCCACACCTCCCTCCAAAACCCAGCGTTTACCACTGGAACCTAATCCGGCAAGTCTTGATCATGCAAAAACCGATAGCCTGATTTGACAGAGTATTGACCCGTGGGTGTAAAGGGCCAAATAAGTGTGTCTTTCTGTGGGGATGTGCTCAGTGGGATACTTGGAATTGCTGCAACATCTGCCTCTTCAAATACATGCTTTATCACATCTGTCCTCCAACTTCTCGTGGTCTGATCAATCAAAACCTCCACACAAATGTTCTCCTGTCCAAACATCACAGGTGTAGTGATTTTAGCTCTATTCTTCATAGGTAACCAATTATCCCCCCATATTCTAATCTGCTTACCATCCCCCACCCTCCACATAGCCTCTTTTATGATTACTTCTTCCCTCCCTGTTAGAATACTCCTCCATGCATGAGAAGCTAATGAAGACTCCTTTGCATCAAGAAAAGATCATTGGGGAAAAAATCTAGCCTTAAAAACTCTGTAAAAAAGTGAAGAATCGTCATTGAGAAGCCTCCACACTAACTTGGCTAACATTGCTTCATTAAACATAGTGAGATACCGAAATCCCATCCCCCCTTCCTCTTTATGTTTGCACCTCTCCTCCCACTTCACCCAATGAACTTTTCTCCTATTCTCCCGTTGCCCCCACCAAAATTTCTGAATGAGTGACTCAATCTCATGGCACAAAGACATCGGAAGCTTAAAACAACTCATTGCATGTGTGGGTATTGATTGGATGACTGACTTGATGAGTACCTCCCTCCCCGCTTGTGAAAGCAACTTCCCTTCCCAACCTTGTAAGCGATTCAAAACCCTTTACTTTAGTTTCTCAAAACTTGCCCTTTTATTTCTTCCAACCAAAGCCGGCAAGCCAAGGTAGTCTTCATACCTTTTTACATTCGAAACTCCTAGCTTACTCATGATTTGGTTTTGAACATCTATTGCGGTTGATTTACTAAAAAAAAAGAGAAGTCTTCTCTCTATTTAATTTTTGCCCCGAAAACCGCTCATAGGAGGAGAGGATATCCAACACTTTGTGACATTCTTCATTAGTGGCCCTACAAAACAAGATACTATCATCTGCAAATAGTAAATGCGTTAGTTTAGGACCATTACAACATAAAGCGACACCTTGGATTTCACCACTACTTGCTGCTTCTTGAATAAGTCTGTGTAGCCCCTCTGAGTACAAAAGAAAGAGGTATGGTGAGAGAGGGTCTTCTTGGCGAATCCCTCTACTTGGTTTGATATTACCATGGGTTTCCCCATTAATCAAAAGGGAATATGAGACAGATGTACCACACTCCATAACAAGAGCCACCCACTGATCATTAAACCCCATTTGATTCATGATGTCTCTTAGGAAGGACCATTCGACTCGGTCATAGGCTTTGCTCATGTCTAGCTTAAAGGCCATGTAACCAGATTTTCCAGAGTTGTGGTTCTTCATATAATGTAAAGTTTCAAAAGCCACCAAGATATTATCGGTAATCAAGCAACCTTTCAAGAAAGCACTTTGATGTTCCGATATTATCTTTGGTAGCACTCTTTTTAATCTTTTAGCTAGTACCTTAGAGAAAATCTTATAAAGTACGTTGCATAGACTAATAGGTCGGTACTCAGTGACCCTCTCTGGAGTTTTTGTTTTTGGGATTAAAGTAATAAATGTGTGGTTTATTAAAATAGGCAAAGTCCTTGAATTTAAAAATTCCAAAACAAAATTAATAACATCACCTTTAATCAAGTCCCAAAAATTTTGGTAAAATAGTGGAGGCATCCCATCCGGCCCTGGAGCTTTAAGCGGCGCCATTTGTTTTAGACCAATCTCCACCTCCCATGCTTGAAATTCACTAGTTAATTCACCATTCATAGACTCAGTCACCACCCGAGGAATGGAGTTTAAATCTGCAGTCATTTGTTCAGGTTCTGATGAGGTGAAAAGTTGCTGATAGTACTCCAAAAAAGCTCCTGCAATCTGGTCTTGGTCTAAACACCACCCACCTGCTTGATTCCGGATGCTATAAATGAAGTTTTTATGCTTCCTTTGTGTAGCTCGACAGTGGAACAATCTGGTATTGCGATCTCCATCCTTTAGATAGAGAGTTCAGGATCTCTACTTCCACATTCTTTCTTCCTTTGCCATGAAAGTGTTTACTTCCTTTTGCACCTGCCATAATCTACTTGTACCACCACCTCTTAGAGCTAGCTGTTCAAGCCGTTCAAGCTCTTTTCTTTTCTTTTCCAGGTCCCTTCTTATGCTCCCAAAGTTATCCTTACTCCACCTGGTTAACTCTTTACCACATTCTTCAATTTTCTTAATGACTTTGATCTTCTCAGCTCCATCATAGGTGGCTAACCAAACTCCCTCCACTGTCTCTCCATACCCCTTGTTTGCTAACCACATCTCTTCAAATCTAAAGATTTTTTTCTTTTGCTACAAAACCAAGTCTGAAATTTCAATCCCAAGGAGTTTATGATCTGAAGTTGTATTGTCTATATGATTAACTCGGGTACCTGGGAATTCATAAAACCAGTCTTGTGATGCCACAGCTCTATCCAACTTTCCCAAATTGAAGTCCCATCTCTAAAGTGCTTACTCCAAGTGAACGGGGAACCTTTGAATCCTAAAGCCATGAATTCACACTCATTTAAAACATCTCTAAATAGCTGCATCTGATTGCGAAGTCTTGAGCTCCCCCCCAGCTTCTCAGACAGTTTAGTAATCTCGTTGAAGTCGCCTACACACAGCCAAGGTAGAGAGCTTCGGCCATGTAGCTGCCTAAGAATATCCCATGATTCATGCTTCCTATGAGTTTTTGGATAGCCATAAAAACCAGTGAATCTCCAAGGTTTGCTGGAGTTTTTATTAATCACAGCATCAATGTAATTCAAAGAAGATGCTTCAATATCCACCGTGATCTCATTTTTCCAAAACGCTACTAATCCTCCACCTCTATTAACTCTCTGGACAAAAAACTTTTCATCAAAACGAATTCATTCTTTCACATAATCCAGCCTAGCTTCGTCTACCAATGTCTCGGCCAAGAACACGACAGAGGGGGCTTTTGCTTGTAACACATCTACAAGCTCTTGAATGCAAGTGGGTTCCCAAGCCCCCTGCAATTCCAAACTAAACAACTCATGGCTCATGGCGGGGCTGTGAAGCAGCCTTCACTAATAAGGTAGTATTTTCTTTATCGTTGCTTGAAACCAAAATTTTCTTACTTGGTAATTCACAGTGATCAATGTTCATGTCAGAAGGTCTTTTGGAGCCAGTAAGATCCTGCAATGCTAGGTGTGGTCCAACTGCAATTCTAGGGAAGCATTTCCAAGTGGCTTGACTAGAGTGTTTACGCCCCCTGATGTGCTCTGGATATTCGTGATTTCCTGAAGAGGAAATTTTTGATTCATATGCAGTGGTGTTACTAAAATTTGGGCACGTGACAGACTGTTACCCCCCTCCAATTCCTTACTAAGCGAGCCTAAGTCAAAAGGTGGAGAGTTTCCTTTCCTGATTGGAGCATCCTCGGCCTGCGCTGAATTTAAGGGATTATCATAAAACCCATGCTCCTTATCTATATCCTTTAATTGTTGGGAGAAAGAAATCCCCTGATTTCTATGATCCTGAAATTTCGGGCTAGGATTCTCATTAATGATCGTGGACTCCTCTGCATATTGAAGGGGAAAGTCCTCACTATCAGGCTCCATATTTGCACTGTCCTTATCTGTTGCAATTTTCGAGACTGGGATTATCATCGGAGTAGGGTGGTGTTGCTCTGCCTTTCACCACCGAGAAGATAGATTTTCCTTCCTATCTTCATAGTATCCCGACACTCGAACAGTGATACTCTTAAAGGGTCCTAACGTTGCTGCTCTCAACCAAGATCCATATTGTTGTGAGGAGGTTTGGAGGGTACCCCTTACTCTCAACCCAAAGGTCACATTCCTTATCACCATGATCAAGACAACCACACCAATAACAGAAATTTGGCAATCGTTCATATTTAAAATTCACCTACACCTTCTCTTTTTCCTTAATTCTGATTATCCTACCTCTGCATAGGGGCTGGCAAACATTAAGTGTGACCCTCACTCTAATATAAATACCACATTCACATTCTGAAACATCTGTTGAGCGGTCAACTAGGCCTATTGATTCACATATATCCTCTGTTACTGACCTGTTTCTATAACTGATGGGGATGTTGTGGACTTGAACCCAAAGTGTGACTTTGTTGAAACTCAAGTCTTCCAGAGCAGTGTGCCTATCATACCTTTGCAGCACAACCAAAGATTTATCAAAACTCCATGGACCCGAAGATAGGATCTTCTCAACCTCCTCTTCCTTGTCGAAAGCAAAGAGAACCTTATGATCATCTTCTTTGGTGATTTTAAAACCGTTCTGGGACCGCTAAAGTGGTTTGAAAGTCCTACCCACTGCATCCATATTTAGTGCATGACGAGTTAGGAATAATGTTGCAATGGTATACTCCTTCGTACATCTATCCTTGTTGAAGCTGATATCATCTCCCTCCTTCTCGGAAAGGGACAAACAATTCCAATGCCTAGTGAGATCCTCCATGGCCGAAGAGGATTATTGCTAGTAAAGGAATATATGAATAAGACAGAAAAGAAAATCTGTTTCCCCACCCCCAAAAGAAGAAAACAAAACCACTAGCCCTACTTGCAACACTGTTACAAGAGGGGAGAGATAGCCTTACTAGAAGGGACTGCAGTTCTACTGCCTAAGAGAAGATGGGGGTAGCCACCTTTCTTAGCGACAGAGAAAAAAATCGAGAGAGAGAGGGGAGTTTGTTCTAACTTTTAGTTTTATATTCAATAACCAAGTTCATTTTTCTTTTTCTGAAATAATAAGACAGATTATAAATCAAGGACCGGTGAATTAATAAAGTTTCTCATTTTAAATAAAGAGAATTGCACTAGTCTAAGTCTATTTTGAAACATTATATGCACATTCTAATTATTAAAAAAAAGTTATGATCATGTCATTTTTCACAACTTTCTTATTTGTCTTGTGAGCATTAACAATGTTTGTATTGTACATGTGCCAAGTAAGTTGGACCTGCTAAAGGACATTCATGCGGGCAACTTTGAGAGAGAAAACAAGCAAGTGAATGATCTTTGTGATTTCCATTTATTGAACAGCTTTTGAGGTTCGTCAGTTCATGAAGTTCATGGGACAAGCTTTTTGATTTGATCACCCTTTCGTTACGTGACCAGTTTCTCATTTTTTGCAAGAAAAATTTAGTGTATAAACTAATTGAAAATCTTATTACACATTTTATACACACTCTTTTTTGAAATTGTGTTTTTGGCCAAAACTGTGAAATCATGTCATATGATTTCATAATTTTAACGGAAATCATGTTTTAAAATTGTTTAGTGTGTATTGTAAGTGTGTAATAAATTGTGTGCGACTATCATTACTTTATGGGAAATGCTAACGAATGCCCTTAGGGCATTCGTTAACAATCCATTTGAGGAAAGTTTTTATGGGAAAATGAAATAAAGTAATAAATGTTTTAACAGTTTTTTTCATTTCCCATAAAAGTGATGTAAAAACTTTCCTAAAATGGATTGTTAACCAATGCCCTAAGGGCATTCGTTAGCAGGACCCTTACTTTATACACTAATGCCCTTATTTCTAGGTTTTATTTTATTTTTTTATGAGAATCTTTAGGTTGTTTGTTGTTGAGTAAATTTATACAAGTGGTAGATAGAATAATAATGGCAGTGGTGGGTCTATGTTCTTAATTACCGGTCACAATTTGTTACATATTGGAAAAGATTATGAAATATATTATTCCCTAGGATTACTCGTCTCTTGCTAGTTGCTACCTTAACCCGTTGTGAAAAGATTAAGAAATATATTTTGCTTTACATCTTAGGGAGGTGACAAATTGTGCATAGATCATAACCATAAATTTACCACAGCAAGGTGTAGCTTGGTCGTAGGATCTCTTATCGGTTTACACGATAGTTAATCTTGTTTTGTTGAAGAAGTAATTCTTTAACGAATATGTTGTGTTCACAATAATAGCCTTATCAAGGTCTCAACGTTGTATTATTCATTATTGTCACGCGATATGAGGTTGATGAGTTTGCACCAAAAACTCATTATCGTAACCATAACTTTTAGCCCAGCACTAACGTCGATCCCCATCACCATCTATCCATTAACTTCATTTTTATGGAAAGTTGAAAATGGGAAAGGAATAGCATATTTCTTTAATGGCGGGGGCACATTCAGACAAGACCACGAGGCACAAGCAACCTTCAAGCTGCAGAAAACGTGTGGGCAGAGAGTCTGAGATTCAGAGAACCTTAGCTACAGCTCATCTTTTCCACTCTCTGCTACCGAGGTCCCTACTATTATTAAAGACCTTCCAAATGCTCCAGCTGTTCCCTCACATTTATGAGTTATTTATTCATATTGACTCACTCTTCTAGACTCATCTTCCACATCCTAAGGTGTCTGCTTTCTTTCTCTCCCTCACTATAAATGTCCACTTACAGCTCTCACCCTCTTCACTGCTGAGCTGAACTCTCTCTCAATCATTCTCATACTTTCTGTAACATAAATTGCTACATCTTTTTGCAGCTCTGATCACACAAGGATGAAGCTCTTCTTTGCCACCCTGCTGCTTTGTACTCTTCTCCTAAGCTCCTCTTTCTTGGAGCCTGCCATGGCTAAGTCAGGTATTTAATGAGTGTTATTCTTTTATAAATGGCCATGTTAATTTCTCTTGTACTCTGTTCCAAAAACACCTAGAAAATACGGAAACCTCATTTGGGCTGCCGTATCTGCAGGCACTTCAAAAAAATACACCATTTTCTTTTGTTTTTCATTTTTATGATTTTATCTTTATTTATTGATTAACTTTTTTTTTAAGGAGTCGCGCAAAATTTAGTTAAATGAGTATTTGCTGATTTGTTTTAGCTATACTCACTCGATCGATTCTTCCTTAACCAATGCATTAATTCAAGCACCCGTTAACAAAATGTACCTTTGAATCATTTTGGAATATTAGACATTTCCTTTCCTAGTTAGCTCTAGTCTTTTGCTTTTCATTTACTAACAGCTATTCGTATGGGCAATGTGAAGGATTTTGCACCAAGAAATGCGCAAACAGGTGCTCAAAAGCAGCGGTACAGGATCGATGCAAGAAGTATTGTGGGATATGCTGTGAGGAGTGCAAATGTGTTCCTTCTGGGACTTATGGGAACAAGCATGAGTGCCCTTGCTACAGAGACAAGAAGAATAACAAGGGCAAGCCTAAGTGCCCTTGAAATCAATTAATGGATGTCTTAAGAAATGAATGTGTGTGTGTGTGTGTGTGTGAGAGAGAGAGAGAGAGGAAGGAGAGAGTTGTAACTAGTACATGAAGAGTGTTCTGTGAGGTTGGTTAGGTCTGCATAATAAATTCTTGGGTACAAGTTTGAGCGATATTAGTGGATCTTACTCATGTGTGATCATAGTGTTATAACCCAATGGACGTTGGGTATCACGTGTGATATGTTAGTAGTATTCTATTTAATGTTGTTGTTGGATATTAATTATCATATTAAATTATTGTATTTTCTCTTCTTCTTTTTTTTTTTTTTTTTTAAGTTTGTGGAAAATTAACCACCGTATATTCTTGGTGCAGTAGTCACTTCATAAGTATAAGTGCTTATGAGATATGAGGGGTAAGGGTTGAGATTCAAGTCTCTAAAATGGAACTTCACACGCATATAAGCATAGATTAGAATAGAGTAGAATTTCTATCTTGTATAAAAAAAAAAAAAAAAATATATTGTGGAAAACTAGATGAGGATGGCTTTATTCAAAGTTTGCTTATCCTATCATTTGTTACTCACGTGGATTAAGGTTTCAATATAACCTTCGTCAAAGAATGATGCAAGTTATATATCAATATATGTATTATATATTGCACTAAAGTTAAACCTAGTGAGATTCTCTCTTTTTTTCTTTTTTTTCTTTTTTTTTTTAAAGAGTGAAATTTTACATCCTGCATGACATTTTCAAACTTCATATCATTATGTTATTTATTCATTCAAGCACAAACTATCCGTGATTTAGAGCATGTCTTTTTAAATAAATGAATAACTAAAGGAAAATTGGCATATGAATTAAGTTAAATTTTGGTTTGTTCAAATTTAACATAGGGTGTTTGCTGCTTAGCAATATAGACCACGACAATGAATTTGAAATTCGAAATATTATTATTAAGCTTTAAAACATTTACACTTAAACTTTGAGATGCAAGGCAATTTGATCCATTTGGGGGCATAAGGTGAAAAATGAAATTGAGGCCTATTATATATATATATGAGTTGGGTTATATAATATGTTACTCAATAACTTGTTATTGAATTAATATTTTGAAAATCCAACCGTTAAATTACATGTTCTATATGTTCTTAACATGCATGTCAATTTTCATTTCCATCGAAAATTGTTTACCATTTGATCCATAAACTCATCTTTTATGCATTATTTTAAACTACAAAAATTTGAATTTTAACAATTGATTGATGACATAACTATTAATTTTTGATCACCTTAAAATTTTGCAAGCATGAAGAATATACGAAGATAATGTAATCTAACGGTGGATTTGTTAATATTCTCATCTAATTAAAAAATATTGACTGGTGTAACATTGCTTAGAGTTACACCAGATGTAACTTGAACCTAGCTCTATATATATATATATATATATATATATATATATATTGTAAGGGCACAATTTGCGCCTAGACCCAACAGTGAAATAAGAATAGGCCCAAAAAGCCCAATATAATGAAATTTGTAGAAAGCGGGCACGAAATTTAGGTTCTAGGAATGTTAAATTACAAGGATGATGGGATCGATTCCACCATTACACACAGGAAGAAGTTTATGTGACAAAATTAGTCCTCGGACGCAAGCCGAGGATAATTTGTATTCTCTCTCTTAATCTCTTCCCAAAAATAGATTACAATTATGGACTTTTATGTATACAGTCTTTATTTTTTCCTCTCCCTTTTTCCTGAATGTCTCTTCTTTCTTTTATATCATCCTTCTTCTCCTCTCTCTCCTCTATGTTTAGATTGCTGGTCTTGATGCTTGTCCCATCCACCAGCCCTCAAGTCTTTGGAAGCAGGTGTAAACTCCTGATACTCAAGCATCACTTCTCCATTAATGCGGCCAGATAAGCAGTTGCTGTTCATTCAATGCGGGGGCAATGGTAACATCTTTATCTTAGATATTCCACCGCCCTTTTTCTTATCTTCTACATATACCATGTATATCCTTACCTATAGAATCTTCTATAATATTGCCTGTGAATGTTAACCAGCCCTTTCTCTTACCTCGACTTTACATAGCTGAGGACATACTCTTCTTCGGACCACCTTCTTGGATATACTTGATCAGACATCATACCTTTACCTATTAGTATTGTTTTGTGGGTTGACTTTCTCACATCCTCGGACTATTCAGTGTCTTCAGATTGGACTTTTAGCCCAACAAATATTCTTGGGCCAACCCCACACATATTTCTGGGCCCATTGACCCTACATATATATATATATATATATATATGACTTTAAAAAATTAAATATTATTTAAATTTATTATCTTGTTTTAGATGCAAAATTATTACTAATTAACATGAACCATGTAGAAATTTTTTTTTATAGAAAATCTATAGACAAAAAATTTGACAAAACTTTTCACACTTGTTGATGTGATAAAATAATAGATTAGTGGTAAGTAAAAGAGTGATGTTAGTAGTGGACCTAGGTGAAAACTAGTAAAAATTTGTCAACTCAACTATTGTGAAAAATGTTATGAGTTTTTTTTTTTTTTTGTATTACTTTTTTTTTTAAGAAGTGCTACATCCACAATAGAATCCATCATTGAAATTATCTTTTTGCCATCACTAACAGTCTGTAACAACGTTTTACTTAGGATTTGTTATAAAAGTGTTGTAAAATTTTTTGTGAAAGTAGCATTTTTATCTCTCTTTTTTTTTTTTTCCTTATTTTTCATTTGATAAAAAATATTGTTTTACTTATTGACTAATATTTGGGCTTAATTAAATTAAAATTTGGGACCTTTTTTTTTTATAATTGAGGCTTTAGGCGATTGCATCAATTGTATTTAGTGTTAAGCCGGCAGTGTTGATATCTAGACTATAAGGTACAACTAAATGAGAGAAAAGATGAGGAATAAAGGTTACCAGAGTTTGTATGGAGAAATATAGCGGTGCTTTCTTCTATAAAGAAATGTACTTTTTATTTATCGATTAAAACAAAAGAATTCATCCAAAAAATGCTTCAAAGACTAATAACGACATGAAAGAATAAAATAAAATACAAAGAATGTGTATGTAAGGGTGCAGTTTGGTGCCTAAGCCCGAAAGGAAAAGGATCTAAGCCCAATAGTTCAATACAATGAATTTGTAGAGAGTAGGCTAGAAAATTAGACTTTAATGAGTGAGATAATAATTGCAGTAAACCCAGATGACAAGAAAACAAGAATAAAATGGTATTGTTTAAAGAAAATTGTCCTCGACACTATTCGAGGAGACCAACTCTTATATATATATATATATATATATATATATTTCTTTTGAATTTGGTTATAAGTACAGTTCTTGGTGCTATAATGTTCCCCTTTGTCTCCTTTTTTTTTTCGGCCCCCTTTATAAGGGACTTCTTTTTCTATTATATACTCTACTTTTCTTCATCTTCACCCTCTGCATGTAGGGCAAGCTGCTGGATTTTATCTTTGTCCCATCAGCACTTTCTTGAAATCCTTGGAAGTAGTTGTAAGGCTGCTAGCTACTGCTCAAGTATCACTTCTACATTAATGCGGTAAAAAAGTTAGCTACAGAGCATTCAATGTGGTGGTAACAGCTTTCTCTTTGATATTTCTTAGCTCTCCTTTGCCCTATGCTCCCTTGATACTCATCCTTACCAGTAGAATCTTCCGGAAGGTTGATCTTAATGGCAGATCGAACCCTCTGACCTCTGCCTTGATTATCCGAGGAGGCATTTCTCCTCAGAATACCTCCCCAATCTTTCCCACTCATAATTTGTCCATGCGCTTTGATTCTCACTACTTCCTTGTTATCTTCTGGCCCTTGGACTAACAGACGTTCTCTCACAAGATCCACGGCCCAATATACAATTATGGACCCTTTATCCCTACAATGTATATTTACTATCATCTAAGTCCAAAAGTGATTCAAAAACCTAAAAATGTCTTTCATGACCAAAAGAAAATAAAAAAAAAAAATGATAACAACAAATAATTAACAAGATAATCAATGACAATGTGCTAAGGAGAAAATTCCTAAAGTATACACTTCTATAAGAAGTGCGTTTATCCATAAAAGAAGGCATCACCATATTTTTCCATACTATCTCTTGTAGCAATTCTTTTTTTGCTGAATTCTTCTTCTTCTTCCTCTTTTTTTTTTTTTTTTTTTTTTTCTCTCTCTCTCTCTCTCTTCTCGAGACTCTTAGTAACCTTCAATTCTAAAACTCTACACTTGAATCTCAAGTTTTTATTGTATTTGTTAATTTGTAATTTTTAATAATGCTCATTTTTGTTAATTATTAATTGTCTTGGTCAATTGGTGATTTCGTTGCAGTGGAAGGGTTGACCCATTTTTTGTTGTTGTTGGTTTTTAAATTTTCTTTGAAGAGAAGAAGGATCGAGTAAAAAAAAAAAAAAACATGTGCTTAAAATTTCAAATTTCATCAAATTTTTTTTTTTTTTTTTTTGTGTGTGTGTGGGAGACACTTAAAAAACCAATTTTGATTACAAATTCTCAAAACACTCTAAGAAAAATAATTTGTAAGCACAAAACCTAAAATAACAAACCAATCGTATCAACATTTCTAGTTTTCATTAGGTTTGATAAACTTATTTTCTAATATAAAAAAAAAAAGATATACTAGCTTAATTATTTGAAAATTAAATTAGACAAAATTGCAGCTAAAAAAGAATTGTTATGTTTACAGTAAATTCTTAGTAGTAGGTTGTTACTAGCTATTATTAGCAAACAAAAAAATTATTTCAGAAGTGAGTTCAAATTATAATTAGGAATAACTTATATCTAAAATTTATTGTAAAAGTATTGTAAAAATGTTGTGGACGTTTTATATATGAATGTATAAAAAAACTGCATAAAAAATAATACAAAAAAGAAGAAGAAAAACCCAGCTAAACCAACAACTGGTAACTGAATTTTTTTTTTTTAAATGTTTTGATTAAAAAACGATTTGGGGGAAATAATATTCAAAATGTTTTAAAACCACCACCAAAAAGAAAACGAAATAAAACAAAACAAAACAAAATGATGTCGTAGTTGTATATTACTGGCTGCCTTATCCTTCCCCCTCCTCCCAAATCACCGTTTCCCTCTAAGAGCATTTTCAATATTCCAATAGTAGAGAGAGAGAGAGAGAGAGAGAGAGAGAGAGAGAGAGAGAGAGAGAGAGAGAGAGAGAGAGAGAGAGAGAGAGAGAGAGAGAGAGAGAGAGGTCTTGCCCAATTTCCAACAATGGAGCACCCTAACATTCAAGCGGTATTTCTATCTTTTCTCTTTTCTCTTTCTCTCGATCTCTATATTTATGTTTATGTGTAGGTATAAGATTGATAGTGTTGGTGTTGGTGATGGGTTGGGTTGAGTTGGATTTTTTTTTTAACTCACCACGGTGGGTTAGGTTGAAAAAACTTCTCAACTCGATCCATGCACACTCCTAAATACAAGCATAGACATAATAGCAATATCAAATACAAGCATGGACATAGCGACGCTGCTAGTGCTATAGTCATAGTCCCACTCTCTAGACTATCAAAAAAAAAAAAAGTCCCACTCTCTCCCATTGTTGTGAAAATATACCTACTAATGCAAGATTAAAGAAGAGAGAAGAAAATAATAGACACAAGGTTTTACATGGTTTAGCAATTGCCTACATTCACAGGCAGCTATAGAGAAAGTTCCACTATAAAATAAGGAGATTATCATAGCAGCACAATAGTACTCTCACGAGACTCAGCAAGCCCCGAATACACACTTGGCTCTCACACACAAAGAATAGAGCACCTTATTGTATTTGCACTAGTTTTGTAGGACTACATTTTCTCACACAATACAAATTCAACTATTGCTTCAACGTAGTATACTTGTATACTAGTTAGCAAGGGTTAGTTGTGTCATGGTATACAAGTTCAATTCCAAGTAGGACTTAAGGGACGTTCGGTGCACTGAATGTAAATTGCATTAAGAATAGTAATATTTATTACTAAAAATAGAAGACATTGTAATAGAATAGCTATTGCTATCATAAGTTTGGTTGTTATATATAGGAAATTTGTAAAAGATAATGTATAAGAAAATTTTATATTTTTGAATTAAAATCTATCATATGCACCAAGGAATAATTATTATATCCATTTTAAAGAAGAATAATTATTTTTCAATTTAAAATATAATTATTTTAATATAATAATTAATTCATGTAATAAAGATGCAACTAATCTACCGAATTCTTATTTCAAGTGAATAACTATTCCATTCAAAAGCTATTAAACATTCCAAACACAGCCCCAAATCCTCCTTGTCACTTTGTCCCCCAACTAAAAGATCTTTCTCCTTTCTCTGTGGCTGCAGCTTAAACACACCCACATCTAGTGTGTCCACTTCACCCAGCTTCATAAAATAAAAGTAAAACCAATCTCTCTCTCTCTGTGTGTTTGTGTCTATCTCAATGGCAGAAAATGTAGCTCTACCTCTTCTTCTCCCAAACCCACCACACTCAAGACCCATATTCCCCAACAACCACCACACCCAGCACCCCCCTCCATTACCTTCACCAACACCACCACCACCACCACCACCACCCATATCCCCTATTATCCAAGACCTCCTTCTTCTCCAAAACCCCAAGACTTCCTCACACTCAGAGACCAACACTCGGTCCCCAGTCCCCAGAACCCGCAACCGCATCGGCAAGTCTCGTGACCCCAACCGTGGCAAGCCCTGGTCTCACCGCCGCCTCTCCCTCAAAGGTCAGAAAATTCTTCAAACTCTCATTGACCCACTTTTTGATTCTGCTAAACTACATGAAGTTTTGCTTCAATTGTTTGAGCCATCATCTCAAGAGAGCGTTTTTTCTAGCGTGGAGTCCTTGTCTTTTGATGTGTCCGGTATAATAAAGGGTTTAAGGTTTAACAAGAAACATGACTTGGCTTTGAGTGTGTTTGAGTGGGTTCGGAATCATAAAGATTGTAAATTGATTTTGAATGGCTCTATTGTTGCTGTGGTTATTGGTATTCTTGGCAAACAAGGTAGGGTGTCAGCCGCCAAGTCTTTGCTCCACAATTTACAAAAAGATGGGCTTGCTATTGATGTTTATGTTTATACTTCTTTGATAAGTGCTTGTTCTAGTAATGAGAGGTATAAAGAGGCCGTGATGCTTTTTAAGAAAATGGAGGAAGAGGGATGTAAACCTACCTTGATAACTTATAATGTGATTTTGAATGTGTATGGGAAAATGAGTACCCCTTGGAATAAGATTATGGATGTTGTTGATGGCATGAAGAATGCTGGGATTGCCCCTGATTTGTATACTTATAATACGCTTATAAGTTGTTGTTGCCGTGGCTCTTTGTATGAAGAAGCAGCTGCGCTTTTTGAGGAGATGAAATCAAGAGGGTTTACACCGGATAAGGTTACTTATAATGCGTTTTTGGATGTTTATGGAAAGTCTAGGCGGCCAAAGGAAGCCATGGAGGTGTTGAGAGAGATGGAGTTGAATGGGTTTGCTCCTAGCATTGTGACTTACAATTCATTGATATCGGCATATGCTAGAGATGGTCTGTTGGATGAAGCAATGGATCTTAAAAATCAAATGGTGGAGAGAGGGATTAAGCCTGATGTAATCACATACACCACCCTTTTGTCTGGATTTGAGAAATCTGGGAAGGATGAGTCTGCGATGAAGGTTTTTAAGGAGATGGAAAGTGCTGGGTGCAAACCAAATATCTGCACATTTAATGCCCTTATTAAGATGTATGGTAACCGTGGAATGTTTGAAGAAATGATGAAGGTCTTTGAAGAGATTGGTCATTGTAGTTGTACCCCTGATATTGTTACTTGGAATACTCTTCTGGCAGTGTTTGGGCAAAACGGAATGGACTCAGAAGTATCAGGGGTGTTTAAGGAAATGAAGAGGGCGGGGTTTGTGCCTGAAAGGGACACCTTCAACACCTTAATCAGTGCATACAGCAGGTGTGGTTCTTTTGACCAAGCCATGGCTGTTTATAAGAGAATGCTGGAAGCAGGGGTTGCTCCAGACCTTTCCACCTACAATGCTGTTTTGGCTGCCCTTGCCCGGGGAGGACTTTGGGAACAGTCTGAGAAAGTACTTGCTGAAATGAAGGATGCTCAGTGTAAACCCAATGAGCTGACATATAGTTCTTTGCTTCATGCTTATGCTAATGGCAAGGAGACTGGTCGTATGTGTGCTCTGGCAGAAGAGATATATTCTGGTGCAATTGAACCCCATCCTGTGCTTTTGAAGACCCTTGTTTTAGTAAATAGTAAAAGTGACCTTTTAACAGAGACAGAGCGTGCTTTCCTGGAGTTGAGTAAAAGAGGGTTTTCACCTGACATAACTGCTCTAAATGCCATGGTTTCTATATATGGCAGGAGGCAAATGGTTACCAAAACAAATGAGATTTTGACTTTCATGAATGAGAGTGGGTTCACCCTGAGCTTGACGACTTACAATAGTTTGATGTATATGTACAGCCGCTCTGAAAACTTTGAGCGAGCAGAAGAAACTTTGAGGGAACTTTTGGAGAAAGGAATAAAGCCTGACATAATTTCATATAATACTGTTATTTATGCCTACTGTAGAAATGGTCGGATGAGGGAGGCTTCACGGATATTCTCGGAAATGAAGGATTCTGGCATTGTTCCAGACGTGGTCACTTATAATACCTTTGTTGCTAGCTATGCTGCTGATTCCATGTTCCCAGACGCCATTGATGTGGTTCGATTCATGATAAAGCACGGATGTAAACCAAACCAGAACACATACAATTCCATTGTAGATTCTTACTGTAAGCACAATCGTCATGATGAGGCAAGCATGTTTGTTAACAACCTTCATAAGCTTGATCCACATATTTCCAAGGCAGAAGAATTTAGGTTATCAGAACGTATAAGAAATAAATGGTCTTAGAAAATTCTCCTCTTTGAATGGATGACAGTTTGTGCCTTGTTTTTCAGCTTCTTGCACTCTAATCAATCCAGTCCTTTGTTCTCTCTTTTCATGCCTGTGTTATATATAGTTTGGGCAGGGAGATGAGCAAAAATCAGATGGTGTTGTACATGATTATGTTCTTTCTCTGGGAGTGTAAAAGAAGGATTTGATTCTCGACCTTTAAGGCTGGCCACGTACATTGTATAAATCAGATGACAGAAGAAAAGAAGGAGAGTTGAGTAAATTTTAAGTTATGTATGATTTCCCACATAGCATTGAATTGAAAAACAATATGTACAGTTAACCTCTGGTTGCTAGAAGACATTCATTGTTTTATTCTAATAGTTCTGACAAAGTTTTGGGCTGTAATTTATCATGTTTGCAGATGATTGTTTATGTCAATTTAATGTTAATGAGAAATAGATTAAAAAAAAATGATGTAGTATTGACAATTAAGCTTAGATTAAAATTATCTACTGATATTTAATCATGTGAAAGATAGAATTAATCTTGGTATTCTTCTTGTTCTGGTTTAATATATATATATATATATATATTATAAATTTTTATTTTTATTTTTAATATATGAGTAATAGAAATTCATTAACAAATGCATAAATAAAGTGCTATCCTAGTACACGGGGTTTATATAAATATTGCAGAGAAAAGCAACAAGGAACAGGAAGAGAAAAACTTAACAACTGAAAAGTAAGTCATCTAAAAAGTCCATGAAGGTAGTCATGGAGAAATGATAGGAATTGGAAGTCTACTTGTATAACTGTATAAGGCCTTGAGGAAGAGAAACTTAAAATGTGGCAAAGGTAACTCCTTTCCCTCAAAAGAGAAACAATTCTTCTCAATGATTCCACTCTTCCCAAATAGATCACATGAGGTATGAAGGAGCTATCATCCTGCAGAGAATGTGGTAAAGAGAGTAAATTCTTGTGCTTTATTATTCTATTAGTACATACACTCTCCAGTTAGAAGTTCTTCTCTGGGAAATTATTGTTGCAGTTATATTTGCAGACTGCTACATGATCAGACTTCAGAATGTTTTGTTTTTTCCTGTCATGCTTAATTGGAGCCATGCAGGGGATAGATTGATTTAAAAACCAGAAATGTTGTGTTCTGTGGCTAGTGACTGCAAGAACTGCTTACAGCGAGATGTTAGATGCGAGTTAGCATGATTAGAAATGGTTGTAATCATACTTTCTAAGAGTTCATGACACAAGTATCTACCTGCCTTAGGGGATTTTGTTAATTCCAGAAAATTTTCCATTTCTCGGGAATATAATTCTGTTAGATAAATCTGCACCTGAAATTTTGGGCATTTTCGTGGATTATTCAAGTCATTCTTGTATTTTATCATTTGACATTCACTATTGGTGCATTTTTAGAGCATTTGCTTCTTGTTGATTTTATCTCTAATGAATATGGAATTTCTAATTCTTTCTTGTTTTCCCCCCTTGGTGAATGCCAGCTCATAGCTGGTTCAGATAATGGTTCACTGAAATTGTATCGTATCCAGAAAATGCCAACAACAAATATGGGCCTATATAACACTGCTGGTTTTGTCACCTTTGATGATTTCGACCAGTTGATGTCTGTTCATGTTAACTCTACGGATGGACTTTTTCTAGCAAGTGGGTTACTCAAGAAATGTTGCATTGTATGACATAAACAGTGGAAGACACTTACAGGTGTTCACTGATATGCATCGAGAGCATATTAATGTTGTGAAGTTTGCCAACTATTCTCCCTCACTTTTTGCTACGTCTTCCTTTGATCAAGATGTCAAGATGTGGGACTTGAGACAGAAACCAATACGGCCTTGCTATACTGCTTCAAGCTGTAGGGTACTGCTTCAAGCTGTAGGGGAAATGCGATGGTTTGCTTTTCCCCAGATGATCATTATCTTCTTGCGTCAGCTGTGGACAACGAGGTAGGATTAAACTAATTCACAGCATGTTGGAGGCATCATTTTTCTTCTTTCTAAGTTTTCAAATATCCAACTTATACTTAGGTCCCATCCCAGGAATTCTGCCCCCAAGTCTTGGACTTAAAATGATTATTGGGATTGGTCCAGGCACATATATCAATTATCTAATTTAAAAAGAAATTTGGTTAGAACCTTTCTTGAACCTAATCATTGAAATAGAAATTTTCATTAACAGCATCCAACATTCTTTTTCCTGTAAAATTCTTCTTTGTGAAGTTTTTCCCTTTCTTTTGTATCCATAATTTTTAATTACTAACTTTAGTTGTTTGCTCTATTCTTCTTTTGTATGAAGCCCTCATTGGGGATTGGTAGTTTTTAGCCATAGACCACCCAATATTATGGGGTCCTGATATTTGTTAGGCTAGGTTTTTGGTCCTGAACCAATGCCGTGAAAGCACCTATGTTAATATGGCTACCACAAAGTTTCTATGCACTCTAATAGGAAAGTCGTAGATATATGGACGCATACTAGCGCCTTGGCATCTATGGAGCGTTTTCTGTGGAAGATTATTTGTTGCCGGGTGGTCTATTTGGAATGAAAGAAATGAGGGATATTATCTGGTTGTGGATGCAGGTGTACACTCAGGTCCTAGGAGGTTATTGACTCTGTTGCCTTTTGGTGTAAATCCATACCTTAGTTTATACTTGGGGGGACTCCATTATTAATTGTTGTGGATTTCATTATGCGTATAGGCAATTAATCATAGTATTAATGTATTAGATTATGCATATGGGCCTTTTGAGATGAATATTCCGTCTCTTTTTTATTTTTTATTTTTATGGTTTAATCAAATCTCTTAAGAATTTAATACTTGAGACTAACATGTGGACATTGTCAGTTAGAAAACTTCTGGCCATTGATGGGGGACTTCACTTGAAGTTTGAAATAGCTTCTACAGGAAGCTCTCAGAATTACACTCGTTTGTATTACATGAATGGAAGGGATTATATTATCAGCGGGAGTTGTGATGAACATGTAGTCCGCATTTGCTGTGCTCAAACTGGAAGGTGTCTTAGGGATATATCTTTGGAGATACCTGAGTCCTTATGATTACTTGGTTTGCATTACACTTTGAGGTATCATAATGTATGAACCACTTACGGATATGGATGCATATACCTATACTGTAGCATTTGGTGGTTTCTTCATCTTTTAATTTCTCAAAAAGTTCTCACTAATTAGTTAAAATTAAAATGACAAAATTTAAAGTACAGAATATGACGTGGTTAAAATTTTCAAAGTAAAAGGATATATAAATAATAAAAAATTATGAGTGTGCATTAGTGCTCGGGCCAAAATAGGATTTCACTGTAATTACCCACAGATATAAATAATATTTATGTGTGCTAGGATAATTATTTTTAACCCTAGCAATTGAACACAAACAAGGTTAGATGGGAACAAAATTAAAAATTAAATGTAAGAGTACAAGGGTTTTGCTGAAAGTTTGTCTGGATTAAGCTGAACCTGCAGTATTAACTGGTTTGATCTTCTCACCTTGTAGAAGCATGGTTGAGGGTGAGGTCATGAGTTTAAGATTCACTAAATGTATATTTAATTACCAAGCAAAACTAAAAGGTCTGAGCTTCTCTTTCCTTCGTTTTCATCATATATTAACACAGTGAAGGAGATACTGTGAAACTCTGTCAAGACAAGAAAAGGCAAACCAAAAAAAAAAAGAAAAAAAAAAGAAATGAAATACAAATACGAACTCTGTACCAGGAAATGCTTCACCTCCCTAATGAACTGCCAGTCCCTTTGAAAAAACATATACTGAAGAAATTATGTCCATTTGCTACATTGCGCTGTTCAAGTTCAATTATTATTTTGAGGAAAGTTTTGAGATTAGTGCTTTTGTTCTGCGGGGAAGTGGCTCAGGGTCTATGTTTGTGCAATCTTTGAGGGGGTGATTCTTTCAAGGTGAGTTCTGCATTTTACTACTGATATGCATTATTGAAAACTCTTTTAGTAAATGTGTAGTATATTTATGAAATTATTTCAGATTTTTGTTCCGCAGAGAAGTGGCTCAGGGTCTATGTTTGTGCAATCTTTGAGGGGTGATCCTTTCAGGGTGAGTTCTGCATTTTACTACTGATATGCATATATTGAAACCACTTTTAGTAAATGTGTAGTATATTTATGAAATTATATCAGATTTTGCCATTTTATTTGTTTCAAGCATAGAGTTGACGTTTTGGACATGTTGATGGATGATTATTTTCCTTTTCTCTGCTTATTTTTATTGAGAAGTTGCTTTCTGAGATATTGGTTTGCCAAATCCCTTACTTCCTTGGATAGTGCTCCATCATTATATATTAGAGTAGTGTTCTTTCCCTAAAACAATTACCCTCAGAATTTTAATTTACTGGTCATCATGGTTGATGCAACATTGAAATTGCCAATGCATGGTTTGAATAAAATACATATCACTCTCTTCCAGTTAACACTCTTATGATAACATAACTTCTATGCTTGATTCATCAAATGTGTTCCCTACAATTGTGGGGTGTAATTATATATATATATTTTTTCTCTTCCTGTTTAGATTTTGAAAATTGTCTTGACTTCTTTTGATGCACGTTTTGAGGATATTCTTAATATGAGACTTTGATTCATCCCTTCAAAATATGATATTCTTATGTTACTTACATGAGTGGGAATAGGTGCTACATCAACTCAGCTTCTAGGACTAGTTATTTAGAGTTTTTAGATCAGCTGAACTTTAGGTTTGTCCCCCTTTTTTTTTGGTGTTGGGGGTTTTTTTTTCTCCCCGGGGGGGTGGGATTTGTTTGGTTCATCCTTTGTATACTTCTTGTGTACGCTTGAGTCCTCATTTTGTGCCTTATCTATATATTTATTACTTATCTTAAAATAAAAATATCTTTATTGTTTAAAGCAACTTGTTTCTAAAGTCCTAACTAAAAATTAAGTAGTATATTATTTTGTTATTAAATGATTATAGTCTATTAAATTCAGGCATGTTATTTACATATTATTACATATCTATCATGTAAATCATTTCTCGGGTCAGCCTGTCAAGTGACACTTGTCAAGTTCTCTGCTATTGTGACCTATTTTATCTTTTATCTGTTAGTTATCTCTGAAATTCCTTTCCTATTGCGTGTCATTTGAAAGATCAATCTATTGCCATTAATGGGACAATTCAAGAATGGCACCTTTATGTTGCATTTGGGCGCTGGAGAACTACATTCCTTGTTTTTGTTTCAATTGTCTACTTTTCAAAAAAAAAAAAAAAGGTGCAATTTGAAGCCACATTACCACATGGGCACTAAGGCTCTCTTACACAAAACTCTTAGGTTCCGCATTAGTAAAATTCAGCTATTAAGGCTTACAATAAACAACAGTCACACAAGGAGACTAAACAACAGTATGTATGAATATACATATGCATAGCACAAAAATAATTTATTACTTTCCCACTAAGTACAAAGCACACTAAGGCTCCCTTTTATAAGAAACTCATTCAGGTTTTGCCTTTGTAAAATTCAGCCACTAAGGCCTACAATACACACAATTAC
Source organism: Castanopsis chinensis (assembly GCA_032878915.1). NCBI lineage: Eukaryota > Viridiplantae > Streptophyta > Magnoliopsida > Fagales > Fagaceae > Castanopsis > Castanopsis chinensis. The sequence continues at coordinate 7,143,259 of JAVQMG010000106.1, forward strand.
AGAGATTACACTGTTTTCCCCCATTAACACCCTTTGTTTTTTCCTCTGCATAGCACACTAAGAATTTATAGGAGTGAACTCCTAAATTTTATTACAATGCCTTAAAGTACAAAGGACACTAAGGCTCTTTTATGCACAACACTCACTCAGGTTCTGTCTAAGTAAAAATCAGCCAGGGCTTACACTGCTCACATGATTACAGAGATTACACTGTTTTCCCAACAACACTCCCTGTTTCTCCTCTCTCTCCCTCATGTTGACACGCCCAATGATTTTTAAAGGTTATTTACGAAATAATTTTCAATGGTAGTTACCAAGTAATAATCCCCTGGGCTTGCAGCACAAATCTGAGACTCGTCTTGGACATAATTGCTTACTATCTTGGAGACAGAGTGCACTATCAGCAGATTAACAAGGTTGCCTCTGACATGTATTTGCTCTTCTATGTTTCTGCCACCTGTTGAACACGCACACAGGTTGTGCACATGTTCCAGCACACTAGAAGCCATCCACACCAACCTTGTAGCCCAAGCACATACCCAGAACTCAACCTTGACCCACACACACCAAGTGGAAGGCTTGGCCCGTGCCAGTGCCACCACCAAGTTGGTCACACAGCTGACAGCCCAACGTCGTCACCACCAATATGCAGCCCGGACATACACTGTCAAGCCAGCCACAGTCGAGCCATGATTTTCCAATTTTAATCCCACATGCTACACACTCTGGCAGCTCAGCTTGCCTTGCACTCAAGTAGCACACCTACTACACTTCAGCTTGCTCATGGTCAAGCCCACAAAAGGCTACCACAGCACATTACTGTGCATGCTTCCCATAGCAGACACTAGCCTGCAACCTGACGGTCATGACCATAGTTCTTGCACAAGCATAAGGCCATCATCATGCCACAACTTAGCCAAATTGTGTAAGCATGCATCACGAAAGGGGCGGCTTAGCCTACTGCTGTCCAAATATCACAAAGCCACCATGCTCAGCCCATAGCATGCCCCCCTCATGCATATAAGTATGTGTGGCTGGCATGGGTACAAGATGCAACTGCATGCAGCCACCTATCTTGAGACTCAAGGGTCTAACATTTCATGAGATGATGAATTTGTCGTTAAATTCCTTATCAGATATGGTTACAGCCATCAAATTTCATTGAACAATCAAACGGGCCATTAAATAATTTGTTGACCTAGACAATCTGAGAGGGAAATTATTTTGTCAGGTTTTGCCCCCTTAATGAATACTCCAACAGTATGCAGGAATATCAGTTAGCTTAGCTGTGAAAATTCAACCCATTTTCCTATCTGCCTCTAGACCTTTCTCTTTATTATTATTATTATTTAATAGAAAACTTGTCGTATGAATCATGGTGTTTCCATTGGGAAGAAATTTTATTTCCCCTTCTCATTCTATGTCCCTATACCCAGGATTTCAACATGAGTATCTTAGCAGCATATCTACGTCCAGGCTTGAAGTCTGAGATTGTCAAGGTGTAAGTCCGGCCTTGTTTACTTTATGTTGTTAAATGTCTGCCGTTCTATGATATCTAAGATATCTAAGGTACAAACTTGCAGGTCAATTTGCTAGCATCAAGTGACTATGCAAAGGAAAACTCTTACGGCTGGCATTCCTGCCCATCCAATAAGTATGGGATAACGTTTGTACCTTTTTCTGTACAGAGTAAATACAGGTTCTCTAACTTCCCATTTGTATGCTAAATGAGACAGATCATCCAGGTTAGTACAGGTTTACATGTAGCAATTTGTTTTCTGAGTACTAGCAAATGTGCAACTGTTGGACACTCACCACCGACTTTGTTCTCCAGGGGATATCTGCTTGGCTGGGCATTGTGTAATGTGTGGTAGCCTGTGATAGGTGAGTGTACAGTGTATACCCTCACTCTCTCTCTCTCTCTCTCTCTCTCTCTATGTGTGTGTGTGTGTGTGTGTGGTGTGTTTTTAATGTATTGAACAATTTATGTACCTAGAGTAAGTTATATAACTTTCAAGAAGACAAGTCATTGGGAAAGGAGGGGTTCCTGTATGCCAGTTTTTTTTTTTATGGATTCCTGTAAGTAAGTGCAGTGACAATATGTGCTGTGTTCTAAAGTTCTAGACAATCTTCATATTGTACAGAATACAGAGTCGAGGCTTTCTCCTTTTTTCAAAGGGAAGAATAAAAGGAATTGATTTCGTCAAAATCAAATAGTGGAGGGCAATGGAAACTTATTGGAAAAAATTATTTACTTCTGCAGGAAAGAAGTCTCAGTTTTTTGGAACCATTAGTTGGATCTAGTTTTCCTCTATAATCAGTTGTTGCCTTGGCTTTAGACAGGCTGCGCCCTGGTGTGAAACATATAAGTTGTAGGTTCATTATCTTTTCACAGTGCCAATTTGTGCAACTGATTCTGACCATGCATAATTGGAATGGTCCACATTTGTGACTTCCTTTCTACGTCCTGTTCATCTTCCAATGTCCTGAAGTGAGATGCAGTTTTCAGCATTATACTCTCTGGAAAAAGACAGTGGGTCACTGCATGTGGAATGTGAAGCACGTTGGAAATGGAAAAGTTGCAGATTCTGCTTAATTTTCTTCTAAACGTCTGTGTCTTCTCAAGTGGTTTATACATGACCAATATTAGGTCAAATCTTAACAACCCCTCCCTCCTCCTAGTTCTTGGTCATGTGGTGAACGGTAGCAAATGAATAGATGATGTGGGATCAAATCTCATTGATATGCTCTCCTTCCCCGTCCTCAACCCTGAAAACAGCTACTGGTGCTTGAAATACTTTAGCATCATCTTCAAGGATGTCAATGTCACTTTTTAAGTTTTGGTGAAGAATTGAGAAAACTATTCTAGTGCTCTGGTTGTTTTCCAGTTAGTTGCGCGCCTGACTGGGTCTCTATGAATCTTAGAAAGATGGAATTTTTTTTTAATACAAGATAGAATTTATATTCTAACCTAATCTAATTGTATATGTATGTGAAGCCCCTTTCCTAGAAATTTGAACTTTGTCCTTTGCCCCCACACCCTACAAATACTTATACCTGTGGAGTGACCACCACACCAAAAGTGCGAGGTGGTAGAAAGACGGAATCTTAAAAAATAAGAATACCGGTTAATTTACAAATAGGTGGTCACCATAATTATGTGGGCAAATTTTCTAGAGAATTTAACTAGAGAAAGTCATGTACAGTAACTAGAGAGAATGCTACAACTAATAATGAATGGTTAACAATTTTTTTTTCTTCTTTTTATAATTCTGTTTTATTTTATTTTATTTATTGTTAAGTGAACTCCAACGTCAGGTAGATTTCGCTTTGTTATAATCCTTACACAATCAAGTTCAGAAACTTTCATGAATGCTTGTTCTTAAGCCATATATTCAAGCAAGTTAAAGAATCTCCAATGCTTTTTGGTGACTTGAATGGACAATACAAATATTTTGAAACGATTGAAGGAAAGAAAGAAGTAATAGAGCATGGAATTGTTATTACTAGGGATATTCACCAAACTGCATAAACTACAAAAACCACATCAAAACCATCCACAAAATGGCATAATTGAATTGCACCACAAGTAACTGTGCAGTGCGGTTTGCGGTTTTATAATAAGAAAATCGCACAAATTTCATTACACCCTCTCTATATATTAATATATTTATTTATTTTTATTATTATACATATTATTAGTAGTTTAATAACCCTAGTTTTCAAAAAAAAAAAAAAAAGTTTGATAATCCTAGCAAGTGTTGATTAGGAAAATCAGCCCAAAATAAAGAAAAACTAGCTCAATGGTTTAAAACTTAGTCCAAAATAAAAGAAAAACTTAGTTTTGGGCTGGGCAGGAAAAACTTAAAATTTGAAATATATACCAATTTCAAACCATTTAAATAGCATTTTATATTTCGTACTTCACATGTAACTGCAACAATGAGGTGTAGTGAGGTTATGGTCTTGGCTAAACTTTAAATTACATTATACCGCACATTTGACTGCAAAAATAAGGTGGGGTACAGTTATAGTTTTAGTTAAATTGTACTGCGGTGTAAAAAATAGCCCAAAAGTGCACTATACCGTACTACGAACACCCCTAGTTATCATGGATGACATGCTTTCTGTGATCTATAGATTTTGAAACAGGTGAATAACAATTATAATTATTTATATTTTTCAGTATATAAGCTGGGATTTTAAATCTAGAGGCTAAAGGTACTTTGGCAATTTTAAGTAAGGCAGAGCTTGGTTATTTGAAAGTTCACTTTTCTTTTTTTGAAATAATAAGACAGATAATAAATCAAGGACATTAAATTGGTAAAGTTTCTCATTTTAAATAAAGAGAATTGCACTAGACTAAGTTTACTTTGAAACATTACATGCACATTCTAATTATTAAAAAAAGTTACGATTACACCATTTTTTACAATTATCTTATTTGTCTTAGGAGCATTGACAATGTTGGTATTATGCCCAGTAAGTTGGATCTGCTAAAGGACGTTCATGTAAGCAACACTAAGATAGAAAACAAGCAAGTGAATGATCTTTGTGATTTCCGTTATTTGAAAAGCTTTTGAGGTTTGTCAGTTCATGAAGCTCATGGGATGAGCTTTTTGGTTTGATCACTCTTTCGTTATGTAACCAGTTTCTCGTTGATTGCAAGAAGCAGTTAGTGTATAAACTAATTAGAAAATCTTATTACACACTCATTATTACATATTTTACACGCACTCTTTTTTGAAATTGTGTTTTTGGTTAAAATTGTGCAATCGTCTCTCATGATTTCATAATTTTAACTGAAATCATGTTTTAAAATTGTCTAAGAAGAAAATTCCTGAAGTATACACTTCTATAAGAAGTGCATTTATCCATAGAAGAAGGCATTACCATATATTTCCATACTATCTCCTGTAACAATTCTTTTTGTTTGCTGAATTCTTTTTTTATTTTTTATTTTTACTTATATCTCTTTTTTTATTTTTCTTTTGATGAGGACAACTTTCATTGAAACAACACAGAAGTACAAAGGAGCCAAAGAACCAAATTCATCAAATACAATCCTGATGTATCAGGTGTCTCACCATGGGCGGGGAACAACCCTCCCAGACCTGCCCCATTCCCTTACACTTTGCATAGAGGGCTAGTTCATGCGCCACCCTATTGAAATCCCTCTTGACATGCCTAATTTTCCAACTGCTAAAACAGTCCAGCACACTCAAAATTCCTTGAACAATGTGGCCTGTTTCACTGCAGACTTCCTTTTCTAAAATGCTCTGAACAGCTAGGAGGGAATCTGATTCAATAATGATTTGTTGGAGGCCTAACTCTTTTGCTAACAACACACCTGCTTCCACTGCCAACATTTCAGCCTCCAGTGCAGAAAAATTTCCATTTGGCAGTCTACAGTGACCAGCTGTCGCCTCACCCTTGAAATCTCTTATGATTACTCCAATACTTGAATTCCTTCCTCTCACTGATGTCGCCCCATCCACATTTATCTTATAAACCCCCATTGGAGGCCTCTTCCAACTAACCTCACAAGAGGCTGGACCAAGATGGAAATATTTTGAGGCTTCTTAATAATTCAGAAGAAGGCACAAGGCAGAGTCCCAAACCTGACCAGCAGCTTGTTTTTCACACTTATGTACCCACTGGTTTCTATTGTACCAGATTGCCCATGCCGTCACAACCATTATCTCCAGGTCTCTAGCTGTTCCTGCATACGCTAGCTGCAGAGCAATGTCAGAGAAGTCTTGGTCCTCTGCACTGATTTTTATAGGGCACTCCTTCCACCAACTCCAAACTTCCTTTGCAAAATTACATCTGAACAATGCATGGCATATGGATTCAACTTCCTTCCCACAAATAGGGCATATTCCATCAGTGGCCACACCCCTCTTCCTTAGATTTAACATAGTGGGCAGAGCATTTTCACATGCTTTCCATGTGAAAATTCTAATTTTTGGTGGGATTTTGAGGCGCCAAATCTTCTTCCACAAGGGAGTTCTAGGGTCAACATAGGAGCACTCCCCATCCCCAGGCAATTTTAACACAGTGAGAGCAATATAGTAAGCGCTCTTAACTGTGAAATCCCCTTTCTTATTTACCACCCAAATTATTTTATCCTCTAGTAAGTTGTAGCTGAGTGGAATATTTAAAATCGTTTCCACTTCAAATGAAAAGAACAAAGACTTCACAACATCCACTTTCCATCTCTTCAATTCCTCATCAATAAGGGCAGAAACCATAGGAAAATTATGAAAGGGTTGAGATGGGGAAATTACCTTATAGGTTGTTGGGGTTGGAAGCCACTTATCCTCCCATATATGAATCAGCTTTCTATTGCCTACTCTCCACCTTGTTCCTCTTCTTATCACTTCCAAGACTTTAAAAATACTCCTCCAAGCATATGACAGATTTGAGCCCAGTTTTGCCTTCAACACATCCCCATTTATATACTCTTGCACAAAGAGAGTTTTGGTTTGAGAGGAGTCTCCAACCTTGTTTTGCTAACACTGACAAATTAAAGGCTTGGAGGTTGTGAAATCCCATGCCCCCACGAAGTTTTGATCCACACAATTTTTCCCAACTCACCCATGCGATCTTTGATTCTTGCTGCCTTTGCCCTAACCAAAATTTCCTTATCACTCCTTCAATTTCCTTATATCTCTTGACTCTTAGAAACCTTCAATTCTAAATAACTCCACACTTGAATCTCAAAGTTTTATTGTTTTTGTTAATTTGTAATTTTTAATTATGCTTATCTTTGTTAATTATCAATTGTGTTGGGCAATTGGTGATTTCGTTGCGGTGGAATTCTTGACTGATTGTCTTTTTTTTGTTGTTGGTTTTTAAATTTTCTTTGAAGAGAAGAAGGATCGAGTAAAAAAAAAAGTGCTAACATTTCATTAATTTTATTTTTATTTTTATTTTGTAGCAGACACTAAAATAAACCAATTTTGATTACGAATTCTCAAAACACTCAAAAAAAAAAAAAATTGTAAACACAAAACATAAAATAACATACCAATCGTATCAACGTTTCTAATTTTCATTGGGTTTGATGTACTTATTTATTTTCTAATATAAAAAAAAAAACATACTAACTTAATTATTTGAAAAATAAATTAGACAAAATTGCAGCTAAAAGAGAATTATTATGTTCACAACAAATTCTTAGAGGTAGATTGTTACCAGTTGTTATTAGTGAGTAAAAAAGTAATTTTAGTAGTGAATTCAAATTAGAACTAGGAGCAATTTACATTTAGGATTTATTGTGTGTATTAAAAATATTTATTATGAAAATGTTGTAAAATATTATATATATATTTATATGAAAGTATAAAAAAATTGCATAAAAAATTAGTACAAAATAAAGAAAAAAAAAAAATGAAAAACCTAGCTAAACCAACAATTGGAAACAGAAAAAAAAAAGTTTGGATTAAAAAACGATTTAGAGGGAAATAATATTCAAAATGTTTTAAAACCACCTTTAAAAAGAAAACGAAAGGGAACAAAACAAAACGACGTCGTCGTCTTGTATATTACCCTTCGACCTTCGCCCAAATCACCGTTTCTCTCTCTCTCTCACTCTCACTCACATTCTTCTTCTTCTTCTTCTTCTTCTTCAATCTTCATCTGAAACTGAAAGCATTTTCAATATTCCAATAGTATCGAGAGAGAAAGATCTTGCCCAATTTCCAACAATGGAGCACCCTAAAGTTCAGGAGGTATCTCTCTCTCTCTCTCTCTCTTTCTCTGGATCTCTATATCTGTGTTTTTGTGATTGATTTGATGGTGATGGTGATGGTGATGGTGATGGTGTGGCGCAGATTATAGAGAAGCAAGTGCTGACGGTGGCGAAGGCCATGGAGGAGAAGCTAGACGAGGAGATCTCAGCACTGGATCGCCTTGACCTGGACGATCTGGAGGCGCTCAGAGAAAGGAGGCTCCAGCAGATGAAGAAGATGGCCGAGAAGCGGAGTCGTTGGATCTCCCTCGGCCACGGCGACTACACCGAGATCTTCTCCGAGAAGGACTTCTTCTCCACCGTCAAGGCCAGCGATCGCGTCGTCTGCCACTTCTACCGCGAAAACTGGCCCTGCAAGGTCCTTTTCCTCTTTATTCATTCATTACTCTCCTACTCCTACTCCTACATTACATTGTCCTTTAAACTTTAATATTTGATTATAACAACCACAACCACAACCACAACCACAACCACAAAAATATAACTTAATGAGACGAGCATGTGAACTTTCAACATTTTGAGTCTAACAAAAATTGAATAAACTTTGTTAATTGCTGATTTTGCATTGCAACGGATCTCAGACTTTATGATGGGAAAATGTTAGATTTACCAATGTCGTCTAAATTAATTTTATTGAAAGAGATGATTGCTTTATGTTCAAAATGAATTATTACAACATACCAAACCAAAAAAACAGAGCGAGTGTTGGAACAAGGTTACAATGTGGGTTCTGGTTCGTTAAATTAGTAAAGTTTCTCCTTGTTAAATAAGAGATTTGGTGTCTTGGCTGTAGGATGAAATTTTATCCTGTTAAAAAAAAAAAAAAAAGTGTAAAACGCCTTGTGGGAGGCCAATTTAAACAATGTGTGTATTAGCAGGGATTTCAGCTCCCTATCCTCCAAAGTGTGACTGTTATTTTCTCTCTACACTAGCCACATCAAACGTAGCAAAGTAATATTTTAAACCTCTGAAGAGTTTCCCGAACCCATTCCTTTACTCAAACAATAGGATAGCTACTCTTGAGGGCACCACTCATTGAACCCCAAACACCCAAAACCTTCATTTCACAATGCATAAGAAGTCTCACAATGAAGCAACAAGTGGTTTATAGTTTCCTCGCTACAAAATCACATGCAGCACCAACCAACTAGACAGAGTCCCTCTTGATGAGGTTATCATAGGTAATAATCTGATGTAAGACATCTTACCCCAAGCTGCAGTTTGGACAAAGGACATCCTCTTTGGGGCCTTAACACACCATATACTCTTCATAGGGAATGAAGAGGCATTAGTACCTCTAAGAGCCTTATAGTAAGAACGAATATCATACTTTGCCACTGCCTTTGCAATCTATCACCTTCCTCCTCCCTAGCCACCTGTGAATAAAAAAGACCTAAAAAGGAATTCGCCTACTCTAATTCCCAATGCAATTTACATTATTTATTTAATTTTTTTTAAAGGAAGGATAATAATAGCAATGTGGTTAATTAGAATATGGTATATTCGACATGTTGTCCAGTTCATAGTTTATTGTTGAATCTTGAAAGAATTGAAATTTGATGACTAGGCACTAGCAAGCTCGTACATGAAATGACCTTACTGGAAAAGCACAATTTGTTGTTATATTTATAAAATGGCAGTGAACATGGATTATGTAAATGCATGTGTGTATATATGAATTTGAAGAGAGTGGAATCTATGATACTGTATAGAGTTTGGAAAGATTTAAACCTTTAAAAGTGCAGCTAGTGAACTGTGTTTGACTCTCAGTCTTGCTTTAAGATGCCATGCTTTTAAATGGATACATGCAAAAAGACTATGTTAACAAGCTCATATATGATAATGACTCTAAAAATTTAAGGGGTGTTGACCTTGTTAATAGACTGACTGAGCAAAATACTTGGTTATTTGTTTAGAGTCTGTTTGTTTTAGCTTAAAACGTTAGCTTATTTTCATTGCTAACTTATGTACTGCTTTTAAAAAACTTTCTTTTATAAAGTTTTTTCTTAAACCAAAATAATCTTATCCAAACACACCTACGTAGAATTTTTTTTGATACTTTTAAACCTTACATTAAAATGATTCCATTGTGGGGAATTTTTTCCTTTCAATTCATTCCATGTTCACCCTTTTGGAAAGTATTGCTTTGTATTGGGTCCTCTTAGCTCTTTGATTCTTTGGTTCTGTAATTCATATAATACTTACTGCACAGTCACATTAGATAATGTTTTAATGCTGTTTAAACATCTTCATGTTCTTTATTATTATTTATAAAAGAGAATTGTGGTATGTTTTGGTATGGAGTGCAGTCTCTATACATGGCCTTGAGCCTTGGCTGCTAAAGGTTGGGGTTGGTATTTGGTAGGCCTTGACATGGCATAGAATTGGGACTTATCTATGTGTGCTTGTGGTAGGTCCAGGGTTTGGAGAATTTGAGAATCTAGGGTTAAGGTTCATGAACAACTAGGGGTTGGTGGGGAAATAGGTAGAATTATATCTAGGATTGCAAAAAAGTTGAGTAGTCAAGAAACTAAGATCGCATCTACCCACAAGCTGTGAACAGGAATGTGAATAGTGATAGAACTCCTAGGAGAAGAGAAAATGTGAGGGGGAAAAATGCTAAGGTCTAACAAGCTCAATATTTGAAAAATTTTCCGTTAATCAACTCAATCTATTCTTTGAATACATTGGGCACAAATATATTGGAACTCTTTCTTGTACTAGTAGCATTAGGATTAGGAAAAGGTTTAGCTCCTAACATGTTTGGAGCCTTGGGCTCCAACCACCAATAAGAAGGTGGTATTTGTCTCGTCAAGTGCAAATGTGCAATGCACATGGCTCACTTAGTTAGTTGGGCTAAGTGAGTAATATGTATTTGCATGTGACAGAAATTGATGTAATTATCCTATTGGTTGTTGGAGCCTTGGGCTCCAAACATGTTTGGAGCCAAACTTTGCCCTTAGGATTACTAATTTGAAATGGCAAAGCAAAACAAATAAGGTATTAAAAGACCAACTTATTCTCAAATCTTACCAATCAAGAAGAGTACATGTCGCTATGCTTTGGTACTGATGATGATGCATTCTACTTGGTACGGGTGACAAACATGTAATTAGTCAATGAGTGCTAGCTCAAATGACACTTAATTCTTTTCTTAATAATGAGATGAAGGGTAAGGTTGTAGATACGAGACTAATGGGGTGCATGTGTAACTTACCAATAAAACACATGTAGTTAAGATTCGGTATGTTGATGCATTGCCTGTTCATGTCAATATTTCCAATATGCAGCTATAGCATGTATGTGGTTTTAAAGTCTCCTTGTCTGTTGGGTTTCTTAATGTTAGATATGGACAACATGAAAGTAGGATGGCCATTGGCCGATGGCATTCATTTGACCAACATGACCTGATCCAACCCACATCAACACGACCCAACACTATTAATAGTTAAAAAATATATGTATTTAAAATTTGTTAGTTTGATTTTTACCTTTTATTTTATGTTATTGTTAGACTTAGTTTTGATAAAATTGGAATTTAGGCTTAGTTGTGTAGATTCTTATAATTTATTGAATAATGAGTTTAAATAGTTGAATTAAAACCTTTTTTTTTAGTTGGGTCTGACAAAATGGCTTCAACCTGACAACCCAACTTGATCCTTGGGTTGGATTAGGGATTTCTCAACTTGAGTAGTTTGGGATGGGTTGAAAAATACCTCAAACCCAACCCAATCCTACCTGTGTACATCCTATCTAAAACATCCAGGTGTCCACTTTGGTTTCCATTAAAATTTTGATGGATTTGAGGAAAGAGTTTATTATTCCTTTCAAATGCAAGTATACTGTTTATTCTTATCTCCGTAAAGAGGTTATATGGGTTACCTTTTGTTTTTTCGAGGTGATGGAATCTTGGAAAGAGAACTGTGCCAACCTTACCCCTTTCTATTCATTGAAGTACTGAATAAGTTTCCTGTGGCATTGATATCTTGAGATACATTTGAGATATAGGGGGAGCCATTTATGTTTACAGTTCATTTGCAGGTTATGGACAAGCACCTGAGTATTCTGGCAAAGCAGCATATAGAGACACGTTTTGTGAAAATCCATGCCGAAAAAAGTCCATTCTTGGCTGAGAAGCTCAAGATCATTGTTCTTCCAACCCTTGCCCTCATAAAGAATGCCAAAGTTGACGACTATGTGGTATGATAGTGGAAAATGCACATACTTTTTACTGAACCCTCATTTATATTCTTATGATTATTCTGGTCTTGGGGGCTTTCACGACGTTAACATTACAATGTCCAATATGATGCGTATCAGGTGGGATTTGATCAGCTTGGTGGGACGGATGAGTTCAGCACAGAGGAACTGGAGGAAAGGTTGGCTAAATCCCAAGTTATCTCTTTTGAGGGTGAATCATCACTAAATGCATCTAGATCTGGTTCACAAGCCAGGAGTGTCAGGCAAAGCACAAAGGCAGACTCATCAGATTCAGAGTAAGCCTGTGTTGCTGCAGATTGTGATCTAATTTTAGTCATTTGGATCACCATCCTTATTTTATGTTAATAGAGATGAATCAGCTTTGATGGCTACCATAAGGAGTGGCCTGGTGTTCTGGAGTTTTGTGTAATCAAAATTTTAGATGTAACACTACCGTATGTAAAATTCATGCTATTTTCATTGAAATTATCCTTTGGTATTTGAGTGGTATCAGTCCTTGTACTAATGCAATTTCGTAATCTTTTGAGAAAGATGTCTTCCTTATTAGTGAAGTTTTGAAGTTATCTTGTAGGTTCCAATTCGTACACTTTAGTGCGCGTTCGGCTCGAGCTTAAAAAAAACCAACTTATTTTACTATTTAGTTTATTTTTACTAGTATTTGAGTAGTTTTATTGCACTTGTTAGTATTATTTATAAGTTTCACCGTATTATTTCAGTTAATATTTACTTTTATTTACGGTACTTTTTGCAAAATGTTTTCAGTTTTAGTAAATAAGCAAATTTTAAACAAACCTTTACTGTTATGATTTTCTAAATCTAATAGTATATAGATTACTATGTTATTTAATTTTAAATAACATGACAATCTATACCTCTTAAGATTTGTAAAAATAAATCTAAACAATGAAATTGATTGATTTCAGAGGATCTCTTTTGTCAGTTTGGTACTCTCATTAAAGACCTAGTTGCAAGGGCACATAGTTTGGACCTGTCAATCTATTTTTTTTTTTTTTTTTGGGAACTAGTTTGGACTCAATCTCATCAAAGCCACAAGCCAACATTCAATATCTTATTTTATTTTATGATAAATGACATTGCATATACTTGCTGATCCATATTTCCATACTTCAATACTTGTAATTCTTCAAGAAGTGTAACATTTATTATGAGAAAAAAATAGTTTTCTGACGTGGTCTTTCTATTCAGCCTTCCTCCTAAAATTAGTCCCACATTATTAAAGAGAAAAATGTAAACCATATATATTATAAAATTTGGAAAATTCTTACCTAGTCCCAGACTACAAGGTCACCTGGTTGACCTTGTAGTCCCAACCAATAAGAACATCACAAGTCAGATAAAAAAGCTGACATCATTTAAATTATCCAGCTCAGCAACCATAGCTAAATGACATTAGTGTGCTGGTCTTCTGTTAACATTAGGCGTTTCAAAAATTTTCGGGACCCGCCTCAATTTTAAATTTCAAATATCAATCCACCATTTGTTTCTCATAATTCATTTCTCCTTTGAAACATAAAAATGAAAATCTCTTTCTTGTAGCTCTCTTCCAGTCCGACACAGCCACAGTCCTGCTGAAAGCCTCTTCTCCCCTGCCTTGCCATTATGAAAGGGGATGAGCTTGAAAGTGAACACGAGGACAGAGAAGATGTCCCTGGATAACTAGCTCGATTTCATTCTCTCTAACAAGCAATTCGATCTTATTGTCAAGGTTTGTATGTGTGTGTGTTTTTCCAGTCTTTCACCTTGTTTATTAGTATTATGGTCACCTATGAACGATAATAGAAATGAAATTTGTAAAAGATGATGAAAATTTTGCATAAGTTGGGAAAATTTTATGGCTTTAGAATTGTTCATAGATGACTATAGAAAGGTCAATTTGAGATTTTTTTTTCCCTTGGTTGTGGACTAGAGATACGGGTATTTGTTTTATGGCTGTGGTAATATAGGTTTTGACTGATCTCTTGAAAAGTTGAAATATTGTCTGTAAAGCATTTGTGAAACTGCTTGTTGATTGCTTTTAATTCTCTGTTGGCTTACGCTCACACTTTTGGTGGATGGTGTCATTTGTGGTCGTATTGTTTTAGCTATGTGGTTTTCGTGGAGCTACGGGAAGGGGTTTAGAAAAGGGCAAAGTCGAAAGTCTATATTGAACCTTGGCTTGAATGAGGTCTTTGTGAGAGCATATCATTTTTTTTTTCTATTAATTTCTTGTGTTCATTTGTTTGATAATTCTGCTACTTGACAATAGCTTTCCTACTTAGCAATAGCTTCGGATTAGTCCTCTTCCATACTGAAGAGTGATGAATTGTAAATTCTTCTGCTCTATACAAAATATTTAATATTATTTTTGGTTTCCATTAACTTGGTTTTGGTGATCAACACTGCAAACCTTGTTTAAACATTCTAATAATTGTTATTACATGAGATTTGGGCCTTGAATATAAACTCTTTTATTTATTTGAATCTATGGAATTAGAAATTTTTTTGGCGCAAAGCTATTTTTAATACAATTTGTCTTACTATGCGAGCTGAAGTATTGTGGCCTCTTATGAAAAGCCAGGCACTATAGAATTTTTTCAGCGCAGCAACGCAGCCCATTTGTTAAAAAAGGTCTAAATATAAGGTATAGTTGTTCGTGCAAGCGTTATCCAAGCGTCATGTACCAAATGTTGCTCCTTTCTCATCAAGGAAAGGCTTTGAAGTATTCAATGATTGATTGAAGTCAATGCCATCCTGAAGTTGGCAAGGCTATATTTTAGGCTTTTAGCAACAATTCAAATTTGATATATTCTAGTTTGTAGGACAATTTGGACAATTGTTTGCACACTTTGCAGCAGCTTTTTGGATAGTTTTTGTAGTTGGTTTATGAAGCTTCTCAAATATGTCTTTCTCAAAGAGGAAGTCTATGTATCACAACCAAAGGATTTGTTGATCCTCACTTTCCAAATCATGTGCTTTATCTTAAAAAGGCTATGCATGGATTAAAGTAGGCACCTAGAGCATAGTATGATCGTCTCACTAAATATTTGGTGTCCAATGGATTTTTAAGGGGACAAGCTAATCGAACACTGTTCATCAAGAAAGTTGAAGGAAAACTGGTGGTAGCCTAAGTTTATGTGGACGATATCATCTTCGGATCTACAAAACATAACATGGCTCATTCCTTCTCAAGCATGATGTAGACTGAATTCAAGATAAGCATGATTAGAGAATTGAATTACTTCCTTGGTTTGCAAATTTGACAAATTGACTCAGGTATTTTCATCTCTCAATCTAAATATGCTAAAAATCATGTGAAGAAGTTTGGTCTAGAGTTTGCTAGCTCTGTTAGAACGCCTATGAGTCCAAATGTGAAACTCACTGCTGACTTGCCAAGAAAAAGTGTTGATCCATCTTTTTATAAAAGCATGATAGGTAGTTTTCTTTATCTTACAGCTAGGCCTGTTTATGGATCGGGTTTGTGCCCAACTCGGAACAAATCCGACCAGATCGGATGCCCAGAATTTCAACCCGTCGCCGACCGGAGTGGCTGATTGGATTGGGCGGAACATTTATGAGGAAATGATACCTGAACGGTGATTTTCAGCCTTATAGTTATTACCTAAGGGCTTCAGGAAAAGGTTGATGAAACAAGTATCAAGAGGGGCAGTGGGAATCTACATGTGGAGAGCAAGAACGAAGATGAAGAGGGATTATAAAAAGGAAGAAGGTCTTGTAAAAAAGGGGGTCGGGAAGAAAGAGGGAGAAAAACATTATACACTAGAGATTTGTAATTGGCCTTTAGGAAAGAAGAAGTATAAGTATTTGGTTCTCGGCTTGAGTTTGAGAAGACGTTTCATCATTATGTACTTGTTCATTCTTGTTTTAGGATCTTAGGCCATTGCTGTTATTATATAAGCTCATTAAGATCAAGATTCCTGACACACACTCTATAAATTTATTGTATTGGGCTCTTTGAGCCTATACTCACCTTCTTGTTGGGTCTGGGCACAAATTGTAACTTTACAGTTAATATATGCCCTAAGAGTATATATTAACTGGACCCAAATATTAATATAAGGTCAATCAAAAGTCAAAATTGTTCCTATATATATACTAGCTCTTGAGTACGTGCTCATGCACGTGCTTAGATGCTCTTTTATTTTTTTGGGTAAAAATTACTAATAATTTGCATTTATTATAATTTAAATAAATATATATATATATATATATATTATTTTTCAAACAAATAAAAAAGGATAAAGTTTACAAATAATTTTTTTTTTGAACATGAAGGGAAAAAATTTTAAATTTTAGGAGTTGTCTTTTTGAATTCAAAATAAAATTTGTTATTTGACATTTATGATTATATTTTTAAATGAAGTTATCTTTCATTGATGATGATATTTTTGAATCATATAAAAGTCTAGTTGAAATAGGAGAATTCTCTTATTTATATACTAGTCTCTGAGCACGTGCTCAAGCGCATACTCAGAGGTTTTTATTTATTTATTTATTTTTTTGGGCAAAGGCTAATAATTTGTATCTCTTATAATTTAGAAATATATATTTTTATTTTTCAAAAAAATAAAAATGATAAACTTTAGAGATAAGTAGTAACTGTAATTTTTTTTTTGAATCTAAAGGGAAAAAAATTTCTAAATTTTAGGAGTTCTCTTTTTAAATTCAAAATAAAATTTGTTATTTGACATTTATGACCCTATTTCTAAATAATGTTATTCTTCATTAATGACACTATTTTTGAATCACACAAAAATCCAGTTGAAAGAGGGAAATCCTCTTATATATATATATATATATATATAGTGATTTTCTATATATGCAAGCTAAATATAGTAACAAAAAAGTAATAATCAACAACGAAGTGGACAAATCACATAAATTTAACTTAAAAATAATACTCCATTTGTCTCAATTTGTTTGTCCTGTTTGAAAAGTCAAACTTTTTAAGGGAACATCATTTATTGTTTTGTCTACCTTATAAATATGTATAAGTTTACAAAACTATCTTTAAATAAATTTATCAATTTTTATTTTATTTTTAAAAAGAGTTATTTTTAATGAGACAATTAAAAAGGTGCCCCAATTTGATTGATTTTTTAAATATTTGTTAATTTTTTTTCAAATAGTTTTGAAAATAAAATAAGAGTATAATAGGAACATTAGTAAATTAATAACTTTTATTTTTAGAAACAAGCTAGGAAAATATTTTGGGACCTCCTAAAATGGAATAGAGGATAAACAAACTGGTATGGAGGGACTAATAACCAAAAATTCAGAAGTGATTATTTATTTATTTTTATACAAGATAGAATTTTACTCTAGCCTAATCTAAGTGTATATGTGTGTGAAGCTCCCTCTTGGAGACTTGAACCTTGACCCTTACCCTTCACATCCCATAAACACTTATACTTGTAGAGTGACCATCGCACTAAGGAAGTGATTGTTATTCATTGAAATTTGGGCTCGTTTGGTATAGTAGTTTAACAACGTGTTTTCAGTTTTTAAACAACATTACATGTATTTATACACACTTTTCATCCACACATATTTTCAAAAAATACAAATAATATTACTAGAATAACGCTATCAAATGGCCCCTTAAATTCTTTCTAGAGTTATTATAAAACACATCTGTGCTATCAAATAATCTATCTCACATCATTAAACACAACCCCAAGTTCCCAACTAATCCAACAAGTACTATTAAATAGAGTTACGTTAGGACTGTGTTTATTGTAAATCTACTTGTATTTTCTAGTTTCTTTACCCAAAAAAATAAAATTTTATAAGAAGTCTTGGTACTTAGGGAGAATGGAAATCCTATCAATAAGATACGTAGCATATAGAGACGTAAAAAAAACGAGGTGTTTTACCTCTGCAGATAATTTCCTTGAGTCCTTCGCTTTCTATAAACTATTAAACCCCACTCCTCACCTCATTCCTTACTTTCGCTCCTCGGATTCACACACCACACAAAGATGCCGAGTCCACGCCTTCTCGTTCTCTCATTCATGGCTCTGCTCCTCTTCTCCTCACTCTCTCGAACCCTCTCCAAACCCAGCGAATTTGATGAAGACCTGTCATTTCTCGAAAAACTGGAGAGCAAAAGCGAACACACCCTCACTTCTACTCCGGATCATATCAATCACGAGCTTTATGATGAGGAGGAGAAGGAGGACGACGACGAGTTCATGGAACATCCCCGTGCCGATCCCGATGAATGGGACTACCATGATCCGTACAGGCAGAGTCCTCCTTGGTGAAGTTTATGCATGTAGTAGTGTAGTCGAAGTTAAATTATGTCCCTTGGACGACATTGGAGTGGTATTAATTATAGAGTATGTAATTTAATTATTAGTAGAGTTTCGAAGTTATATTGTGGGTACAGCGATTTTATGTTTGCTACGTATTCAATGTTGGGACGTTTGATGTTATTGATGTTGGGATGTTTGATTTTATTTTGGTTCTTGTTGCAACGCATATAGTAGTTTGGACCTCTCAATCTCATTATATAGCCATATAAAAGCTGATCCATACATTCAATACTTAGTTATTAATTCATCTATTTTTATATAATTCAATGGTTGGGATAATTTCAACCCTAAACATCTATTGAAACATAATTGAATTACAAGACTTTTGGCCATACCTTTAATACTTTGCATATTTATTTAAGGGGCAAAACTTAAATTCAGTACTTTAGGTGCAGTATTTTAAAATCCCCTCTTACATTTAAGCCACGTGTATAAAATATACAACTCAACAAACGGCATTACAAGGAATTGCCGTCTCTTTTTTTTCCCCCAATTTCTCTCATCTTTTCCCTCACATACAGGAAAACCAGATAACTTCAAATGTTTTCACCCTTATTTTCCCAAGAAACAAATAGATTTCAAACAAAAATTTTGGCTAAAACTCAATAAATTTTTAGCAAGACCCCTTCACAAGCATGCCTCACATTGATTTTGGCCACCATGTGTGGAGGCAGAGTGGTTTCACTTTTCACCCACAAGAAACCCCATGTTTTTATAGAGAACTAGGCTAAGAGAAGAAGACGGCAGGGCATGGCGGCTGCGGAGGGGTTCGTGGTGGTCAGTTGAAAGGAATAACTCTCAATCACTCTCTCTCATTGTGTTTCCATTGATCTGGGTCTACCTTATTGATCCATGACTTGAATTTTTCGTTAATGGCCTTGCCCCTTATTTCCTCTGATCAGTTGTTGATCAATAATGAGAAGAAATTGTTTTTGAGATATGTAATAAAGAGGAGAGGATTTGAATAAAAAGCCAAAGAAATATTAAACAAAATTGGTGGGGCAGATCTGAAATCTTAAAAAGCCAAAGAAATATTAAAAACCTGATCATGTCTTTGAAGGAGGAGACTTAGTGGAATAAGTTTGGTGGGGGTAGATCTGAGATCTAAAACTGACTTTATTTGGTTCTCCATAGCTGGCCAGTTAAAAAAATAAAAGACAAAGAAAAAGCAAAGTGACGGAGCATTATGTTTTAATGTCTGTTTGTTGAGTTGTATATTTTATACCCATGGCATAAATGTAAGAAAGGAACTTAAGGTTCTGCATCAAAGGTACTGCACCTAAGTTTTGTCCTTATTTAGGAATAGAATTCTAATGTTGACTTCCTATAAAGTCTTTCAATACCTTCTTCAAAAAGAAAAAAAAAAAAAGTCTTTCAATAGAAAGTTTTTCTTATAAAACTGAATCCATAGTCCATATATGCTAATCACATTTTTCTTTCATCTTTGAGATGTTTTGACTTTTGACATGGAAAGTCATTGTTAGTTTACATGAGTCAGACAATTGAGGAGTGATCACTTCCTTGAGTCACATGACAATTGAGGAGTAATCACTTCCTTAAGTTAATTGGGCTTAGAAACTAGTAATTAATTGAGTAGCATTTATTATATCATGTTTTAACTAATACTATCTCAGGAAATATGTTTGTCAAAATAAAATGCAATTTTTTTTGAGTTTAAAATAATTTTATGAGTTTAAATGTTACTATTTTCGCTGAAGTATAGAGACATTTTCTCTTGAGCTTTTTCTCGTATATGATTATCCATCTTCTTTGCCCTCCTAATTCTGCATTTTCCATTATTTTTTTCAATCACAAAGATTGTTGAGGAACAAATTTTGCTCTTTTTTTTGCCCTTTTTTTTTTTCAATCACAAGATTGTGGAAGAACAAAAGTAATTTCAACTACGTAGCTTTTCGGGAAGTGTAAGAGAGAGATTGATGATAGATTATGCCAATGGTTTACTGTTTTACACTTCGGGGTCTGTTATTCACCAAATAGTTGGGTGTTTATCTTATATAAACGTAGTTTAAATTCAAAACAATTATACATGAGCCCCTAAAAAATTTGTCCCCTGCTCAAAACCATCTTGCTATTCTGGCACATGCAGAGCCTAGGCAGTCGTACGTGGAGGCCACCCTTGGGGTTTGTTTACAAATTAAATTTTGACCCTGCTGTATTTACATAGATAGGTGCATCAAGTTGTGGTGCAGTGGTTCGAAATGAGATAGAGTTAGTGATGGTTGCTCTATCGGTTAAGGGACCTCTAGTAATGGATAGCGAGGAGGCAGAGGAATTGGCATGTTGGAAAGCAATGGAGTCCGATGGATGTAGGCTTCTCAGAGATTATTCTTAAGGGAGACAATGTAAATGTTATGAAAGCAATTTCATCCCCATTTGTCAATCTGTCTCAGTTGGGTCTGATATATGAAGATATTCAATGTTTAGTTGCAGGCCTTAGGCTGCTGGTTGTGTTTGTCGCAGTACAAACTCTGTAGCTCATTATCTGGCATGCTATGTTTGCTTAATAGATGATGATGTAGTATGGCCGGAAGAATCACCACCACCTGCCTTACAGGCATTGTATTTGGATTCTAGTTTCTTAAATATCGAATGAATGATGTTTGTTTTTGGCTTCAAAATAAATTTGTCCTTTTGACTGGATTTTATTTATTTTTTGAATATTAAATAGAGAAACCTAAAATTTTTAAATTTAAATTCAAAAAAAGAAGTTATTAACTGTGTTTATTATAAATCTACATGCATTTTGAGATTAAAAAAAATTGTATCAATAGATAATTACATGATATAAACAAGTAATTCATAAAAATTTATTTAAAAATTTGAAATCTTATCCATTTGTCAATGGTCAGTGGTGACAGATCAAATTTCCGACTACTTGGCCAATTAAAAAGTAATGGATAAGAGGAGAAATGATATGTTCACAATATTTTTACAACAAATTCTAAGTGGCAAGTTGTTACTGGTTGTAATTGTTGGAGCAAAAAAGTAATCTTCGTGTTAGGTTCAAATTTGAACTAATAACAATTAACCACCTGTGATTTGTTGTGAAAATATTGTAAAAATATTGTAGGCGTAGCATCTCTTGGATAAGAGAGAAGACGTGTAACTAACAGTGCATACAAACCCTAATCCTCCTCCATCATTTTCATTCTCTTCGGACTCACGCAAACTTCCACACAATATAAAGATGCCGGAGAGTAGACGCGTTCTCTTCCTTGTTCTCTCACTCACCGCTCTGCTCCTCTTCCTCTCCTCGCTCTCTCTAACCTTCTCCAATCCTATTGAAAATGAAGACCCCTTCTCCCTCCAAGAAATGAGGAACAAAATCAAACCCGATATCAATGACTGGCCCATCGATGAAGAAGAAGAAGAAGAAGAAGAAGAAGATGATGATGATAACAACAACCAATTCGATTACTATAACAATCGTTATGCCGTGCCTGACGAATGGAAGTAGCATGATCTGATCAGCGCAAAGACAGACTCACTCACCGGTAAAGTTTGTTTATGTAACCAAAAGTTTATGCTTAATTTGAATTGTTTTGAAGTGATATTATAATATGAATTTCTTATAATATATTAATATTGTCAAACTTAACAGCAATTTTGATTTTGATTTTGATTTTGGAATCTCTGAGTTTATTTGAGGTTTTAATATCATTAAACACCTTGTTGCAATGCACATAGTTTTCGATCTGTCAATATCATTGAAGGTTTTAATATCTTCATTAAATATAATTCTTATTGAGGAATAGGATTCTGATGGGGGATTTCTGTTAGGGATTTTTTTTTCCTGAGAATCCTGTTATGTCTTCCTTATAAAACTAGTCCCACATCACAAAAAAGAAAGATGTTAATCACATTTTTCGCATAAAGTTTACCATATTCTTCCCATTTATCTTTCATCTTTGAGATTGTCATGTTTAGTTTACAAGGCAATTGAGGAGTAACGTCTCTCTTAAGTTAAAACTTCAAGAAGTAATTGTGCTTACAAACTAATAAATTGATAAACTGATAGTTGTATAAGAGATCTGGAGTCCATCCACGCCTACACCAAAAACTGATTGGTGTCTTGGTCTGATGATAACTCTTTATTATCAGAAACGGATGCCATATGTTAAAACTCTTTAAAAAAATAAAAAAAAGATAAACTGAGTAACATATTCTATTATTTATGATATATGGTTCAACCATCAAACAATAATTTAACTATAAAAATCGCTAATAACTTTCCTTTAAGGTTCTTTGTTTAATGAAGTTTTTAAATATTGGAAATCCATGCAAGTTGAAAGTATAATGCTATTATATGCAGATTTGGAAGTGCAATACTCTTTTGCTTGCTGTGGGTGGATATATACTACCAAAGAAACCATTGGGTGAGCCTTGAAGGAGTCAAAATATGTTTCAATTTTTAAATTTTTTATTTTATTTTTGTAAATAAATTAGCATAAATTTTTATGATGAGGAGTCCCTTTTGTAGGATTGAATGAGACTTGTAATTAGGTGTCCTACTAAAAATCTATTAATTCCCAATAATTAGGTATTCTACTAAAAACCTATTTATCCCCAATAAATGGTTTCATTTCTTCCTTATATAGGCCATATTAAATTCTTTTTTGCCATGTGTTTATTCTTCTTTGTCAGGTGTATTTGGATTTGAACTACAAGTTTTAGTTGACCAGACTTTATGGCTTATCAATTACAGACATATCAAAGTGGATCATGCCAATGGTGATTGAACAACATAATTTCTAGACAAGATTAAAAAAAAAAAAATTTGGACTAGATATAAGATGTCAATAATTCCAGTCTAATATTAATTCTTTTCCGCGTTCTTTCAATTTGTGCTGCTAAATTTGTTTGAGTTAGAACTTGAAGCCTTCAAACACGCCTGCTAAACTTGTGTATGTAGAGTCTTTTAAAGTTTCTTTAAAGGAAAAAAAAGAAAAGAAAAGATTTTCTTTTAACAAATACAAGTTGATAGTTGCATTAGAACTGATTAAAATAAATAATTAAACAAAGGTCTGATGGATATACTTCTTTTTGAAGGAAGAGGTTAAGTTGGATACCTTGGTCCTAAAACCATTTTGTTTTTTTTTTTTTTCAAAATTGTTCTTATACTTTAAAATATCATTTTTTTAGTCCAAATACTTTTTAAACGATTTTGACAGAAATGTTGAAGGTTGAGACTTAACATATAATTCAATAAAAAGAAAAAAAAAAAATTCGAACACTAGATTACCTTGATTATCTTAACATAAATCACAACCACAATACTAAGAAAAATTCTTACATTAGTGATATAAATCACAATACTAAAATAAAAATTCTTACAGTTTTAAAGAAAAATTCATTCATATGGATATGACCAAAATGGTTAAACCAAAAATATCAAAAAAAACAAATTCTTACAATATGTGCATTGTGATCCTAACTTTTTCAGCTAGTTGCATTTTCTCTTATTTCAATAAGAATAGTTGCATTTTCTGCTATTTCAATAAAAATAGAATTCCTAACTTTTTTGAGCTAACTTCACCTTTGTCATTAATTTCCTTCAATATCTCAATAATTTTCCTCATAAAAAATATGTAATTTTCCATTTTATAGATAAAATAGAAAGACAATAAGAGTCGTATAGTGATTGATATAGATGAGTATGTTTCGTATTAATTGTATGACATAGTGATTGATATAGATATGTATGTTTCATACCTACTTAAGAATGCAAATATTTTTTTGATAAAATAAAAATGCCCATATTCTTATCATGAGTCTCATTTTCATTGTACTTATTTTTTCCTTTCATATAGTGTAAACTTTAGATTATTTTTTTTGACAGAATAAAAGACAAATTTTCTTTTACTAATTCAAAAGTTCTAATAATTTTAAAATAAGATACCTATGAAATCATAATTACCAAAATTTTTAATATGTTAATGTTTTCATTTTGAAGAGTTCGGGCATTTTCTCTTGAATTTTTTGTCATAATAATGAATAATTCATTCAAAAAGAGTGTGTGAGAGACTAAAAAATTAACTATAGATTTTTCCAACTATGATTTGGCATTTTGGTTCATTTATATTCTAAGAGCATTCTCAT
The DNA here is from genome assembly GCA_032878915.1 of Castanopsis chinensis. Classification (NCBI taxonomy): domain Eukaryota; kingdom Viridiplantae; phylum Streptophyta; class Magnoliopsida; order Fagales; family Fagaceae; genus Castanopsis; species Castanopsis chinensis. Next base: position 7,167,691 of record JAVQMG010000106.1, read on the forward strand.
CAAGTGTGCCAAATGCAAAATATTTGGCGTTTGACACACCAAACACCAAAAGCAAAGCATCATAAGGTGTGTTAAATGTATCAAAATTTTGAGACATACTGCAATACAATTTCATCTTTAGTACAGTACGGACAGATATAGCAATGGTTTTATTATTATTTTTATTCAACTTTCTCTCTCATCTCAATTAAAATATCTCTTCAAAGCATCACATTTAGCCACACATTCTGCTTCTCCATCTCCACTCTCCACTCTCTTATACCCTTTTTTTTCTCCCCTCTTCCCTTTTGCTCTATTCTCTTCCTGTTCATGAATCATGAGCCACCATCGATTTCCTCTCTACCATCTCACAAAATTCCATCATCACTGATCTATAATATCTCCTGCACCAGTTTTTTTTCCCCCCTCCCCCTTTTGTTTGCTCTCTCCTCTCTGTTTTATCTCATACACTGAATTGGTTTAGTTCATCTCAGAGTCACCGATTCTTTGTTCAATCTCGGCATTGCCGATTCGCTGTGTGGCTTTTTAGCCATTGATTGATTGGTTGGGTTGGGATTTTGGGCTGGTGGTGGTGTTGTGGTTGTGGCGGTGGTTGGTTGAGTTTTGGGCCGGCGATGTTTGTGGTTGTAGTGGCCGGCGGTGTTGCGGCTGTAGTGCGCTGGCGGTGTTTGTTGAAGATTTTAAGTTTTTTTCTATTTTTTTTCTCTTTTGTTGAGGTTTTTGGATTTGGAATTTGTTGGAGATCTAGTGATTGTAATTGTAGTTTGTAGCGGTTGATTTGCTGTCGGTGGTGATTTGTCGTTGCTGTTGCCGTTACCGTTGGTGGTTAGTTTATGGCAATTTTGAGTTAATATATATTATTTAATGTGTTGAATAGATTATTTTAATATATAGAACATGTGATAAATGATGAATTGTAAAATGGTGTGTTAAAATTATAAAGTAGGCTTTTGGTGTGTTAAAATGACATTTTTTATAAGAGAGTTGATGAGAATGCTCTAATAGGATAATACTATGTACCAAAATCTAAAAAAAATATAATGTAAACTGAAAGGGAAAAGGTATATTTAATTTGAATAATCAATTAATCATACGCCAGGTAAATTAAAATAACAACACAATGAAAGATTAACTTATCATTTACCGACTGATGAAAGAACAATGCATCAAAGTGAACCGGAAAAATTACACTGATTTCCCCCTCAAGGTTTTCTGTTATTACACTCAAATTTCTCAAAATGTAAATGATTAACACTGACCTCCTCTAAATAGCTAAAAAAAAGTTTATTAAAAACTCCGGAAAATAAGTTTGAAAAAAAAATCTTAATTTTCCTTTTCAAAAGGGCATGGATGACATTTTAAGTAGAGGGTAAAATAGGAAATTTAAGATTTGTTTAAACCATTTTTCAGTCATCTAGTGAAGGTTCGTATAAATAGTTTGAATTTTATGGGAGGTTTTTTTTTTTTTTTAATGGGAGATGAATGTCTTATTTCAAACTAGAGGAGATGTGAGTGTAATAATAGAAAATCTCGAGGGATATTAATGCAGTTTTCCCAAGTGAACCTTGCAACCATAATTGTCAAGTCTTTTTCTGTCTTATAAGAACTTGAATTGTCACAGCATTTTAAACTGTAATTGACCGAATAATGACTAAATTGACTATGTAAAGTGTTAAAAGTTTTAATTTTTTTTTTTTTATAGATATGATAAAATTTTAACTTATGACTTCGCTTCATGATGATTGCTCTTTATTTTTAAGCTAAGTATCCAGACGCTAATTGGTTTTTGGCATAGGCGGGGTTTAAACTCCATATATTTTATTTGACCGAGATAGACTTTACTAATTGAGTTAACTGAAATCTACTTAATTGTTAAAACTAATGACCTAAAATGACAAAATTTAATAATAGTGAACTAAAATGAGAATTCCCCAAACTTGCATTGTGAATTGTATTTTTGTATCAAAAGAATGATTAATAGCTTCAAGGCCAGCCCAAGCATCTAACCACGAGGAGAGTTAGTCAATCATCTAAAGCCTCCAAGTGAACGATGGTCCCGAAATTTTAACCAATGTAGCCCCAAATATTAGTCAATAGATAAAAAATAAAAGTTTTATAGAAGTATAAAAAAAAAAATACTAAAACTTTTACAAATTTTATTACATAAAGCATAAGAGCTATCTCTTAGATGCTTAAATAGTTTAGATATTTATCTGGATTGAAGATTAATCCATCCAAGAGTGAGATTTTTTACTCTGTTGTTCCTACATCAGTGAAGCAGCAAATTTTGGATATATTATCATTCAAGGAAGGTGCTCTCCCTGTCAAGTATCTTAGTCTACCCCTTATTCCTGAAAAATTGTCCTCGAAAGATTGTAAGCTGTTATTGGAGAAGTTGGCTTCTAGAATCAATTCTTGGGCTGCTAAAAAGCTCTGTTTTGCAGGTAGAGTCCAACTTATCATATCTGTGTAGTTAGGGATTCAAATATATTGGACAAGCTCCTTTATCCTCCCCGCTAACGTAGTTAAAGACATTGAGAATCTCTTTAATTTATATCTATGGAGTGGATCTAATTAGACTGTTCATAGGCCAAGATTGCATGGAATCAAGTTTATTTGCCTAAATCTGAACGTGTTTTGGGGCTAAAAAGGATTGGGACTGGAATAAAACTGCAATCGCACTAAGCATATTTGGAATTTGCTGCCTCAAGCAGGCTCTTTATGGGTGGTATGGGTGCACAGGTACCTCCTAAAAGTAAAAGGGAAAAACATTTGGGAAGTTAAAATACCCCTGAACTGCTCATGGGACTGGAGGCAGATTTTGAAGATCAGAGGGGCTGTTAGAGGTTTTTTCAAATAGAGGGTTGGTGATGGTAGCAAAATACACATTTGGTATATCAATTGGCTCCCTCAAGGAGTCCTTAGTTAAAAATTTGACGCTCGGGCAATTTTTGCAGCAGGTAGTTGCCCATCTGCTAAGGTGTCTAGTGTTCTTGCAAATGAGCAATGGCAATGGAAATTAACTTGTACCGGAAATTGGGCAATAACAATGGGGATTAATGAGGTTAACTTGTACCGAATATTCCAAAGTGGAATATTAAAATTAGTGTATTGGGTTTTCCATGCATGCAGTTTATTTCTCTACAAACATTCAAAACAAACGCAAAAAGATGGATAATATCCAAGCATTTAATTTAAACCACTCTTAGCAATAAGCCCAAGGGAAACTGGCAGTGGGTTAAGAAGACAAAGTTTTATGAGGAGCTCAAAGGTGAACACTCAGATCCATATGACAAAATGGGTTAAAACCCTTACAAAAACCATAAAACAAGCCCATAAAAAGGTTTGTTTATTTTTTTGGGTTTCACTCATATAGTGTATAGATTTACAACGTAATGCATGCATGTGGGTTTGGACTTTCGAAACTTTGCTTGTTTAGGCTACCAACAAGACCCAAAAGCCTAGGTCCTTGGGTCCATGCAAATATTGAATTGGTGTTAAGGAAAAAGGGTCAGTTTTAATATCAAATTGAAAAAAAGAAAGGATAATTATTGGTTGTTATGTAAATTATACACAATTCTACACATTTAGAAATTGTGCATAATATTATACACGTTTGCTTAGTTTACAATATAAAGTCTTACATAAACAGTAAAATGCGAAATAAAAATTTTAGAACCCGTAATGCATGGCATTAAAATTTAGGAATTTTATTACAATTTACCCCATTTTTAATAATTTCCATGTTTTTAACTTGAAAATGGTTGAATACCAAATCCACTCTTTTGAAAAAGTTGTTTTTTCACCCTAGCCTCCACATGCAAAGGCTTCACACAGTACACTAGAATGCTGTTGCAAATGAAATGAGAATACAGATCGTTGATTTAAAATGATATTTGCTGCTTATCAAGTAAGAACAAAGATAGGAAATGAAATATACCTCATTCTAGTTATTGAAATTTGGTAATCAGAGCAAATATTTTTTCCAGTAACCGCAAGAAGATTGTACCTGTAAGGACACAAAGTCGGCTTGGGGCCCAAATACGTGACCGGGCCGGCCCAAGTGGCCTACACAATAGAATTTGTAGAGAATGAGCTTAAGGCCTAGACTTCCTGGGGCCCTGGAAAGCTATGGGGTAAGGGTCAAGTCCGTTGCTGGCGTGCTAGGAGTTGGGGGAGTAGTTCTGCCTCTCCTCGGACGTGGGCCGAGGAGCCTATGTCCTGGCTTTCCTTCTGTTTTCTGAGAGAGAGAGAGTCTTCTTTCCTTTAGAGAAAAAATCCGGATCCCCTTCCTTTGGTCCATCCTTCTCTATTTATACTTCCCATCCCTGGTTCCCATCTGTCTTTTCCCTGAAAACGCTCCCCAATGCCTATAAGGCTGTCCACCGTCCCCTCAGAAGTCATTTCTCCATTAATACGGCCAGGCAGGTAGGTGAAGGGCCTTTAATGCAGTGGCAGCGGTTTTATGCAGTGCACGTCCCACCTGACCTCCTCCTCGGCGTCCCGTGGGAGTTCCGTATGACTTATTGAGCTTCAGGAGCTCCTTAATTGGCGTTGTGTCGTGCCTCTTGGCCCTTGCCTCCGATGTCCAAGGCCATATTCTCCTCGGACTCTCTTGAGTGGGCAGTGACCTGATCGATGGGCCTCTGGGCCCTAAGGTTTTGGTGATCTCCTCCCTCCCCGTGGCGTCTTGGGCGGACTGGTGTCCTTGGACCAAGCCCAAGGCCCACACAGCCGTTTTGACGTTTCTACCCCCACAGTACCTAGAACAACTCAACTTCTTTTTACAACTTGAGCAAACAAGATATATTTAGCATTACTAAAACGCTTTCACTCATCTAAAACCAATAATAAAAAAAAAAAAAAAATTAGTGATGAGGTCATGTCAAAATGATACACACGCTCATCTGTTAAGTGGTTACAGATTGAAATTTTTTTACTGTTTTGCCAATAATAATTTATATAAGAGAGACGTGTATTACACTGCATACATATAGTATGATATAACACACTTTCACATGCTTTAAAGCCCTAGCCCTACTCTTTCACTCTTTACTCTTCACTAACTTCTGACTCAATCACCACACAAAAATGCCGAGTTGACTCGTTTTCATTCTCGGTTTCACAGTCACTGCTCTGCCTTTCTTCTCCCCACTTTCTTTAACCCTCTCCAAACCCATCGAAGATGGCAAAGATAACATTGATCACAAAGGCCTATCGTCCCTCAAAGAACAGGAGCGCAAAAATGAACCTATTGCCAGCTCAGCCAGGAAAATGTTGATCATGGACCTGTTGATGAAGACGACTTCTTTGATGATGATGATGATTATTAGTAGGGGCGGAGTCAGGGGGGTCGAAAGGAGGGGGGGGGGGGGGGGAGTCACCCCCCTAGCCTGCCTAAAAAATGCCTTTAGTTTTTTTTTTCTTTTTTTTTTTAGGGTGAAAAAATACCTTTAGTTATTAAATGCCCCTGCCTACTTTTTATTTTTGAGTTTATTAAAGGTCACTTTGTTTCTTTGGTCTTGTAAAAGAGCATAACTTCTAAATGAATTATTGAGGAACTTTAAGTCTTCCACTAGATGTCTTGCACTGAAATTTTTTTAGTTTGTCCCAACCATATTATAATTTGAACATTTTAGGGGAACACATTAACCAAAATAATAGAAATTTACATATATTGCACTTCGTATCTATTTAACTACTAATAGTTTCATTCATAACTTGAGTTTTGGCTCTAAAAAAAATTAAAAAAATAGATCACTCATTTTAGAAATATCTCAATAGATAAATACAATATTATGAATAAACTTTTTTTTTTTTTTTGGTAGAGGTTTTTTTTTTTTGGTATAATTACATTAAATATCACTTAGTATTTAAATGAATAATTTTTAATTTTTAAAATTGGTCTAAAAAATTATATATTCACATAAATTTGTGTAAGTGTGTATATCGTATATAAATTTTGCCCCCTCTTAACTCAAATCCTGACTCCACCATTGGCTATGAGGAATGGTTGAGTAAGGTTCCAAATACAAAGCCTATTAGCTGCGTTGATAAGAATTGATGTTTTTATGTAATCAAAACTTTATCCTTTAGATGTTATTAATTGGAGTGGTATTATATATGAATCACTTCTTTATCAAGTTTTGAAATTATATTGTCGTAATTATTAACAGCAATTTTTTTGTTTGTTTTTTTGTTCTGTAATTGACGTTGGGAACTTTTATGTCATTAATTTTAGTACTTTTATATATATATATATATATATATATATATATTGAGGTATTTTAAGTGATCTTTCATCATATGAATATTTCATAGAAAATGAAAGCAAAAAGAATCTTGTAGAAGAACCCATCCTTGGCAAATAAATCATACAAAACTTCGGTTAAAAAAATGAATCACTCAACTAAAAAGAAGAAAAAGAATAACCAAATTAAAAACTTATAAATAAAGGAGCTGAAATGAATGGGATAAAAGTTATTGATAATGAAGTGGTTGTTATTTCTTAGAATATAAATTCAATCAGGATTAGTTATTATAAAATACTTTTTTTATAAAATTATACTAGTCTTTAATCTGTGCTATGCACGGAAATCTATTTATTTGTGAGGTAGACTAAAATAATTTTATAAAATATAAAATTGATTAAAAAATTATACTATTGCATGATCTTGTATGACTTCAATTTGTGTTACAATTTGATGAAGAAACCACCACTTGAATGTGCAATGGTTTATTAAAAATTTGTTAGACAATTTTAGATTCTGCAAAAAAAAAAAAAAAAAAAAAAAAAAATTCAAATATTAAAACTTTTGAAAGACCAAAAAAATATTAAAGAGTCAGATGATTTACTGTTTAGAAATTATTAAAACAAAATAAAATATACATGACTAAATAATAGATAAATATAAAAGAAAGATGAGTTACATTCAAAAGAATAATTTCAATTATTGCAAACTTTTTTATTTTGTAAAAAACGGCTAAAGAGAGTTTGGTGGTTCATGTACAGAAATTACTATTAACAAAATACATGAAAAACCATAAAATAAAAAATATTTTTTTAACAAAGTAAACGAGAAGAAAATAACATAAGAAGAGCTCATACCTCTACTTGGCTTTAAAAAAAATATTGGAGTTTGCATTGCTTTTATAGTGTTTATGATTAACCTCGCAAATTTTTTAGATAAATTATTAATATTTGAGTTTGAGTCTAAGTTGGACTTGTTAGAGAGATAGAGTTTCACTCCTTATTAAGTTTGGATTAAACAAAAATAATTTTGTTTTTAAAAAAATGATGAGTTTGAGTTTATGTTAGACTTGTTAGAGAGATAGAGTTTCGCTCCTTATTAAATTTGGACAAAAAAATTATATTTAAATAAAATGATAATTTTATTTAAATATTGTCCTGACGTGGAAAATTGTGAGAGTTTCAAAAGCTTCATTTTTAAATCAATTTTGAAGAATTTCATCTAGTATAAAATTTCAAATTGTAAAGTAGTTAGATTTCTAATCAATATGAATTATAAGAGAAGGATATTGATAATGGTGGAATGAAAAGTTTGATAAGAAGAATAAATAAACTAAAAAAAAAAAAATTGTGATGGTTCAACATAAATAAAAAACGAAACCGTGTATTAGGAAAAAATTGTGACTCTTTTTACCTAATAGCTATTGATTTTAGCATAGAAAAAGACGATGTGAAGGGAAAAAAATTTGATTACCTTTTGTATCTATCCAAAAAGTGGATAAAGTAGTAGAGGAAAATGTTGTGTGTGTGTGTGTGTGTGTATATATATATATATCTAAAAATTTGCTAAAGTAATACGTAGAAGAAAATTTGACATAAAAAATTAAAAGTGGAATTTGTATGTAAAAAAAAAAATAAAAAAAAACTATGACACTTCAATATTAAGGGTCGGTTTGAGATCTACTTATTTTACTGAAACTAAAAACTTTTTACTGAAAGTACTGTAGATAAAGGTAAAAGTTAGTTTAAATAGTACTGTGAGACCCGTGAATAGTAAAATAAGTTAGCAAAATTAATAATGCCAAACGGACACTAAAACAAAAATAAAAAGAGAAAAATTATGACATGCACTTCAACGTTACCGATTTTAGGACTGGAACAATAATTAAGTTTTCATATTTATCTCAAAATTGGAGTTTAAGTTGGACTTGTTAGTGAGATAAAGTTTTATTTCTTATTAAGTTTGGTTTAAACAAAAGTAATATATATTTTTTTAAAATGATGAGTTTGAGTTTAAATTGGACTTGTTAAAGAGATAGGGTTTCACTCCTTATTAAGTTTGGACTAAACAAAAATAATTTTATTTAGATAAAATGATAATATTATTTAAATATTGTACTGATATGGAAAATTGTGACAGTTCAACATAAATAAAAAACGAAACTATGTATTAGGGAAAAAATTGTGATTCTTTCTACCTAGTAGCTATTGATTTTAGCGTAGAAAAAAACGATGTAAAGGAAAAAAAAATTGATTACCTTTTGTATCTATCCAAAAAGTGGATAAAGTAGTAGAGGAAAATGTTGTATATATATCTAAAAATTTGCTAAAGTAATACATAGAAGAAAAGTTAATAAAAAATTAAAGGTGGTATTTCTATGTAAAAATAAAATATAAAAAAAATTGTGACACTTCAACATCAAGGGTCTGTTTGGGATTCGCTTATTTTGCTGAAACCGACAACCTTTTACTGAAATTATTGTAGATAAATGTAAAAGTTAGTTGAAATAGTATAGTGGAACCCATGAATAGTACCAAAAAGTATAGTGTGACCCATAAATAGTAGTAAAAATAAGCTGAATAATAAAATGAGTTAGCAAAATTAATCATGCCAAACGGACAAATAAAGATAAAAAAGGGAAAAATTATGACATGCACTTCAACGTTAATAATTTTAGGAATGGAACAATTATTAAGTTTTCATATTGTAAACATAAAATTTTTCAATTGTAAAAAATCAAACAATTGAAAAGAAATATGGTTTGCAAATATAAATTTGTATTGATGAATAATGAGTACAATCTCTATTTCAACTCTTTTACAAAAGAATATTCTATCTTCATTGAACTTGACTTGAACAAGAAATCTTCTTGACTTTAGTTAGAAGATGGATTGAAGGGTCTTCGCAACAAATCTCTAGCTTCAAGCTTACTAGAGACTTATTGTTTTTCATGTCTTCAAATGTGAAGGCTTTTAGGATGAAGTTCTTCGGTGTTTTAGAGGCTTGATCCGTTGAGCTTCAAAGATTTGGGGTTTGTTGAAGTTTATGGAGGCTTTTTGTAGATTAATTCCAATAGAACTTCAAAGAACTTCTTTGAATGTTCTTCGTGTGTTCTTGAGGCAGAATTTCTGCTGAACTTTGACGTCTTATAAAAATTGTGTCAAATGAGAGGAGGTATGCCCTCTATTTATAGTGGTTTTAAAGGATAAGTTTCACTTGGGATTGACCTCCTTATAGATAATTATCTCTATTATTTTATTTATTTTAATAGAGATAATGATTAACTATTATCATTCCAATTTAATTAAGATATTTATCTCTATTTAATCAGAATAATTATCATCCAGATATTTATCTTAACTTAATTAGGATAAATATCATTTTAAATGACACATGTCAATACTGGATTTTTCTAATTTAATGACATGTTAATTTAAAATTTGTCACTAAATTTTAATGTGGCATTTTATAGTGAGCTTAAAATTTTGCCTCCTATACATATATATCTTAAAATTGAAGTTTAAGTTGGACTTGTTAGAGAGATAGAGTTTCACTCTTTGTTAAGTTTGAATTAAACAAAAATAATTTTTTAATTTTTTTTTTAAATGATGAGTTTGAGTTTAAGTTGGACTTGTTAGAGAGATAGAGTTTCACTCATTGTTAAGTTTGAACTAAACAAAAATAATTTTATTTAAATAAATATATATATTATATATATATATATATATATATATTATCTATTTACATTAGATTAAATAATTAAAGTCCCAAATTCTTCTCCAATAATAATAATAACTAGTCTCTAACCCGTGCAATGCACGAGAAAACTATTGTTTATAAAGATATAAACTATTCTTTTTGTTTTCCTCTTTGATTGTATATTAGGATTCCAATCTTATAGTTTCCTATCTTTAACATGAAACATTAAATTACGTAATGAAAATTATCTATTTACATTAGATTAAATAATTAAAGTCCTAAATTCTTCTCCAATAATAATAATAACTAGTCTCTAACCCGTGCGATGCACGAGAAAGCTATTGTTTATAAAGATATAAACTATTCTTTTTGTCTTCCTCTTTGATTGTATATTAGGATTCCAATCTTATAGTTTCCTATCTTTAATATGAAACATTAAATTACATAATGAAAAATAGAAATCAAACTTAAGTTTAAAATAAAATGAAGAATTAAATCTTTAACATCCTCAATTATCCATAAAATGTATGAAACGCAAATTTAAAGAACTACTTAATCAATATTTCAAATAAATTGAAAAAAAAGAACTTTAAAAAATTGTTTTTTGTATCTTCTTCCTTTGTTGCTTTGGAATGGTCATTGAGTGTGTCCTTTTGTTTTCCTTGAGTACAAATGTTGGTGTGAGTTGCACATTGCTTTGAACATCAACTTTTTGAAACTTTGTAGAATCACCACCTTGTTCACTTGATAAGTTGCTACTACATTCATTTGAAGTATCACTGATGTAAGCCTGACAATAAAACAAATTGATAAATGTATTACAACATAAACAAATTAAATATCTAATTTGTAATTTTGCTATAATAAAAAATATGTACTTTTGTCATTTTATCAAGCTAAATTGCTTTGTCAATTTTTTTCAAAAATTCAAAAACTTTCCTGATAGTGTAGAATTCTCATCCATATTTAAGATTATAGTCATTTAGTTGTATTTGGTAAACAAATTCTATTCCATTCAGATTTTCTATTTGCATAGGAAGGACGACTTCTTCAAGCACCTAATAAAAGTAATATTTTTCAAATTGTACACTTAAGTAAAACTGGGACAAAGATGTTCTACTGAAAAATTTTTGTTCATAGCAATAAACGGGAGTTTTGCTAATCCATGTTTCCTATGGATGTCTCATAATGAGGTATGTACTAACTTGTTTGTTGATTGGAAGTAAACTTGATGATGAATGCTAATTATTTTGAAGGATAAAATATTATACATAATGGTCGGAGGTAGAACTGATTTAGTGATTGTGAAAATTTCACAAATATTTGACAAATTCACCAATAAATTATAAATCATTCCTTGGAAGTTGATTGTATCAACATGTGTGCTCAGTCCTTCGTTGCAACAATATTTAAAGAGAAGGCCAATAATATTTGATTGAAAAGTTCCATCTTTTTTCAATAGTTTTGATAGAGATTCATAGACCTAGTATTGAAACCCTTTTTGGATAACCTTCAAGAAGGTTTCGTGATGGCCAATTGTCATATATTTTATACATAAGTAGGCTAGAAAAAAAAAAAAAAAAACTAGAGAAAAGTATCAAACCCTGGTGGTGGCGTTGATAAAAGGCAAAGATTGAAGGGGCAGACTATAGCACGTGATTGAGAGAGAATGAGCAGTGATCAATTTGACAATCTGTATGAGTATCAAGTAATATATTTATTCAGCAATCTAACCATAAGAATCCAATTTTCAGCCAACATTCCAGAAACATTAATAGAAGAGACCATTATGTTGAAACCTTTAATCATTTAAAAAATCAAACCTACTTATCAATATCCCTTAAACTTTAAAATTGATAACCTTAGAGACCATTATGATTCAATTAATCTCCTTTCTACTATATAAACCTATCTCACATCAATACCAATCTCAATTTCTAACATAGGAATCATAAAAAATTCAAAACCATAACTCAGTTTCCACTAAAATATTCAAATTGATTAAAGCTTTTCTTTCATGAGATAGCTGACGATAACCAAAACAACAATAAATGAAATTTTTTGGTAGTTAGAAGCACCAAGAACAAACACGCAAAAAAAATTGAAAGTTTCAATTTAAAACTCTTATTCAAAAGAATTAAAAGAATTGCAACAGCAACATAATTGCTTTGACTCTAATTATCTCTCCACAATAGATTCTTCCACAATCTGAGAAGCTTTAATCTATATTTTATGCAAAGAAGTGACTCAAGTGAGCAGTATCTTAGCCTCATACAATTCTCCTTTTTCTAGTTTATGAATGCAGAGTCAAAGCACAGAGTGGGCAAGTCCAAAGTGAGTGATTTTCCTTCACAATAAGATACAATTAAGGACCAAAATGGGTTATGTATGAACTCCATATGCCAATCTAGGAATATGTCCCATCATGCTTGTTTCCTAATGATATTGATTTAGTTGAGAAGATAGTTGTTGAGTATGTGCACTCAAAATTAATAAAATTTTCTTAAATGACATTTTTGGCTTCATTAGAATAATCATTATTAATCTCCATCACATGAAATAGTATCCACACAAGGACAGAGCAGAAGCACTGCCACTTAAGTAAGCAATGCCTTCGCCATGTCACCTAAATTGTCAACAACAAAACCTGTATGTCTCGGCCTGATTGTATCCATCAAGTAATACAAACCAAATTGATAATTACTCTTTTTGTATCTTTTTTGTGCTACACACAGTACAAACTTCAAACCTAAAAGTCAACCTGATGAATAATCAGATATGTTATTTACTACTAAGAAGGAAGACTTCCCACTAGTTGATGAGAAAGATCAACTAAGAGAGCAACAAATCAAAGGGTATACATGATGTGAAAATTGATCTCGTGCATCTACTATTGATTAATTCTCCATGATGCTTGAAGTGACAAAGCTTAATTATGTGATAAGCAAGAATTGTTCCAAACCCAAAGACTCATTTAAACTACAATTCAATCAAATATATAATACAAAACAAAAACAAGAATACCCCCAATATCAGGATAGATTTCAAAATCAAAACGGAATTCAGACATTGGTAGCCATACATGAACCCAGATAAAAATTCACAAAATTAAATTAAAAAAAAAAAAAAATTGAATAGAAAATCCCTACTTGCAAAACAGTAAGAATCCAGATAACAAGCTGATTGTCCTCGTCTTATAGTTGTATTACCAAATAACTTAGATGATAAAATGCCAAATCCCTACTTGCAAAACAGTAAGAATTCAATTTTCAGCTAACATTCTAGAAACATTAATAGAAGAAAAATAGTGTAGTGCAGAAAGTTTGAAACAGTGCAGTGTAATGCCAATTTTTATGAAACTCATGGAATCAATTAGCTGACTAACCACCAGGGCCTGTTGAACCACTAAGCTCTCCTTAGCAATGGTTTGAATTATGACCATGATACCCAAGAGTCTTCACATATATATTAAAAAGACAATTTTATTTATGATCCCAATTAAGCTCTTTAAGATACATGATGTACAAATTATTCTGGATAGTGACAATAATAAGTACCCTCTAATATAATTATTTACATAAATAATCACCACAATCTATTAAACAATAAAATTTCAATATAATCTTTGGAGAATCTCTCTCCCATTGTCATCTCCATTGTTGTACATTGTCATAATACCTATAGCTACATGGGGTTTGTGATTTGCATTGAGTCATAATAAAAAGGCTGACCTTATAAATGGTGCATATCATTTTCGAGAGAGAGAGAGAGAGAGAGAGAGAGAGAGAGAGAGAGAGAGATTACTCCACAAAAAGCAAATTCTATACATTATGTCCCATTTTATATCTGACTTGGGAAAAGTTATAGATCTCAATATGACTGTGCTACACTACAGGGGTAGCATTCCCCTTACCTAATGAAGCAGTCTTAGAGACACAACAGGCTAGGGTAGCATAGCATCCTCAACATATAAAATTTAGATTATGTTGCAACACAAAATCTAAACAATGTAATGAATGTCTAACCTCAACGTACTCCACACCAATTTCGCTAAGATTATCAGGAATGTTGTGTGATGAAAGCGAGCTGATAACTCTACCAGAACCAACGTACTCCACACCAATTTCGCTCAGTTTCAACTAAACAAATTCAAACCCATAGCTTAGTTTCCACCAAAAAAAAAAAAATCAAATTGATTATCACCATTTTAATATCTATTTAAAATATTGACGATATGACTCACTTCAAAAAATATTATCGTCAAAAGCCAAATATTTATTTGATAAGCAAGAACTTTTACTAGAACACACTACTAAACTCAATTGCAGAGTTCCAAACCCAAAGACTTATCTAAGTGTGTGCACAAACTCAATTATAGATACAAAGAGAAACACAGCTAAAATTCAATCAACTCTAGAATACAAAATAGACTTATCAGCATAAATTTCAAAATCACAAAATTATCCAACACATAACTGGGCTAAAAAATCTCAGAAAAACTTGCAGTAGAAAGAACATAAAGGAGACATTTATTAGAAAAAAATTAATAGCAAAGCTATAGTTCATTCCACAATTGACAAATTATCTACCAAAATCTATAAAGTAATCCACAATTGACAAATTAATTTACAAAGCAAAACTCACAATTCACCAATGTATCTAAAAAGACCCTTCACAACTAATTGAGCTTCCATTTACTTGTGCTTCACTTTTTTTTTCTCCTTAACACCTAAATAGATGCTTAATTAAAATTTTGAGAACATAATCCAACATGCAAAACCCAGAAATGTCCCTAAAAAATCACAAACTTGGTCATCCATTAAAAATAAAAACAAATTTGGGTATCCATAAACTTGGTCATCAAAAACACGAAATTTAAACTCTTATCCAAACCTACTGCATTTGAAATTTCAACTAAAAATTTTATCAAATTTGAATCACATACACAAACCAAAATTCAATAAAATCAATCAGAAAAATCAATTGGTACATACAATACAAGAGAAACCAATACTGAAAAAACCCATTCTCGGCTTTTTTTCATTTGTGCCCTTCTTTTTGTTTTTATCATCATTTAACCTTAATCGAAACCAATAACCCAAATACCTAAATTAAATACCATCAACCCAATAACCCATATACCTAAATCAAAGACACTCAAACCAAAATAACAAAACTTGAATCATATTTAACACCAATTTTTCTTGTCTAAAAATACCTGCACTGTAGCGAATCTGACGGTATATGGGTGGAGGCTAGGCTGAAGGTGGGGTGATGGTTTCACATGGTGGCAGCCCTTAGATCTCTCTCTCTCTCTCTCTCTCTCTCTCTCTCTGCCATTGACAGAAAGAGAACTGAACGGTTTTTGGTTTTAAGAAAGATAGAGGGAACGACTAAACTTGTCGAAGGAGAAGCAAAATTAGAAGGGAAGAGAAAGCATCTGAAATTTGAATGAATAAGGTTTGCATAAAACTTATAGGAGGAGTTGGGTAAAGATAGGAAAAGAGGGAAAAAATTTGTAAATAACTATAAAATCAAAACAATATTATTAGTTAGCCAACGTTTCAAACTAATTTGGTTTCTAACAAATCGAGTTCAATGGACTCGATTTTGGGCTATAAATCGAGTCAAATGTACTCGATTTCCTGATATCGCAACCGCTGACGTGGACAAGGAGTCCACATAGGCATAAAAATGAAGTTTATTGAACTCGTTTTTGGTTCAAAAAAATCGAGTCCTTTGGACTCGATTTCCCAGTCTCAGGTCACGTGCATAGTGGTTGACAAGGACCTTAAATCGAGTCTCTCATAGTCGTTTTCATAAATCGAGTCTATTGTACTCGATTTCTGTTCAGCCGTCCACGTGTCCCTAACACTCAAACTCCCAGATCAGTCTCTCACTCTCACTCTCAAAATCACAAAAATTGAAAACACTCACTCACTCTCACACCGTCTTTCTCACATCGTCTCTCTCACAGTCTCTCACTCTCACTCACAAACACCCAGACGCCGATCACTCTCACATCGTCTCTCTCACAGTCTCTCACTCATAAACACCCAGACGCCGATCACCGTCTCTGTCATTCTCCACTCCTCATCGGCGGCTCAACTCATCGGACTCCTCTCCTCATCGGCGGCTCACTCATTGGACTCCTCTCCTCACAGGTATGTCTCTCTGTGATGCTAGATGGTCTTTTAATTGTGATGCTAGATGCTCTTTTAAGGAAGTTAGGGCCTTCAATTGTGATGTTATGCACCGAATGCATATATATATATATATATATATATATATATATCGATGCATGCAGACTGATAATACTTCCTTTGAAAATGCTTGTGGTATGTCAAGTATCCAAATGCTCGTTGAGACACTTGTTCATCACCCCCCCCCCCCCCCCAACCACAAAAAAAAAAAAGTTGAGTACCGTATACTATTTTCTTATATATAAAATGGTTTTTATACTTCAGAGCTCAAAAATTCTTAATGAATGGAAAGCGATCTTTCCTTGATAGAGGATTTTTGAGTCCTTTTGTATAGTATTTTAATATTGGACGCCCAATGGAAAACGAAATTATATGTACAATGGGAATTTCAAAACTCTGCCTTAAACAGAAGCTTATGCTTGGGATGGGGTATTTCTACAAAAAATTTTAATAAAAAAGCTTAAGCAGGGAGTTGATCAGTGGTTTGTTTTGATGAAGTTCTATTTTCTCATGTTGCAGAACTTGAGAGTGTTTTTGCTGTTGGTGGAGTGGGGTCGTACTGTCTCACTGATATTTGTGTGTGTTTTCGGAAAGATTTACTTTGTTCCTACCCAATGCCTCATTTCCTTCCGGTGAGTAAGTTAGCCTTTTGTTTGACCCAATATGCCCAATATGCCCATACTCAAGAACAAGATCAGTTGGCTGTGATCTTGTCTTTCCAATGTGTGATGATCCCGTTGCATGCTGATGCACCCCTCTTGCCCGTGTAAAAGTCCAATTTTGAATTTACTTGGTTAGTCAACATACTTCTTAATGAATGCCTCTCATGTCTAGACTCTGATACTGCCCTCCACCTTAGCTTTTGATAGTTTAACTTCCTTTAAAAGCAATTGTTTCTCTGCTGTATCCAGCTTGTTCTTTCTAAGCAATGCTGACAGAATTTTGTCTTTTTGCTCCAAATCCTTGTGCATTTTTACCATCTCCATGGATAGTTTTTGAGCCATCAAGTCTGCCTCCTCCTTTTCCTAAATGTGCGGCCCATTCCAGCTTCAAGTTGCTGTTGGTTTGACACAACTTTGATCAAGGCAGATTTGTGCTTCCATAGCTCAGAAGAATGCTCTTGGGCTTCAAGCGCTGCAGTCTCTCTCAATTCTTTGATGACATTTTTAGCTTCTTTTAGCTGTTTAAGAATTCACTCTTATTCTGCTTCTCTTCCTCCAATTCCTTATCCTTATGCTACACCATAATCTCCATTTCCTTCAACTTTTCATTCAATTCAGAAACAGCATGATCGTTTTTTTTCTCAAAAACTCTCAATTCATTCAAAAGAGCCCCAAGCTACTGCCGAAGCTTCTTCCTTTCATTCAACCAGCTCTGCTCTTTTCCCAATTGTTGTAAAAGACCAAGCATGACTTAGGACAAAATAAACCGAGTCTAAGAAACTCGGGATGTTAGTTTGCTAATTACTTTGAAAACGATGTTAATTATCAAATATGTTTGAAAATGGGTGTTATATGCCAATTTTCTCTTTGTGGTTTTGTTTTTGTTTTAGGGAAATCAAGTGTGAAAGAGTCGAGTTCACATGGAACTTAAGTTTGCTACAGTAAAATCGAGTCTAAGAAACTCGGGATGTTAGTTTGCTAATTACTTTGAAAATGATGTTAACTAACGAATATGTTTGAACATGGGTGTTATATGCCAATTTTCTCCTTCTGATCTGTTTTTATTTTAGGGAAATCGAGCGTTAGAGAGTCGAGTTCACATGATGGTCAAGTTTGTGAGACTCGAGTTGATGCCATGAAATTTAGTCTAAAAAACTTGAGATGTTAGTTTGCTAATTAGCTTGAAAACGATGTTAACTAACGAATATGTTTGGCGATCGGTGTTATATGCCAATTTTCTCCTTGCAATGTCACCCGAACTTACGTGGTAGTTTTAAGTTGTTGTCTTCTATTTAGCTAGTTTTTGTACTCAGTTGATTCTATCTTATTGACATAAATATTATCTCTTATGGACTTTGTGTGCATTGTGGTATTTGGAGAAATATGTTTGGTTTTGTTTACATTTTATTAGCTCCCTCTAATATGAGTGATACAAGAAATTTCCTTTGAATTACTTTGTACACTTGGTTTTGATCACCAACCCCTTAACATAAAGCTTTGCTTTCATAATTGTTGGTAGTATACTAAATTTTTATGTGTATCTTTATCCCCTATGCTTGATTGTCATACTTATCGTTTGTGCAAGAAATTAGGCTATACATTGTGATCCTTGCCAATTTATGTTCAACATGTGCTTATATTACTCTTGACTCCCTAAACTTCATGTAGTATGGCTGCTGTTGGTGCTGAGGTGGTTGATGAGTTCAGTCCTGGTCCCAGAATACCGGGTGTGTTAAGGTGTCTAAAACAACATCGATCGTCTGCTATTTGGGAAGGCAAGGTAAAATTAAAACTGACGACCTGCTGAATTTCTATATTCTCTTCTTATCCTTTTTCATTATGTTGATTTTTTTTTTTTTTTTCATTTCTAAAATTCTAAGTTTCTCAATGGTATTACTAGCTTTGAATGCATAGTTAGATTGCAAAATGGTCCCTTAATAATTATCTACATCTAGTATTTTCGTTTTAGGCTATACATTTTGTTGATGTAATTCTTCTTGAGCATAACCTTAATCTTGATACATAGCTTTTGTATTTTTGGTTTTTGTATAAAAAAAAATAAGGAAGATACAAACACTTCGTTAAACAAGTTGTCATAAACTCATTTCAATTCCAATTAAAGTTTATGAGATATTTTGTGAACAATAGCTACAATCATTTATACAAAGGTTCTGGCATATTGCATTTCATCACCATGGTTCTATCATGTGCAGGATCCGGGGGTATTGAAATGTCGTGGTCGTAATGAGGAGTTCCAAAAACGAAGCCTGATGGTGGATGATCGCGTCCTCGACATTATGAAGAGAATTGGATTAGAGGGGCTGTATAGGACCCCATTTAGAGAGATTGATCATTACTTGATAACGGCCTTTGTTGAACGATGGCGGCCTGAAACCCACACCTTCCACCTTCCACATGGTGAGATGACGATCACATTACAAGACGTGGAGGTTCTTTTGGGGATTCCAATTGATGGTGAGGCAATTGTTGGAACAACTCACTTGAAGTGGGCTGCTGAATGTGAGGAAATGCTCGGAATTGTTACTAATTCTGTGGTGCTGAAAGGACAGAGGATCCAAATTAAGAAGCTACTTGAAAAAATTGACCAAGGGTTGCCTGATGGTGCAGAAGAGGTTGCTGTGCATCAGTATGCACGATGTTATATTCTAGCGCTCTTAGGGGATACAATTTTCGCTGACAAGTCTGGCGATAGGGTGCATACGATGTGGTTGCAGATGTTGAGGGACCTTCACAATCCACCTCAGTACAGTTGGGGGAGCGCTTGCCTTGCTTGGTTGTACAGAGAGTTATGCAGGGCAACCGACAAAAAGGCCAGTCAGATTGGTGGGGCCTTGATACTTGTTCAGTATTGGGCATGGTTCAGATTTCCTTTTTTGTGCCCAAGGATGGACCTCCCACCAGATGGTGCATATGGCCCACCGTTACCATCTTCGCCATTGTCTATTAAGTAAGTCTCTTCCTTGACCGATTCTCTCTATTAGAAATGGATCCATAATTTTAAACGATATGACACATTGAACTTAGCATTATTCAACTATTTAAGTTTTTGAACTTAGCATTACAAATTAATTGAACTTGGCATTATGCAAGTATTATTCTACAACTAAGGATGCTTATGTAGTGTAGTAGTAGTAGTATTTCAAGAAAAAATAAACAATATGAGGTTTTTTAAGCCTCCATCAGCATACATATCCTTTTTATTTATTATTACATTGCATAATTGGTAGATATTGATTCCCTCTTTCTTCATTATAGGTTGGTTTGGATCGTGAGCACGAAGAATAGCCCCTCTGAAATCTGTTTGGTTCGGTACCGTCAGCTTCTAGATTCTATGTATCCCAACCAGGTACCGAAATTGTGTTTCTTGTAATGTTTATGAATACTGTATACTGTTATAAATGTAAAATATGTCAGTTGAAATATTTCTGGAACATTGCATAATGTGCTGCGCTTTTTTTTTACTACATCAGGTGGTGTGGCAACCATATGAAGCCGAATTAGGCCACCTGCCTGCGTTTTGTGTAGCGGGACGGGACATGTGGACGGTGAGGGTGCCGCTTGTATGTTTCTGGCTAGTAGAAAAACATACACCGGATCGTGTTCTTCGTCAATTTGGGATGGTGCAAGAAATTCCCGAAAATGTTGATATTGATGATGTTCTTCGTAAGATAGACCTGAGGGGGAAGACTGAAGTGGATTGGAGGGTCAGACATTTTGGCCACATCCAAGTATGGAATACGAGAACACAGGAGCTATGTAATGGAGAACGACTAGAGGGTGCTATGTCGAATGTTCATCCATACTTCGGCTGGTATGATAGAGTCACTTGGAGGTTCGTCGACCACACTAGCGCCTCACTTCTTATTACGGTATTCGCCTTGACTTTTCTTTCCAAATTTCGTTGCGTATTACCATTTTTGCGTTAGGTGTACTAATTGTATTACAAAAATTACAGGTCGCCATGCACAAGCAGATGTTGACGCGTTATGCAGTAGGCAGTCCTGATCACAAGCTGATTACAGCTATGCTGAAGGAAGTGGATCACCTTCACCGTCTAGCTGCCCATTTTCCCTTGGAAGATGCCGATGGGGCAAATCCAGAAGTGCCACAACATAATGGACGACCAAGCACGAGCTCAACTCCTGCTAGCCATAGCCATGGCCAGTGTGCTGCACCCCATCAACGGCAAAGGCCGGATCCCCCTCCACCCCCACATGCTTCTCCTGCCCCAGAGTTACCTCCACCCCCACATGCATCTCCTTCCCCAGAGATCCGTCCTCCTACTGCTTCCGCATTTCTTGACCTACACATCCCTGTACCCACTGCACATGCATCTTCTCACCTTGAGATCTCTTCACCCACCCTATGTACATTTTCTGACCCCGCTCATCTATCCTTCACTCCGCCATCCTTTGATCTCGGCATTCATTTCAATGACACCCCTCCTGTCATGCACACTCAATCTCCCTCATATAGCACTGGTCATATACACCATGTACCACCCCATAGTGTCTCCATGTCATTCATGCCCACTCCTGGACTGCATACAACTCCTATGACTATGAGCCTCACTCCCATTTCGTCCACTACACCACCCTCTGCCACAGTTGTAGGATCTTCAGTTCTTGGGAGTCAAGCAAATCAGCCAGCTGTGCACGTGGAGAATGAGCAAGTAGTTGGATTACAATCACTCCCACAAGGTCGGCCTAAACGCACAAGAAAAGCACCTCCTTGTGGGACAGGTGGTCACAAAGCAGGACATAAGGCTGGCCCCACGGTATGATTGGTCATTTAGTAGCTTTGAATACTTTCGTGACTGCTCTATTTTAGATTGGTATTAGAATTGATTTGATCTATTGTTTCTTTGTAACTTCGTCTTTGCAGCAATGCGAGGAGCCTAACCAAGGAGATGCGGTACCCCCTCCCCCACATACCAGACACTATACAAGACAGCATAAGCGTCAAGTGCCATAGGGTCAGCCCCATTAGGTCAGCACCCCATCTTCCTACAAATGGTGTTCAATTACTTTTTTGGTGTTCACGATGATGATGAACACTCAGGACATGAAACAAATCTAAAAATCTCGAGAGCTTAAAAGTAACAGATTGTAAGAAACCAGAAATGGGAATACACCTAAACTTAATTTTATAGTTAGGGGAGCAGATGGGAGATTTAAAGCCTAAAAGTCTTTGTTGGCCAATTGAGCTGCACGGCTATTTAGATTTCGGGTTTCTAAATATGTATAAATATGTATAGAACCATGCATTGATAACTATACAGAAAATCTAGTATGTCTTTGTGCAGTTTGAGTTTTTATTGGCTTCCTTAAAATGTTTTGGAATCCCTTGGTTTGAGTGTTTGTGTTTACACTTTTACAGTGATGGAAGCGAGGCTGAATGCAAGGAAGAGGCAAGTTTTGGACGATGACGATTGCACCATAAAAGAGAAGCTTTGCTCAGCAATTCTGGTACTAAACTTACCTGGAAGGTAAGCAATTTCCCTGAGCAGACTACTGACCTCGTACAAGGCATTTGCTTCTAATGCTATCATTAGATTTTTATTTTGTTTTCTTCACTTGTTATGTAACTACTTTATCAAAAAAAAAAATTTGCTATGTAACTAAACGATGGCACATTAACTAGCATTAACCATTACTGGTATTTGAAAATCAGACTGATGGTGGAATGAGGAATCCCTCAGACAATGCAGAAATTGGAGAATCACAACATGGGAGCTTTACCAAGGTACTCTTGTGTTTATCTTCTTTCTTTTTATTGTTATGAACATTCATCTTGAAGTTCTTTTCATTTTTTGTGGATTTTGTTTTTGGTGGGGGGACTATTGCACATCTTTCTCACCACTTTCCGAATAGAAGATTTTATTTCAATAGAGATAGCAGCTAGCCATATGCTTTGCAAACTTTGTTCCTTTTTATTTTATTCTTCAATTTTCATTATTTATGATAACGTAGTTCTGTTGTGATATCCCATTGATGATCATATCTTCTTATTTTTGGTATACTAATGGTCACCAGAAGTAATTCAGTCTGCTCATTTAGATTGCTGTCACTTCTCTTGATAAAATCTACTGTACTTTTGTTGCAATTTAATTCTGTTATCTGCCTTAGCGTTCTTGACACAGAAACGCAGAACAATTTTAAGTTGAAGTGCAGTCAATAAGCACTTTTAAAAGTACCTTTTCAAATCAGCAATGTTGTTTTTTAAACGTTTTTGGAGGGTTCCCTTACTGTTGATCCAAATTTTATATCTTGAAGTTAATATCTGAAAATTTCAGCTCACTTTATTTGAGTTTTTAAAAATTTTTCTTTCTTAACAAGCACATGTCAATAGGATGAGCTTTGTATTTCTTTTGCAAGGATTGGTTAGAATCTGGCAAGAGATGCATATGCTGTAGATCAGTTTCAGTTAAGTAGTTCTAAAATGCCCTGGTAAAGGTTGAAGATGTTGGCTGGATAAGAACGTATTGGAAGAATTGTACTCAGCTTTATGGCTTGTGTTGTGAGTAACTAATCAATAAATAGAAAAGGGGGCGGGGGCGAGCCGAATTGAAGATCGCTTTTACTAGAAGCAGAATTAGAAAAGTCCCATTTCCTTTTAGTTTTGAATCGGTTCGGCATCCCTTA
Organism: Castanopsis chinensis; assembly: GCA_032878915.1. Lineage (NCBI taxonomy): Eukaryota > Viridiplantae > Streptophyta > Magnoliopsida > Fagales > Fagaceae > Castanopsis > Castanopsis chinensis. Next base: position 7,191,171 of record JAVQMG010000106.1, read on the forward strand.
TTTTTAATTCTAGATGGAAGTTGAGAATATAAAAGTAGTTTTTTTTGGCTTGGTATGTCCTAGATTAATATTCTTGGCACACTTTTTATGTTGAAGATATTCATATGGGTATGAGATGTATATACTTGTAGCTTTGGCATACATCTGCTTCCCTTTGTCTAATGGCTATTGTTCAATTTTGCAGAGGATGAATTAATATCTCCGTGCATGTGCAAAGGTACCCAGCAGTTTGTGCATCGTACGTGTCTTGATCATTGGCGTTCAGTTAAGGTAAACACTACTATTTTATTCATTTGTTTCAGTAGTGGTTCTTTTAATAAACGGTATTATAATGATTTTCCCCCTTTTTATAGGAAGGATTTGCTTTCTCACATTGTACCACTTGCAAAGCTCAATATCACCTTCGTGTTGCATTGTTTGAGGACAACTCTTGGCGAAAACTAAAATTCAGGATTTTTGTGGCAAGGGATGTTTTTCTTGTATTCTTGGCTGTACAAACTGTGAGTGGCCTTATCTTTCTTACTATTTATTAAATAGACTCTCAAGGATGCCTTTCATTTATCAATTGAGCTTTTCATCTGTAAACCTTCTGTACCATATTATTAGTATTGTTTAGGAAATTTAACTTTTTAAGATGCATTCTCTTTCTGATAAAAAAGGTATAGGTTCTGAAAACCACGATTTTAATTTGAAATTAAATAAAAAGGTGCATTGTCTTTTCAAGTTAAGTAAAAGGTATGTTGGGAAAATTATTGACATTAAGATCATTGATTTTTTGAAGAAAACCATATTTTGGGACGTTCCAAAATGGAATAGAGGACCAATAAATATGAGACTGAGGAAATAGTATAATTTGGTTTTGATGGGATGTGCGTGGATCCTGGTCTCCTATGTTAGGCCAGGGGTTTGGGGGCTGGAATCTGGAAGGCCTTCGGACCAAATTGGTGGATATACAACTATTGGGGGAAATTTTGGTTTTTGGGTATACTTTAAATTTTCCCAACCCTTTATTCAAAGTGCTATCCACCTTTTGAAGAACCTAGTGTTTCATGATAGAATGAAACATATACAAAGAGATACCACTGTATAGAACTCTTCTGGATTATGGAGTGTTTTCACATGAGAAGATCCATGGGAATCAATCCAACAAACATGTTAACCAAAGCAGTCACCATTGAGAAGCTGAGGCTATGCTCTACTTCAATTAACTTTTGAACTTGAGTACAAAGGAGTGAGTTGCTTCAACATTCATTATGTTGAGAAGAAATGGAGTTTAATATTTTGATGGGAGATTTATGGGATGTGTATGAAGGTTGATTGACTATTTTGGTTATACTGGGGGGCTGGAACTCAGGAGCAGGCAGGCTCCTGAGCAAAATTGGTGTTCGTACAATTTATATATATGCTCAATGTGTCATTACAGATGTAACATATTAAGCGTATATATATATATATATATATATATGTCACATCACATATTCACAGTACAGTTAGAATCAATAATACTTTTACATTTTTTATCCTGTAAAAATATAATGAAACTAAGAGCTTTAAGGACTAAGGATTTTCTTTTTCCAATATCAGTGGAAATGGAAATTCAAATGCCTATATTGATTGGTTGTTTATGCGTAATATGGATCATAATGCATATCGGTGACATTTAGGTGATGTTTCCTTACACTGGCAGGTATCTTTTATTTTATTGACAGAACAATTCATTTGTCTCAAGTTTTTCCTCAGTTGTTTGGTTATGTCCACTATTTTAATTTGCTTTGTTTAGCGTGGACATATAGTCTCAACAAATTTAAGTCCTAAATATATTCCATAACTTTCACCAAGTTCTTCTGTAAGGTTTTAATTTAAACTTAATACAAAGAAAGGTACATCTTAATTTCCATAAGTGGTTTGAGAAATGGAATTGGGCTTCAATTTGCTTTTATTGTTAGGATTAGGCACAAAGCATTCTTACTGAGGACTCTCAAAAATCTCCTCTTATAAGATGTACCTTTCTTCAGGTTATTGCTGCAATGGGTGGCTTTGCATACTTAATGGATAAAGATGGGGCCTTCAGGAACTCATTCAGTGATAGTTGGGATCGGATTCTGTCAAAACATCCTATACCTTTTTATTATTGTCTAGGTAAATATAATTGCTTCCTGCAGTTATTTATATGTTTATTTAATTTACCTTGTAGGATTGAAAATTCTAATTGTAGTTTTCATACTAATGGACACGGTTATATGTAAAGCCAAACATGAATCTAATATGTGTCATGTCTGTCTTCAATGGAATCTGTCTTATTTTCTCCAATGGAGTTTCAACCATCAACTTGCTTTGATATTCTCTGCTGCTTTTAATTCATATCCTGGTTAACGTTGCTAGAAAATGTTTTTGTAAGTTGTGTGCTCAAAGGCATTTATACCCATTGTTGATTGATCTTTGCACTACCTGTACCATAATGTATCATGGCTGCCCCCTCTTTTACATGTGAAAAAGTATCCCTTCCATATTCTGCAGTTTATGCTAAAAAAAAAGTATCCCTTCCATATATTATGTTACGATTTCTGCAAGCAATTTACCAGTCTCATCACCAGTTGTTCCGGTATCTTCAGTGATCCAGCCTTCTTTGCAGAGTTCACTGACAACACAGCCTGTTGGTGGTCAGCATCAACAGGTCCCAGCACTTGCAAATCAGTACCAAAAGGTTTCAACACAGACCACTTCTGCATCTAGTTCATCTGGAATATCAGTTGGTGCTGAGATTTCTGCTTCCAGTCAGTCCCAGCGGTCATGGCCTTGGATGAGTCCAATTGATGTTTAGAAGTATACCAAAGTATTTATGGACGTAGACAAGGACAGAGATGGGAAGATTACTGGTGAAGAAGCCCGCAACTTATTTCTTAGTTGGCGACTGCCAAGAGGTAGAACTATTTTTCATTATGGAATTTATCTTTGGCCTTTATGCCCATTACTAAATTGCTAATGTGGTTTATGAAAGGTTTATACTTGTATTTTATTTTAGTCTGAATGCATAATATGCTATCAGTTTAAAGCTTCTGCTATCCTTATATCTAAATTTAGGTTGCCGTGAATTATTGTTTATTTCCTGTTTAACTTCCTGCTGGAATGTTTATCAAATTATTATGGCTTTAAGTGCCCAATTTCCAGAACAGCCCTTCTGGCGGTCCCATGGCTGGTACAGCATTGCTGTAGCTTCTTAATAATTTATAGAAAATTTGTAAATTCTTTTTAATCTTTCGATTTATTATTGTTTAATGTAACCTCAGTTTAGGCTCTTAGAAAACAAAAGTAGAAATTGACAAAATCAAGTTTTAGAATTGACATTCTTTTCTTAGGCTTTGTTGAGTGATGTTGCAGTCCTCTTCTGTTTTTATGTTATGGAGAAAACATTCAGAACTTCAAACTGTCCCACCCCCCCACCCCCTCTCCCCCCCTACTTTTTAGTATCAACCAAACAACGCATTGCCTTGGAACCTAAGGGACTGAATGTTGTTAATGCAGGGAATGTTCACTGGTTTACTTGGAAACCTTTCACTGCTCTCATACTTTACAAAGAAGAGGGAGAAGGAGGTGATTGTTGTGCAAACATTGGGCGCAGTATCACAATATGTGGTATTCCTGCAGCTTGCAATGGCAGAAGCCATGCCTCTACCTTATCTTTTATGTGATTACTTCAGTTGTTGTCGCAGCCAGGCGTATATTGAATTTCATGAATTATTTTAATTTGCTCAATGCTGAAATCTGGCGCTTTTGGGAAGATTTTATCACTGTTGGCGGGCTATCTGTCCTCCCCCAAGTAATCTCCTCCAGCCCCTCTCTTTCTCTCTCTCTATTCACATGCCCAAACACACACACAAACATCTATTCTAAAATTTATTTTGGTATTTAGGCAATGACAATATTTATTTATATCTGGCACTTATAATTCTGATCCTTTTAAACATGTTTGGATGCAGATTATGTGGTCTACATTTGTCCTATATATACCGAATAGTATCTTCGCAGGGGCAATAGCTTTTGTTATAGCTGTCACATCACATATTATGGTAAGCTTTACCTACCTGTGGGCTGTTTATCTACTTTTATTCATGTTACTCTGATAAGATATGAGTCCTAAATGTGGTGAAACCATCAGAACATGAATCATTCAGTTTAGTTCTAGGTGCATAAAGTTTCCTTTCTCTCTCTCTCATGCGGGACACTATGGTTAACGTCAGTTTCGGACACTAATTTTACTGCTTCTTCTTGGTTTGTGCTCGCATTCCTGTCCATCTCTTCACATATTGCAGCTATCAACTTTGTCCTGTGTATAAATGTATATTATGGGTCTGCATTAAAGATAGGTCCCTTATGGTCAGTAGTATTGTTAGTTTTTTATATAAATAAGAAGCACTCACTGTGTGCTTTCTTTACCTAATGGGTTGAACTTGTGTAGGTATGCCCAATGCTGGGACTTTCAGTGGTTAAATTATTAGTCTTATATAGCATTCAACCTTTTTGCTGGTTAATATTTCCTTTTTTATTTACTGGATGCTTTTGGTTTTGCAGATAAATGACCGCTATGAATTTCCTCTTGAACTTGACCTTGATAGGGAGAAAGGAAAATATCTGTCACCTGAAGCAGATAGGAGTGTCCACAACCTTTACACACTTCATAGGTTTTAGTCATTTCTTTTGACTTACAAATTTGTTGTTTTCAAGAAGTTTGCATGATGTATGCCAATGACTTCATTGACCAACTTGCTGAAATGTTGTTTTTTCATTTGATTGGTGTTGGCTAGATAGGTTTAAGTGGCATTCTCATTTGATAGGTTTAAGTGGCATTCTCACTGTGTTCTTTTGTGGGATTGTGATGTCCCATTACACCTGGCACAATGTAACTGAGGGTTCAAGAGTTACTACCAAGTATGTGATCTTAGAAGTTATTCTGACCATATGAACCCGTTTGTCTGTGTATAGAAAGGTCAATTTTTCATATACCTAATACTACAATTTTGTCTTAAAATTATTGCAGGCATGCTTTTGCAAACCTGTCATTTGTTGCTGAGACTTTTATATTCCTTTATGTTGGAATGGATGCCTTGGACATTGAAAAGTGGAGATTTGTTAGTGACAGGTACTATCTAAATACTAGCAAGTCCTTGCAATTATGAGTTCTTGTTCTATTGAGCCATAATAGCTATTAGGAATAATTGTATGTGTTTTTCAAACAAAATGTAAGAGCATGCATGCTTGATTTTGCCTTTTGCAGTCCTGGAACATCAGTGGCAGTGAGTTCAATACTGATAGTTCTGATAATGGTTGGAAGAGCAGCTTTTGTTTTCCCCCTATCATTCTTAATCAACCTATGTAAAAAAAATCAAAGTGAGAAACTCAGCCTCAGGAAGCAAGTATGTGTTCTGTTTCTGTCACAGTATTATTTTCTTCCTTTCCTACTTTATTGATCAACCAAGACATGCCAACAATTTTCTTGTTGTAGGTGGTAATATGGTGGGCTGGTCTCATGAAAGGTGCTGTGTCTATGGCACTCGCTTATAATCAGGTAAGATATGGACATGCTGTTTTATTTGTGGCCAAAAGACCTTGAATTCAAATGTGAAGTCACACAAAAAAGTTGAGAATAATATGAACAGTGGGAATCTTCAGTTCGTCTTCACACTATCCTCATTAAAATAAGAACATGCTTACAATTTCATATAAAACAGTGTGTACTTTTGAGATAGAGAGAGATGATAGTGCAGATGAAATTGTTCAGTAAAAATTTTACTTTTCAAAATGCAGTTCACATGGTTAGGGCATACTCAATTGCGGGCGAATGCAATCTTGATCACCAGCACCATAATTGTTGTTCTCTTTAGCACAGTGGTGAGACATCTCCTGCCTATTTTTTGCTAAACATCTTTTGCCAATTTTGTGATTATGAAATTGCTTGTACTGGATTTAACAGGTTCTCTAACAGTAAAAATTATTTTAGCCATTTGTTCTGCTGCACTGATTTTTGTGCGTATCTGGTTGGCCCCTTGATTTTCAAACTTGTTTAGAGTTTGATATATATGAATTTATGTTAATATAGTGATTTGACCTTTTGATATGGCAAGGGTGTGTAATTTGCTGTGAATTAGATGACTAGCTCTACAATGAAAAGAAAATTTGAGAGAATATGAAGATGCTTGCCATTTTGGTGGTTGTTCTATTATTTCATCTTTTGGTTAAGAACTTATTAGTGTGTTAACTATTCTTGTGTACCAAGAATATAATTGTTCCATTTAGTTCAGATCAGTGTCATTGGATGCGTCCTCTTTTTCTATGCTGTTGTCTTAGTTGTAATGCTCCTGAGGGGAACCGGAAAACCAACAGCCCCTCCCCTTAAGCTTTTACAGCAGTTCCATAGATCAGAGTTTAGGTTTTATTTACAGAAGTGAAGTTATCTATTTTATATGAATGGGTTTTAAGTAGGAAATGTTTCTTAATGATGGTAATCACTCTTCATATATAATTCTGGTCAGGTGTTTGGGTTGATGACTAAACCACTTATACGGTTCTTGGCTCGTTCAAAACAAACAACCAGCATGGTGATGTCAGATCCATCGACTCCAAAATCAGTCTCTGTGCCACTTCTTGGGGAGGGGCTGGATTCTGAGCTTGATATACCACGACCAGGCAGCATACGTGCACTCCTGGCCACCCCTACGCACAGTTCACTATTACTAGCGTAAGTTTGATAATGCCTTCATGCGACCTGTATTTGGTGGCCGGGGTTTTGTTCCATTTGTTCGTGGATCACCAACTGAACAGAGTTTCGCACAAGGGGAAGGGGAATGAGAAGGCGGCCAAGCAAAGATTTACGATATTATATTGTAAATTGTATACATCCTCCAGAAGATCAAGCACCACAGGCCTTTGAACCAACTTGTGAAAGTTTTTATCAGACTTTAGGGTAGTGAGAAGGCTTTGTACCATAATGTAAACTGCATGTACCATGTATAGCTGATTGCATTTACCCCAAGCCAGAGGGGTATTTTTTATATCATAATTATTTTGCTGTCAACAAAATAATAAGTCTCAAACTAAGGCAGTGAAAATGCTCACAGTACGATTAAGCATAGCTTCATATATTCTTTTTCGTGGCACCTATTGCACGATTAATGTGTCATTCCCTTGTTAGAAAATTGAAAGCATCAGGTCACGACATCATCGATAGAACAAATAATACTTCCACCATTATGGTTGCATGATTATATATAAAATAAAAATGGAAACAAGTTCATTGCACAATTTCTTTCCACTAGCAATTCATAAGTGGAATTTCAATCCCTACCTTTGCAATTATAACAAAGATTTAGAAAGTAAAATATCAATGAAAGATAGAGAGCAAAACTCTAACTTAGGCTTTTATAAAGGTCACACCCATCATCACAAAACAAAATCTATCTCAGCATTTCTTTTTCTAACTTTCCAAATCTAGCAATTCCAAACCACACCAAGGCCATTGCAACTTTATGTAAATTGTGCGACAGCAGGAAGCCATTAGCATTATAGTTCTTCTTCCAGAACTATTAGTTCAGAAAATAACTAAAAATTTAAAAAGTTAAGATGGAGAAGGGCTTAACATGAAGCACCAATGCAAATGAGTAGAGCAACTAATGAAAAAAAATTTATAGTTATCAAAAAAACAAAAAAAGACTTATAATCTCAACAAGAAGCATCAACACATATGAGTATAACAGCTAATGGAAATAAGTAACAACTAATTGAACGACAAAATTAAATATTCATAATATCACAATCTACAAACAGGTACATTAGATATAGAATACTTAGATTACAAGTGCATTCAATGATAAACAAAATAGTAATTGTGCCGATACTACCCAATAGTAAGTTCGAATACACAATAAAGAGAACCACAATTGACATCTACAATGCCATTCCAAAATCGAGTATCTGCATACCTGACAAAAATTGAAATATTGTTGTTAGATACCAAAAGCCTATATCAAGGGGGGAAAAGTGAGAAAAAAGGAGGGGTTGTATCTCTTGAACTATAGCCTATATCAAGTATCTTTGAAAGCTAAGCATCTTCCAATGTGCAATGGTGGTAGGTTGTTTTAAAAAGCATGATTTGAGGACCCAGAAAATGGTCTCCGCCTTGAAATTTCATTATCGCACGAAATCAATTATTTCACATATCATTCATTAAAACAAGCTACGTAACTGCATAAAGGGTTTCAAATTGGCTAAAATTTGAGATACAATCCATTCCTCATTGCAATTGCCAATAGGATTAATAATATAGTAATAAAGTTGAAAACAAACCCCCCCAAAAATTAACACAATTTCTTGCCCTTGAAAGTTGAATATAAATTCCAAAAGCCTTTACCCTTCAAAGTCGCCAATCTTCAAGGAATATGGGCACCCATATATCACCTTTATGAGTTTATAACTTTGAATCTTACAAACAAAAACCTAGCATTGATTGTTATTATTAAAAAAAATTAAGCAACAAAGCAAGCAAGGTAAGTTTTCTTTCGAAATTGATTTTTTTATTATAAATTGGTAAATATTAACACGGCAACATCAATTTTATTTGTGTGTAATGTCACTCATCTTCTGTTAAACCACTCTTCTCTATTCTCTGAAAGCTACTTAAGAGAGGAGGGAAAAAAAGTAGAAATGTCTCCTTTGTAACCAAAAAGGGTATTAGGTATTGAAACCTATCTGTCTACTCCAAATAAAGAACACAGACAAGAACATTACATTGTAAAATGCAAAGAGAAAAACAATCCCAAGCAATCCATTTTTCAGAAACTACCACCCAAAAACACATTGAAAGTTTCCAATAACTTTAATACAGCTGTAGACAATGTATATCTTTTAGTAATTTATCCATTAATAGTGTGAAAGGAGGTTGAGAAATTACTAAAACTCACTTCATCCATTTTCTCCAACTTGAGATCAGCAAGCTTTTGCGCCTGCAAGTCACAAGTAAAAATATTTTAGCTCTCTTCGATACTATCCAAATTTGAAGAGAACACAATAAAAATTGGTACTAATCTACGCAACTTGGCTAATTGATACAATCATGGCATTTTATATAAAAGCATCACTTACCTAGTTTGGGTCATTACTGCTTGTCGAAGCCCCACGGGAAAGCGAACATCTTCTACGGTTATGCCCATGTTGATGACACAGTCCACATCTCTGCTTTTGTTGAATCTCCCTCAAGTCAGAATCTGGCCTTCGGCTTCCCGGTTTTCGCCGGACCCCATCCATCTCATTTCGTATCCTAGACTTCACAGGTCGACCTTTGGCCCGCAACAGGTTTGGGTCAGGCACCCACTTTGGACCTTCCACATCCCTCTACAATGACTCTGACTTTGGCACCACAAATTGGTGTGAGTAGGTGCGAATGGCGTTCTCCAAACTATAACATGGGTCAATATATGTAATTGCATCTTGCCCCAAGTACTGAAGAACTGTAATTGCATGTGAACAAGGGATCTTCCGATTTTGCCACTTTCCACAACCACATTTTCTCTCCAATATGTTTATTTCATGACTATGGTTTCCCCCTCCAGAGCTATAGATGTTGTATGCAGTCGTTACTTGATATATACCATGGACATTATTAAACGGCCTTACTTGATGTGTTTTAGATTTTTTCAGATTTGCATCATAGATTTCTAAGGCATATTTACTCCACACCTTGCCCTCCAAGAGATCATGAGTAATTTTTTTGTGTCGATCATGAAAATACGCGACAAGTTTGCCCCAAGTGAATTGAACAATTGCAGCAATGGGCAGGCCACGGGCACCTTTGAGTACTCCATTGAAGCAATCTGACACATTCGTTGTCATAGCCCCATAACGGTATCCACCATCATGTATTTGGGTCTACATGTGTAGCTCCTCTTTCATTAGATACGTGTATGGCATAATGGATGAGTCGGGTTCATTTTCCTGTTGTTCGGTGGCTAATTTCTTCCTAAGGGCCTTGATCTCGACATCCTTGATAGGTTGCATGTACAAGTCAAATTTAGCTTCCTGAGTAGCATACCCCGCTTTCAAGGCCAATGACTTTAAAGTGGCATCCTGAAAATGCGTGTTGAAGTTGCTAGAAACATGTCGAAGGCAATATCTGTGTTGTACTCGTACTTTTCCATCATCACTTCTAGGCCAGTTTGCAATTGCGTTTCGAATACCCTTATGTCGGTCAGAAATTATGCAGATGTCCTTATTTGCTATCACATCCCCCAGTGAAATCCTCAAGCGTTCTAAAAACCACCTCCAACTAGGCCCTGATTCTTTGTCCACAATAGCAAAGGCGAGAGGCAAAACCTTGTTGTTGGCATCGGTGGCCATTGCAATCATCAACACCCCTCGATATTTACCATATAAATGGGTCCCATCAATACTAATCACTGGCTTACAATGTCTAAATCCTTCAATACATGGAGCGAAAGCCCAAAATACATAGCGCAATATTGTATCACCGAACTCCTCCCTCGGTTCAGTGAGATACCAGTACCGGGTGCTAGGTTCTTGATCCAAGTATGCCAACAACAACTTTTTCAACCTTTCGTAAGACTCTTCCCAATCGCCAAATATCTTTGCAATAGCCTTTTGTTTCGCATCCCATATCTTATAGTAAGAAAGCTTATGTCCATAATACTTCGCTTTGATGAAATCTCTAAGGTGATCAATTGTTGCCACATGATTTTCTTGCAACGTTGGAACAAATTCTGCTGCAAGAAAATTACAATCCATCATTCTACCATCAAGAGGCATGCCAAGGGTCATACAACTGTGAGGACTCCCATAAGATGTGACCATCCATATTCTCAGTTTAGGCTTCATGACTGCCCCAACGTACCACTTGCATGACTCATCCATGCATTTCACATACAGTCTACTTTTCGTCGACCTACTAGTCATCAAGTTTTTGTTATGCTTTGCGGCATCAATTGTTAATGCACGTTTCACCGCTTCTTTATTCGCAAAAATCAACCCTTTACAAAAATTCATGTCTGCATTCCAAGAACAAACAAATGCTTGCTCATCAACTTCAGGATCAACCATATTTTCCCAAGTATTTGCATAAAATGATGAGGCAGGGGGTTCATAAACGGGGGTTGTATTTGTAACATGCTGAACGATAACAGTAGCGTCCGCATCATCTTCATCCATATCATCAACATGAGGATTGAGAGTAATTTCATGGTCATCAACACCCCTGTCAAAGTCGCCTTGCTCAATCCTCTCTTCGTACTCATCTCTATCTTCAAGATCTTCCCCAACACAGTGTTCGTCTTCATCTTCAACTACTGGAAATGTAGAGGATTCACCTTGATGTGTACAAAATTGATCTTCATATCTATTGCCATGTTCGCTCTCAACTGTTATTGGTGTCTCTTGAAAAGGGGGTGTATAGCCTCCCAATGTGGTGCATTGATCATCTAGGACTGCAAATTGTAGAGATGCAGTTGTTTGTGCAATTTCCTCTACAGCGACTTCCGCACGCGGCTCCAAATTTACGTACAACTCAAAATTTGCTATTTGTTCCCATTGATGCATTTTGTTAAACATGATCTTCACATGTTTGTCTTCTGTTATCGCTGCATATCTGTAATTAATGCATTGATTGAGGACTTCATGTGGAGAACGGAAAATAATATGGATGTCATGCAAAGCAGGGTTCAGTTGCAGCTCTTCCATAATTTTTATCTTCAAATCACTCAGGGTCTTTAACTTACGACGTATCATCATATAACGGCACTGCATACCCGGACCTTCAAATGGAAATGCGGCATAAGGGTTGGCATTGTTAAGGGATCCACCGTAGTATATGTTTATATAGATCATTATCAACCTATAGATCATCAAGTGCAATTGTGTTAGTGACAAATTTATAACTCTCAATCACAAAACTTTGCTTATACTCACCTCAGGTCACATACAAAAATAGTCATTACCAATTTCATATTCTTTTAAAATTCCAAATCATTCTACGTATCAAATGTAAATATTATACCAACTGGTTATTCATTGAAATCTTTGTTACAAATCTTAATCAAATAATTCATGCTAAAAAGACTACAAATACTATCTTAGGTATCAAACTCATAATCCATTTTATACCCATGATAAAGACCTAAAAGTACAAAATATTCCTAACAATTGATCACAATATTTAGTACTAAATATTCTCAATAATTAATCCCAATATTATTTTTTTTTAAAAACCTAGCATATTATTATTAATCACAATATTTACACTAACAAAAAAAATATTCCCAATATGTTGTAACAACATTATTAATCACAATATTTGGTACTAAATATTCCCCCAATTATTTTCCCCAATAATTTAATCACAATATTAATTTTTTAAAAAAAAATTAGCAAATAATTTAATCACAATATTATTTTTTTTTAAAAAAATAACTTAGCAAATAATTTTAATCACAATATTTACACTAACAAAAAAATAAACAAATATTCCCAACAATATTAATTTTTTTTTTTAAAAAACTTAGCAAATAATTTAATCACAATATGTAACACTAACAAAAAAATAAACAAATATTCCCAATAATTAATCACAATATATATATATATATATATATATTTTTTTTTTTAAACTTAGCAAATAATTTACTCACAATATTTACACTAACAAAAAAAAAACACAAATATTACCAATAATTAATCATAATATTAATTTAAAAAAAAAAACTAGCAATTAATCACACAATATACTAACAAATAAACTAATCACAATATTTTCACTAACAAAAAAAAAAAAATTTTACCTAATACATTTTAATTGTTTCTTCAAAAAAAAAAAAAAAAAAACCTAGCAAATAATTATAATAACTAACAAAAAAATATTTTCAATATTGTATTACCTGAGAGAGGGGGTGGCAAATTGTGTGAGTGGTAAATTTTTTTGAGTGGTGTGAGTGTGAGCTTGAGCAAATTGTGTGAGATTTTGAGAATGTGAGTGGGAGGGGGTGGCACCAAAGAAATGAGAGAGGGCAGGTCTGTGAGCCGGGTAAAAAGGGGGGGGGGGGGGGAGAGGTCCCAGTTGGGATCCACATGACACATGGATGGTCTGGGGACCATTCATAGAAATCGAGTCCAAAAGACTCGATTTCCAAAAGTACATAAATCGAACCTCTTGGACTCGAGTTCAGTCCAGGTGCCCAAAAAACGGTGATCACCCAAAAATCAAGTCTAGTAGACTCGATTTCCTTTAAAAGGACCACATGATACCTGGAAAGAACTCAATTTTCCATGGAGTGCAGTGCCCACGTGATCTGCTGACACACATAGAAATCGAGTTCATTGAACTCGATTTCCTTTAAAATCTGACAGATCGAGTTCAATGAACTCGATTTCCTTTAAAACGAGCATGTGATCCAGTGCTCGTGTGATCTGACAGGCAAGGAAATCGAGTCCAATTGACTCGATTTTTTAGCCAAAATCGAGTTTATTGTACTCGATTTCTATGTCTACGTGCACTCCTGGGCCAGGTCAGACGGTTTGACGATCACGAAATCGAGTATAATATACTTGATTTATAAGGCGGAAATCGAGTGCCCTAGACTCGAATTGTTAGAAACGAAATAAGTTTGAAACGTTGGTTAACTAACAGTATTGTTTGGATTTTTTTGCTGTTTATGAAAAAACGCCGGAAAAGAGTCCTAAACGTGAGTCTCTCTTATAATATCGGTTTTTTTTTGTTTTGTTTTTTGTTTAGTTTTTTTTTAATTTTTTAATTTTTATTTTTTAATTTTTTTTTAAAGATGAGTATTTGGTTTTGTTTTTGAGTGAAAATGGTTTTTAATTTTAATTTTAATTTTTTAAATATTGTGCTAATGTGAAAAATTGTGAGAGTTTCAAAGGTTTCGGTTATAATAATAATAATAATAATAGCAATACTACTACTACTACTATTACTAATAAGTCCCAAATTAATCTAGTAAGTATTAATTAGATTTATGTTAGGAGTTAGGACTGTTTTTGTTATAAATCTACTTACATTTTTTAATTAATTAAAAAAAATTGTGAAGATAAATAATTGAATGATATAAAAATAAGGCTTAGCAAAAATTCAGAGTTGAAATCCTATTACTAGTGGGTCACACACACTAATGTGGTGTTTGGTATGAGGTAATATTTTAGGATTCCTAGAAATATTTAGAGATTCTCATATTTGGTTACAAGTCATAGTAGGGAATTAGATGCTAGGGAAATCTAGATTCCCCCTCAACCCCTTTTCTATAGGAATGTGGATTCCCTTTAAAATAGGTGGGTATCTAGATTCCCAAGATTAAAAAAAATTGTATTTTTTATAAATTGACAATTTTAACAATTTTTCCTTATTATTTAAGCAATTGAAATAAAATATAAAATAGATAATCAATATATTTTCCCTTGTTTTTATCTCTTCCCGCCAAAACAACATAAACAGAATAGACAACTCTGTTGATATATACATTAACAAAGTTCTATTTAGGTTTCAAGTCTGGAAAAAAAAAAAAACGTTCGAAGGGGATCCTCTATTGTTGCCTGGTATTCATTTTTATTGTTACGTGTAAATTCTTTGTTTGCTTTATTGATACTTTGTTCTTTAACTAGTATGATTTATTTTATTATATTTAGCCTTTAATTTTGCGGCAACTTTGTCTCTTGAAGAGGATAAAATTAAAGTAGACGGTCTTGTTTAATAGAACCTGCCATGAGCGACGGTATTGGGTAGTGGATGATTAAAGGGAAGGAAGAAACACGATGGGACGTGTCCAAGGAAGACAGGCTCTCCATGACGGATGGATGAGAAAGCAGACGGATGAAAAGTGGACGGTGGCAGAGCCACGTGACATCCACATGGTTTAAGTGGTCTTCAAGAAACTTTAAATGGAAATGTCTTGTGCTCCACGATTAACCATAGTTAACAAAATCTCCATATGGAAAAGATCCTGAAAAATACGCGTATTAATAAGGATCTTCCTTACAAGGAAACATCTTCTTCGCCAAGAAACCAAAGTCGGTCATACACTACTATAAAAACCCAAAACCTTCAGAAATTAAGGTACAAATAATTTACCCCAGCTCTGGCACTTTAGAGTTGTGAAAGTTTTGTAACTTAACTTTCAGAGGGTATTTGGCCAGTACCACACCGGTACTCTCTGTAGGGTCTTCTTCTTCTTTATTGTGCAGGTCTTGTCTAAGAGTGTGCAAAGGACCATGTAACTTACTGACGATTTTCTAGCATCATCAGTTGGCGCCGTCTATGGGAGAGGAAGTAAGCTATATCTTGCTTTCCAAGACAAAAAGTTGCATGGTACTTACTCGCTTGATGGCAACCACCAACAATAATCTAGGAGACAAACCATGTACCACTGCACTCAAAAGACAAGTCCAAACCCTTGTCATAGCTGTAGAACACCTCACTAAGAAACACCATGACCTGGAGGAACAACTACGTCAAAAGAACGCAGGGCTCAATACTCAAGAGGAGGACCAAGAAGGTACTAGTGCTGAGTGAAGGGATCAAGAAGGACTGGAAGGCAACAATGCCTCTAGCAAACTGGAGTGATAGGATACAAGCCATCCATCCACCACGGATACGGCTCCACCATACATGGTCGCTTGAGATGCAAATGATGAAGGAACGAATGGACTTCATGATGAACGCCCTAAAAGGTCGGGTATCAAACGACCTCGACAAGCTAGTCCATCAAACGGATTCACCATTTACTGCATCTGTCACTTCATTCCCCCTTCCACCAAAGTTCCATATGCCATAAGTGGAAACCTACGACGAGTTAAGGGATCCTTTGGACCATCTGGAGTAGTTCAAAACCCTCATGCAGCTGCAAGGTGTGGTGAATGAGATCATATGCCAGGCCTTTCCCATTACACTGAAGGGCCATGTAAGGGTATGGTTTAGGAGGTTGACGCCAAACTCCATCAGTACCTTCAAGGAGTTGGGCTCCCAATTTGCCTCGCACTTTATCGAGGGTCAAAGGTACAAAAAGTCCACTGCATGCCTGATGAATATCAAGCAACGAGAGGATGAAACATTGAGGTCCTACATAACTCGCTTTAACAAGGAGGCCTTCTCAATTGATGAAGCTAACGACAAGATACTCGTGGTTGCATTCACCAATGGGTTACAAAAGTGGAAGTTTTTATTTTCCTTATACAAAAACGACTTGAAAACCATGTCTGATGTACTTTACAGGGCTACTAAGTACATGAACGTGGAAAATGTGTTGCTCGCTAGGGAAGAGAAGCCTAAAAAGAGGGAAAGGCAAGAAGAAGCATAGTAGGACAGGGGATGGAAGGCAACAAGGATTATAGACAGACGAGAAGATAAGCACTCATAACCCCCCATTGGAAGGTTCGCGAACTTCACCCCACTGAATACCCCACTTGATCAAGTCCTGATGCAGATCAAGGACAAAGGGGCCTTAACATTTTCGGGCAAGCTAAAGGGTGACCCTAGTAAGAGGTCTAGAGACAAGTACTGCCGTTTTCACCATTATCACAGTTATGATACATCCGATTGCTATGACTTGAAGCAACAGATAGAAACACTTATCAGACAAGGAAAGTTACAAAGATTTGTCAACAAGGAAAGGACAGACCAACCACAAGAGCAACCTGCTCGGAGGGAAAATGAGCATCCTAGGCCACCCCTAGGAGATATAAGGATGATTAGCTCAGGATGGTTTAGAACGTCTAGCTGACAGGATTGGTCCCAAAAATGGCACGCATCGACAACCCTGTAATTGGGTTCATAGAGGAGGATGCTCGGCGTCTCCATCACCCACACGACGATGCGCTTGTGGTTAGCATACAGGTTGGGGATTACAACACTCACCGGGTCCTTGTAATCAACGGGAGTTCTGCTAATATACTCTACTATCCGGTGTTCCAGCAGATGAGGATTGAAAAAGAACGGTTGGTTCCAACTAACGTGCCCCTCAATGGATTTGGAGGAACAAGAGTGTACCCTCTGGGTGCGATCACTTTGCCCGTAACAGTAGGTGATTACCCTCAACAGGTTACTAAAAATGTCACGTTCCTGGTTGTTGATTGTTCGTCCACTTACAACCCAATCCTGGGTTGCCCTACCCTTAATTTATAGAAGGCAGTAACTTTAACTTATTACCTGATGATCAAGGTCCCCATCGAATATGATGTGGGAAAGGTACGGGGAGATCAAGTAGTAGCTTGCGAATGCTACATTGCCATGCTAAAGATGGATGATCATCTACAAACCATGTGCATAGAAGAACAACAGATGGTAGCAGAACCCGTGGAGGGGTTGGAAGAGGTACTCCTTAATGACTCTAGGCCTGAACGAACAACTAGGATCGACAATCTTGCTAGCCTGCCAGTCCATCAGGCACTCAAAGCATTTCTAAAGGAGAACCAGGACATCTTCACCTGGAACCATGAAGACATGCCCGAAATTGATCCTTTGGTCACAGTCCAAAAGTTGAATGTATCGCCATCATTTTCTCCCATCCTTCAGAAGAAGCAGGTGTTCACGCAGGAGTGGAACAAGGCCATAACGAAAGAAGTTCGCAAGTTACAAGAAGAAAAATTTATGAGAGAAGTATATTACCTCGATTGGTTGGCCAGCATGGTAATGGTCAAGAAGGTCAATGGGAAGTGGAGGATGTGCATAGATTTCACGTAGTTGAATAGAGCATGCCCCAAGGACAACTACCCATTTCCAAGAATTAACATCTTGGTGGATTTGACAGCAAGACACCAGTTGCTGAGCTTCATGGATGCATTTTCTGGCTACAACCTGATCAAACTAAACGAAGCTAATTAGGAGAAGACTTCTTTTCTCACCAACTAGGGACTGTTCTGCTACAAAGTAATGCCATTTGGACTCAAGAACATGAGTGCCATGTATCAAAGGTTGATGAATAAGATGTTGGCATATCAGATTTGGGAGAAACGTTCAAGTCTACATGGACGACATGTTGGTAAAGAGCCAACTAGAAGACGACTATTTGGACGACCTCAAGGAAACCTTTGATACCTTTCGTTTGTACAACGTGAAGCTAAATTTGAACAAGTACACATTTGGGGTGACGGCCGAAAAATTCTTGGGGTTTATGGTATCCCAGAGAGGTATTGAGGTCCACCCAGACAAGATACGGGTAATAATAGAGATAACATCGCCAGCGAACATCAAGGAAGTGCAAAGCCTCAACGGTGAAGTTTCCGCACTAAACAGGTTCGAATTGAGAGTAATGGACAAATGCCTACCTTTCTTCTACACATTGAAAAAGTCATTTGAATGGACAGTTGAATGTCAGCAAGAGTTCGAAGATTTGAAAGCATACCTGCCCTCTCCACGGTTGCTGAGTCCCTTGAAACCAGGGGAGGAATTGTTCCTCTATCTAGCCATTTCCCCGACGGTTGTCAGCGTAGCCTTAGTCAGAGAAGAAGACAGGGTACAAAAGCCAATGTACTACACTTGCCGGGCGCTCCGTGGCATAGAAGAGAGGTAGCCCCTAATGGTGAAGCTCACATTCGCATTAGTAAACGCAGCTCATAAGCTCAAGTTATACTTACATTGTGGTTGTCCTGAACAGACAAGCCTCTGCGGAGAGCAATGAGCAGTCCCAAAGTCGCTGGATGGATGGCACTGTGGGTGATTGAGTTGAGTGAATTCGATGCACAGTATCGCCCATGTACGGCCATAAAAGGCCAAGTTATCGCTGCCTTCATCACGGAATTTACCAACATAGAAGGCCAGGGAGCAGGAGCGCAGCCTTAATGGAGTATCCACATGGATGGATCGTTCAACAGACAGGCAGGCGGAGCTAGTATAGTACTCCATTCTCTAGAAGGGGATGAGATCGAATGCATGATCTAACTTAACTTCCCTACGACCAATAACGAGGCGGAGTACGGAGCCTTGATAGTAGGGCTTGATCTAGCCATAGCAGCGGGAGCCGCAAATGTAATCATATATTGCGACTCTTAGGTAGTCACAAGTCATGTAAACGACAATTACAAGTGCAAGGGTGAACATATGAAGAAGTACCTCAAACAAGTAAATAATTGAGTGACCAACCTCCAAGCAAAGTTTGTTCAAATCCTAAGGGAGGAGAACGCGCAAGTTGATTATCTCACCAAGGCTGCATCAATTGAACACATGCTCATCCCCAGTCGAGCACTGTCTTTTGTTCAAAATTCACCATTAGTAGACAGTGTCAGTATGTAGGAGATAGGTTTCGAGAACAACTGGAACACACCAATAACCTCCTACTTGAAGGACAGCATGCTACCAGATGACAAAGAGGGCACTATGAAGTTAAAGGTTAAGGTAGTATGGTTCGTGCTAATGAAATACATCTTGTACAAAAGGGGCTTCTCTCGTCCTTCTCTCGCCCGTACCTGAGGTGTCTTAACTCTAAGGAGGCAGATTATGTTATGAAAGAAATCCATGAAGGAATCTGCTGGAACCACTCAGGATCGCGGTCATTAGTGCATAAACTGATTCTGGTAGGATACTATTGGCCCACCATGTAGAAGGATGCCCATGCATACGTCAAAGCTTGCAATAAGTGTAAGAGGTTTGGTAACCTCATCAGACAACCAACAGAGGAGTTCACTCTAATGATGGCCCCATGGCCTTTCACTCAATGGGGGTTGGACATCATGAGCCTATTCCTAACAGTAGTAAGATAGTTGAAATTCCTAATAGTTGGAATAGACTACTTCACCAAGTGGGTGGAAGCCAAAGCCCTCGCCACCATTATAGAAAAGAATGTGTGAAGCTTTGTATGAAAAAACATCATCTGCAGTTTTGGCATACCTAGAGTACTGGTCTTAGACAACGGGAAGCAATTCGATAATGATTCGTTTAGGGATTTTTGCCCACAATTAGGAATAAAAAATTACTACTCAACAAGTCAAGGTCACGAACCGATCCTTGCTAAAAATCATCAAGACTCGGCTTGAGAGGGCAAAAGGAATATGGCTGGAAGAATTGCCAAGCATTTTATGAGCTTACAGGACAATGACAAGGACGCCTACAGGAAAGACTCCATTCTAACTAGTATACGGAAGCGAGGTAGTCATTCAGGCTGAGGTCGGACTCACAAGCTACAGAGTCGAGAACCATGATGAGACTAGGAATGATGAAGTTATGCGCCTTCAACTTGATTTGGTGGACGAAGTCAAGGGGACGACTGAGCAAAGGTTAGCACAGTACTAGGACCTCATGGCCAGACACTCAACTCCAAAGTCAAAAATAGGGACTTTCAAGTTGGAGATCTCTTCTTGAGAAAGGTGACGGGGGCCACTAGAGATCCTGCCCAGGGAAAGCTTGGACCTAATTGGGAAGGACTCTATAGGATCGCGTCATGGCGAAGGAAAGACACCTACCAATCCTGGAGATGTTAGATGGGCAAAAATTACACCACCCATGGAACACGGAGCACCTGAAGAAGTACTACTAGTAGACAAGGGCACGGAGTACGACACTCCTTATTTCCAGTTTATTTTCTTTTTCTTTTTACTTTTTATTATCTGCAGTACCTTTCAAGCCCAAAGGGCAGTTTTTTATTCTTGAGAACAATTTCTACATGAGTATTTATCACAAGAAGAGGAGTTATTCAGATATGTTATGCGTATGTTTGCAAAAATATTTACTAAGTCCACAAGTGGACGGGTTCATCTTAAGGGATGACTTATATTTATTTAAGTCCACAAGTAGACGGGTTCATCCTAAGAGATGACTTATATTCTATCAAGTCCACAAGTGGACGGGTTCATCCTAAGGGATGACTTATATTCTATCAAGTCCACAAGTGGACGAGTTCATCCTAATGGGTGCCTTATATTTATGAAAGTCCACAAGTGTACAAATCATCTTAAAGGATGACTTATAATAATTTTTTCCACAAGTGGACAGGTTCATCCTAAGGGATGACTTATGCTAATTAAAGTCCACAAGTGGACGGGTTTATCCTAAGGGATGACTTATGTTTGTTAAAGCCCCCAAGTGGATGGGCTTATCCCAATGAATTATTTAAATTAATAGAGTCCATAAGTGGACAAAGTCATCCTAGCTGATGACTTACCCACAAGTAGACGGGCTCATCCAAGCATTTAAATTAATGAAGTTCATAAGAAGACGGGTTCATCCCAAGGGTTGATTTGAATTTAGACGAGTATAAGCATATATTATCACATATATGATCAAAATACAAGAAATAATATCCCTAAATATCATAAACGCCCATAGGTATTAACAAAAATATTGTTCTCCTAAAAGATCTTTACATTTGAAAAAAAAAAAACTACTCCTGATTCACGGGGCTTTCTCCGTCCTTCAATTCAGTCGTTAATCCCCCTCAAGTGGAGGAGCTTCCTCCCCAGTATATTTGGCTTGATCTTCACGAGGCATAGTCTCCCCGTCACCTTGAGGGTTGATGGTGGTGTAATCCGTGAACAACTTGTCGGTGCTTTCTGAGTAGACGGGCTGGGTTGGAGTCTAGGCCTGGGCGTCAATCAAAATATGGGACAGGTCTAGGTTTGGAAAATAGGCTTTGACTTGACAGAAGCAATCGTTAAAGCCATCTGCGAAGGAGCCACTGAGCTTTGTTAGGAGGGCGTCGGAGTCACGATACTCCTATATTGTGTCTTCCTTAGCTTGACGGAGTTGATCCTTAGCATTTTGATATCTTTCTCGTTGTCCTCAAGGACCTTCCTTGGCACCTCCGTTTGCTTCTCTAGCTCACCACGAAGTTGCTTCAAAGCAGAAAGCCTCTTTTCCTGGACCATTTTCCAGGCCTTCAACTCCCCCTGCTCCGCCACTGTTGCCTTTGCCTTCACGCGGTCCAGCACCGTCTCATGGGATAGGCAACAGTTCATCAAGCCCTTCATCATGAGCATCACCTGCAAAGAAAAATTAACAGCAAGGATTAGAAAAATAAGAGATAGCTTGACGGAAGGAAGAAAGGAACCGATGTACCTATGCAATGCCAAAAAGGCCTGTCTCCCCCATGGCCTCGGTTGCATGGTTGCTTATGTCCTAATAATCGTCATCTTTGATGATGGATGACAATTGCTCAACTGCGTATTGAGAATCTTCATGGAGGAGGACGAGGCGTATTGAGAATCTTCATGGAGGAGGACAAGGGCTTGACCAATCATGAGACCTTTACCCTTCCCTGGATCGGGCAAGGGAGGCTTCTTTGCATCAGGAATCACCCCAACGGTCGATCCTGCTGTAACCTTGGGTTTCTTGGGGGGACAATCAGTCTTCTTTGACGGCTTCCTCTTCGTGGACGGGTTGGTCGGACATGTTCCCTTGGGGGGCAGGCTTCAATCTTACTTTTTCTTTGCAGCAGCTTGTTGCTTGATGAAAACCCTTCTCTTATCTTTCTCCATTTATGCACCAAATTAGACAGAGAGAAAAAGTTAGGCAAATCACTGTAAGTATAGAATAAAGTAAAGAACGATGGACTTACGTCTGCGTGCTTAATTGTCGTAGCGACGAGCAGCTTCAGTGGGTTCAGGATCGTCGCAATACCAATGGATCGTGTCCAAGGTAAAAAATTTCACCCACGTCCTCTTTCTCAATTTAATACTAAAGATTTTATGTAGAAAGATCCACTACTCCAAGGTCACCTCTGGACGGTATCAAGCTGCAAAAAGGGGGACAGTTAGAACAACAACAATAAATAATAAAAAGAAAAGTTTAGACTAAATGGACACCTACCAGACAGAGGCATTATACCCCAAGTTTTGTCTATGGGCATGTACTTTTGATCATCGGGATGACACATCTAGTCGTCACCCTGAATTAAGAAGTACTGGCTCTTCTAGTTTCTATTAGAGTCAGTAGTAGCACACACTAGCCTAAGTACGGGCTTCCTTGGTAAGAAACTGTACGTGCCCTTCGACTGGTTGATTTCTGATGGACAGCAGCAATGGAAGAACTCCTCTACCATCATTCTACGCTTCCCGTCACTCAAGACTCCATACAAAACTTTCACACTAAGGAAGACTCTCCAGGCATTCAGAGAGATTTGGGTGACAGCAAGCCCCCAGTACTGAAGCAGACGATGGTAAAGAGCACTTAGAAGAAACCTAAGGCCTGCCTTAAACATCTGCTCATACACTTTGACGTCCATGACGCCCTCGTAGTAACACTTTTCAAACTTGAAAGGTAAATGGATAGGGATGCCGACGGGGATCTGGTATCTCTCCCTAAGGGTCTTAAAATGTTTTTGCTTAACAGTAGAATTGAAGTCATTTACTGTCCATAATAGGAGGATCAACGGACTAGATAGGAGGATCAACTTAGCATACATCTTTACTGTTTGAATCCTCACCCAAACCACCCTCTGATTCGACCATCTCTAAGTCCTCATCCTCCTCCACGAAAGGAGAGTTAGCAGACAAAATCCTTTCATCATAAGACGCGTCGAGGTCACCTTGACCTGATGGATACACCTCATCGTAGCTCGTTCCTTCGCGGACACACTATTGATCACTCGATGCCTCACTAGACATCTATCACCTACACATGACGGATAAACCCTTAAGACTCTACAGGTCTACATAGGCGACGGGAGTGCAATATTTGAAGTAAGTAACAAAAAGAGAACTCAGTATAAGGTAACAGATACTTACAGATAAATGACACAAAGGAAGGAATAGAGAAGGCAGAGTAGATAGTCACCATAGGCAATGGAGAAGACGTAGCTGAAAGAAAGTAGATGGTGGCGCTCTGGCTCTAGAAATTTGTTGTGGAAAGCAAAAATGAAAGGGAGAAGCAACATATATATAGAGGGAATGGCACTGAAGATGAAAGGATGCTTCAATACGAGCAACTAATCACTAAAAACTTGCCACGTGCCCCTACTGCATTAATAATGCTAGGCTAGCCTATCAAATTAGAATGCTTTTCTCAATGGTTAGACCATCACTCCACAGGTTTGTCTGGAAAATAAGGCGACGGACCCATAGAGTGAGGAGGCAACTGAAGAGGATAAAATTAAAGTAGACGGTCTTGTTTAACAAAAACACGATGGGACATGTCCAAGGAAGACGGACTCCCATGACGAACGGATGAGAAAGCAGACAGATAAAAAGTGGGCGGTGGCAAAGCCATGTGACATCCACATGGTTTAAGTGGTCTTCAAGAAATTTCAAATGGAAATGTTTTGTGCTCTACGATTAACCATAGTAAAAAAAATCTCCATATGGAAAAAATCCTGAAAAAATATGTGTATTAATGAGAATCTTCCTTACAAGGAAACATCTTCTTTGCCAAGAAACCAAAGTCAGTTATACACTACTATAAAAACCCAAAACCCTTAGAAATCAAGGTACATATAATTTACCCTAAGTCTGGCACTCTACAGTTGTGAAAGTTCTCTAACTTAACCTTCAGAGGGTATTTGGCCAGTACCACACTGATGCTCTCTGTAGGGTCTTCTTATTCTTTGTTGTGCAAGTCTTGTCTAAGAGTGTGCAAGGACCGTGTATCTTACTGAAGATTTTCTGGCATCATCATCTCTTATTATTGCAGTTTGTGGAGGCTGTTATTAGGTTACGCGCATGTTCCTAGGTATATCATAGCTTATTCACACTCTTGAGAATGCTTTGTAATATTATATTTCTTCCTTAATGAATTGCATGAATTTAATTGGGGGATGCTTCATAATGGTAGTGATTTTATGCGTATATAATGTTCAACTTTGGCAAAGAAATGGAAAATACTTCTAGTGGACCTGTCAATGAAGGAAATAAAGGAACTAAATTTCAATGGACACCTAAAGAAGATGACAAGTCGCTGAGTGTTTATTGGAACTGGCTAGCGATGTTAAATGGAAAGAAAACAATGGTTTTAAGCCTGATATACAGCTAAATTAAAGGAATTGAAATGTTAGACTATAGTTTTAATGAATTTGTCACAATTTATAGTTTATATTTTGTTTTTCATTATTTATTTAGAGGAAGATTTAAAAAAAAAAAAAAAGACAATATTGGATTTAATCTAAGGATAGAATGAGAAAAATAAATAATTTATTTAAGATTTCTAGGAATAAACCAAATATTATAATCTCATATTCCTAGGAATCTTATTAGATTCTCAATTAAACCAAACATAGAAATAATTACATTCCTAAAAATCCAGATTGTAAGACATCACATTCCTAGTAATCTAGATGCTAGGAGTAATGTGGATTTTCCGATACCAAACGCTGCCTAACTCTTTGGCCAATAAAAGAGAAAGATGTTAAACCATTCTTCCCATTTATGTTTTCTTTTCTGAGGTGTAAAGTCATTGGTATTTTACATGACAATTGAGGATTAATCTGTAAAATCAAGAAGTATCTCTAGGAATAATTGGGTCACAAACTAATAAATTTAGCAGCCTATAATTTATTTAAATATTTATTTATACTATATATAAGAGGATTCCACTCTTTCAACCAAACTTTTATGTGGTTCAAAATTACCCTCATTAATGAAGAGTAGCTTTATTTAGAAATGAGGTCATAAATGTCAAAAAACAAATTTCATTTTTAATTCAAAAAAAGAAATCCTAAAATTTAGGATTTTTTTCCCTTCATATTCAAAAAAGAAATTACAATTACTATTTATCTTTAAAGTTTATCCTTTTATTTGTTTGAAAAATAAAAAATATATAATTCTAAATCATAATAGATACAAATTATTAACCTTTACAAAAAAAGAGAGCCTCTGAGTACGCACTCATGTGTGTGCTCATAGGTTATATATAATGTCATAGTTCAACCTCAATCAAAACTTGATCCAACTTCAAAACTGAGAATCACTCCACTTTTAGGTTCTTTGTTTGATTTGGTGATCTGGTCCTTAAATAAATGGTACATATATCTCTCTCCCACTAAAACACATACACTCTGCACATTGTGTTCAAACTTGGAAGTGCTGGAAAAAGCGAATGGAAATTAGATGAAAATGGGAATGGACGCATTTAGTGATTGTGACATCTTTTATTTATTTATTTTTATTAATGAGATAAAATCGCAGATGGTACGTGCATTATTTTTTCACAAAAAAATCATTCATTATCTAGTTAGTTTAGGTTGGAGATGTTACCTCTTACTGGTATTTATCTATCTTTCTTCTCTTTGAAGACAGTTTTTTTTTTTTTTTTTTGTTATTATATTTATCTTGTTGAATTCCTCTCTTTGCAAGAAAAATTATCTCTTAGTTATAAGTTGCTTAAGGCTTGATTGATAGGAGGATTTTTGTTTTTGTTAAAATCGTATAAAAACAATTTTCAGAAAATTAAACTTAAAAGTAGTTTTTAGATAATAATTTTTATATTATATGTGTTTAGCTCCCATTTTTAAGAACAATTTTCAAAATACTAAAAACAAAATAAAATAATTGTTTGGGAGATCCTTTCTATTTTTGAGATATAAAAAAAAATTACAAAAAGTAACAGGTAGAATTTGTAGATTACTTTTTTTTTTTTTTTTTTTTTTTTTTTTTTGTGGATAGTGATAAGGGAATAGAGCTCATCATGTAATTTTTTTTAATGATAAGTTTCAAATTTGAAGTGTGAAAATTCTTTTTGTGATAAAGATAAGCTCCTTAATTTAAGAGATAAAAGAGTTTAGACAAATATGTGAAGTCCATTGTTTTCAATTTATTTACAACTATATTGTTAAAAACATTTTTTGTATCTTCAAAATCCTATTCTAAACTAGCAAAATAAGATATAGTTTTTTGAAAACTGTATAAAGAAAATATTAGCCAAACAATAAATTCAAGTATGGGATACACCATTTTATGGATTGCCAAAAAAAAAAAAAAAAAAATTATACTTAAATACTCTTACCAAACTAACCGTTATAATCCCTTTAAAAGAGACCTAAAACTTGCATGCAGTGTGATGATGCGAAGAAAATCAATAGACTGGACGCTTCAGATTTCAGAGGTGTGGTGACTGTCTTGAAGGCCTGAAAAAGAAAGAGCAATTATCAAAGGTGACCGGGGTTGCCGGCCAAGAACTCTCTGATGCCAAAGTTAGTTTTCTTTCTTAAATTTTGGAGTTTCAACTTTTCAGGAATTGTAAAAACGTGTCTTTGTTTGGTCTAAATGGGCGTTTATATATTGCATCCTAGAAACGGTTATTAGACTTGTAACCTCCCCTATATTTGAGGAGGTTTGAGGGTTCAAGGATAATTTTCACAAACATTTAGGAGTTACATTTTTTCATATAACTGCCATTGGAAGTGATGCATGTGATAAAGAGTTGTAGTATTGAACTTGGATTTTACTCACGTCCTGGAACATCAGCATGTAGGCAAGTTCATGCTTAGGAATTTTCCTAAGTGTCAGGGGCTTATCCAGGAGCCTCCCTAACAAGTGTACCTTGTTTCCACGGAATGTCGTCCTTCTATAGACAACCTTCTCATGGAGGGTTATCCTTACATGGACGACCTTCTTACGTGGGGTGTATCTTCTCTTCTGGACGGCTTCTTTGGATGAGATGGAGTTGGTCAAATTTATAATTCACCATCAAAGTGTATGTCCATTCAAACTTCCCTCTTAGAGCATTTAGTGTGCATTTAACTTACTTTTCATATTTGAAATGACTTGATTTTTTTTTTTGGAGGTGAAAGAAATGGAAAATTACTTACTCTGAGCATTAATAATTTTATTGTTCATATTAGTAGGTATAAGGGCATTGGCATATATACATACATACATACATATATATATATATATATATATATATGCTCAAAAAATTGGTTTGAGGTAAGTTTTCAAAGTCATGCGGCACTTTGGAGCAAGGAAGTCAATACCATACTAGAGGTTGTACTGGTTTGGCTAGCGGTATGATATATTTCGAGTACCGGTTAATACCGGTGTATCGTTTTAGGTTTATCGCTATTTTATATATTATATATACACACACGCACACACACACACGCACACACAAAATCTCTAGAACCACGTTTATAAGCATATAATATTTGACTAATATTATAATAAATATAAAAGTTTATCATAAAACATTACTTCAATTCAGAAAAAAGTATTCATAGTTTGAGAATTTAGCATCAATTAAAAGAAAAAAAGACACAATATAAAAAAAAGAAAGCTTAATTGTTCATTACATACTAAGAAAACAAATAATACTAATAAGTTAATGTAAATAAGTTATCATTATGCCTTTACAAAAATTCAAAAATTACAAAACTAAAAAAAAAAAAAAAAACTTTTTTCTGTACCTGCCGGTATTGCCTGAAATTGGCCGGTACGGCCGGTATTTAAACTGGTACGAAACGTTATCATTTCAATACCAGTATACGTACTGGTATGGTATATACCGGCTGGTACGGCTTGTATCGGTACAGTATCGACTTCACTGGTTTGGAGGGGAAAAAGAAGAAGTAAAATAGTAGTTTTTAACCACAGGACACTTTTGGTGTGATACAGTGGCGACGCCACTTGCAACTCAGGGTGGTCCCAGGAACACCCTGAGCTGAAAAAAAACCTGAAAAAAAAATTTTTTTTTACAAAATTTTTTATATTTTCTTTGTATTAGGAACACCCTTAATCACAAAATTACGAACACCCTCAAATTAAAAAAAAAAAAAAAATTTATTTTTCTACATTCAAGCAAAAAAAAAAAAAAAAAAAAAAATTGTAACAGAGCCAAGCCCACGGCAACTTGGCAAGCCCATTAGATTACAGAGTTGTAGAGCAAATCAACCAAAAAAAATTGTAACAGAGCCAAGCCCATAGCTGCTTGGCAAGCCCAACTAAAATTGGCCACGGATTCTCAACCAAAAAAAAAAAAAAAAAAACAACCAAACCCCAATACAGAGCTGCAGAGCAAATCAAATAAAAAATCACTTCTAAATCAGAAATCCCTAAAGGCCTAAAGCAAACCTAAAGAGTCATGACAAAGCAAGCAACTCCTCAGTCCAAGCAACGCCTCATGCTCAAGCCAACTGCCAACAGACGGAGTCATGGAGATCGGATCGGTCACATCGTGTGTAGCTCGCTCGCCGTCGGAGATTGGTCCAGTCCAGATCGTTGTCGTCTCTCGGCTCACTTGCCCCTTGTTGTCGTCGCTCATCGCTCGCCACTGCCCTCATCAAAGATCGATCGTTGCCTTGTCACTGCCTCAGCGGCCTTAGCCTTCAGGCCTCCCTGCTCCGGTGCTCCCTCCATCAAGGTATTTCATTTTACTAAACTAACTTCTTTCTCTCAGTCAAGTCTTCTAACATACCCATTTATTGATAGAAGCCCCAAAAATTAAAATTTTTCTAAAATACAATTCAACAAACCTATAAAAACAAAGTAAAACAATCCGCAACATATTCTATAACAATCGGTAACATTCTACATATTTTGCGTGGCACAGGACAACTAAAGTTGTAATATATATCATACTTAAAAAAAAGTTTTTTTTAATGAATATGTAAAAATTCTCTCTCAGTCTCTCACTCTCTCTGACTCTCTCTTTATCTAAATCACTGAAATGAAAATTATGAGTCTCTCTCTCTTTATTCTTTAAGTCTAATTTTAATACTTTGTCTTTATCTGATTCTGTGATTGGGCTGTGAACTGGTAAAGCTTCTTTTTTTTTTTCTTTCTTTTCTTTGGGTAAACAGAGAGACCATTAAAAACTTTATCTTTATCTTTATTAATATTTGGCTGTTTTTTGACTTTTGAATTTGGCTTTATCTTAATATCTTATCCATTGTTGTTGTTGTTGTGTGTGTTTGTGTTGTTGAGATATTAAATTATTAATTGTTTTTTAGTGTATTGTGATTTATGATTGTGAAATTTTTTGATTGGCAGCTGACTCTTGTGAGTAGGGGTGGATGAACACATAGGGTCGGGTAAACAATAATTAAATCAGTGTAATGTGTATATCAGCCCATTTCCAAAATTATCCTAAGCAACATTCAGAAAAATATTTGGTAAGTTCCATAATAATTTTATTAGAGCATTCTTCTCCAAGCTCTTACAAGCATTTTTGCACTACATGATTGCCAAATTTGTTCATGAAGAGAGGTACAAATTTCCCTTCAAACTGTGCTAATATCTTTTCTGTAACACTTGGTTTCCTCAATCCAAAAAGTAAGTACGGCAGTTCCTGAAAAAAAAAGGAAAAAAAAAAAAAAAAAAAAGAAACAAAACTTTTATAATCCAAAAGGGAAGTACTGCACAAAAAACAAAAAACAAAACTTTTATCGTAGCAGAAGTGAGTACCAAAAAATATGTATTTTTTGTTTGTCAAACTGCATACAAATTGATGACTAAAACTTGATTATGTGTAATGTGCACATCAGCCCATGGGATGTGTAATGTGTACATGACTGGCTCTTTTAGTGTAATGTGCACATAGATGTGTACTAGTGCAACTAATAAAATAATTGAATTAACTAATAATTAATTGAGGAAAGCAACTAATAAACAATAGTTAATAATTTAATTAACCAATACATTATAAAAGACAAACAAATTAAATTACGTTAGGCTAAACAACAATTTATAATTTAATAATTAATGAAACAATAATATAACAAATCTATATATATATATATATAATAAGTGAAGTAGAGAGAATCTCCAATTGCAATTCTAAATTAGAATCCTAATTTTGTGCCAAGTGTCAAGATTCATGTGGTTCCATTTGTCTAAATTTAAGTGGATCAGTTGTAATTTTGATGTGTTCTTTTTTTTTTTCCACACCTGCGTATTTCAAGGTTCATCACACCTGCGTGTTTCAAGATTCATCTCCCCACATCTGCATATTTCAAGGTTCATCACACCTACGTGTTTCAAGGTTCATCTCCCCACATCTGCATATTTCAAAGTTCATCTCCCATCTCCAATACAACTCTCCTATATAAGAAGAGGTTTTCCATAGATTTCTATTGTAATTTTTTGATTTCATGTATTTTTTCTCAAAAAAAAAAAAAAAAAAACATGCCTCCACTACTCATATTCATCCGAACATTCTCTCTTTTTCTCTGCAAAATTCAATTTCTACTTCTCTACTAAATCTGTTTTATCAAGATTTTTTTTTTTTTTTTGGTTTCGTTCCATCTGTGCAAAATTCAATCTAATCTCTCTTTCTCTCCCTCTGTTTTGCAGATCAATTATATATCTTCTTTACAAAGGCAGGCTTCATATGCAAGGTAATTGTTAATTAGATATGATTTTCTTTTATTATTATTTTTTTGTTAGCAAGTTTTATGGGGTTTATAATCTAGCTCTCACTCTTTATTTTCATTAGATCTATTTATTTCCATCCTATGTTAGACGGGACTCACAATGAGGTGGCTAAACTCAAAATGTAGAAGAGCAGTTTGCCTAGATGCATTGAAGAGAAGGCCTATGAGAGGCAATGCATTCAGGTGAGGGAGACCAGATCTAGTTGCTAGAACAATGTCGGAGTTTGCGCGTTCAGTGTTTAAAATTGTATCAATCTCTTTCTCTCTCTCAAGAATTTTTGGTTTATAGGATTGATGATGGGCATTGAAGAAGAGGTTGGAAGAGGAGGAGGAAGCCTATTTTTTTTTTTTTTTTTTTTTTTTTTTTTTTTTTTTTTTTTTTTTTTCTTCTCTTTGGAGTGTTAAAGAGATATATAGTGTTTACTGCAAAGGTAAACTTTAGATGTATAGTTTTTTTTTTTTTTTTAATTATTAAATATGGGAATCTTCTTAAGATTGAACCACAATCTTCTTAGATCTTTACTTATCAAAACTCAAACTTATATACGATTGGTGAAGACATGAACTCAAGTTATATTGCAGATCATATATACAATTAGCACTTATCCTATTTGTTTGTCTTTACGTTTTATGCTCATAATTTTAGTGACTTTTAATTGATTAATTTTTTTTTAATGAGATTCACGTTATTCTATTGTTATATATTGTTATGAGATGCATGTTATGAGATTCACATTTACTTGATTAAAATATTTTGTAAAAAAATTTTTATGATAAAGCAACTTAATTATAGCTATATGTACCGTCAATGAATCAACCTTGAATATATATATGTCTATGTAGTATTCTTTCTTTAGAATTTTGTATGATAAAAATATTTATTAAAAAATTACATAATGCTAAGATTTATTAACATGAATAAACTAAGTCTTTTAAACATGACTAAACTCATGATTAATAATAATAAAAACAAAAACAAAACAAAACCAATAGTATCACTTAAATAATAAAATACAATATATTTTTTTCCATTGTTTTATTAATTTAATAAAATAATAGAAATAAATATATTTCATTTTATTATTTAAGTGAAACTATTGGTTTTGTTTTGTTTTTATTTTATTTTATTAATCATGAGTTTAGTCATGTTTAAAAGACTTAGTTTATTCATGTTAATAAATCTTAGTATTATGTAATTTTTTAACAAATATTTTTATCATACAAAATTCTAAAGAAAGAATGCTACATAGACATATATATATATATATATATATATATATATATATTCAAGGGTAATTTATTCATGGTACATATAGCTATAATTAAGTTGCTTTATCATAAACCATTTTTAGCAAAATATTTTAATCAAGTAAATGTGAATCTCATAATGTGCATCTCATAACAATATATAACAATAGTATAACATGAATTTCATTTAAAAAAATTTAATCAATTAAAAATCACTAAAATTATGAGCATAAAACGTAAAGACAAACAAATAGGATAAGTGCTAATTGTATATATGATCTGCAAAATAGCTTGAGTTCATGTCTTCACCAATTGTATATAAGTCTGAGTTTTAGTGAGTAAAGATCTAAGAAGACTGTGATTCAATCTTGAGAAGATTATCATATCTATATTTGTTTCACCTAAAATGTTTTCTATTAGCCAAATCCATATCTAAGTTTAAACTTCCTAAATCTTAAAAGAGAGCCAAATAAAAGGAAAAGCTCAAGAAATCTATTGCTAAATTTAAACTTCCTAAATTTAAATTTCCCCCCATATCATTCTACTGTATTCATCTAAAGCTGCCTTGTTCAAATATGCAAATACATAGATACCAAAATATAAAAATGAACTTTCCCATTGCATATGAAATTATCCAAAATCTATCCAAAAAAATCTGTCCAAATTGTGCTGTCCAAATTGTTAGATATGCTCTCCAAAAATCTGTCAAAGTAAGATGTGCTGTCCAAAAAATACTGTCAAAGCTCTATTCACTAGATGTTATATAACAGCTAATATGTTGTCCAAAAACTGTGCAAAAAAACGTGGAAAATAACCAATATGGTGTTTTTCAAAGGTTGTCAATATCAGGATTTATTGAAACTTGCAAAATATGCCACTAAATATGAGATAAGTGTAAAAAAAAATAACTAATAGGAAAATATAAGTTTAAGTCGTATCAAAATTCATAACAATTATACACACTTGATTCAAGCCAAATAACCCAACGTGATCTTGTCCAACCGACAATTCAAAATCAAAAGATTCCTATATATTACATTTAAACAAATCAATAATTTATTTTCTATGCTAATGAAAGTTACTGGGTAGCAGTGGCGACGCCACTTAGAGTCCAGGGTGTTCCTAGGAACACCCTGGCTTGATTTTTTTTTTTTTTATATATATAATAATTTAAATTTTTTTATTTGTTTACCTTTAAAAAAAATAGGAACACCCTCAAGAAATATCAGGAACACCCTCAAGAAATATCAGGAACACCCTCAAAATTTTTATGCCAAACAAATTTTGAACTAAAATCTAAAAAAAAAAAAAAATTGTAACAAATAATCTGAAAAAAAAAAAATTGTAACAGAACAAGCCCAAAAAAAAAAGCCCAACATTAATTCTAAACAAATACCCAACAGGCCCAACCCAAACGTATTCTCAAAAAAAAAAAAAAAAAAACTTCATGATTGGTTTTAAGAAAACTTCGGTGTATAGAATGCAAAATTGTTTTGATTTTAAGATTTTTTTTTAAGTACAAACTTCATGCTTGCCAAATCTTGAATTTCGGCCGGTATTTACCGAAACATCCGAAATAAACCGAAATGACCCAAAATTTTTTCAAAGTGGAATAGGAACACCCTGGACAAAATTTCTGGAGTCGCCACTGTTGGGTAATAGGATATTAAACAAAATTTATAAGTATACCTACTTCAGACCATTTAACCCAACCACATTGTTTTGTCCAACCAAATTACTATAACTGAAAGATTCCTGTATATGACATTTAAATAAATTTGTGTGTCACCTTTTAATAGTAGTAATTGTTTAATAGGATATTAGAAAAAATATGTAATTAGTAGCATCATACCTAAGTTATGTTATCTACTAATTGTGATGGTTGTTCAAAATTACTATGTTTATTGTGAGAATTAATATTAATTGAGGAATCGACCTATGTGGGGAAAAAAAAAAACAATTGTAACATAAAACAAATTTATGAACCTAAAAATTCATGTTTTATAATGGAATGTAAATGAACTTACTCTATTTAGGCCACCACGTGATTGAACTTGTCTTGCTCCGGTAGTAATTTTGGGTTGATCCTTCTTACTTTGAGATTTTTTTTTTCCTTTCTAATGAACTTTTCAACCTTCCTCTTGAACGACCTGCAGTAGGTTTTGTTTTGATCCCACATATGCCTTGAGAAATGTCCACATGTGACTCAAATCCACCATCACCTTGTAAAACATTCTTGGGAACAACCTCACTATGGACCTCACCCTCCATAGAGGACAAATAACATTTATTTCTCATTTCTTGCAAATCCTTCAATAATTTGTCAAAACATTTATCAACATGTTCATACATCATCTCTCTCTTTACTGTGTTAATTTGAAGACAGTTGTGACTCAAATGAGAGAGACGCTTTCCCACTAACTCTTTGTTAGGACATATGTGGTTCAAGTTGTTTTGAACATATGTCATTATTTTATGTAATTGACTTATCCTTTGACAAAATGCACTTTACTTGTAATTGGGTAGAATTAGGATGTGTTTAACGCTTCAAGAAACTGTGTTTCAAGATCAAGTGTTGAAGTCATCAAGTCTGTCCAAGAAACAAGTTGGAAAATGCAAGTTATTAAAGCTCGATACCTAGTCTCGACACATGCATCTATCCAGCTTTAAGAAGCTGTTTCAGCCCCGAGGCTCGACAGTTTCTCGACAGATCCTCGACACTTCTATTTGTCGAGATTCATGGAAAACAGGTTCTAAGTTTTGTTTTGATTTCAATCTGTTCTTATGTCTTTGGGACTTTTTTTCTCCTAACCCTAGACATATAAAAAGATTATTTTAAGGGCCGTCGAAGTATGCATAAGTACACAAGTTGCTTAATCATTGAGAAATCCTTGTTTAAGCAATTTGTGATCCAAGAAAAAGTTCATCCTTTTTGTGAAGAAGTTGCTGTGTAATGTGCACTGTAGGGTTTTGTAACCAAGCATCTTCTTGATCTTCATTGTGTGGATGAATTGAAGAACTTTGTAGCCAACAACTCTCTCTAGTTGGTGAATTGAAGTCGCGTACTGGGATCTGCACAATTGTTTAGTCACGTACTGTGAGCCATGCATCAAAAGGAGAAACTGTCACTATAGAACAAGTCTAATTGGGTATTGGGGTAAGGGTTCAACTGTATGTTGGTAAGGTATTGGGATTCCTTTACGTGTAGCCGCTTGTTGTGATAATAGTGGAGTTTCGGGAATGGTGACCTTAAATCACCCGATAGGGTTTTTGCCGTGTAGGTTTTTTCCATTCGTAATCAAATCATCGTGTCAATTTATTTTCCGTTGCATACTCTAGGTTATTGGTGATTTGTTTGTGCTACCACGCAATTTGCATATTAACTTGATTAATTAAAAATTTGGCTAATTAATCAACTTAATTTATCACAAGGGGTCAACGCATTTGTGGCCTATCACTCTTGAGTACTACCTTTAATATTAATGCCACGATAGTCCTTGATAGAACTAACTTTTGCATCTTGTGTCCATTTTTTCAATACATAATGGACTGGAATTCTCTTAACAATTTTCTTGTCAAGAACTTTCAAAGCATGGGAACATAGAATTCCCAAAAAGCTAAACTTCATGCAATTGCATTGGATTGTAGTTGTTAAGGCATCATATTTGACCAAGTGCTCTTGAGTTCTGTTCCGATATTTCACTTTGTATTCTGTGATAGAATCAGATTTACTAGCCTTGTAAATAGTATAATCTACAATTTTCACATATTCATCTTTAAACATTTTGAATATTTTTGGAGTGTATACCTCTGCAGCATGTCTCAACATCTTGAAATCAAATAGTAAAACTGGTGTTGTTTACCTCATTTTGAAATCTGCTTGTAGTTCTTGACTTTGCTTATCAGAAAATACTCTAGAGTAATGTCCAAAAAATTGCAAAAGACTATGTTTTTGCTTCAAGTATTTCTTCAACACACTGTTCATTGACTCACTATGTTGAGTGCTTTTCATATCAGCAGTGAACATATGTCGACCATATACCATAGATCATTTCTCTTTCACATCAAACATTTCACGCAACCATGGATTATCAATAAGATCATATGTCTCAAGCATGTTATTCCAAGAAACTATCCATTCATTTTCTTTTTCAAAATCATACACACAATTACTAAGATCATTTCAAAATTGGCTTGATGAATTAAATAAATGATGTAGATGCTTAGCGGCATTCTGATAAAAATGCCACACGCATAGATGTTGATTTGATTTAGGAAACACACTTCTATTGCATTAACAATTGCAACAGATTGATTTGTAAATATAATTCTTGGTTGTTTCCCTAACATTGCACTAAAAAAGGTTTCAAACAACCACTTGAATGACATTATAGTTTCATCATAAAGAAAACTAAACCAAAAATAATTGATTGTTTATGATGATTAACCCCAATGAATGGAGCAAATGGTCGACCATATGAATTTGTTCAATAAGTGGTGTGAAAAACATATAACATTCCCAAAGTGTCCACAATCAACTATAGATCTAGAATCGGCCCAAATAATATTCAGAATTTGATGATCATCATCAAGTTGTATAGAATAAAAATAAGATGGATCTTCTAATTGCATCTTTCTAAAGTGATCCATCATAGTACGACCATCTCCTCTCTTTAAAGCTTCTCTCATCTTGGAATTTACATGATTTTTATAGTCAACATTCAAAAACCCAAGATTTTCATAACCACCAACTTGCATGCTCAACAAATCTATGGTTTGTTTTATTGATACCCTAGATTTTTCTGTATCATCTGCAAAAGCTTGTTGGGTAGGTGTAATTTTTCTATTTGAGAAGGAGCAAACTCATGATTATGTTGTTTGTGAAAAGAAACAACTTCTAACATACCATCCTGTTGAAGTTGACAAGTCATTTGTGCTAAACAACCAATTTGTGAAATTGGGTAATGGAAAGATACCTGTTCACAACGTTTTTTAGTAACTCATTCATATTGTTTTGAACAACAAAATGTTCTCCTCTTAACATGTCCAGCACTTCCTCTCCTAACATGCTATTTCCTTATAGTGAAGCCCATTTTGTAAGCATATTGTTTGTAAAACTCATATGCACTATCATCCAGTCGAATTTCATTCCAATCGTTGGTGCCTTAATTTCCTTATTGTGTTTACTCGGGGCATTTGGACTACCATTAATAGGTTCTACTTGAGCTTCTTCCTAAATCCAAAAACAGATAAAAAGTAATAAATCCTTGCCACCAACAAAAATACCTAAAAAATAATATTCAATTTTTTTAATAAACCCAGCAAAAAAAACCATAGTTGCTTATAGTCTTACAAACAGTCATAATGAACAACAACAACAATAATCAGAACTCAAAATACCTAAAAATCCTATTCAACATATATTATACTAAAAAACTCCCTAGTATATAAATCCTTGCCACCAACAATAAATACCCATTCAAAACCAACAAAACCATAAGCTTTTAAGCTATAGAACTTAGCTATGGTAATAATCATAAGGACAAATATTCAAACTTCAAATATAATGCAATTTGAGAAACCAATTTAAGGAAATAATTATCTCTAAAAAACAATTTTTTTTTTTTTTTTTTCCAATTACAATAAATTTAATGAAAATCAGACATGAAAAAATTGAGAACTATTGCATTTGTCACTGTTAGGGAGAATGTCGAGAATCGATGGAGTGGTAGGAGTGGTGGTCCTTGACAGTGAATATATGGAAGTGGCATCGGCTGAGTGAGAGAGTGAATGGGGCGAAATTGGGGAAGGGCAAAGGGGGTAAAGAGGAGGAATGGAGATATGGTCAGGTGAGATCTGCGATTGTTGCATGTGGCTGTAAGTCTTTGGTCGGTCTAGGTTTTTGGGAAAAATGAAGGTGGAGGAGGAGGATGAGAGGGGCTTGGCTTGGCCATGTGCTATCTGGGTTAGATTGAAATAGAGAGGAGATGTGTTGGTTTGAGATTGCTAAGAAAACAGAGGTGGAGGAGGAAGAGAGAGGACAAAGGCTTTTGTGGAGGAGAAATATTGTTTGGCTAACGCTGTTAATGTTAACTTTCCTCTTAAAATGGGTCATGTGCAACGCACATGACTCTTGCTTATGTGTTTCTTTATAAGTTTGACATCTATCCTTGTTTGCAGCAGTTACTACAAACTTGTTTGGAGGAAATACCTCTCCCCTGAATTTTTACTATGTAATATATGGTTAATTAATGTATTTTTGTTATGTTTTATTCTTATTAAATTGACTTGTATAGTTCTAAAAAAAAAAAAAAAAAAAAAAAGAAAGACTTGTACATTTTTAGACATGTCAAAACATACTTTTTTTTTTTTTTTTTTGGGCGCAGAGATGTAAAGACTTTCTTGATGTAAATATTTTTACGTAAATAAAAATTACAAACATTCTTCATAAGTAAATAATAAATAAATGTAATATACGTGTGTAATATTATATATATATAAGCTGGCCCTTTAATTTTTTTTTTTTTGGTGCCTCTAGTGCTGAATACAGAGCTGTTTTGATTGAAAGTTCGAAGAAGCACTAATAATGTATATATTTAGTGTTTCCAAATAACAATTAATAAGTATAATTTTGTAGACAAGAAAAAGGTGTCGAGCCTAATGATTCTGTTGGGCTCGCTTACAGCGAGTGGCTGCATCTCAGAGCTGTCGACCCTAAAGCTGACGATTCTATACTGACGACCTCAACCTATAAGCCGACGACTTTAGAAACGAGAGAAGCGTTAGGCTGATGGGAATAAGTCGAAGAGGTCAGTTAAACTCCTGTCCGTAGTCTTACTTGACCTCCACACATGTGTGTGTAAGGAGAGTTCTTGCGCTACACGCTTAACCCTAATTAAAAAAACTCCTAAAAGGAAAAGAGCTCTAAGAGATACGCAAAATCCACGAATTACTCTCTCAGAAGGAAAGAACTTCTTGACCAAGGCATAAATTTCGGTCCTACAATACTATAAATACCTCAAAACCCTCACAAGTCAAGGTACGCATAATTCAACCCAATTCTGGCACTCTAGAGTTATGAGCAAGAGATTTCTCTAACTTCACCATCGAAGGGTATTTGGCCGGTATTACACCGGTACTCCTTTTAAGGTCTTCAACTTTTGTGTTGTGTAGGTATCATTAGGAGCATGTGAGGACTATGTGACTTACTGACGATTTTCGGCATCATCAACAATAATTGTATACATAAGTGTCATATATATATATATATAAAGCCCATAAATACCGATTCAATGGTTAGGGTGAAAACATTTTTTAAAAGCCAAAATTAAAAAAACCATTAAGAAAAAGAGAGAAAAATACCACTTTAATGCATGTACTTACAGTCAAAATGGCAAGTAATGCCTACATAAAATGTAGGCCTTAGAATATATATATTTTTCATGATGTTTATCTTTTTCATACATCCCTAAGATTTAGAGATAAATTAACATGACAAGGAATATGATTAATGGATTTTGAATAACATAATAAATGAATATTTAGATTACCTTTTTGTGAATAGTGAGATATTAATTTGTAAAAATTATATGTTGAACTTCTGTATTTGTGTTCAACTCGATCTATTGACTAAAGTAATTGGAGTTGAAATATAATTTTGAAAATCAATGTATCCCTAACACAAATATCACTAACTTGTTATTAATTTCCTCTAATATTGCAATAATTTTCTTTGTAAAAAATTTGCAATTTTCAGTGTTCGACTAAAATAAAAAGACAATAAGAATGATATAATGATTTGATCATACTACATGCGTTTGCAAATTTGAAAATTGTATGACATAGTGACTAATATAGATAAACATGTTTTATACCAACGTAAAAATGCAAATATGATTTAAAAATTGCATGATATGGTGCCTGATATAGTCATATAGATGGGTGTGTTTCATACGTACTCAAGAATTAACTTGAGATTTCCAAAAATAAAAATGCAAATTTCCAAAAGGTAATTGACTTCCAATTAAATGGTTTGCTTCTTTAGAGTCACCTAAATACGGACAACTCTTTTTTTTTTCTTTTTTCGGTATATTTTAATCGACTGGGCTTTATGGGTGATTAATCATATATAAGATTATCAAAGTAGATCATCTTCTTCTTTGTTTTTTTTTTTTTTCTTTTTTTTTTAATTTGATAGTTAATTACAATAATTGTTGGAGGAGGCCTGAACCTCTTGGCATAATCTTGAATAACATAATTCCAAGAATAATCCTAAAAACATTCAGGCAAAAAAAAAAAAAAAAAAGAAAAAAAAGAAAAGAATTCTTAGTAGAATATTCTTCCCCAAGCGTTTTCAAAACATT
Source organism: Castanopsis chinensis (assembly GCA_032878915.1). Classification (NCBI taxonomy): domain Eukaryota; kingdom Viridiplantae; phylum Streptophyta; class Magnoliopsida; order Fagales; family Fagaceae; genus Castanopsis; species Castanopsis chinensis. The sequence goes on from JAVQMG010000106.1 coordinate 7,232,062, forward strand.
TTTCCGAACTTCTTTGCGGAGAGAGCTAGAAAGTTGGCTTCAAATTGTGCTAGTATTTTTGTTGTAAAAGGATGATCATGGACCGGGTTTGAGTTCGGGAATATCTAATCCAAGTACGTAATGCACTGCATAGTTTATGAAAAGAAAAGAACAAAAGTTTTCTTGCAAGCACATGGGGCTGCTGCCTGCAGGCTTTCCCCAGGAGCCCATGCACATAGCCTAGTGTGTAGTGATCTAGTTAACCTCACCCAAATAGAATTTCTCATGTCCTGGGTACTGAGATTTCTCTTCCTATAGCATAATCCACAGTCGACACCAACACGAATGTAGCACATAGAAAATTTAAAACATGCGTGGTACTTAAATTTCAATGCATTAATAAATATAAATTAAAAACACATATAATTAACTACGTTAATGAGGTTAATTTGTACCGGAATTCCAATTGTGGGGATCATACGTATTGTATTCTTTGAGTACTCATTCTCGACAAACATGAAAAAAAAACACAAAAAGATGGATAATATCCATGCATTTAATTTAAACCATTATCAGCTAATAAGCCCAATGGAAATGGGCAATTGGCTAAGAAAAGGTTTCGTGGATGAGGAGCCAAATTGAACCCTCAGGTCCATATGATCAAATGGGTTAGAAACCTCAGCCCAAAAAAAAAAAAAAAACCTTAAAATAGGCCCAAAAAAGGTTTGTTTATTTTATTGTGTTTTCACACATTTTTATAGAGATTTATGACATTATGCAAGTACATGGGTTCATGCATACACTAAGCTTCTGTTTGGTAAAAATTATATTTGCCAACTAATTTTATTATTTAGTTTATTTTTGCTATTATTCATATGTCCTACTGCATTTTTTAGTACTATTTATAGTTCTCATTGTACTATTTCAGTTAACTTTTACCTTTATTTACAATACTTTCAGCAATAGTTTTCAGTTTCAGCAAAATTAGTGGATCCCAAACGGACATTGAATTGGTGTAAAAACCCACATGAAAACCCTATCCATAGGCAAAAACAGGGAGGAAACAAAAAGGATGTGTGTGCACATGTTTGCAATAAATTTGTGTAAGCTCAAATGAGACCCACCTGCTTTATTCGTTAGTACACGGAAGGGGGCCTATTTGGTAACAACGCAAAGTTTATGTATCAAATTAACCAATAAAAATTCTAGAGGCCGTAATGCAAAATCATTAAAATTTAGGAATAGTATTATGATTTAGTACCATACAGGGTGTAGCTTGATAGTATGAGTTTTTGTCTTAGTACCTAAAGAAGAGTGGTTCAAGTGATATGCCCAACAAGGCCTGTGTGGTACACGTGATATTATCTATTGTCATCATGTGGTGTGATGTTGATGAGCCCACACCAAAGACCCATTTTTTGTCCAAAAAAAAAAATGGTATTACGATTTAGTGATATACTCCATTTTAATTTTTATGTGATTAACTTGAAAATGGTACTAATGGTTGGACACCATTAAGAATGAAATATACCTCATTGTAGTTCTTGAAATTTGGTAATGGAAACAAATTATAATCAATGTTCACCCTAAAAGGGAAAAGCTCGTAATCCCATATAGCCAAATTACATCAATAAACACACGATAACATTTTTTCTGGTACCCACAAGAAGTTTGTAACTATAACAACTCAACTACATTTTACAACTTTTGCAAAAGAATTCAGCATTACAAAAAATGCGTTCATTCATATTAAAAAAAATTAATAATAGTTGAAGAGGAGAGAAAACACCCTCGTCCATCATATAGCAAAAAAAGAGAAAAACAACATTGTCCATCAAGCCAGCATTATCCATTAGGCAAAAGTGTAACCGATGGACCAATGAGCAAAAAACCATTGAAGTCTATAATGCCTCCGCATTTATTATTGGTGAGTGTTAAGATTGTCCATCTCTCAATGGACGAATTAAATGCCATTTAATGTAAGACTTAACGCATAGACATCAATGACGGATGAATCTATAAAATATATTCAATGCCCAAGACAGCTAAAGAGTAACGTACGGGCATTAATGGACGAGTAGCCATTGGCAGATAATAAAAGCCAACCTTTAATACTGAGGGCTTCATATCCCATAAATGCAGATGTTCATTCAGACAATGAAGACAAGTTCTATAAAATTCACACAAACCAAAGGGAGAGAGACAGAAAATTCTGATCCCAAAAACTATTCCCAAGTTAAATTCTTTTGCGATATATTTCAATTGAATTCTATTCTAACTTAATTATCGGAGGTCCTTTGGCACACATCACGTCGGTGAATTCTTTTTTTCTCTATTTCATATCTTATTGCAAGTTTGTCTCTTGACGAATCTAACACCTTCTTCTATCTGTATTGACGAGGAGTTCGGTTGATGATTTTTTGCATCATCAATAGTGATGAGATTTAAAATTACAAGACTTCAAAACTTAGGTTGGCAAAATATCATAAGGTAATCAAAAATAAAACTTGTTTAGACACACAGACAAAAAAGATTCTTCTCAACGCCAACCTCCCACCCACAGCCCCAAGTCCCCAACACACACACACACACATAGACCCAAAATCAGATCTTGATTAGAGCTGCTCTCTCTCTTCTTTGACACTCTTTTTCAAACCCCAAAACCATTTCTTTAATGGCAAGTCTTTTTAACATGTCCAATTTTTACTAGTTGATTTTTTTTATTTCTATATAGTGATTAAGTGTCATAGAAGCAAACCTTTAGACATATTAACATTTTCATAAATCATAACAATCTCTTATTGTTGAATAAGAAATCTAAAATTTGAACTCTCACCTATATAAAAAATTGATTAGTGTATTAGCCTGATGATAAAAAGTAATTATCACAAAACAGATTTCATAGATTGAAATTCTATTGTATTATTTATCAAAAGCAAAAAATGATAATAATAACATTGAAACGTATTCAAACAATCAAAGATGAAATTAATACAATTGATTTTTTTAGACCAAAATGAATTTGATTGTGAAAGTTAAAGACAGAAAGTGTGTGTGTGTGTGTGTTTTTTTTTTAAATGTAAAAGAATATGTAAAAAATTTCTTTGATCCAATAAAAAAATGTTGAATATAGCATTTATTTACTTGATATTGTCGGAAAAAAAACAGGCAGCCTTGGAGCACAGCAGAGATGCTATAAGGCCAGGACATTGTATGACATACCAAATAATGTGTTAAACCACAATGCCAAAAAAAGAAAAAGTAAAAGAAAATCATAGCTGAACAACGGGTAACACTCAGAATCTAGCAAAATAATATCAAACATCATAACACAAAATACATAAACAATTGGTAGAAACCCAAGAATTATGCTTTTAAAATACAATTCAACAAACCTATAAAACAAAGTACAACAATCCGCAACATATTATATAACAATCGGTAACATACTATAAATATCAGACATATTACACATAATTTCGCATGGAGCACCTCCTATAATTGTTGTTCTGCCTGTTTTTGTAGAATCTGGTTATCCATGCCCCATGAAGATGGCTTTTTAAAAGCTGGGAGTGATTATTAATAAGACCTACAAGTCTTTCATGGATGGCTCCCTGCATTCATTGAAGAAGAAACAGAAACTTAAAAAAAAAAAATTATACTTTAGTTTTATGAAAAACTTTGATCTATTTCATTTTTTTGTAAATTTCAAATCAACAGCTTTAAATAAATAAAGGTAGATCAACTAACCTTAGATACTGCCAATGCTGCCTGAATAATAAAATTTCCAAAATTGTCCTGAGCAACATTGAGAAAAACATTTGGACTACAAGTAAGTTCCATAATGATTCTATTAGAGCATTCTTCACCAAGTTCTTTCAAGCATTTCTGCACTACATGGCTGCCAAATTTGTTCATGGATAGAGCAACAAATTTCCCTTCAAACCGTGCTAATATCTTTCCTGTAATTCTTGGCTTTCTCAATCCAAAAAGTAAGTACTGCACCACATAGTTCCTAAAAAAAAAAAAAAAAAAAAAAAACTTTTATAATCCAAAAAGTATGCACTGCAACAAAAAAAAGAAAGTACCAAAAAATATGTTTTTTTGTTTGTCAAACTGCATACAAATTGATGAGTAAAATTGATTAAAAGAGTCAGGAATATTATTCAAAATCTAAACTATTATAAATATATGGATTCAAGATGGTCAAATGACTCAAACCCAAAGGCATCTTCTGAAAGGAGAAATGCATTTGCTACAATTTCAGCCACAATATGCTCCGTGGCTTCTCCAACGTCATAAGTAATACATTGTTGAAAAAGACAACACCCACTCTTGTCTCTCGCTATATCAACACATCTCTCTGCTATTTCATTCAGAATATGCTGCGAGTGAAAAAGGTTTAACATAAATTATCTGAATATGTTGCAAAAGAAAAGTGAAAAGGTTTAGAATTAGAGATTTATGGATGGAAGCGTGAGATAAATAAATTGCTTTGCCCAACTAAAAGAACACCCACCTAGATTTTATGAGTTCGTACATACAAAAGAACCAAAGGCTTCAATTATACCGATTTATTTGCCATACGTTAATAGTAGCCAAAAAAAAAAACACACACACACACACACAAAATCTTTATCGTAGGTTCTGTATTTTACCAGTTCATTAAATAAATTACAATTTTAAAATTTAGAATAATTGTGATGAAAGTAGAAAAAAAAAAAAGTTAACAATACAAAACTGATTTGACTTAAATTTTGAGTTCCACCAAACAGAAATATGATATGGAAATGTACATTTTTAGTGTTCCCAAATAGCAACCACATACACTCGCAAATGGCTATTAAACAAACATGTATATGATAGTCATTGAGATAAAAGAAGAAAGATTTTTATGTTTCATAACAAATTTGTTCATATGCGAACAATAAAGTTCTAAACTCTAAAAAATTGATGTTTGATGTTCCAGAAAAGGTTAGAGGAATATATATATATATATATAGAACCACCTTTTCAGACCAAGCCAACACCAGCAAAGGCAGTGAAAAACAAAGTCCTCCATGCCGAAATCTTTATTTACAAAAAGGAATATGTTGAGAGAGTATCTTCTTTATAAATATTATAATAATATGATCAATGGATTTCAACAACATAATGTATGAATAATTTATTTATCATTTTTTTGAATAGTAACACATTAGTTATTATGTAGTAAAATTTATAGTATTCAATTTTAACAACATAATAAATAAATATTTTTTTTGAATAATGAGTAAAATTTATAGTATCATTATCACTTATTTTCTAACTCAAGATAAAAGAGAACACTACTACGAGAAGTACAATTAGATATGAGAACCAAAAGTAACTTTTTCTGTTTTTATGTGCTAAAAAGTAAAAAGAAACTTTTATCATTTGGATACAAATTCTTGTGATAATTTCAAAGGGACAGATAATTTCAAGGCAAATTCTCAAAAGTCAAACAAAGGTCGCCAACTCCAAACAATTCAGTCTACATTTTCTTATGGAAGATGACCTATCATTCTTTAAGTTCCATAAGGGTTATGAGTTAAAACATATACATAAATGTCACTACTCACTAATTTTTTTTAGTATCTTTGTTTTTGTATGCATTTTATTGTTCTATCTTAATATATATGAAAGCCATTATAGCCCTTTCATAAGAAGAAAACAAGAATAGAAATTATATAACATCTCCATAGAACATGAAAATAGGTAGCATTTCATAATGAATGGTTAATCAAATCTTGGAAATCCGACTACCTAGCTAAATAATTCATTTGGTTTACTTTTAAAATTTTCTTCTCCCCTTCATAAAGGACGGGATCTAATTAGTAGAGTCCTCTCATACTGCTGAATTACATGAAATTCAATGGCCTAAATAATTGGTTTTCTTTATTTTAAATCTGTATTTTAAAAAAAAAAAAAAATTACTGCTGACTTCAGAAATTGCACAAATTTAGGTGAAGAAAATATTTTTTTTCTTATATTACCTTTATATCTTCGACGTAAGAGAAAATTTGCAAACAATGTTTAATTACATGACAGCCATCCTTTACTTTGGTTAAGCGAAATGTGATCTTCCTTAGAGCCGATATAATTAAGGATTTCTGCCCTGGGGTTCTGAGAAGACTCAGAAATTTCTGCATAGACCTACTTCTGCAATTGAAAAAAAAAAAAAAAAACATTTTAGAGACTGCAGAAATCCCAGATCAATTCCTTTAATTGTGCTAAACAGCAATGCTATTCCATCACAATTTATATTTAAAAAAAAAAAAAACTAAATAACCAGTCATACCCTTGGTGATGAGTGCATATATTAAAAAGCATTTGTTCATCACAGTTTATGGCATGAAGATATCTAGTAATTTCTCTGTTGTTTTGTTGGAAAAGCTTCTGAACATAATTCTCGCCATACGGGTGAACCATCAACTTATACAAAGAGCAGATCAATGGGCCCTTCAATTCCTCTGGTCGAATCCCATTTTGATTCGAAGAAGGCCTAATTGTAGAACGAAACATTTTTTGCTCATAGGACCCCCACTGTAAATCATTGCCAATAATGGGGTTTGAAGAGCCATACTGGTAATTCATTTCTGCACCAAAACTTTGGCCCAAACTTGTAGAAGAGTTTGAACTTGAACTTGAACTTGAACTTTGCCGCGCTAGATCACGGTAATTGGTTTGCCATGATGGTAGGTCATGAAACCAATTACCAGTATGTCCCCTCACTGCAGACTGAATTCTCATAGTGTGTAAATGCTGCTGTTCTTCTGTATAATACAGAGGAGAAAGCCCATTTTCTCTCTCCAACTCATTGGAACTACGCCATGGAATTGAGTCAATTGACGATGTATTATCATTGGCAGAGAAGTGAGACCCACAACACGGATCTGATAAACTGAGAGTAGTAAATGAAGTTTCAAGTAGGTCATGTTCATGAGATCTGGTTTCATTGAAACCATGGTATGGATTATCAATCGAATCCCATGTTGGCAAACAGTACTTGGAATAGTAAAAGTCAGCAGCCAATAAGGTTTGAAGAGAAGGGTTTTGACTGCGGGTAGGGCTTTGGTTTGGGGGAGATACAGCCATGTTTTGGCTGCGGATGATGACGATGAAGAAGACAGTGTGTGTGAAATGTGAAGTGTTGTTGCGTTGCTAGGGTTATTAGATAGTGATATAAGGATGAGAAATATCAGGGAGAGAGAGATAGAGTTTCCATGAATTAAGGATAGGTTTTCATTGAATGCAGAGCAAGAATTTTTATAAGAGGGTAAGTTCAAGTTCAGCTGCATGTCCATCTCTCTTCCCGCAAACTTCGAGCATGAATAAAAAAAAAAATGAAAATTAAATTCTCACTCTCCACGTTTAGTCCTATTTAATTTTTCTAGTATTGTTTACCAAAAAATTTCTTAGTATTTTTTTTTAATTAACAACATTTTAAAGTTTTACCAAACGTCTAAATTGTGGTTTTTAATATTTTATTTTCAACTGAAAATTAAAATTACTACAAAGTATTTAATAACCTTAATTTCCAATGAAAAAAAACTCTGACATCACTCTATTTTTTGAGGACAAGATTTTCCTCCAATTTTTATTTTTTTTTGAGAATCAAGAACTTGAAACATCCCAGAAACCCAGATCGTGAAGGAAGGAAAAAATGGGCCAAGATTTGATGGTGGTGTCACTAGAATGGAGGTTTGATGGCTTCTCATAGCTCTTGCTCTCATATTTCCGAAATTGACCATGTAAAGTAGACGCCATTATTTTTAAAATGAATCTTACTAATAATGTAAAATAGCCAAGAATTAAGACCTTACCGAAAGCCAGTAAGGTCTCAACTGATTCCATGGCAACTTCCATCACAATTCTAAAACCAATCTCAATGAATGCACAGACAGAGAAAATGTCTATAAATTCTAATCTCCATTTTAACTCCAATATCTATTTTGATGGTCAAATCAAAATTAGGGTTTTTGATGCTCCCAAAAGTCAACCTTGGGTCAAACTTGGTTAAAGTTGACGAAAATCACCGAGTAGCTCAGGTTTGATATAGAAACATGAAAAATTTTGTTTTAGGATGATTTTGGCCGATTTTGACTTTCTATCAACCCAGGGTTGACCAGGGGCATTTTGGTCAATTTGACCTAAAATGACACTTCAAGTACTCTAATGCTCAAATGGATTGTGCCATGTCAATCCAGATGTTTTCGTGGCCTCATGGAAATTTAATATTTTTGGAATTTTTGGGATTTGGCACGCAAATTGAGGCAGACAAAATACAGTATCTACAGTGATGAATGATTTAATGAATGAAATGCAATCATGATTTTTGGGTACTTAGAATGATTATTTTGGTTACCTTCCAAGGTTAAATTATGAGTGCAAAATTGAGTGTCTACACAAGTTTCTTAGCTAGCTTGAGTTTGTGTCAGTAAGAATTGCTTTTGAATTTTTCTTCTTGTTTTGGTTGTTTCAGTTGTAAGGTTTAATGGTGTTTCATAGGAACATATTATGTTGGTTTATATAATTAGAAGTACACATGCTTTACATGAATGTTTACTTTTAAAAATGTTTCATAATGAATGGGCATTTAATTAGCATGCGTTTCATGTGTCTGACATTATACCATCAATACGCTGCGTTTGGTTCAAAGCGTAGTTGATGAAAGCTTCGATAGTTTGGCAGACAGTTAGCAATTAGTTAAATTAGTTGAGAGTTCCTATCAAGTTAGAAGCTCTTGTCAAATAAAGTTGTCCTTATAATTCGATGACATTGTCTAATGATGCCAAAAATGGTCGTCAGTCGTTGACCTCATTGAAGCTTATGACGAGGTAAAAGTTCGCTGCAAAGATGAGTGAGAAAGACACTAGAGTCGCATTAGCCAACGATTCTTTGATGATTAAGTCAGTACGGTTCTCAATTTCTCTTAGAGAATAAGAATGTTAGTGGAGAATAAGAACATCTACCTAAGCTTAAATGGAGGTTTGAATAGCTTATAATTTGTCTTTTTGACAGTTGGAGCTCATCAGTTACGAAACTATTAATGGTTGCACCATTAATGCCATATAAAATACGACTTCCTTGTCAAAATTAGGGTTTTTGATGCTCCCAAAAGTCAACTTGTATAAAGCTCAGGTTTGATATAGAAACATGAAAAATTTTGTTTTAGGATGATTTTGGCCGATTTTGACTTTCTATCAACCCAGGGTTGACCAGGGGCATTTTGGTCAATTTGACCTAAAATGACACTTCAAGTACTCTAATGCTCAAATGGATTGTGCCATGTCAATCCAGATGTTTTCGAGGCCTCATGGAAATTTAATATTTTTGGAATTTTTGGGATTTGGCACGCAAATTGAGGCAGACAAAATACAGTATCTACACTACTATGGAATTGAGTGTCTACACAAGTGCTAGCTTGAGTTTGTGTCGTGTTTCATAGGAACATATTATGTTGGTTTATATAATTAGAAGTACACATGCTTTACATGAAGTTTACTTGTCATAATGAATGGGCATTTAATTAGCACAAGTTTAGAAGCTCAAATAAAATTTGTCTTATAATTTTTGGACAGTGTTGACCTCAGGACTGATTAAGAGGTTGCAACCATGATTAGTCATACGGTTCTCAATTTCTCTCAGAGAATAAGAATGTTAGTGGAGAATAAGAACATCTACCTAAGCTTAAATGGAGGTTTGAATAGCTTATAATTTGTCTTTTTGACAGTTGGAGCTCATCGGTTACGAAACTATTAATGGTTGCACCATTAATGCCATATGGTTGTCTTCTTATACGACTTCCTTGTGGACTGTATGCTCGTCACTACTATGGACGAGCCTATGGACTAAAGGTTTGATAGCTGTATGAAGAACTTGTAATTTTAGTACTTGTCAGTTGCTCCCTTGTTCCTTCGTCATATTTTTGGACAATGGTAGGAATAATGACAGTTTGCATTCCATATGACGAGGATTCTTTGATGCCATTCACGTCACATTTAATGCATTTCATGTCACACGTCTGGTGGCTACATGTCATTCACTCACTGGTTGCACGTGCGAATATGAGGTCTTAATTTTCCCATGCTGATTTCATAATTTTCCTTAAAAGCTTTTGTCATCCATGTATGAAGAACTCGTGATTACAATACTTGTCAGTTGCCCCCTTGTTCCTTTGTCGTATTTTTGGACGATGGCAGGAATAAGGACGATTTGCATTCCATATGATGAGGATTCTTTGATGCCATTCATGTCGCATTAAATGCATTTCATGTCACACGTCTGGTGACTATATGTCATTCACTCACTGGTTGCATGTGCGAATACGAGGTCTCAATTTTCCCATGCTGATTCCACATTTTTCCTTAAAACTTTTATTTTTCCATGTATTTCCTTTTATCTTTTTCAAGCTTATAAGTTTGCTTCTTTCATCTGCGTTTCTCTAGTGAGTTTTCTCTCTTACACACTTTTGATTCATGGTTGATCACATTGCTATTAGGCTAGGATCTCCATCTGCCTCGTTTTTCTTTGCTAGCTAGGCATCTTTCTTGAGTACTTAGGTGGTCGCCATCCCCAAGTGGGTTGATTTGTGTCTCCAGAGTGCGCCCTTAGGTCGGTTTTGTGAGAGCTTTATCCCCTAATTTATCATTCTCTAATCTAGCACCACTTGGTGAGCGAGATGGTCGAGGAGAGATTTGTGGGCTCTAAAGGTGAGGTTGAGTGAGCTAGACACGATGTTTTCATCTAGTGATGACCCTGTGGGTATAGGGGAGGATGTAATGACGTACAAACCATCTACTTCTTCTTTGTCTAAAACTTTCAAGGCTCTGATCGAGGAGGTGTCTTGGAGGGAAAACACCTAAAAAATCTCAGAAAGCGTTTCCAATTCCTTGTTGAGATGAAGGTACATCTCCCTTGTCTAGGTGAAAAGGCTTGCGCCTTTGCCCACGGCCATGTGTGTTTCTACCAGGCCAATTTTCTTTGTGATCTTCGTTTTCCCATCCACCCTTTTATTCACTAGCTACTAAACTATTTTAAGATTGCCCTTGGTCAACTTATCCCAAATTCATGGCAGATGGTTGTGATCGTCATCTTGATCTGGATGGCAGTCCACAAGGGAAGCATGGTCAATCTAAATGTGTTCTTGTACCTCTATTACTTGAAACCTTCAACCACAATGGATATTTTGAATTTCATCCTTGGGATATGTAGTCTAGGGTCGTTTATGGTCTCCCCTCTTCCTTTCATGACTAGAAGTCTAGGTACTTCTTTGTCTGTGGGAAGGGATGGGAAACTGCTTCTAACGAGGTTTGGGGTGAGGTGCCTCCATTGTCGTGTACATGGGAGGTTCCCACATTTGGTGCGTCTTCCCTTATTTGGATTTTCTTCTTCATTTGAATATTTCCTAGTCTTAACCTTCTTCTTTTTATAGCAAAAGCTCATCCTAATTTGAAGAGGCTATATCGGGAAAGGGTGCAAGTTGCTTCGGATTTTTCTATTGGCATCAAGGATTTCGATGAGTTTATGGATGATCGATCATTGTACGATGACTATCTAGGACCTGAACCCTCAAATTATGCCTAAAGCTTGCTTCTTAGGGTGGAGAGGAGTAAGTTTCTGGCTATATGATCTTATCTCATCATTCTCTTTTCCTTCATCATTTCCTTATGGACCACTTATGCTGTTTTGCAGGCATGGACACTTGCTTTAGTTAGGATAGGTACACTCATGCTAAGATGTAGAAGATTGGGAGTAGAGTTAGGATCATCCTCTCCACCCCTGTTTATACTCCTTTGGTCCTTTCTCTGGTTATGTCGATTGAAGAGTTGCCTTCTACATCTCAGACTCACAAAGGAAAGGAGAAGAATGGTGAGAATGTGTGGAAAAATTTGGCCACCGCACTTGGACGAGCTCATAATGTCATTTCTGATTACAAGCTTAAGGATTTAACTGACAATGGAGGCTGTGAGATTTAACCCTTCTCCCACTATAATTTAAAAGAAAGATTTTTATGTAGAAAACATGTGTAACCTCATCATACATAGCCTTGCACTTCATTAATGTTTTAACACTTAGTGAAATTTTCAAAATTCAGTACTTCTGATTAGTCGAACCTATTACTTAATCGATTGAAAAATGTAAGAATTTCATCGCAAAGCCTCAGCCTGATTCGATTGATTCTCAATTCCTGTTCGATTGACCGAAAAGAACATTTGATCGATCTAAAGGAATTCTCAATTGATCGAGACTCGTGAAACTAAATTTTTCAAAATTTTTCTGGTAATTGGTTTTGCTGTTTCACATAAACAAAACACAATCCCTTGATTATAATAGAATGGGATTGAGATAAAAACTGAATTTCATTGATGATATAGTCATAAAGTTCAATTGGGCATACTTAACATTAAACTAAAACAACACCACAACATCAATTTTAGTTTTATCAAATAATAGTTCTAAAACTAAACTATGCAAAAAATTACTGCAGAATTTTCAAATACCATGAAAATAATTTTCTTTGATTCTAAAACTCACTCAACATGTTATACAAATATGAGATTGAAGACCTCTCTGATAACAATTGTTGAAAAAAACATTTTTGCATCTCATACAAAAACACACAACAAAAATAAACGAATCTACTTCATTCATATGAGATAACATGGAACATCTGTATTTTAGAAACAAGGAATAGGAAGGTGTACCTTGATGCAGTAAAAAAAAATGAAGATTGAACTTGTAAAGACTTTCAATCTTTACTCCAATTCCACATATGCCCAAGATATGTAGTATCTCAATTAGTTCTATATGTATTTGTTCAAGAGAATAAAAGAGTGTTATGAGAAATCTGTGTGTTTCTCTCAGTAGTTACTTTATTTAATAGTCTTATTAAATAAATAATTGATTATCTAATTGGGTTAGCCTTTTGGGTTAGCCCAATTGGGTTTTAGTGTGTGGCTTAAAGTGGGACCAAATGGGACAAATAAAACTCTAGCACCAATGGGCTTTAGGCTTATCTATCAACTCTTGAAAAGCCCATAGTTACCATTAATTATATTTAATACCACTATATAAATATAATTGGACTCTAGGATTTATTAATAAATTATATCCAAAGACTTTATTAAACATTTAACCCCTTCATGAAAATATTTGTAATAATACAAAGTCATAATAAATAATTGTCACTTTGAAAATTACCACATCTTGATCCTTGAGTATCCAATTTAATCCTTCAAGTTATATATATATATATATATATATTTTTTTTTTTATGAAATCCAATTTCAAAAATAAGAACTTTAGTAGCTCTTTACTAAAGTGGTTAGGCCTAACACTCTGAATAACCAAACTCATTAAACTTATCTCAAGGGAATATTTTATATCTTTATAAAGGGATTATGAATTCCATCTTAAGAATGTGTGTTCCTTCAACATTGCGTGTGATTGCCCAACATACTAAGGTTTTGACCGTTAAATTAGATCTTACTCCTGATATATCAAAGCAACCTACATTTTATGATCGGGTTCACTATTCTCTCAAGATTGTGAGTTTATGTAAATAAAAGTCGTGGGATTTATTAATCATTTGATAGTCATTAACAGAATAATAAATCTCACAGTGGTCCAATTCAAAATGTCTTATACACTTAAAACATATTAACGTATCAACTAAAAGTCTTCACTTCCATGATCAAAACAAATCATTTTAGTTGACATGTTATAGTCTTTGCAAATGAAATGCTCAACTTCATCACCAACAACGAACTAAGATTCTGAGTTTACAAAGAACGTATGATTTGCATTTTCTGTGATTAAATCACATAAATCACATATGCATCTCAAGGACTATATGACAATGTCCAAATATTCATGTTACCATTAATTTAGATAGTAAAACAATTTTATTACTTATAACATAATGTTATATATAACATTATACAATAGGATTTTAGGGCATTAATCCTAACAATAATAAATGTCCAAATTTTGTTTATGTAAAATATGTGTGTGATATTTTGTAATGTTATGGATACCGTTTCGTTCTTACTAGAATGGCCAAAAAATTTTGTATCGGCAAGCAAACTGGAACGGCAAGCCCCTATATTTCACTTTGGGTAGGATTTCGGCTTGTTTCGGTATGTTTCGGCAGTTCTAGGCTGTTTCGATTAATTTTTCCCGAAATAAAAGATTCAGCCAGTGTGAGTTTGTCACATAAAGCTGAACTTGATCTTCAAAATAGACCAAAATCGATCCCATCGTTCCTTTCCTCAAACACATTTTATTCTTTTGCTTTATATGATGAGTTGTAGAAGAATAATAGTATCAGAACTAGAGGAATGTTGTGGCTCACGCAGTCATGATAAACAAATTTGGATGTCTATCAGAGAGAGAGAGAGAGAGGAGAATAGAGAAGAGAGAACAGACTTGAGAGGATAACTGAGATAGGTTGCGTGTGAGAGTAAAAAATAAAAAGAAAGAAGAAATCATGAAAAGATAAGATATTGTGTCAGTTGATGTGTAGATCTCATAAAGATGGGATAGAATTCAAAAGTGAGAAGTGTGAATATCAATGAGTTAGATACAAAAGATGTGTGTAGATGAGAAAAAGCAAGAGAAAAAAAAAGGGAGAAAGTGAAATATGGTGGGTGAGGAAAAAATATAATAAAAAAAGTTATAAATAGAGTTGGCTTGGGCAGTATGCTTTAGCCAAATTATGAAGCCACTGTCCAGGCTTATTTCAAATTTGCCTTTGCATTAAAAAAATGAATTAGTAGTATTAATTAAAATAATAATATTTTAAGTGAAATAATTAGATTAATTTTAAAATAACAAATTTTATAAATGCATGAAAATATAACTTTTATTTTTTTAATATAAAAAATTAATAGGATATGAAATTATATATATATATATATACATATATTATTTTTTTAAGAACCCCAAAGCACCTTGAAATGGTACACCGAAATTAGTCGATACCGAAATAGTCTGTTCCACTAGACAAACTGAAACGGGGTCTAAAATAGCATTCATAACATTGATATTTTGCAGCTAGGCTCTCCTTGCGAGTGTTTAATGAACAATACTTATAACAGTACTCCTTAATTAATAAATAAATCCTTTGTTTATAAAAAAGAGGGGGGGGGGGGGGGGGGAAGAGGCCAGAATTGGTGGTTTGGATAGTGACAAAAAATGGGCATATAGGATAGGTTTTTATAATCTCCTGTATAACTGTATTTGTGAAGGAAGTTAAATTGATAAATTATTGAATGCCAATTGTCCTAGTTACTCTACACCTAGTCTATTGTAAGATCTTGGTCCATTTCAAAGGGCCCACAATTAAATTTCTTAATGGGCTGCATGGAAGCCAAGAATACTCTATAGCGCCAAACACTTTCTCATATAATTTACCTCAATTGTTTTATGTGGCAAACTGTGATTGGTTGTCTATAACTATCACATGAATCCACCACCTTTTCTCCATCACTTACAGTTTGTCATATAGGAAAATTGTGACAAAGTATGTATGAAAGTGTGTGGTACTAGAATTATTTAGAAGCAAATTACCATGTTTTCCTTGCTTTGTACATACCTAGGCATGGCAAAACGGATCAAGACCCAACAATCTAACCCGAAGGAAAATATTCAACCTTGCCTGAATTCTTTTGACTTAGTATAAAAAGTTGATCCTTTTTTGTGTGTCAACCTGGCCAAACCTTTTTTTTTTTAAGTAAAAAAAATAATAAAATTAAGACGTGGTTGGTTTACTTGTTGTTTTGGGCTTTACAGCGTATAACTCAAACTCAATTAATAAATATACACTATGAAAAAAGCTGCCTATAACAGTGTTTTTTTAGTGGCGTTCGCAAAAAAATGCCACTATAGATACCTTATAGTGGCATTTTCTAAAAACAATTTTTTTTTTTTTTAAAAAAAAGACCAATAGCAATGTTTCATAAAAGCTACTACAAGTTTTGGTCTTGGTTTAATTAAAATTGAAATTTTAATTTTTAAAATTTGAAAGCATTAATATTAATGCTTTCAAAGTTTAAATTTCAATTTTTTTAAAAAAACTTTTGATTACAAAAAATTAATTTTTTGCAATCAAAATCTTTTTTTGTCAATTTTTTTTGGCTATAGTGGCGTTTTGAAATGCTGCTATAGCAATTTTTTTTAAAAAAAAATATAAGGTCTATAACATCGTTATAAAAATGCCACTATAGTGTATGGACCTATAGTGGCGTTTTTGGTAAAATACTGTTGTAGTTCTATAGTAATGGTACAATAGTTACAGTTGTAATCGTCACTATAGAAAACGTCGCTATAGCCCAAATGGACTTATCGTGGCGTTTCACAAACGTCACTATAGGTCTAGTTTTTTAGTGATAATTTGATATATATAATGTCATTCAAATATAATGGCCTAAAGAAAATAATTAAGATTCTTCTCACATGAATAACATGATAAATTCAAATTTTTGGATATCAAATGACAAAATATATGTCAAGATAATCTTATTGTAGTAGAGTTAAAAACATATATTTGAAATTATAGATATATATGAACGCATTCATAAGTGTGAAAGAGTGAAGTGAAGTTTATCAATGAAATTTGGCATAAATTATGGATGCTTAGACTTCTTTTTTAAAATTTCTTGACCAAAATAAACGGCTTAAAAAAAAATTATGTAAGTGCTAGAAAATTGATGGCCCATGCTTACTGAGAATAGTGAGGCCCTTACCTTCAAATTAAGCCCAAAACAATAGAATTTGTATAGAGAATGGGAAAATGATTCTGGTTTAAGTTTAATTAAGTTTAGGACTAAGGCCGAAGATCAAGCAAGAATGGAAAATATTGTTTCGAAGAGTAATAAATATTAATGCTAACCTCAGGTCAATCCGAGGATGAGTTCTTATACAAGAATTTATGCAAGTCCTAAGTTATGTCCTTCACCATTATTCCTGTTCTTAACTTCTTAATCATGCTCTCCTAGAAAAATCCAATCCCTTTAGCTGGGGAGTTCCCCTCCCTTATATATTACTTTTCCTTCGCATCCTTCCCCTCTACTTATATACTTCAAGGTTTTCCTTAGTAAACTTCTCCCATCAAAGATCTACTGAAGGTGGTAGAAGGGGCTGTTTAGCTGTGAATCTATTGTTCATGTGTCATTTCCTCATTAATGCAGCTGATAAGGTTGTTGCTATGCATTCAATGTGGAGGTAGTAGGTAAGCTTTTACAAGAAATTTCTTCCAGCTGCCTTGGCCCTCTCCTAGGAGGCTACCTCTCCTACTCGAGCGCTCACGTGACATTGTGCACCTTCCCTATCCTCTTCTCGGGTAAACCAACTTCTCAGGCCAAAGGTGCTTTACAAATGAATTGATGAAGGACATATCGCTCCTTATCGTCCTCGGTCCTCGGACCCTCATATTTAGCCCCCTAAAGCCTTGCTATTAAAACTTGAGCTAAGAGTAAGGTTTAGTGACACGGGTTAGTTAATACGTGCCAAGTGCATTCCCACGTGGAGACGTCCCTTCAATTGTCTTTTGCACGTCCTTGATGCTTCAGTATCCACGTTCATACAGTTATTGCGTCAGGCGGCTGCTTGTCCCCCCCCCCCCCCCCACGTTCTACGGTATGATGATGATCCTACGATCCTTATTTTCCGTAATTTATTGAGCAGGAAATTTACCACTCATTTTTCACTCCTATATGAAGAAGGTGTTGGTACTGAATCTATCCCATTTACTTATTTGACAATTTTTTCGTTGAAACAGCAATCTGAGGAAAAGCTCTACCGATGCTTATAGGTGCATTTGGTCTCACACTCTGTAGCACACAGGGATTTACTTGCTGCTATATATATATATATATATATTTGTAATTTAATTTTATAAGGACTTATGGATAGGTTTTCTAGGCTAGTTAATACTCCCGAAGGCATGATTGCTTTTAGGGCTACGTATAGGATTCTTGACAATGCTGAAATCTGACATTGTGAATTAGGCAAATGGTTAGTCAGAAATAGACCACCTGGTTCAATAGTTATTCCGATAATCGCCTTTATAGAAGGTGGGATGGAAATTCTTATGGCTAGGGTTACTAGGGATTTTCTTATTAATTATAGGTTGTCCCTGACCTAATGCTCTCCCAACCTCTTTAGGGTGCTTGGTAGTGTAGATATGATAAACCGAAAGATGGGGACTAACCTTACATGGAATGATGTAAACTGGGTATATAATTGCCAAAAAGGAAAAGAACCTGGTTATTAATTCAAGTTTAGGGTCCCTTTTTTTAGGTTAATCTCTTGTATACTTGAGTCAAATAAGGGCATGGACAAAGACTTCCTCATCGCCTCTCGAGACTAGCATGATGGATTACATTGTCCTACCCAAGATGAGGAACTAGGTAGGGTTCCCACGAATTGTAGATTAACTTACGGCCTTCACTTTCTCCAAGCTTCTTCCTTTCTTTTTCTCTTTTTTATTTTTTTATTTTATAAAGAACTAAACTAACTTGTGACTTGCATTTTCTGTCCACTTGCAGACGAATTTCATACAGACTCAACCAAGAGCTTAATAAACTTCATGGATCTTAACTAAATCCTCAAATCAGAGGTCTTTCTCCACCGAGACGGACAACTTTGGGCGGTACACATGATCCTCGGGTTTAAGCCAACCTCTAACCGCTTTCAAAATCCCAAGCACATGATCAAGGTAAAGGATCCAAGGCTTGCATTGATTGACATTGCTATTCCAGGATTTTTAAAGCAACCTCCTCTGCCTGGCACCTAAGACGCATAATTACTAGCCCTATTTACATCTAAACTACTTTACACCCAACAGCAACCTATTCCCTCTGAAGACAAGTAAGAAAAGCATGCACCCGAACCTACTCAAGAAGCCTTGGATAAAGACTTTAAAGTATTTTATCAAGAAGAAACTGAGGATCTCCCAGCCCCATCGCATCTTTGTCTTCCAGCCGCCCCTGTGAGTACTAGTCAAGAAACATCTAACATTCTTGAAGCAATGGTTCTAGAAGAGAAGACCCCAGATTTGCTGGCCTTTCTCACTACACACGATGGGGGTAATACTCCTACAGTTCCTATGGTACCTCAACCGCCAGCCGCCACCCCTACACATGCTCCTTCCAGTGATGCTACCGAAAAGAAAAGAAAAGAAAAAGAGGCAATGGATCCAACTGTGTCGAGGAGGGAGAAATAACCCACCCAATACAGCAACCACCTGTGAAGGAGTCCAAAATTACGAGGGCTCAACAGAAGAAAAGTACCACTTTTGGATCCTTCAAAGGTGCTGAGGGAGAGCAGCAATCCAAGGCCTCAATATGGAACCCAGCTTTTGTATTGAGTTTGGGGGATCTAGTTATGGATGATGCCTCCCTTTGGGATCCCTAGAAGGGCAGGTTTGGTATCCTGTCTGAGTGTTTGGAGAAGGCCCTCTTTCTTCCTGAGGACATGCACAAACTCCAATCCTTGCGGAAGCATAAGGTGTTTCTATAACTCAAGAGAGACCTCGCCAAGCAATGCACTTAATTCCTTATCTTTATGTGTTCAAAATTTCTATCTTGGTACTTATACACATGTTTTTGTAGGCAGTGCAGGCATCCTTCGTCGCTGAAGAATGGGTGGACCATGTCCTATCCAACACCTGTAAGGTAGTGAATAATCTGGAGCTATTTAAGAAGGCCCACGCCGACTCAGAAAAAAGACTTAAGGACACTCTATTCCACCTAGTTGAGGTGGAAAAGGCACACAAGAATGCTGAGTAGGCCTTGGCTGGGTTCAAGAAACAGGCCGAAGAGGCACGAGTTTCTATAAAGAAGGCTGAAACACAACTGGCCTTGGCAATAGAAAAGACCAAGCAATTACAGAGACAGGTTGAAGCAAAAGATGCTGAGAAAGCAAAGGCTGAGTAGGCTACGTAGGATGCACGTATGACAAAGACTGCTCAAATCTCGTGTTAGGACATATGTGATTGAATGTTAGGAACATATGTCACTATTTATGTAATTGGCTAATTCTTTGATAAAACGTACTTTACTTATAATTGGGTAGAGCTAGGATGTGTTTAATACTTCAAGAAACCTTGTTTCAAGGCCAAGTGTTAAAGCCATACAAGTTTGTCCAAGATTCAAGTGTGAGAAGTGTTGTTCATTAAAGCTCGACAGTAGCTTGACAAATAGGGTATCTGTTGAGGTTTATGAAATTCAAATTTCCGAGTTTGTTTTTCCTCCAATCCGTGATTATGTATTTGGGTTTTCTTTTCTCACAACCCTAGACATATAAAAGGATTATTTTAAGGGCTGTATTAGGTTACACAGCCAAGAGCACAATTACACAAGAGCATAATTCATCAAGTGTGACCAGAAACCTAGTTTGCCCTAGTTCTTAAGAAGTTGCTATGTTTTGTACACTGTAAGGTTTTGTGGCTAAGCAACTTTGTGATCTTCCTATGTTGAAGAACAAAAGAACTTTGCAGCCAACCTTCTGCTTTAGTTAGTGATTGAAGTCACGTACTGGGATCTGCGCAATTGATTAGTTATGTATTAGGAGCTGTGCATTGAAAAGGAAAGATTGTCACTACAGAACAAGTCTAATTGGGTATTGGGGTAAGGGTTCAACTATAAGTTAGCATAAGGTATTAGGATTCCTTTACTTGTAACTACTTGTTGTGATAATAGTGAATTCTTAGGAGTGGTGACCTTAAAATCACCCGGTGGGGTTTTTGCAATGTTGGTTTTCCTTATTTGTAAACAAATCACCGTGTCAATTTATTTTCCACTGCACTTAAGTTAATTGGTGATTTGTTTGTGCAATTTACGCGTTTGCATGTTAATTTGATTAATTAATAGCCTTGGATAATTAATCAATTAATTCATCACAAGGGGTCAATACATTCTTGGCCTATCAGCTCGATTGCCCAACTTTGGGATGTTGCTCGGGCCTTCTGTGCCGATGTCTAGGGTGAAGTTCTCAATGCTACAGGGGTGAATGTGGACTCCAAGCTAAGGGAGGCAGAGAGGATTTATTACCCTCAGCCCTTTTGCATTGCTCCTACCCTTGTTCCTACTCTCCTTGACCTGAGCTCCACCTCTTCAACACCCGAGCCCGATGTGACTTCAACTTTTGTCATTTCTTTTGAGAAAGAGAAGGAACAACAGCCTTAATCTCCTATTGTGGACTTGGACTAGAAGAGGTTATTGAAGTCGAACAGCATAAGACGAAGAAAGAGAAAGCCAAAAATGTAACTAACTAGGTCTCTTTAGCTTCCAGCACATAGGATGATTTTGTAGGGCACCGAGTTTTAATAGGACTTGTACTTTTTGTGACATTCAGTTTTTGAATAGAAATATATGCAAGTTTTTCTTCGTTCATTTTTTTGGGTACTATTAACCTTCCTTAATTGCAAGTTTTCTATTTCTATATTCAATTAGTATACTTCGTAAATGAAACCAGATAGCATGTGACATTACCAAGTACATTAGATTTACTTTCTACCTTACTTCCAATTCGCATTTGATTACTATTTCCCTGATACAAACTTGCCCTAGGCTTTAAAACGCATGAAGCCATACACAATAATCTATCAATAAAAGGGGAATATAACTAAATCTTGCACTCAAAGAATTATTTAAGATTACAGGTTGCCCAATGCTTAGATGTTTTTACATAAATGTCAATTTACTCGAGGCTTGTGACCTGAGGAGTTGAACAAGACTGAGATTCTGTTTAACACTTAAACAATTTTATATAAGATTTGATTTAACCAAGGCTTATAACTAGAGGAGTCGAACAAGACCGAGGTTTTGTTTAACACTTAAACAATTTTATATAAGATTTGATTTAACCAAGGCTTATAACTAGAGGAGTCGAACAAGACCGAGGTTTTGTTTAACACTTAAACAATTTTATATAAGAGTTAATTTACCCAAGGCCTGTGACCCGAGGGGTCGAACAACATCGAGGTTTTGTGTAACACTTAAACAATTTGATATAAGAGTTAATTTACCTAAGGCCTGTGACCCGAGGAGTCAAATAAGATCGAGGTTCTATTTAACACTTAAACAATTTTATATAAGAGTTAATTTACCCAAGGATTGTGACTCGAGGAGTCGAACAAGACTGAGGTTCTATTTAACACTTAAAACATTTTTATATAAGAGTTAATTTACCTAAGGCTTGTGACGTGTGGAGTCAAACAAGACCGAGGTTCTATTTAACACTTAAACAATTGTCTAGAAGTCATCACGATTTAACTTGCTACTACAAAAATAAGTAAAAGAACAAGAAATGAACAAAAACCTTCATATTCTTAATAATAATAACGTCGTAGATTATTTACATTCCATGGGCGCGGGATCACATTCGCATCTAAGTAATAAGCACCAATGCCCGCCACTGATGTTACTCAATACGGGCCTTCCCAATTGGGGCCTAGCTTTCCCCATGCTGGATTTTTCGCCGTTCCCACCACTTTTCTTAAGACCAAATACCTCGGGGTTAGCGGCCTCAATTTCATTCCCTTATCATACCCTTGCCTAAGTTTTTGTTGATAATGCGCCATTTTAACCATGGCTACCTCTCTTCTTTCCTCAATTAACTTTAAGTTGGTTGAAAGTTGACGATTATTCTCTTCAACACTGAATTGGTCAGTTTTCAAGGTTGGGAACCCTACTTCAAGAGGAATAATGGTTTCAGATCCATAAGTCATTGAAAAATGAGTCTCTCCTATTGATCTTCGGGGTGTGGTGCGATAAGTCCACAATACATGGGGCAATTCATCTACCGACCTTCCTTTCACATTGTCCAACCTTTTCTTCGACCTAGATACTATGGCCTTATTGATTGCTTCGGCCTACCCATTTCCTTGTAGACAAGCAGGAGCAGAATATCTATTTCTGATTCCCAACTCCCCACAGTACCTCCTAGAGGCTTTGCTGTCAAATTGGAGCCCATTGTCCGAGATTAGCATATGGGGGTCCCCAAATCTGTGACAATGTTTCTCCAAATAAACCTCTTTGCATCCATGACCCTAATATTAGAAAGAGGTTTGACCTCCACCATTTGGTGAAGTAGTCTATCTCTACAAGGAGCAATCTTTGGTTTCCCATAGCCCTAGGAAATGGTCCCATAATATCCAAGCCCCATTGGTCAAATGACTAAGGACTAGAGAGCGGAGTTAAGACCCCTTTAGGCTGATGAATATTTGGGGTGTACCTCTGAAATTGTCCACACTTCTTAACATAATCTTGGGAAACTTTTTGCATACTTGACCACCAATATCCCTAGGTGAGGGCTTTATAAGATAAAGACCTCCCACTAATATGACTCCCACAGATTCCCTCATGTAGTTCCTCCAACAGGGGCTCCATGGCCTCTGTATGAACGCATAAAAGATATGGTCCCAAGTAGGAATACTTATACAAATTTTGCTCCTTAGATAGCCAATAATGTGGGGCCTTCCTATGTATCTTCTCAACCTCAATCCTATCTTCAGGTAGGTGACCTTGCTTTAAGAATGTAACCAAGAGGTCCATCTAGCTCGGCCAACCTGGATACTATGCACTTCGACCGAAAGTTGCTCTCCATGGCTGAGAGCGACCATATCTTCCACAATAATAACCCAAGGTAGGCATGATTTAGAAGAGGTAGCTAGCATAGCCAACGAATTTGCATGGGAGTTTTGTCCCCTCAAGATTTGCCTTAAGGTGAAACTTTTAAAGTAAGCTTGAGCTCGCCTGACCTTGATAAGATATCCTTGCATTCGTTCATCTCTAGCCTCAAATTCACCATTAACTTGCCTAACAACTAAGCATGAATCTGAGTATATCTCTATAACTTCCCCCTCAAGCTTGTTGACCATTGCCATCCCCTCCAACAAAGCTTTATACTCAGCTTTGTTATTTGTAGCCAAGAAGCCTAAACGTAAGGATTTCTCCACTATCAACTTCTTAGGGGTTACCAAAACAATTCCTACTCAAGAGCCTTTTCGGTTTGCTGCTCCATCCGTGTATACTTCACAGGTTGCAATAGCAGAAACTGAGGCCACCAAAACACCCATTCTCGCTTTCTTATTATTTGTAATGTTCTCAGTAAACTCAGCAACGAAATCTGGTTCCCCATTTAGCAATCTTGCTTGTGTAGTCGAACTTTCGTAATAATGCTTGTAAAGGAAGTTGCGTAAGAACGACCACAATATGCACCTGGAAATAATGGGAAAGCTTCCTTGTAGCATGTATAATGGCTAATATTGCTTTTTCCAAGGGCAAATAGCAAGTCTCTACCTCATGCAAGGACTTGCTAACATAGTGGACAGGTTTCTGAAATCTGTTCTCTTTTCTAACCAAAACCAAGCTTACTGCATGATTCGTGACTACTATGTAGGCATATAACACCTCCTCCTTTTCGGGTCGAGAGAGAACAGGGGATGTGATAAGTATTGCTTTAGCTCTTCAAAGGTCGATACACACTCCTCTATCCATTCAAAAATCTTCCACTTATGAAGGAGTTGGAAGAAGGGCTGACACCTATTTGCTATTTGAGAAATAAACCTATTTAATGCCACTGTCATCCCTGTCAACTTTTGCACTTCCTTGGGATTCCAGGGAGGATGTAAGTTTTTAATGGCCTTAATCTAGTCAGGATTAACCTCTATTCCTCAATGCGTGATCATAAAGCCCAAGAACTTTCCCAAGTTGACTTCGAAAGAACACTTAGATGCGTTTAAGCGTAGTTTATGTTTCGAAACACTGAAAACACCTATTCTAGGTCTGTCAAGTGTTTTGAGGCATGCCTGCTCTTTACCACCATGTCATCAATATATGCCTCCATATTCCTTCCAATTTGTGCTTCAAATATTCGTGTCACCATTCTTTGATACGTGGATCCAACATTTTTAAGGCCAAAGGGCATTACCCGTGGGAGTTAGGAAAGCAGTCTTTTCTTGGTCAGAGGTCTTTGAAAAGCATCCAAGAAGCTCACCCAAGGGTGCCCAACCATCGCATCTACCAATTGGTCAATCCGAGGAACAGGAAAGGGATATTTTGGGCAGACTTTATTCAAATCCATGAAATCTGCACACAAATCTTCACCACTACCATATTGGTTAACCATTCAAGAAAAAAGACTTCCTTGATTGCCCTAGCCTGCTTAAGTTTATTCACTTCCTCATTTGCCACTTTCGTATGTTCTTTTGAAGAGCGCTGAGTGGCTGTCTTTTGGGCACAACATTAGAACTTACATTCAGCCGATGACATATAAACTTGGGATCAACTCCTGGTGCATCATAAGTACTCCAGGCAAACATATCCAAGCTGTTTTTCAAAAATCTTATCAGTTCTGCTCTCTTTATAAGGGTAATTAAGCCCCCACTAGAAAGTATATCTCTTCATCCTGACCAATCAAAATCTTTTCCAACTCCTCGGATAATCGTCCCTGCAACCCATTCCCAAGTTCAACTTTGAGACCATTTAGTTGCTATAGAACCTGCACCTTCCCAGCTGGGGCTTGATCTATGGAGTGCTGCCTAACAGCGGCCACCAAAAATTGTCTAGCCATTGCTTAATTTCCTACCAATTCCCCTACTTGTCCCTGCGTGGGATGCTTGATCTTTAAGTGTAAGGTAGACAACACTGCCCCCATAGCATGAAGCCAAGGCCTTGCTAGAATAGCGATCTAAGGAGAATAGGCTTCTACCACAATGAAAGTAACTTGCACCTCTTTATCCCTAACTTGCATAGGTAGTCTAATCATCCTATAGGGGATTATCGTTCTTCCATCAAAGACAAACAATGGCAAATCATATTTGTCCAAATCCTTGGGCCTAAGATTTAACCATTTATATAAATCCGAGTACATAATCTCTACCCCACTACCCTGATCCACAAGGACCCTCTTCACATTATATCCTCCGATCTGAAGGATTACCACCAAGGCATCATCATGGGGTTGGAATGTTCCCTCCTTATCTTCCTCTAAGAAACCCAAAGTTTGGACAACCACTACTTTAGCCTTTTTAGACACTTGAACCTTATCCCTCAGGTTTGGGTTTGAAGCCACAGACATGACTCCTAAGTAGGAGCCAGTGTTGCCTCTAGGTGTGGCAAAAATTACGTTAATTATGCCCAGGGCTAGCTGAGGAGTTCCATTTCTCTGATACCCAGTCCTTGGTTGTCCTGACTGTCTAGTAGGCTGGTGTAAGAACTGATTTAACTTCCTCGCCTTCACCAATTGACGTAGATGATCACGCAAAGTTCTGCAATTCTCTGTTGTATGTCCTCTCTCCTAATGGTAATGGCAATAAAGGCTTTGGTTGCTTTTGGACGGGTCTCCACCTATTTTATTGGGACATTTAAAGTATGGCTCATTCTTTATCTTTTCTAAGATTTGATAAACTGGCTCCTTAAACACTGAGTTGATCATTTGAGTGCCTGTTCCTGGTAACTGATTAGGAAAATCCCTCATAGGTCAATTATTATTCTATTCCCCTATCTGAGGATCCCTCTTTTCAGGAAAGGCTTTGGCTTTGCCTTTTCCTTGGGTTTGATCATCCTCTACCCGTTTATGCTCATCAATGCGATCCATATGTTAGCGCATATTACGTACAGGCTTCATTGTCAGTGACTTCCTTAAATCATGCTCCGTTGGAAGCCCCGCCTTAAAAGTCTTTATAGCCACATCTTCGAAATCCCCATCTTCGAAATCCCCATCTATCTTATTGAATGTTTCCCAATATCTGTCTGAGTAGGTCTTAAGAGTTTCCCTCTCCTTCATTGCCATAGATAGCAAAGAATTTAAGGGTTTAAGAACTCTACTACATTTTACAAATCTAGCCCTAAACGCAAAATATATGGCTTTTAAAAAGAAAAGTTATGTAAGTGCTAGAAAATTAATGGCCCTTGCCCACTGAGAATAGTTTAGGCCCTTACCTTCAAAGAGAATTTGTATAGAGAATGGCAAAATGATTCTGGTGTAAGTTTAATTAAGTTTAGGTCTAAGGTCGAAGATCAAAGTAAGAATGGAAAAGATTGATTCGAAGAGTAATTAATATTAATACTATCCTCAGGTCAGTCAGAGTGTGAGTTCTTATATAAAAATTTATGCAAGTCTTAAGCTATTTCCTTCACCACTGTTCTAGTTCTTATCTTCTTAATCATGCTTTCCTAGAAAAATCCAATCCCTTTAGCTGGGGAGTTCCCCTCCCCTATATACTCCTTTTTCTTCGCATCCTATCCTTCCACTTGTATACTTCAAGGTTTTCCTTAGGACACTTGTCCCATCAAAGTTTTTTTGAAGGTAGTAGAAGGGGCTACTTAGCTGTGAATCTACTGTTTAGGTGTTATTTCCTCGTGAATGTAGCTGATAAGGTTACTGCTATGCATTCAATGTGGAGGTAGTAGGTAAGCTTTTATAGGAAACTTCTTCTAGCTGCCTTGGCCCTCTCCTAGGAGGCTACCTCTCCCACTCAGGCGCTCACGTGACATTGTACACCTTCCCCATCCTCTTCCCGGGTAAACCAACTTCTCAAGTCAAAGGTGCTTTACAAATGAATTGATGAAGGACATATCACTTCTTATCCTTCTCACTCCTCAGACACCCATAAGTTATGTTTCTTAATGTGTGTGTTACTTAACAATAACATGATATTCATAAAGGAAACTATATATAAATAAGTAAACATTCAAACTTTGGTGTGTATTCTCAAATTAAAATTATGGTAGGCCTTTTTGAGATTATGGGCTGGGTTTCCTCCTGCCACACTACGGCCCAAAGGTTTTGGGTAAAAGAGTCAAGATTGATCTAATTGCAACTTACCTCAATCCGGCTTGTGCGCAAATTAGAGTCCCTTTGTTAATATCTTGGTCACATGCCCATGGCAGATGAGACTGTTACAAGAAAGTTATGGCTAATAAGTGTAATATAATAATAATAAAGGAAATGCGCTTACTGTTAGCCAAGACAAGCAAAGAATTCCGAACTAAAATAAAGAAAATAGCAATATGACAATAAAGACGCAATATAAATAAAATGACAATAATGAAGATGAGATAACACCAATATTTAATCGATATGAAAACAAAGAAGAAATAGTTAGTTTGCCGCAATTGGTTGCCTTACAGAGTTAAGACCAAAGAGGGAACCACTTTTTCAATGCGGGTAACCTCATAGGAAAGTCCTGCCACGGAAATTACCCACTTTGAGAGAATGGGCATGAATGGCTTATGCTCAAAAAATCCTTAATCCTCAATAAAGGGTAGGCGTTTAGAGGGAGAAAAGAGACTAGCCTATTGGTGCATGCCTGCCGTCTCACTCTTGCCTACTCTTTCAGTTTTTCTTTCTAATTCTCTTTATTTTCTAAGTTTTGCTTCTCTGTTTATCACACCCTTCTTTCTTTTACTTTCGTGTTCTTGTTCTTTTCGTGGTTCTAGTTATGTTCCCCTACTATGCATGGTGGAGGCTCCTTTTATACTACCTGTCGTGACTAGGTTTTTATCATTTTACTCCTTAACCACTTTTGTCTGGGTATGGGTGTCCTTCCAGACCACCCACTGGTTTATCAGCTGCCCAGCTACCGCCGCTTACTTGTGCTGGTCGTGCCATATCCCATTACCAAGCAAAGAGTCTTATTTTTTTTTGCTTATTCATCGTGGCATTCCCATCAGGATAAGGGTGGGCATTCTCTCTCACTATCCCTCATGGCATGCACCTAGTGATTCCAACTCATCTTTCTTTCTTTTGGGTAGTATGTCATCCCAGCAGGACATTTCTCCCCAAAAAGTTTGAGCGGGAACCCAAGAATAGGCTCCCCCCTTCTCCCCACCGCCAGACCATATCCTCTGTTACCTCTGACCCATGGCCCACCACTCCTGTGGCTGGGTACAGGTTGGTGGTACCTGAGCCTTGTGCGTACTCCATTTCTGTGTGTATCCAAAGCTTGTCTGGTGCTTATGCATTTGCCATGACCTGAAGGCTCGTCTATGCATTCTGTTGCTCATTCTTGGCCTCTTGTGGCATGAATGGGTCTCTACGCCTTTGTTCTTTATAGCTTGCTTCCTTCTTTGGCTGGGCCTTACTTGATTGTGGGTTTTTCTTCTTTTAACCCGTTCTTTGTTCCTTTCGTGGGTCTGCTAGCACTTCTACCATGCCATCTTGCCATTCCTATTATGCTATTGTATGATCCATGCTTGCTGGGCTTTCATTTGGGTTTGTTGTATACTTTCCCTTTGCTTAATTCCAACAGCCCAGTGTTATCATTGGGCTAGTATTCATACTAGTTTGAGCTTTCTTGACCCATTTCATTGCTTACGGGCATCCTTGGCCCATTTCATCTTTTTTGGGCGTCCTTGGCCCATTTCCTTTTCTCAGGCATCCTTAGCCCATTCTAATTCTACATTCCCATTGGCCTTTGCTAAGTATTTTGGAGTTCCTTAGCCCAATTACCATATCCTTTACTTTTGGGGTTCATGGGCTTTCCATCGACCCCTTACTCACTCAATTCATTACTTCGGGTCTCTTTGGCCCATTCTTGCTTACTTTCTATTTCATATCACGCCCATGGGTTTACAACTATTCTTCTCTGGGCTCTTTTAGGCCCGCTTGCCCTCTTTAAGGCCCATTTGATATTTTCTAGGCCCATGACCCATTATTCCTCTCACTCAAGCTTAATGATTTATTCTCAATTTACTAACTATTTTCCTCCCATATTGCTGGGCTTCTTCTTGTTATTGGGCCTCCTTGCCAAAGTAAGCATCAATAGAAACAAAATGTCAATCACTATAGATCTAAAATTAAACACAACTATTAGATTATTTTTCAAGATATTAGATTGTGAAATTAGATTTGAAGTTTGTAATTCTTTGTCAAAGCTATCCAATAGGCAATTTGTAATTCTTTTTCTTTGTTTTGGAACGTTAATAATGTGTGGAAGTAAAACTTGTGTATTTATTTTAATTAGAATTTCAATGGGTAGACTAGAATTCTTTACATTTGTGCAATTTTGTTTTTGTTGACAATATCAGAATTTGTATAATTTTATACAAGTATCAATTTGCTGACCTGGACTCTTTTGTGAGATGGATAGTGAATTTATGCGGCGTTTGGTACAGAGGAATCCACATTACTCCTGGCATTTAGATTCCTAAGAATATGATTCTTTACAATCTGAATGTCTAGAAATGTAGCTAGTCCTATGTTTGATTTTATTGGGAATCTCTTAAGATTCTTAGGAATGTGAGATGATAATATTTGGTTTATTCCCAAAAATCTTAAATGAATTATTTATTTTTTCCATTCTATCCTTAGATTTGAATGTGAACTACAAGTCCTTTAAAAAGAAATCTTCATCTAAATAAATAATAAAAAACAAAATATAAACTATTAATAATTTGTTGAGTAATACATACATAACAACAAAAGTGAATACCTGGCAATAATAGAGGGTCCGTTTCAATATTTTTTTTTCCACACATGAAGCCCAAATAGAACTTTGTTAAAAAAATATATCAACAGAGTTGTCTATCCTGTTTATATTATTTTGGCGGCAAAAGATAAAACAAGGGAAAATATATTGATGATTTGTTTTATATTTTATCTTAATTTTTTAAATGATAAGGAAAAATGGTTAAAATTGTAAATATATAAAAAATACCATTTCTTTTAAACTTGAGAATCTGGATACCCACATGTTTTAAAGGGAATCCACATTCTTAGCGAAAGGGGTTTAAAGGGGAAATCCAAATTCCCCTAGCATCTAATTTCATGGCGTAATTTGCAATCAAACATGAGAAATTTTAAACATTTATGAGAATCTTAAAATATTACCTCGTACCAAACGCCACATTAAAGCAATACATTTTTTATCAAATAATTTGCTGCATGATTTACCTAGTGGCAAATACATGTTTTTTTTATTTTAATAAAAAAATCGTATGAAAGATATGGATCAATCCAACCAAATTCATTTATAAGCCACTTAAAATAATATGTTTTCTACTTGAACCATTTTTTTAACCTGAACCTGATTCAATCTGCCCATTTTGCCACATCTCTACGTGGCTAGCAATTTTTTTTTTTTTATTTATTTTTTTTAGAAAATCGTAGCTAGCTAGTTGTTAAACAAGATTCTTGCCTTTGACAACAATTGTTAGGTAAGGAAAGAATAGAATATGTATTGTCTCGTATCATCTACAGCACACGTCAAGATAGATTGGTTGAAGAGACAAGGAAGCTCCAAAACCGTAGGAAACCAAAAAAGAGATTCTATTTCAATATGTAAAAGAAACGTCTTAGGTAGTCAAATTAATATAAATATAAACAGCATTACGGGATACCTTCTTTCAATCAAGTAGTTCTTCATACATCCTCCAGACCAAAGTGAAAAAAGAACTGAACTGAAGCCTCCATTAATGGAAACCAAATATTGTGCTTGTTCTCAAACCAATTATTGTGGTTGTGCGCGCGTATATGAGGATTTTGAACCCTACTGCAAATGGCGTAGAGGGGAGGAACATGACACTCTTGAAGTTCATCTCCAGGGTACAGTATATTATTCATTTTACCTGGTCCTCGTTTGTAGGGATTTTTTTTTTTTTTTTTGAAAAATAATATTATTTTATTTTTAATTGTTAAAATTAGCGGTAAAATTATTTGGAAGAGTAACACCATTTTATCTTATGTATTGAAATTTCAAATTTACATTGATATTATGTTTTCAAAATATGATTTCAATTGTCATTTTACATTGAAATCATGTTCTTAAGCTGAAATTATGTTTTGAAAACCTAATTTCAACACAAAATTTGAAATTTCAATACTAAAAATTGTGTGTTTTAATCCCGATAGTGTTATTTTTAATAATCATAAATAAAATAATATTATTTTTCAAAAAATCTCTTCTTTGTGAGTTTGCAGTTACGTTTGTTTGTTAGTTTGAGAGAAAGGGAGAGAGAGTGATTCTTCAATAAATTAACCAATTAACTCAAAACAATATATATCTAAGGTAAAACGACAGTTAGAAGTAAAATCTTTTTTTTTTTTTTTTGAATACAAAATAGAATTCTACTCTAGCCTAATCTAAGTGTATATGTGTGTGAAGCTCCTTCCTGGAGACTTGAACCCCGACCCTTACCCCCCACATCCCACAAGCATTTATACTTGTGGAGTGACCATCGCACCAAGGGTATGCGGTGGTTAGAATTAAAATCTTTGAAACTTCATATAATGTAGTATATATCAAGTCAAATGTGGTTTAAGATTTTTATATTCAGTCCTAAATTCAACAGATAGAAAAGTTCAAATTATTTCGAACTATGCCTTATAAATTATAAAATGAATTGATTAAATGAGTAGATTTGTATCCAAAATTCATATTGTTATGCATGCATGGTAACGAGACAGAGTTTAGGGGGGACTATTTGCATTTCCAGGTAGATGTGGTTAAGGGAGATAGAAGAGAGGAGAGTTGATAAAAAGGTAGTTGGAATTAATATGTTAGTTTTAATACATTTCCATCAATCTTCCAGTCTTTCCACTTACAAGCTAGATCTTCCTATTTCATTGAGAGAGAGAGAGAATCTATTCCATGTTTAAAATTTTATTTCTTGAATTTAATAGTATATAAAGCATCATGTCATTTTAAAATTTTAAATAATGTTGCACTAAATACATATTTTGAATTATAAGATTAATTTAGCAATAAAATGGATTTGTTTCAAATGAAAATGATCCTAATACATCTTCCTCTCTGCCATTGATTGATTTTTATTGTTTGTCTGGGCTTGCCTCTAAGTTCTTCGGCACATAATATTATAGAGATAATAACCTTTGAATGATCAAGCAACAGAATTCAAACTCAAATAAATTTTGTCGAAAAAATTGTGATACCCTTTTGGGGTCTTAAGTTTATATTCATAGAAGGTGTGTATAAACACAATAGGAACTTTTAAAATAAAGAACCAATTTCTTATTCGACGGTTTTGAGCAAAGAAGTGAAGAGCCATATTGTGTTATTCTCCTTTGTCCTCGTAGAGATAAATACAATTCAATATTCATTATTAAAAAAAAAAAAAAAATCCAATACCCTAGAAGATGTGTAAGTCACATAACTATTTTTGGCTCAAACTTTGTCAAAAAAATACCTTTTAAAAAACTGTTATTTTCTAACACTCAACCCACATGGCCAACTCCATTATTAAAAGAAAGAAATTACCTAGATTTAACCGTAATTTAGAAAGGACCAAGACTTACTTGGATTGAGTTTTGCTAAATTTAATCAACCATATAGGTTGCTTGTTATATAATTTAAGAATATATTTAGATTTCTTTAAATTAATTTGTTTCACGATTGAAGTAGTTTTGTGCAGAACTTTTTATCAATTGTTATATATTTGAATTAAATTTGGATGAATTAATACATCAGTGACTATTGTTGATTATTAATTGCACAAAACCAACTAAATATCACATGATTCGTATATAACATTATAACTAGAGTCAAAATCACATTAGTCATTTTAGTGGATTTAAATGGGAGTACATCTTCTGCCAAAAAGAAGAGGTTTATATATATCCAATTAATTATTATTATTATTATTATTTAGGTTTTACAATGTTGCTTGCCTTGAAATTAAATCGGCTCTGCCACACTGGTGGTAATGATTAATTTCTCTTCTATCTTAATTATATTGTGCAGATTTCAACAAGGAGCAAGTAAAGGCTCAAATAAACAACCTTGGGGTCCTAAAAATCTGTGGAGCACGTCCTGTAAAGGAAACTAGATGGAGCATCTTCAAAAAAGAAATCAAAGTAGATAAGAAATATAAAACATGTGCAATTCAGGCAAAGTTTGGTAATGGCGTTCTTTCTGTAATAATGCCTAAAACTGGGTTCAAACCCGCAGAAAATGCAATAATATTGGATGGAATCTGCTGTAACGACCTTGTGATTGACAGATCAGCTTTAAAGCTAAAACAGGGGATGAAGATGGCTGCGAAAGTCGTGGCGGTTGCTGTGGTGGTGGCTTTTGGAGCTTACGCAGCTTACAAGTGTAATCAGCGTTGTCTGGTTGAAAACTAAATATTGTTGTATACTTTCAGCTTGAATAAATAAACACATCTTTCTAAATTCCTTAATTTCAAATTGTAAATCTTGGGGCAAAATGGAGTGTTCAACTTAAATGAGAATCAATTCAGCCAAAAAAAAAAAAAAAACTTGAATGAGAATCAGCTTCATCTACTATTATATGCTATGTTATTGCCCTCCTGATCTATCTATCAAGCTTTTTATTTATTTTATTTTATTTTATTTTTATAATTTGTCTTCAAACATATGACATTTTATACCTGACAAACTTGATGAACTTGATCTCAATGATTCTGTATATCGATTGATACTTTAACTATATTGGGAGGTGCACGACACCTAATAGAAGTCCAGCCCATGTAGAATTTGTGCCCAAGATAATGAGCTTGTCATGCAAGCATTGATGGAATTCTATTTCAATTAGAAATAGGTGAATGTGGTTGACAAGTCCAAGAATCCTACTCCAAATGTAAGTAGAAGTTGTGTTTAATAATGAATACTTGTAAGAATCCTAACTCAAGTCATGTTAGGAATTCATATTATGCTAGAAAAAGAAGTCTAAGGCGGCTGAACCTTTTTTGTGTATAAAAAGCATGTGGGTGTGCCGCATATTGAACAGGAAGCTGCATAAGAAAAAAGAGAGAGCAGCCAAGAGAGAGCTGCTTAGAGTAAAGTAGATAGCCAAGAGAGAGCAGTGTGTGGAGAAGAAAATAAAAAGGAGAGGGCAAATTGTTGCTGCCTTTGAGAGAGATAATTAATGTGTGTGAGAGCAAAGAAAAATAAGAGGGATTTTTCTTTAGCCGTAGAGATACACAAAAATTATTGTAATTGATTTGATAAATAGAGAATTGATTCAGAGTTTGTCCTGTAGTTTTTCCCTTCAAAGAGAAAAGGTTTTCCACGTAAATTTTGTGTTCTTGTATGTGATTGTTATTTTGAATCGCTAATATTATTTGACAGGCCACAAATGCGTTGACCCCTTGTGATAACTTAGATTAATTAAATTAGCCCAGTTATTAATTAATCAAATTAACAGATAATATCACGTGGCAGCACAAACAAATCACCAAACTAAGATATGCAGCGGAAAATAAATAACACGGTGATTTGTTCACGAATGGGGAAAACCCTAAGGCAAAAACCCCACCGAGTGATTTAAGGTCACCACTCCCGAAACTCCACTATTATCACAACAAGCAGTTACAAGTAAGGAATCCCAGTACCTCACCAACCTACAGTTGAACTCTTACCCCAATACCCAATTGGACTTGTTCTGTAGTGACAATTTCTCCAGTTTAATGCACGGCTCCCAGTACGTGACTAACCAATGTGATGCGCGGATCCCAGTACGCGGCTTACTCCTTTGCACGAATCCCAGTACGTGACTCACTCACCAACTTGAGGAAGAAAGAATGTTGGCTGCAAAGTTCTTCAAATCATCAGAGATGAACTAGGGCACGAACTTTGTCTCACAGATCACAATTTGCATGAAAGAGAAGAAGCAACTTGTATCTTGTGAATTCTACTTGTTGCTTTCTTTGACGGCCCTTAAAATAATCCTTTTATATGTCTAGGGTTAGGAGAAAAGAAGTCCCAAAGACACACACACGGATTGGACTTGAAACGGACCTGGAAATCTGTTTTCTTTAATTCTCAACAGATAGAGGTGTCGAGAGGTGTCGAGACAACTGTCGAGGCTCGGGCTTAACAGCTTCTTTAAATCTCGATAGATGTATCTGTCGAGGTATCTATCGAGCTTTAAAATCTTGCACTTCCTTGCTTGTATCTTGGACAGACTTTGACGGCTTCAACACTTAATCTTGAACCACTGTTTCTTGAAGTGTTTAACACATCCTAGATCTACCCAATTACAAGTAAAGTGCGTTTTGTCTAAGGATAAGCCAATTACATAAAATAGCGACATATGTTCACAAGCTTGAACAACTACATATGTCCTAACAATCTCCCCCTTTGGCAATCCGTGACAAAACCACAACACACAAATGAAGATATGAGAGAAGTCATAAATCACTCAACTCATATTCACTTGATACATACAATAAAATCTATCCTAACACAAACTCTTGAAAAACTTTGCAAGAAGAGAGTTTATGGCAAGAAGACTTTGACAACCTGTATTTCTAAAACACTTGTAAACAAAACACATCAAGGCATCTTTGTGTAAAACAGAAATAATAGATTGCATACAAGTAAAGAAACATTATAAAGACAGAAAAGAAACAACACATGTAGAGGTAGGTGAAAAAGAAAACATACATCATCATATAGAGAAAGAGAATAAGTACAATGTATGTAAGTACATGATCAATGTATCTCTAAAAGATAAGAAAAGAAAAAAATACATAGATCACCTCACTACATCCCTCAATCCACACTCCCCCTAACAAAAATGTCCTATGCTAACACTCCCCCTAAGTATGACTACTCTCATACAAAACTACTCCCCCTTTTTGTCACGAGTGACAAAGGGTAGAGTGTCAAGTAGACATCTCATCCGATGAGCTAGCATCTCCATCATCATCATCGTCGGAAGCATCATCATCATCGCCATCATCATCACCCTCGGTCTCAGTCGACACATGAGGTGGCGGAGGAGAAACCTCTGAGGCAAAGCCGCCCATGGTCGCCTGTCGCCTGGCGATGCGACCAACACGGACATTCACCTGATACAACTCTGTGGAGAGAGTATCGAGGCGAGCATCCATGCGCTGTAGCTGTGCCATGATGTCTCCTAACGTGACGTCGCTAGAGGAGGAAGAAGCAGACGCACGAGCTGATCTGGAGATGGTCGGACGGGTGGAAGGAGTGGCAGCATCCGGCTGTCGCGATCGGAACTGTGCCTCGCTACGTTTTACGGTAGCGGCGTCTATGGCAGACATGACATGGTAGTGATCGGACGAGGGGAAGGGAATGGAAAAACGACTCATGATCCTCGTGATAGCGGAAGGGAAAATGAGCTTATCACGGGTGGCCGTATCTCTATAGACATCTATGATAGAAAAGATGAAGTGAGAAGGAAAGTCTATAGAGAGATCCTCAAGGAGGGACAACAAGAACCGAGCTCGAGGCTCTATGATCGAGTTGTAGTGAGAGAGTGGGTGCAAAACAAAAGTCATCACCATGTTAAGGAATCTAGGACCTTTAGCAAAAGGTTTACATGGTGTGTACATGTGATCTCCCCAAGAGGTAGGACGTTCACAGAACGCCGAGATCATCTTGTCTTTGGACACAGTCCAGAGACGCTCACAGCTAGGGTAATCGGGATGATCCACCCTAGGTACATGGAGAACCTCAGAGACTAGCTCTGGGGTGACATAGAAGCACGTACCTCTAACGCAAGAATAGAAAGAATGTACTGAAGAATCTATCCCGTGGATGTTGGAGTAAAACTCCTGAATCAACACGAGAGGAGATGTGACCGGGACGTCACACAGTGACTCCCAACCCCGAGTGTGAATGACATCGGGTAGGTCAGTGTCGGCAAAGTCTGCCAGGACGACGTGGCGTTCCGAATGAACACCGCGTTTAGAAAAGTTCTCCGAGAAGTCCCTATGGGCTTTCTCATCACGGAACCGGACAGAGATAGGGGTAGAGTCAGAAGAAGACTGTCCCTTAGAACGCAGAGGGTTCTGGGACGGAATGGACTTACGTTTAGGAGCCATAGACGCTACTAACGCAACCATAGAAGAGGGGAAAGAAGACAAACAGAAAAGTCCCAAGCAAATCAATATTGATAGAATGAAATATTGAAATGAAAAGAACGTATGCATGAAAATGCATGAGCATGTGAAATGCAACTCAAAAACATCATGGGCTCAGCCCAATCCAAACCTAACAGCACACAATAGATTTGCACACATCTAAATGCATGAAAATACAATTAGAATGCTAATGTGATGCAATGCATGTGGTTTTGAAGATTAAAACTAGAAAACCAACCCAAAAATTTCATGAAAACCCCAACAATTTTGAAAACTCCCAAAAATTTTTCAAAAACACAAACCTAGGGTTTTAAAACAATGCAATGCATGAAAATGAGGGATAAAATGCTTACCAAATGATGAAGAACACGAAGAATCACTTGAGAAAGCCTTGAGAAAGGTTTGGAGGGAGAGGGAAAAGATTTTGAGAGAGATCAGAGAGTTTTCGAGCGAGAGAGATCGAGAGAATGTCCTGAAAAAAATCGCGAAGGACCCTTTTATAGAGCATCAGTAATTCTCGACAGCTGTAGGTGTCGAGAGCTGTTGAGGTAGCTGTCGAGGGAAGCTATCGAGAAAAGCACGTGGACAGATGCAGCTATCGAGGTCAGCTATCGAGGGAGAAGAAACAAGCAAGTGGGAACCTCGATCGATCCAGAAGCTATCGAGGAGCTATCGAGCAAACAGAAAGTTTCTCGATCGATCCAGCTGCTGTCGAGGTATCTGTCGAGACTGCGATAAGAAAGAGTCTGAGGATCTCGACAGATAGTTATGTATCGAGAGGTATCGAGGAGGTGTCGAGATGCCTTTCAAAGCAGTTTTTCAAAAGAAGAAAAACACAGACATGAATGCAATCATGCATACAGCTCAACCAAAGATACAATCAACACATTAAGCTCTCAAAATCATCTCTCAACAAGAAATATGATGCACATGTATCTCAAAACACGCACACACACACTAAACAAGTCTAACCAATTTTATGTTTCAAAAACAAGTTATGACAGTTTAGTTATAATACATTAACGCATGTGAACCTTGTGATGGCCAAATCACATTGTACCTGCACATGTATCAAGAATTGCAAAGATTATTGCGTGTTGTGTGTGAAAACATCTCAAGATTGCATAAGTGTCTCAATGTCATGACGATTTGAGATATGAGAAAATCACTTTAACTCACACACAATCATAACTGTTTGATGGGGACTATCACCTTTGAGGTACATCCTATAACTCCCACATCTCCTAGAAAACACACTTGCAACCATATTTTAAAGCATTTTTAATCTTTTTGCTTTTTATTTCTTTGCATATTTTCTTTTAACAAGCATATCATGCATGGGCATACAAGAGAAAGAAAAGAAATACCTAATGATGTTAAGCTTTTGACACTGCACTTTTGCTATGCCGAAGCATACAGGTGTCTTATGACATTGCACTTTTGCTATGCCGAAGCATACAGATGTCATATTATGATTGGCGAGTAACAGTGGTGAGATGGTTATTTATGCCTTTCTCTTAGGATTTTCTAGTTCAACCCGTCAAAAGAGTGATACGAGTGTTAAGAAGAAGAGATTACTTAACCTTACTCATCACAAACAAAGAGCTACAAAGCTCACTCGCTTAGTTGTGCAAAAAGAGTGCTCATCTAAGCTATAGATGATACAAAGTTTGGAAAACTCTGTTTCAATGGCCATTCCAAAAGTTCGCATGAACTAATGCACACAAACACACACTGTTTTTGTATTTTTCATTTTTCAATTTTTTTTTTTATTTTTATCAAGGAAGCAAAAAATAAAACACAAAACTGAAAACACACAAACAAAAACATGTTAAAGAAAGCAAAAACAATGCATAAAACTAGACTGACTCAAAACAGTAAAGAGACACACAAGTAATGCAACACACAAAAACAGAGAAAGAAGAAGAAGTGACTGAAATCACTTAGATCCCTTTGGCTTCCACACCTTGGAAGATCCTTTCCTATTGGTCGACTCTTGAACCGGTAAAGAGGGAGAAGAATATGAACCGTTCAAGTTCGAAAGGAACATAAGAGCTTTTAGAATGTCTCCAAGAGAAGCGAGAGAAGACTGAAGCTGATTCTGGCTCCCAGATGCTATTTCGCCATTGCTCTGTTGAGTGGCAAGCCACTTGTAGCAATTTGGTCGAGTGTGACCGGCGAGACCACAATGATAACAGAGATGTGGCTTCTTCTGTTTGGCCTTTTGAGAGTTAGCCCTCTTATTCCTAGGGTTTCTAGATTCCCTTTTCTCAATTTTAGGGGGTGCTCCTAGGATGGACTTTTCTTTGTCTACGTTCTCACTAGCTAAATCAGTTTTAACATTATTTTCCTCAGTTTTAATGTTATTAGCCGGTGGAACAAAAACAGTAGTACTAGCAGAAGAAGTATTAGAGATAGAGAATTCATACCCCAATCCAGTACGATCCGAAGAAGATCTCTGAGCATCTAGCATCTTGTCCAGCTTGGCGCTTGGCGTCCTCTCCAGTTGTGCTCTGACTTGAAACAGCTCTGCTTCAAGCTTCTTGGTCCTCTCAGCCAAGAAATTGTTCTCGAACCTCAGTGCTCCAATGGTTTGATTCGCTTGATCAACCTTTGTGGACAGCTCCTCACGGTTAAGTTCCACATCACTGAGCTTCTTGGTGGCTAGCCTATAGAGCTTCTCGTGTTTCTCAGAAAGCTTGTATAGCTTCTCATAGGCGGTATGGATATCATCTTGATCATCCATAATCTCAATCTTGGACTCCACCAATTCCTTCTCTTCATCCACATCTTCTGTAACCCCATCAGTAGGATTAACAGTGGCAGTGAAGGCACTCAAGATTCCGTCGTCCTCATCCTCGGAATCGTCCTCGGGCTCTGTGTCGCTTAAGGTAACAGCAAGTGCTTTGCTCTTCCCTATGCTCTTTAAGTACGTGGGACACTCTTGTTTCATGTGTCCAAAGCCTTGACACCCAAAGCACTTTGGTCCTGTGGGAACAGTGTACTGACCGCCATCCTTGACATCCTTCTTCATTTTCTCCGGATTCCTGAATTGTGAAGAACTAGACTGTCTACAGTCTTTGTTGAAACCCTTTCCATTTGCATTCTTCATAAACTTCTTGAATTGCCTTGTGATGTAGGATTTCATCTTGGAATCTTCATCATCTGACGAGTCATCCGTATCACTGCTTTTGGCCTTTAGTGCCAAACTCTTGCCCTTGTTTGACTTGCCTAACCTAGTCAGCCCTAACTCATAGGTTTGCAAGTTTCCAACCAGCTCAGTCAAAGGAATTCTGTCAATATCCTTCGACTCTTCGATCGCCGTGATCTTAGCATGGAATCTTTCTGGCAGCGATCTGAGCACCTTCCTTACTATCTTGGGTTCTGGGATGGTCTCCCCAAGATTGAAGGCTGAGTTCACTATGTCCTTCAGCTTGGCATAGAACTCATCAAACGACTCATCCTCCTCCATCTTTATTTCTTCAAAGCGTGTGGTGAGCCTTTGCAGCTTTGAATCTTTGACAGCCTTGGTGCCCTCATAGGTTGTCTGGAGGATGATCCATGCTTCCTTGGCAGTTTCAGTTGAGGAAATTTTCTTGAACTCCTCATTGGTGACTGCACTGAATAGGGCATTCAATGCTCTGCTGTTGAAGTTTGCCGCTTTGATCTTAGCTTCATCCCAGTCAGCCAGCGCCTCTGTAGGCTTGGTCCAGCCTATCTCCACAGCTTGCCACACTTTCTCATCTAAAGACTGCAAGAAAGCTCTCATGCGTACTTTCCAGTATGCATAGTTAGTGCCATCAAATAAAGGAGGTATAATTAAAGATTGTCCTCTATCCATGACAGCGGGGGTCAATGGATCACACACAATAGATTAAACCCTAATCAGAGTGTGCTTGCTCTGATACCACTTGACAGGCCACAAATGCGTTGACCCCTTGTGATAACTTAGATTAATTAAATTAGCCCAGTTATTAATTAATCAAATTAACAGATAATATCACGTGGCAGCACAAACAAATCACCAAACTAAGATATGCAGCGGAAAATAAATAACACGGTGATTTGTTCACGAATGGGGAAAACCCTAAGGCAAAAACCCCACCG
The DNA here is from genome assembly GCA_032878915.1 of Castanopsis chinensis. Lineage (NCBI taxonomy): Eukaryota > Viridiplantae > Streptophyta > Magnoliopsida > Fagales > Fagaceae > Castanopsis > Castanopsis chinensis. Next base: position 7,273,992 of record JAVQMG010000106.1, read on the forward strand.
GGTGATTTAAGGTCACCACTCCCGAAACTCCACTATTATCACAACAAGCAGTTACAAGTAAGGAATCCCAGTACCTCACCAACCTACAGTTGAACTCTTACCCCAATACCCAATTGGACTTGTTATGTAGTGACAATTTCTCCAGTTTAATGCACGGCTCCCAGTACGTGACTAACCAATGTGATGCGCGGATCCCAGTACGCGGCTTACTCCTTTGCACGAATCCCAGTACGTGACTCACTCACCAACTTGAGGAAGAAAGAATGTTGGCTGCAAAGTTCTTCAAATCATCAGAGATGAACTAGGGCACGAACTTTGTCTCACAGATCACAATTTGCATGAAAGAGAAGAAGCAACTTGTATCTTGTGAATTCTACTTGTTGCTTTCTTTGACGGCCCTTAAAATAATCCTTTTATATGTCTAGGGTTAGGAGAAAAGAAGTCCCAAAGACACACACACGGATTGGACTTGAAATAGACCTGGAAATCTGTTTTCTTTAATTCTCGACAGATAGAGGTGTCGAGAGGTGTCGAGACAGCTGTCGAGGCTCGGGCTTAACAGCTTCTTTAAATCTCGATAGATGTATCTGTCGAGGTATCTATCGAGCTTTAAAATCTTGCACTTCCTTGCTTGTATCTTGGACAGACTTTGACGGCTTCAACACTTAATCTTGAACCACTGTTTCTTGAAGTGTTTAACACATCCTAGATCTACCCAATTATAAGTAAAGTGCGTTTTGTCTAAGGATAAGCCAATTACATAAAATAGCGACATATGTTCACAAGCTTGAACAACTACATATGTCCTAACGTTATTGATAATATTATTTGGGACCCAACAAGTGGTATCAGAGCATAGGTTTGAGTGGGAGCAATGGTTGGAGAAGAAGGCAAGGCTTCAGGAATTGAGAAGTTTGATGGAACAGACTTTGGATATTGGAGGATGCAGATTGAAGATTATCTCTATGGGAAGAAATTGCATTTGCCTCTTTTGGGGACGAAGCCTGATACTATAAAAGACATAGAGTGGAATTTACTTGATAGAAAGGTACTGAGAGTTACTCGATTAACTCTGTCAAGATCAGTTACACATAATGTTGTGAAGGAGAAGACCACTGTAGATCTAATGAAAGCTTTGTTTGGCATGTATGAAAAGAAATCGGCTGACAACAAGGTGCATCTGATAAAGAAGTTGTTCAATCTGAAGAGGACAAAAGGCACCCCTGTAGTGCAACATCTAGATGAGTTCAATATGATCACAAATCAATTATTCTCATTGGAAATTGAATTTGATGATAAGGTTTGTGCATTGATTCTTTTGGCTTCATTACCAGACGATTGAGAAGTCATGAGAATGGTGGTGAGTAATTCTACAGGAAAAATCAAACTTAAATATAATGATATTCACAAACTAATTTTAAGTGAAGAGGTTCGCAAGAGAGATGTGAATATAGACAAAGCACAAGATCAAGCTTTTGTCACAGAGAACAAAAGTAGAGGTAGGAGCAAAGGACCTAATGATTGAAAATTCAATGATAGGTCACAATCAAGAGATAGATCTCAGTTTAAGAGAACTAGAGAATGCTTCTATTGTGGGAAAAATGGTCATATAAGAAGAGATTGTTGGCATTGGAATAAAAACCAAACTGAAGGTAAAGATGAAAAGAATGATAATGAGAAAAATACTACAGTTGCTGTGATTGTTGAGGATGTTGTGGTGCTCTTTGTTGAAGAGCAAAAGTGTGAGCATGTTGCTAATAATGATGTTGAGTGGGTTGTTGGTTTTGTAGCCTCCTACCATGTTATCCCTAGGAAATGGTTGTTTACCATGTACAAAGCAAAAGACTTTGGTATCGTGAAGATGAGTAATTCTAGTTATTCAAAAATTGTGGGAATTGGTAATGTGTGTATTGAAACCAATATTGGTAGAACTGTGATGTTGAAAGATGTGCGACATATTCCAAATTTAAGGATGAATGTGTTGTCAACATTGGCTATGGACCAAGCGGGTTATTGTATCTACCTTGGTAATGGAAGATGAAAACTTAATAAAGGGTCACTGATTGTTGTAAGAGGGCATGCTTGTTGCAGTATGTATAGGACTCATATGAAGATCTGTAAGAAGAAGTTCAACGAGACTAAGATTTGGTGAAGAATCCAAAGATGAAAGTTGGGATTAATGGTGCTGATACCAAAAGGGTGAAATTTTCATTGGTTGATGGTGCTTTAGATGAGGAAGTAATAGGTGATAAAGAATATGAACATTATAAGGCTACATAAGATAATGATAAAGTGAAAGTTCTTAGAGGTCTTGAGCAAGGGGAGCTATATCCTTCACTATAGATTGTTGAACCTTGTAAGAAGAGGACTATTGGAGAACATCTTACTGTTAACTTCAAGAATAATTAAGCTTTTGATGAGGGGGAGCCAAGGGATTGAATTAAAGAAATCCAAGATGAGATTAATTCTTTGAGAATGAAAGGTATTAATGTTGATGATGTGTTCTCAGTGCTGGTGAAGATAATGAAGAAAGTCAAGCTTGGAGTTGGCTTAATTGACATGAATTCTAACTAAAGAGTTGGAATTGAAGATTATCTTCCTCGATGGGTTAGAGGGGGCATTTTTTGGGAGGTGCACGACACTTAATAGAAGTCCAACCCATGTAGGATTTGTGCCTAAGATAATGAGCTTGCATGCAAGCATTGATGGAATTCTATATCAATTAGGAATAGGTGGACGTAGTTGACAAGTCCTAGAATCCTACTCCAAATGTAAGTAGGATTTGTGTTTAATAATTAATACTTGTAAGAATCCTAACTCAAGTCATGTTAGGAATTCATATTATGCTAGAAAAAGAAGTCTAAGGTGGTTGAACCTTTTTTTTGTGTATAAAAAGCATATGGGTGTGCTGCATATTGAAGAGAAAGCAAAGAAAGTGGAAGCTGTACAAGAAAAAAGAGAGAGCTGCCAAAAGAGAACCGCTTAGAAAAAAGAAGACAACCAAGAGAGAGTTGTGTGTGGAGAAGAAAATAGAAAGGAAAGGGCAAACTATTGCTGCATTTGAGAGAGTTAATTAAGGTTTATGAGAGCAAAGAAAAATAAGAGAGATTTTTCTTTAGCCATGAAACATACACAAGAATTATTGTAATTGATTTGATAAATAGTGAATTGATTCAGACTTTGTCCCGTGGTTTTTCCCTTCAAAGAGAAAGGATTTTCCACATAAATTTTGTGTTCTTGTGTGTAATTGTTATTTTGGACTACTAATATTGTTGATAATATTATTTGAGACCCACCATTAACTTCTAGTGCCTATTCATTCTTATCAAATTTTAGGGAATACTTTTTAGTCTGTCATCAAAATTAACCCATTTTCAAATCAAATTTACCCTAGGAATATTTAGATTTTCTTATTATTAATTAATTATCATTTATGAAAAATAAATAATTCCTTAAACAATCAAAATACCTAATGCGGGGACGAGGACCCCTAACCTAATTTAATTCGTCAGTTAAGGCTAATTCCAAGGACATACCTTGGACCTCGGGGACAAGCACCAGTTATGCGAGGTACATGGAGTTAAAACACCAAAAGGAAGAGGCAGTAGACTAGGCACAGAACACAAGGAGAAGGAAGAAAGAAAGGTGTAGAGGTTGTCCCCTCCGCATTAAATGCATGACAACCACTCCTTTGGCCGTATTAATGAAAAAATGACCATGAACAGTGGTGGCACAACTAAGCTTATAGGGTAAATCAAGTGGGATAGGAACTTAGGGACTGCAATTTCAGCCTTCCAAGTGTAACACTCAAATGAGTTATGGTTGGATATAAAAGCAAGAGGAAGAAGCAGATAGGGGGGGGGGGGGAAGAAAAATAGAGAGAGAAAAGGGAAAAAAAATGTCCATTTCACTTGTAATTTCATCCTCAAACTAAACCCGAGGACCAACACTTGTATTTTCTTTTTGAACCAGTTCTTGAACTGTGGATTAATAGAAGAAGTTTGGTTTTCCTTCTCGTGTCTATGTCATAACCTTCTCATCCTTGTGCACTGGATATCATAAACAAATTCGACTTCCCATCTCTAAACAAGTTTATTATGATAGTAAATAGTAAAAATCTTCATTAAGTTGATAAGCTATATTTTTTGTCGTTACAATGGGCACCGTCTATGGGAATCTCTTCAAATATCCTTATGCAACTCAATAGTTATCGCTGATAATGGAAGGAGCACATAGCCAGAGTCCGTTGGCTCCTAATGTGTGAACTGTTTCGTTAATTTGGAATGGAGAAGATATCGTCATGTTGCTCATACGGATAGTCAAGGAGCATCTCTTTCTTCTAAATGAACGGGGCAGCAAGGGGCTAGCTGCCAGTCATTGGACAATGAAATGCACAACCTGGAGAGAAAGCTAGATTGCTTACACAAACGTCTTCGACATAGGACGCAAAGAAGAGATGATAGGACTCCTTCTCTAAGCAAGTACTCAAGTTCCGGAAGTGATGGAAGTTATAGGCCTAGGAGTAGGACTCCACCCAGTGAGTCATTTACATCATCTTCCTGGCATACCTCAGGACGAAAACACTATAGTGAAAAACCTGCTACCTTACCAAGAGGAAGAGGGGATTGAGGCCATGACACCATGGGTAAAGCCCTCCTCCAAATCTCCCACTCTCCTTTTTCTCGAGGTATTGAGCAAGCTAAGCTCCCTTTTTTCTTCAACTAGCCTACCTTCACCATCTATAATGGTCAGGCCAACCTTGTTAAACATGTGAGCCTTTTTAACCAAAGGATGGCTATTCACTCCAAGAACAAGGCTCTGATGTGCAAGGTCTTCCTCTCAAGCCTCACACTGATGGCAATGAGATGGTTTGATAGTCTGGCGGAAGGGTCAATACATTCTTATGAAGAGTTGAACAGGGCTTTTGGGGCGAGATTTTTGACATGTAGCTGAGTACCTAGACCTCTAGATTCATTGCTCTTAATGTCAATGAGAGAGGGAGAGACATTGAAGGCCTACTCCGACCGTTATTGGAAAGCTTATAATGAGATTGATGGGGATTTCGAGGATGTCGCTGTACAAATTTTTAAGGTGGGCCTCCCTAAGAATTTTGATGTAGGTAGAAGGCCCTAAAGGAGAGGCCTTGAGTAAAAGATGTAAAGTCTTGGGTCAACCAATCATAAGATTTTCTGAGGACGACAAACTAGGGACCATTCAGCCATATGATGATGCCTTGGTGGTGACCGTGCAGATAACAGGGTATGATGTCAAAAGAGTGATGATAGACCAAGGTAATGAAGCAGAGACAATGTACCTGGACTTGTTCAAAGGCCTGGGGCTTAAAACAGAGGACTTGGACTGGTACGATTCTTCGTTGATTGGTAGTGGATGCCTATTCATTGTACACTGCTATTCTGGGCAGACCTTGGTTGCATGCTATAGGGGTAGTTTCAACTTCATTGCATGTTAAGGTGAAGTATCCCACTAATGGAAGGGTGGCCGAATTGATGGGATGTCAGTCAACAGTTAGACAATTTATGGTGACGACAATTAATCACCACCTTACCAAGTCGTGCTCTTTCGAGGTTGTCCCAACGTTATAGCAATCACAGCTAGGGCCACTAGGGCCTCGAACAGTTCAATATTAGGCGAGGAGTTGGAAAGGGTCACCATTGGGGATGGTGCAGATTGATATTTTGATGTAGGGTCTCAACTTCTAACAAGGGACAAAGCGCAGTTAGTAGAGTTTTTGAAAAACAATCTGGACGTATTTGCATGGAGTGTGTATGAAATGCCAGGTGTGAATCCTGAATTCATTTTTCATCATTTGAATGCTAACCCCAATGTTACTCCGAAGAAACAGGCGCCTCAGCAGTCTGCAAAAGAGCACGCCGAAGTTGTTAAGGATAAGGTCCGTAAACTTAAACAGGTTGGAGTGATTAAAGAGGTTTTCTAACCTAAGTGGTTGGCCAATACAGTGGTGGTGAAGAAGAAGTCGGAAAAATGAAGAGTATATGTAGATTTCATAGACCTCAACAAGGCTTAACTAAAGGACCCATTTTCAATTCTCAGAATTGATCAACTAGTGGATGCAACATTTGGGCATCCAAGGATGAGCTTTTTAGATGCCGTCCAAGGTTACCTTCAAATTTCTTTGGAATTGTTGGACCAAGAAAAAATTGCCTTCCTCACCCTGAAGGAAAACTTCCATTACCGAGTAATGCCATTTGGACGAAAAAATGCTAGGCCAACCTATTAGAGAATGGTGACAAGAATGTTTGAGAGCCAGTTAGGAAGAAACATGTAGGCCTATATTGATGACATAGTGGTGAAGAGTAAAAAAGAGACCGAACACTTGTTAGACCTCGGCGAGACTTTCGTGGTCTTAAGGAAACACAAGCTTCGTCTAAATGTTTCAAAATGCTCCTTTGGTGTCAGATCAGGAAAGTTTATGGGATATATGATCACTCATCGTGGGATTAAGGTTAACTTAGACTACATTAGGGCCATTCCATTTGCATCATCCACAGAACTCGAAGGAGGTTCAATGCCTAACTGGTATGATGGCAGCTCTGAATAGGTTCATATCAAAGTCTGCAAGGCGATGTAGACCACTTTTCCAACTATTGCACAAGTGGAAGGACTTTATGTGGTCTGAGGAATGTGATAGAGCCTTTATGGAGCTGAAGGCATATCTAGCCCACCCATCAGTCCTGTCTAGACCGAAGAAGGAGGAAGTTTTATACGCTTACGTGGTTATAGCTCAGGATGCTGTGAGCATGGTCTTGATACGTATGGACGAAGGAGTCCAAAAACTGATGTATTACATCAGTAAATCCCTACAAGAGGCCAAGGTCAAGTATCTTCATTTGGAAAAAGAAATTCTTGCTATCATTCATGCCACCAAGAAGCTGTCTCATTACTTTCAAGTACACACCATGGTTATCTTGACTCAATTACCCTTACAAGCATTGCTTAGAAAATCAAATTATCCTGGAAGGGTGACCAAATGGAGAGCCATGCTTGGGGCATTTGATGTTAAATATATGCCCTGAACAGTTGTGAAGGGCCAAGTCCTAGCAGATTTAGTGGCAGAATTCACCGAAGAGCTAGGAAGCTTGGAGATGGAGGCGAGACTTGAGAGGCCTGTGCATGTCAAAACCATAGTGGGTCAGTGTACCTGGTAGTTGTTCATGGATGGTGGAGCACACAATAAGGGGTTCAGAATAGGGATTGTGATGGTTTCACCGAATGGTATCACTTTTGAAAAGTCACTTAGGTTCGAGTTTTTGGCAACGAATAATGAAGCAGAGTACAAAGCATTGCTGGCAGGTCTAAATGCCATGCAAAAATTTGGTGGCAAAACCTTGAAAGCATATTATGATTCAAGGCTGGTAGTCGGACAAGTCTTGGGAGAGTACGAGGCAAAGGATCTGAGGATGCTGTGGTATTTGGGTCGAATGAAGCAATTGATAAGGGACTTTCATTCTTTTACACTTTAGCAAATTCCCCGAGGTAAAAATTCCCATGCTGATTCACTCGCAACCCTAGCCACGGTTAGTAGGGAGGATTTGCCTCGGGTCGTACTCGTTGACAGTTTTATGTCGCCTGCATACAATGAACTGCCTCTAGTAGAAGTTGATTTTATGAGGGTAGGCCCTAGCTGGCAGGATCCGCTAGTTGCATTATTGAAAGATGGAACTTTACCTGAGGACAGGGTCAAGGCGGAGAAGATTCAGAGAAAGTTGCCAAGGTTTTGGCTTTCTGAGAACCAAAAGCTATACAAATAGTCGTACTTAGGACCATACTTGTTGTGTGTCCATCCCAAGGTAGTGGAAGTGTTGTTGGAAGAGTTACATGAAGGGATTTGTGGCAGCCATACAAGGGCAGATCCGTTGCTCATAGGACTTTGACGCAGGGGTATAGGTGGCCGAGCATGCAGAATAGCTTGCAGGAGTATGTCAAGAAATGTGATCAATGTCAGAAGTATGCTCCTAACATTCATCATCCGGGAGGACTGCTACACCCCTTGAGTAAACCTTGGCCTTTTTCCCAGTAGGGATTGGACATTATAGGGCCCTTCCCTAGAGCCATGGGGAATCGGAGGTATCTCCTAGTGGCTACTGACTACTTCACTGAGTGGGTAGAAGCTGAGTCGTTGGCAAATATCCAGGACCAAGACGTGAAAAGTTTCGTATGGAGGAATATCGTCACCAGATTTGGGGTCCCAAACACCCTTGTTTCGGATAATGGACTTAAATTTGATAGCAAGGCCTTTCGAAAGTACTGTTGTGAATTGGGCATAAAGAACATATACTCCACTTTGTCGTACCCTCAGAGCAATGGGCAGGCTGAGGCCACAAACAAGGTTATACTGGATGGTTTGAAGAGGAGATTAAAGGATGCAAAGGGAAAATGGGTGGACGAGCTATCTCATGTTTTGTGGGCCTATCACACAACACCAAGAAGATCCACCAGGGAGACCCCTTTTTCCATGACCTATAGGGCAGAGGTAGTTATCCCTACGGAAACAGGGCTCCCAGCTCTGAGATCTGACCAACCCCATGGTAATGGCAATGAGCAAGCCCTAGTGCATAGCCTTGATTTGGCTGAGGAACTGAAGGAAGTGGCCACGGTTATGTTGGCGCAATATCAACAAAAGCTTAAGCAAGGATTTGAGAAAAAGGTAAAGGCCAGAGCCTTTATTTCAGGGGATTTGGTCTTGTGAAAGGTTGTTAGGAGTGCTAGAAATCCTTCTTGGGGAAAGTTAGGTCCTAATTGGGAGGGGCCATACCGAGTGACTTTAGTAGCATGAGTGGGGGCTGTTAGGATATGTGCCCTTTTAAATCCTATTGTATGATGCTATGTATGACATTATATTATGATTAATAAAGTTGTTTTATTATTATCTAAAATAATGGTAACATGAATATTTGGACATTATCATATAGTCCATGAAATGCAGAGTATGTGATTTAGTTACAGAAAATATAAATAACAAGTTCTTTGTAAATTCAAAATTTTAGTTTGTAGCCGGTGATGAAATTGGGCATTCATCTGCAAAGATTATAACATATCAACTAAGATGATTTGTCTTGATCATGGAAGTGAAGACTTCTAGTTGATGTGTTGATATGTTTAAGAGTTAAGACATATTGAACTGGACTACTGTAAGATTTATTATTCTCCGAACGACTGTCAAATGAATAATAAATCTCACGATTTCTATTTACATCAACTCTTAATCTCGAGAGAATAATGAATCTGATCATGAAGTGTAAGTTGCTTTGATATATTAGGAATGAGAACCAAAATCACGATGAAAACCTCAGTACGTTGGGCAGCCACATTTAATGTTGAAGGAACATATATTCTCAAGATGAAATTCATAATCTCTTAACAGAGATATAAAATATTCCCTTGAGATAACTTTAATGGGTTTGGTTATTCAGAGTGTTATGCCTAACCACTTTAGTAAGAAGTTATTAAAGTATATATTTATGAAATTGGATTTCATAAATATATGATGAGTAACTTAAATGATTAAACCGGGTACTCAAAGATTAAGATGTAGTAATTTTCAAAGTGGTAGTCAACATTCATGACTTTGTATTACTATAAATATTTTAATGAAGAGGTTGAATGTATAATAAAGTCTTGTGATATAATTTGTTAATAAAGCCTAGAGTGCAATTACACTTATATAGTGGTATTAAATATAATTAATGGTAACTTTGGACTTGTTAAGAGTTGACAGATAAGCCAAAGGCCCATTGGAGCTAGAGTCTTATTTGTCCCTTTTGGTCCTACTCCAAGCCACATACTAAAGCCCAATTGGGATGGCCCAAAAGGCTAGCCCAATTAAATAATCAGTTATATATAAGGAAAGAAACATACAGAATTTGATATATGGTTTTATGAATGTATGAAATGGTGTATGTGACTGTAAGCCACTCTCTTATTCTCCCTTGAACACATACATATAAATTATTTGAGAGACCACATTTCTTGGACTTAAGTGGAATTAAAGCAAAGATTAAAAGTGTTCCCAAGTACTTCTAATCTTTGATTTTGAATTTCACCACACTAAGGTACACTCTCTTATTCTTAAATTCTAAAATTTACATAGTACATGTTATCAATTGCGAATGAAGTAGATCTGTTAATTTTCCGCTGCGTATGTTTTGTATGTGATACAAACTAAGATTTTCCATGGAACGTGAACAATTTGTGAAAGTATTACTTTTAGCCCAGCAGTATTGTAAGGGTTAATGTCTTAAATACAAGAAGATGTACTTCTTATGCTCCTTGTTGCCTTACTTAGCCATTTTTCATGTTAAACAAAACCTCAGTTAGGTTCGACTCCTCGGGTCACCAGCCTTGGCTAAATTAACACTTAGCCATTTTGCATGTTAAACAGAACCTCGGTTAGGTTCGACTCCTCGGGTCACCTGCCTTAGGTAAATTAACAGTTAGCCATTTTTCATGTGAAACAGAACCTCGATTAGGTTCAACTCCTCAGGTCACCTGCCTTTGGTAAATTAACACTTAGTCATTTTCTATGTTAAACAGAACCTTGGTTAGGTTCGACTCCTTGAGTCACTTGCCTTAGGTAAATTAACACTTCGTTATTTTCTATGTTGACAAAGCCTTGGCTAGGTTTGATTCCTCGAGTCACCTGCCTTGGGAAAGTTAACACCTTGGAGCGAATACTTAACTATGTGCAAGTGTGATAATCAGATGGTAAATCATAAAGCTATAAGTATTAGTTAGCGAAACAAAATTTTAACCAAAAAAAAAAAAAATACTTTGATTAATCAAGGTCCAAACGAGTACATGCAGAAAAGAAGTTAAGCCTAGACAAAATTCCTTCTACAAAATAAATAAATAAATAAATCTACAATGAACAACAATTGAAATAGAGAATGGTGCATAGGCTTTGGGAGCCTTCTGTATCCCTGTCCCTAGGCTAGGCTGCGCTTTAGCAGTTGGGGCTGGAGCAGGGAGGACCTCTTTTGCTGCTAAGGATGTTGTGGAGGAGTCCCCTACTGTTTGAGACACCTTGGCTAACACCTCGGTGCTTTGTGGAGCAACTGCACTTAGCTTGGAGATAGGTGGCTCGTTCTATTTGGACTTGGCTAGGATGGTGGTACTTGGCTACTGATCAGCTGGCTTGGATTGGGTAAGAGCAGTGATGCTAGACTTCGGAGAAGGATTATCAATGGAGCTTGTCACAGTGGAGCCCGAAGCACTGACAGAGTGTTGAGTGGCTGGACGTGCCCTAATTGCTAGAGGGTAGAAGGCTTTCTCTAGATTCCTCAACTCAGCGGAAAGGTCTACCCCAGTAGCGTTAAGGGCCTTGATCCAGGCTTGGAGGCAAAAGTTGTGACAAATGATGGGGAGTTGAGATTTGAGGTGAGCCTTAGTCTCCTTATGCCCTTAGTTTAATGTTGCTTGCTCGACCTTGTTCATCTCTTAATCTTTCTGGCTAAGCTCTTTCTTCAACTCAAAAATTGTCATCCAAGTAAGTGTGAGCTGGCTCTCTACCTCCCTTAAGTGCACGAGTTGCTCCCGAGCTTGCCTCTCTGAGCTCTCTATGGAAGCTTCAACGCTCTTCTTGGCCTTGTCACATTCGGCAAGCTTGAAGAGGGTGTCCTTTAGCTTCTTGTCTGTAAGGGTCAGGGACTTCTGCATAGCAAAGCGCTTAGACTCCTCTTCTTTCTGATCACGGAATGCGTGATTAACCCACTCTTCTACTACGTGTACTCCCTGGGTGGCCAGTACATTAATAATTAGGGGAAGAAGGTGTTAGTAAAGCACACGCAAAATGGACAAGACTGAAATTACAAAATTTTAGAAACAAAAATGTGAGTCTTACCAAAGCTAAGTTCCTTTTGACGGACAGAAAGAGCTCGTGATTCTTCAAGCTTCTAAGTTCATCCATATCCCTCGAAAGAAGAAGTGCTTGTTCTATAGCGTTGGCCACATAGCCCGCTCTCTCGCTGTCAAAGTTACGGGTTGAAGAGTCTTCACTAAGAGGAGAGCCATCCAACTTAAAGATTGGGTTCCACTTCGGAACCCGAGATCGGTGTTCTGGGATGACTTCCAAGCTTTCTGCTCCCCTTTTTTATTAGGCTCAGGTCACCTTTGCTGCTTTGGTAAGCTCGGAAGAAGTTTCCTCTTGAATCTCGCCCACTTTGATAGGGCCATTATCTCCTTTCCTGTCCCTTTTCCACTTCTTATCGGCCGGTTCGGTTTGCGTAGGGGCAGGAGGAATTGGGGTTAGGCTTGGGAACTACAGGGACCTCGGGGTTGAAGTCCCAACGTGTGATTTTAGCAGAGAAAGTAAGCCAGGCAGTCTCTTCTCTATCACCATCCCTTCAAGCACTTTAATAGCCTCTTGGTCCTCGCTGACTAGGGCTGTAGATGGATGTGGGCTGAGTTCTTCCCCTTCGGGCTCGTTCGGACGATAAAAGACCTCAAAGTCCTCGTCGCGGATGGAATTCTCAATGTCCTCCTCTAAAGTATTATCCTCAAAATTTGACTTAGTCTCTTCATCTAAGGATGTGATTTCCTCTACGAAGGGTTGAGGATTGATTTCCTCTACGAAGGGTTGAGGTTCCTTGAAGGTGGGAAGCTCCACCAATTATGTCCCATCTATAGGTGGTTTACTTATAAATCCCTCAACGGCCACGTCAACTAGGGCAAGACGAGAGTCTCAGGCCTTAATTACATGCTTGGACGCTTGGAAACAATTGGAGATGGGTATAAAACCCAGAATCACGTGAACCACGCGGAGTTGACAGTCCGATGAAGGAATCTCGAATCTCAGAACTCGGTACAGTAAATCAAAGTTCACGAAGCTCCAACTCTTGGCAGTGGCTTGTTTGTCTAAGGAAAATCAATTAAGAACTCATGTTAGTTTGTGGGCCGACCAAGCTTAAGTTTTAGCAAGCAAAAAGAAAAGTACTTATATATCTACGAAAACAAAACAATGAAGTAGTAAATGTGTAAACGAACTATTTGCAAAATTTCCTAAGCTAACACAAACTTTTTAAGTGTCCTTAAGCCACCCCACCTGGAGTTCCATCCTTGGTAGGACAGTGGAGTCCATCATACCACTCCCCCGAAACGATGAGAAAATCTTCGTCCATGTCTTTTATTCGTCTTAGGGAGGCAGGAGATTAGCCTAACAACAAGAACCTATTTTTTAAGTAATACCCACCATTAGCATTCTTCTGACAACTATACAACTAATTTACTTCAAGGTGGGTAAGGTCTATGCCTAATTTTTCATTCAGTGCATCTGCACAATCTAGTATTCTAAAAAAGTTTGGGACACATTAGGTGAAGATTTAAAAAGTGCCTAGTGACTTTACCCATTAGAATCCTCATTCCCCCTTCAATGAAGGCAATCATGGGAATTGCAACGGCTCCGTAGGCCTCCTCTTATGCCATTCACCTACATTGCAGTGTTGTATTGACACATTGCTAGGAATCCTATAGTACCTCTTAAACTCCTCACGATACTCGGGAGTGTCAATTAAGCCAAAAAATCTATCCACTTGGGGAAAAGAAGAGGAACGATCTACTAATATGAAAGAATAAGGGAAGAGCTTTTCTTAACAAAACTTGCACACTTGCAAATTCAGGGAAGAGGGACTCCTCGGGTGAGGTAATCAAGTAGAGGGAGCATATTTATGTTCTTCTATGCTTCTAGCGAGGTGAAATGGAGATAAGAACCTCATATACCCTATATATAGTTTGTAAAAAAGGAGCGGCAACCTTCCCGTCCCTTTTGGGAACAAATTTGGAGTCGTTGGATTGTGATCTTACCACAGAACGTCGGACACAGCTAGCCACCCATTGCAGTTATTACGGAGTTGTGGATTTCGAAGTGTGAGGAGCAATTCAAAGTCAACTGTGGGGACGTACACATATGGGAACCTACTGGCGAGTGGGCTATTACCAACGACTGTTATTGGCCAAAACCTCACTTTTCTAGGTCAGGAACGAAAAATGAGGTTCTGGGGGCGTATTATGGGGACGAGAACCCCTAACCGAATTGAATTAGTTGGTAAAGGCTAATTATGAGGACACACCTCGAACCTCAGGGACAAGCGCCAGATGTGCAACGAACATGGAGTTAAAACACCAAAAGGAAGAGGCAATAGACTGGGCACGAAACATGAGGAGGAGGAAAAAAGAGAGGTGTAGAAGCTGTCCCCTTCACATTAAATGCATAACAACCACTCCTCTGGCCGCATTAGTTAGGAAATGACTGTGAATAATGGTGGCACAACTAAGATTATAAGGTAAATCAAGTTAGCATGCTTTGGATGGGATAGGAACTCAATGACTGCAATCTCAACCCTCTAAGTGTAAGACTCAGATAAGTTGCAGCTGGATATAACAGCAAGAGGAAGACGCAGATTGGGGGGAGGGGTGGATAGAAAAATAGAGAGAGAAAAGAGAAAAAAAAAAAAAAAAAAAAGAAAAAGGTCCATTCCACTTGTAATTTCATCTTGGGCCTAAACCCGAGGACCAACACTTGTATTTTCTTTTTGAACCAATTCTTGAACTGTGGATTAATAGAAGAAGTTTGGTTTTCCTTCCCTTGTCTATGTCATAACCATCTCATCCTTGTACGCTGGATATCATAAACATATTCGACTTCCTATCTCTAAACAAGTTTATTGTGATAGAAAACAATAAAAATATTCAATAAGTTGATAAGTTGTATTTTTCGTCGTTACACCTAATTATTCATTTGGATTATTTGATGAATTAAAGTTCATCCTTTCTTTGGATTTAAAACAACAGAATTTCAACATGTTATCAGTTATGATTAATCATTTTAAGAATCAATTGTAATTAATTGCTCATTATTGAATATATTTAATTTCATTTCAAATGGTAACTTTCGGCCATTGAAATTTGATTCCGAATAATTTTTTAATTTGTTACTTTGATATTTGTGCAAGTAACTTTTTTTATTATTAAAAAATTAGTGTGTAACCCTGTGCATATGCATGGGTACATTTAAAACCAAATTTACTTTCGTGGGGAGGGCATTACGGCACGCTTTCCACATAAAATGTTCGATCATCCCTAGAACTTGCAATCTCCAAATTCCCTTCCAAAACTGCCGAGTTGCATCTAGGATTTGGATTGAAGATTCATCGCCCTTATACAACATTTGGTACCCGAACTTAACGGAGTAGCAACCATGATTTTCCAACAACCAATACACATGGTCTTTTTAAGGGAGAGAGCACAGCAGGATTACTTTGATTGCCTGGGCTCACTTGGGAGAAATATTGAATCAATGAGGCTAAAATCCCATGCCTTTGTAGTCGGATCAATGAGATGAGAAACTATTGTAGAGATAGGATGGGACAAGTTTTGTGGAATCACACAATCTCCACTGTTTCCATGCAGCCACCGATCTTCAAAAATTTTTATTTCACATCCATCACCCAGACGCCACTTTGCACCTTGCACTATAACTTTTCGAGCTTTCAAAATACTTTTCCAAGCATATGACCTTGACTTTGCTTTTGC
Source organism: Castanopsis chinensis (assembly GCA_032878915.1). Lineage (NCBI taxonomy): Eukaryota > Viridiplantae > Streptophyta > Magnoliopsida > Fagales > Fagaceae > Castanopsis > Castanopsis chinensis. The sequence goes on from JAVQMG010000106.1 coordinate 7,289,556, forward strand.
TTCAAAAACTGAGCAATTTGGAAAGTATTTTTCTTTAAAAACTTTGTAAAACAAAGAATTTGTATCATAAATTAATCTCCACACTTGCTTTGTTAACATAGCCTCGTTAAATTTGCAAAGGTCTTTAAATCCCAAGCCACCTTCATTTTTGGGTTGACAAAGAATTTCCCACTTCTTCCAATGAATTTTCCTTTAATCCCCACGTTGGCTCCACCAAAATTTCCTAATCATCATCTCAATATCCTACTAAAGACAAATTGGAAAAAGAAAGCAGCTCATAGCAAAAGTGGGAATGCCTTGCACTACCACTTTGAGGAGAACTTCTTACTTGCTTGAGATAGCATTTTTTTTCCTTCCATCCTTGGATTTTCCCCCACTCCCACTCTTTGATAAAATTCAAGCTAGTTTTTTAGTTTCTCCCCACCACCGCTGGAAAACCAAGATACTTTTCATATGCTTTTATTTCTGGGACCCTCAACAACACTTTGATTGTTTCCTTAGTTGCTGGAGAAACAAATCTACTAAAGAAAAGTGTGGTCTTGTCTTTGTTAATCTATTGCCCCGAAGCTCTTTCATACACCTCAAGAATATTTTTGATACAATTTATATCCCACAATTGAGCTCAACAAAACAGTAGACTATCATCAACAAAAAATAGTTATGAAATCTTGGGTCCATTCTTATAAAGAGAAAATCCTCAAATTTTATTTTCAGAAATTGCTTTTTTTATGAGACTTGTTAGTCCTTCAAAACATAATAGAAAGAGATAAGGTGAGAGAGGGTCACCTTGTCTAATACCTCTAGTTGGGATTATATTGCCCATTAGTTCTCCATTGGCGAGAACAAAATACGTTACTGAATTGATGCATGCCAAGATAAGCCGAATCCACCTTCTATGGAAACTCATCTTCCCCATCAAATGAAAAAGGAAATCCCATTCCACCCTATCATACGCTTTACTCATACCTAGCTTCATGGTCATAATTCCCTAGTAAAGCAGCAACATTATCATCACCATAACAAAGTTCTCCCGCTTGATCCCGCAAACCATGAATATAATTCCTACGGAACCTTTGGGATGCCTTGCTATGAAAGAAAGCAGTATTTCTATCACCCAAAGAAATCCAATGGGATTTAGACCGCTGCTGTCATAGTTGTTCTTTCTTCATCAATAAACCCTGGGTCCCCCTCTTCAAATTCAATATGTTCTCATATCTGCCGCCCCTCTGCACCAAAATTTCTATAACTTTTAAAAGCTTTATTTTTTCTACTAGCTCACATGAAATGTTGCCAAAACATTGCTTGCACCACTTTTGTAATTTTATTTGACAGCTTCCAATATTGGCTTCTACCTGGGCAATAGGCGAACATGGTGAGTTGATGTTTAAGGCCAAGTTCATCGTGTTGTGGGAGCCTTCCTCTCCCAACCAAACCTGTTCGAATCGCCATGGTTTTTGTCTCCACTGTGGAATACCAAGGGGGTGAATAATGATAGGCTTGTGGTCGAGGATCCACATTCCACATGCACTACCTTGGAGGCCGGGAAAGAAGTTAGCCATTCATCATTGCACATTGCTCTATCCAACCACTCCCAAATAGTACTTCCATCGGGATAATTTTTACACCATGTAAACTTATTCCCCACAAATCCCAAATCAACGAAACCACATTCGTCTAGGATATCACAGAAATCCTGCATCTTCTTGTAAGGTCTGTTTCTGCCTCCATACTTTTCGTGGGCCTAAACAATTTCATTAAAATCACTTGCACAAAACCAAGGGATTGAAAATTTCTGATTTAGGCGACGCAAAGTATTCCATGAAATATGATGATTATGTGTCTACGAGGCTCCATAAAAACCAAAGAAACACCAAGAATTTTCTTTGCCATTGTTGAAAATAGCATCAATAAAGTTAGGGGATGAATCATCAACCCTATATCAATATCTTGCTTCCACAATAAAGCTAAGCCTCCTCCTCGATTTACTAGCTACCCCATGCTTATGCCCCATTCATAACCTTTCACAAATACCATCTAGCCTTGCTATATCCAGCCATGTTTCGACTAAAAACACAACTGCAGGATTTTGTGCCCGTACTAAATCAACGAGCTCTTGAACTATCTGCCGGTTCTTAAGCCCTTAAAAATTCCAACATAGTAGACTCATTGGTTCTAGCAGGGCTAGGAGACAACCTCTACCAATATTTCAAGATCAGGCTCATCACCACAAGAAACCAGCCATGGCTTAGCAGGTAACTCGGATTGAACACAGGTTCGAGGTATAGGGCACTTAGCATCAAGAGATTCACCGAAGGGAGAAGCAGTGGAAGATTTTGATCGTGTAACACGTTTTCAGTTTGTACTCACTGGGGTGGGCTTAGTCGTGGAGCTGTGACAAAACTTTGTGAAATCATGGATGACAAGGTGATGGCTATGGGTGTTTCTTGTGTCACATGAAGATGGATTAGTGATCATGTGACCACCTAGGGTTTCAGATAAGACCTGATTCGTGTAGGATTCTGTAACTGTTGAAGTTGTGTTGTGAGAGTTTGAAGCCATGCCTCAAATCTTTTAAGCTCTCTATCAATCTCATTAATCTTCTCCTACAATGAATTCCCCATAATAATAGATAGGGATGGATTAGGGATTGATGTTAGGATACGTTTTAGAAAACGTATTCGTATCAGGAATTAGAGAATCCATAGAATTAACTTCACCATTTCCTGTGACGGTTTCCCTGTCCACCATCAATTTTGTTGGCTGCTTCTCCGATTCAACTTTGCCAACCACCTCCTTTGGCGCAACTATGGAGTTTGTTCTTGCTTCATCGTAAAAACCCAGAACCACCACAACATCATTCCTTGAAGAGAAGAACGGACGAACTCAGAGACTCAGGCCAAATTGCTTTGAATCATCGTAAGTGTGCCTATATTGCTAATCCAAATAGAGCAATCTTTGTTGTCGTGGTTTAGGCGGCCACACCAATAACATAAGTTTGGTAAACATTCATATTTAAAAGCCATCTAAAACTATTGTTCATCCTTCATGGTGATCACCCTTCCCTTACACAGAGGTGAAGTAACATCCGAAGTGGCTCTGACACATATCAAACCACTACCATCACAATCAGCATCGTCTGTGGAATTGCAGACTTTCTTGATAATTCCACAAATTTCTTTAGCCACCTCGCAATTCATAAATCTGAGCAGTAAGTTATGGACTTGCACCCAAAAATCTGCCCTCTCGAATTTCAATTCTCTGATAGGCACCTTTTCATAGTATTGGACCACTACTAGATGCTTATCGGAACTCCATCGTTTTTTTGTACGATCTTGTCAACCTTTGACTTATTATAAAAAATAAATAAAAGAATGTGATCTCCCACACCCTTCACCTTGAAGCCATTCCTCGACCTCCATAGTGACTTGAAAGTTCGTATTACTACCCCAACACTCAACGCGCATTTCGTCAAGAACTTCACCGCAATAATGAATTCCTAAGTTTGGAGATTATTGTTCAACACAAATCCAGAACCCTCTTTTTCAGATAAGGAGAGACAACTCCATTCTTTTATGATAGACTCCACGGGAAGAACGGATATAGAGGCCATGTAAAGTCAGGAAGAAGCTCACAAAATAAACTGTTTCCCTACACCCCAAAGGAAAGCCCACAAGCCCTAGCAATAACATTGTTATTACAGGGATACAAAGACACCTTCCAAGAAAGGGACTTCAATTCTACAGCCTAATGGCCAGTTTGGAAGTTTAGAGAGGGAGGAGAGTAGAGGGGAGGAGAGTAGTGGGAAAGAGAGTAAAGGGGAATGATTATTCTCCACCTTGTTTGAATGTTTTTAAAATTAAGTAAGGGGGAGGGGAGTAATTAGTCTTTTCATTTGTAATTTTGTTAATATAGTAAGGGCAAATTTGGTAATTCATTTGGTCAAGCATTTTTATCCTCCACTCTCCCTCCAAATCTCTCCAATTTGGGGGAATTAAAAATGAGGGGTTAGAAGGAGTTGAAACCCCTCCAAACCCCTCCAAATCCCTCCCCCTCCTTCCTTAAAAAACTTCCAAACAAGGGTATTAAATTACTCTCCCTCCCTCTACTCTACTCCCCCTCCATTTTTAAACATCCAAACAAGCCATAAGAGAAGATGGGAAGCCAACTTTCTTAGCGACAGAGAAAATTAGATGAGACCTTTAGCCAACTTTGCACCTAATAATTCACTTGACACACAAATTTAAAAATTAAATGAGACATGTGGCGCAAAATTGAACTCTAATTTAGAATTTATTGGATTTTTTCTCAGCTTTGGTTATCTATATATATTAATAGCCCAGGCTAAGAGAAAATCCAATTAGATTTTAATTAGATTTTCAATTTTGCACCATGTGTCTCATTTCATTTTTAATTTTTTGCCAAGTGAATTATTGAGTGTAAAAATTGAAGAATCCAAATCTAATTAGATTCTAAATTGAATTTCAATTGGAGTTCAATTTTCTACTACATATCCATCAAAGTTTTTAATTTTTGTGGCAAGTGAATTATTGGATGCAAAAACCAAAGAGTCTAAAACCAATTATATATATATATATATAGAGAGAGAGAGAGAGAGAGAGAGAGAGAGAGAGAGAGAAATGTATGGTTTAAAAAATATAAGCTAATTCCATGTATAAATTGAACATTTTCTAAAAAGAAAGCTATAATTTGAAAGGTATTATAATTGTGATTACTTTTAATTGTATCCGGTATATACACGAAGTTAGACACTAGTTAATATATATAAATGATTTAAAATTTAATTGAATCTAGACTTTTCGGGTTATGCACCCAATATTTCACTTGCCATAAAAATTAAAACATTTGATGGGACACACAACACAAAATTGAATTCAATTAAAATTCAATTTAGAATCTAATTGAATTTAGACTCTTTGATTTTTGTAGATAATAATTCACTTAACACATAAATTTAAAAATTAGATGAGACACATGGCGCAAAATTAGATTGCAATTTATAATTTAAATGGATTTGAACAGGCTAAATTAGTTTGAAGTACAGAATAAAACTGTGGTGGAACATCCTTTATGTACACTAAAAAATCTGGAATGTTAATAGCATATCTTGCCAGAATATGAGCAACTGAATTACATTGTCTTTTAGTATGAGAGTAAAGTAATTGATCAAAACTTTAGAACTAAACTTAGCATCTTCAATCAGTGGGCCTATTGGAGATAGAAATTATGATCATCTAACAGGGCTTTTATAATCACCATTGAGTCGCCCTCCAACACAGCTTTGGTAATGCCAATCTCAGCAGCATAAGACAGTGCCTGGGCAGCTGCCGAAGCTTCAACTTCGTTACTGTTATAGGCTTCTGGCAATATTTGGCAACAAGAAGCAATAACTATGCCCAAATTGTTTATAATGACCACCCCAATGCCTGACTTATTTTATGTGGAAAAAACAGCTCCATCGAAGTTGATTTTCACGAAATTCGCCAATGGAGGTTTGCCAACAAACTCTGCTTCGAGCTTGTCTTTTTGTCGTCAGTGTTTGGCAAACTAAAAATTCTGTTTACCTATCTTTGGAAATTTGAGCAATTTGATGAAGATCACAGGCTATTTAATGGGGGCGAACTTGATAGTTTTGTGTCCAAATCGACCAAGCCATCATAGCAAAGAGTTCCGCACTGTTTTGCTGCAAATGATCCATGATAATAATTCTTTGAAGTCCAGGAATTGAACTTGCTGTTGAAAGGACCATAATTCTGGGTCATCCTAGACCGTATTAAGCTCCTTGCACTACCAGAGAGCATGCAGAGGTGTCTCGTGGACTTTATAGCAGTGATCACAGAATGGGTCATCGATAACTGTACGTCGAACTAAGCTTGCTTTTGTTGGCATAGCATTTCGACATGCACACCACATCGAATTCTTCACTTTGTATGGCACCCAGAGAAACCATATGCCTTTCCACAGCTTTGTATTCGGACTTAAAGGCAGCTGAGAGTAGCACATATCAGCTTCCTCCTCAAGAAACCTATAACCCAATTTGCAAGTATACCTCCCATCATGTGAATGAGGCCAAGTAAGAACATCCTCTGAAGCTACTCAGGCTAAAGGAATTTTTTTAATAATGTCCCGCTTCATCTTGAGCAAAAATACCATCTATCAACCCTTCATTCCATTGTCTTGTATTTTCATCAATCAACATCGCCACAGTATAATTTTCCATAGATTTAATTGGATAGGACACCACCTGTGGAGGATGTTTCCTTGGGAGCCAAAAGTGCTGTCATATTTTAATTGATTCTCCATTCCCAACTCGCCATCTAGCACCTCTTCGTAAGACATCTCTACCTTTGAGTATTTTCCTCCAAGCATACGAGCCGGATCTTGAATCCGTGGCCTCCATAATGGTATAGGTGGGTATAGCCTGAATTATAGATTTAATCAAAACTTCTCTTCCTGCTTGTTGTGGATGCCCTCGGTTTTTCCCCAATTGTCGCACATTGCGTCCATGGTGACATGACTTGTGTGTGATTATGTATCTAGAGTGGGGTGTGTGAGCGTTAGTCTCTTTTTCTTATTTTTATTTTAGGAGTCACCACCAACCATTGGTTTTGTATTGGGTGTGATTGGTCACCTAGATATCTAATTTTTTTTTTAGGTTACCTCATTAACTACCAAATTTTAAGGGTCTATTAAATAGGGTAAACCAAAAGTCTTTGAACCAAAGACCTAAGGCTCAGAAGTTTGGTAACGTGTGGGGAAGGTGTTAGGCACCCCACAACATCTATCTGAAAATAGTACTGCATTTTAATTTATTCCCAATGCTAATTTTTTTTCAAAGAAATGGAATACTTGGCATTTTGATTTTTTTGAAAAGGTTTTTGCAAACAATATATATATATACACACACACACACATATACGTGAGTAAAATATTTACGTATAGTATTCATGTGAATAATAACTCCATCAAATTATACAAGCAAAACATGGAAAAGGTATATACATAATTAGCAAGTGACAAGGCATACATATACATTATACAAGTAACATTTTAGTATTTATTTACTATGTAGCTAGCATGTGAATGCTACAACTATACAAAGAAAAAACCAACATGGAATGAAAAAGGAGGATTGGAAGAATAGCACCTTGTTGTCATTCACCATTTCCATTTGTATTCATGCAAAAAAAGAATGACAAAAAGAAAGTTGTTAGTGCCAAATTTATTAGGGATAATATATGCTTAGGGGATGTTCAAGAACTCAAGAAAGTGAGAGTATGTTTGGTAACTATTTTTTCTACTTATTTTCTGTTTTCAAAAATAAATTTCGATTTTTGAGACTAAAAAACTTGTTTGGCAACCCAAAATGAATAGAAAACAAAAATTGTTCTCAAAACTCAATTTGTGAAAGAAACTGAAAACATGCAAAATGCTGTTTTCAGTTTCTAATTTTCAAAAGTCAACGAAAACACGCATTTAATTTAATGAATATGTCTCATTTAATGAGTAGCATTAGAGTTCAAATCCTAGTAACAATATATTTTAGTATTTTCTTCTTTTTCTTCAAAAATCTATCTTTTTAATTTTAACTAACCAAACATGTTTTTCATTTCAAAAATACAATTAAATTGTTTTTTCTTTATATTCCCCCAAAAAAAAAAGGTTTTTAAAAATAGAAATAAAAAACTGTTACCAAACATAACCTGAGCCTTGTACACAAACTCACAAACCACCACTATTCTAGGAAAAATGCTTAAAGAAGAAAAGTCATAACGTTAATGTTATTGTTTTAGAAATAAATAAAAAAAAAATTCTTTTTTAAAACATTTTATGTGGCACAAGGGTTCGTGAATTTTTTTTTTTTTTTTTTTTTTTTGAAAACCGTTTTTGAAAGTCCCCCTTTTTTTGAAGCAAAAACAAACTTTTCAAGAAAAACGGTTTTTAAAAACATTTTGGAAAACAAAAAAAAAAATTTTGAAAACACTTTTTTTAATCTTTGATGTTTCGGCCCTCCCCTAAAAAAACAGATTTTAGTTTTACTTGAAAACATATTTTCTTAAAAAAAAAATAATAATAAAAAAAATAAATAAAAAAAACAGCTTTGATTTAACGCAGAAAAAAATTTTATACAGCAGAAAAACAATTCTTATACAGAAGTAGGGACGGACCCAGGTGGGGGCCTGCCCCCCCCCCCCCCCCCCCCTGGGCCCAAAAAAAAAATTAACAACTTAAATTTTTCAAAAAAAAAAAAGAAAAGAATTGGACCCCCCTTAATTTTTTGCTCAGGCCTTCTCCCAAAAGTTTTTTGCTCAGCCCAGAGGCAAGAGCCCATGCCATGACCCATGTAAATCCCCCCCCAAAAAAAAAAAAAAAAAAAAACCTAACGCTTAACGAAGAAAGTAAAAGCTAAAGGAAAAAACAAAAGAAAAGAAAGGAAACAAAACAAAGAGATTGAGAGATAGTGAGGCGCGAGCCACGCGATGAGATAGAGAGATAGAGAGGCGCGACGCCACGACGGCCGACGAGACAGAGATAGAGAGGCGTGACGCCGCGACGAGGCAAAGAGATAGAGAAGGGCGACGCGACGAGGCTGAGTGAGCCACTGAGTACCCACCCACGCCGACGCTGGCGCACCATCATCATACGAGTCATGAGCCCTCCTCAGCTGTCGCCACTGCCGGTTGCTTGAGGCTTGAGCCTTCACAATCACAGGTACTTAAATCTATGATCCTTTCCTTCAAGAATCAAAACTTAATAAAATGTTTGTGATTTGCGAATCAACTGTTTTAAGTGTAACAATCTGTGCTTGTGCTTGTGCTTGTGGAGTGTGTTTTTACTGATGATGAGACTGAGAGTGATGAACTAATTATTGATGTTCATGTTGGTGATTGTGAATTGAATGAGAATCTGTGCTGTGGCCTGTGTTTTTTTTTTTTTTTTTTTTTTTTTGGCTTTTGGCTTTGTGACTGTCACTTTGTGTTTGTGACTCTCTCTCTGTCTCCTGTATTATATATAGATAAGAGAGAGAGAGAGAGAGAGAGAGAGAGAGAGAGAGAGAGAGAGAGAGAGAGAGAGAGAGAGAGCGAGAGAGAGAGTAGAGTTTGTAGAGAATAGAGAGAATATTTGTTCCATTGTTTGACTGGTAGTTGGACTTGGGCATAATAGGGACAAGTGACAGACAAAAAAAAATTAAAGTTAAGAAAAGTTTTTGTTAGTAGTGCTATGTAGAATAAATAAAGAGCATCGGTAGTGCCAAGGTTGGGTTAGTGGGTCAATGTCAGAAAAATGGAAAAAACACAAAGACAAATATAAATAAAGGTAGACCAAATACAAAAAGAAAAAAAAAATCATATATATAGAAAATTGTCATACAAATTTAAGAAAATTGTCACACAAATTTAATATATATGATTCTTATTTTATTTGTAGATTATGAAAAAATCAACTACAATGCTTGATTTTTTCAAAAGAAAAGATTCAAGTTCTTCTGAAGTCAACGTGAGATTGCCAACAACTAATGTTGCTATTCCAATTTTAGAAAATGTAGATGTTCCAATTCTAGAAAATGTGCATTCTCCAATTCCGAAAAATGTCAATGTTCCAATCTCTCAAACACAATTTCAAAGAGTTGATCTTGATTCTTTGGATTATAATCCCGGAACACGAAAACAAATATGGGAATATCATGTTAACCAACATGATGAAATTCGACGGGTTTACATTACAAAAGGTCCGCACCAACCTCCTCTAAAGAACAACAAAAATAAGTGGAAAGCACAATCTTAGCTTTCAAGCTTCTTGGTTTGAATATAATAAATCATTGCTTGAATACTATATGGATTATGGATGTGTATTTGAAAAAAAAAATTCTCTTATCTCTGCTCTCCCCCCCCCCCCCCCCCCGAGACTTGAAATCCTGCGTCCGTCCCTGTACAGCAAAAAACAGTTTTTTGTACAGCAGAAAGCAACTTTTATACAGTGCAGGAAACAGTTTTTGTATAGTGCAGAAAACATTTTTTTTATGCAGTGCAGAAAATAGTTTTCTACAAAACAGATATTATTATTTTTAAAAGCAGTTTTTGAGAAGATATTTTGGGAAATAGACCTTTCAGGAAAAAAAAAAATTAAAAAGGTTTTGAAAAACAAATTTCTGTTTTGAAATTTTCAGGTTCCCCCAAAAAAAGGTTTTTATTTTTTGAAAACACCTTTGAAATAGATCTTGAAAAAAAAAAAAAAAAAAAAAAAAAAAAAAAAAAAAAAGCTTTTTGAAAACAAATTTTATTTTCTAAGTTTTGGGTTTCCCTTTAAAAAAAAAATTAATAATCTTTTATAACTTTCTCTTTTATTTTATTTTAGTGGAGGGAGAAACATAAATAAAAATTTTGTTTTGAAAACTTTTGAAAGACAAAAGACACTTTCTAAAAAAAACCTCCCTTTTTTTAAAGACTTCATTTTTAGAAAGGGGTGGAAAAAGTTTTTTTTTTATTTTTTTTTTTTTTTTTTATTTTATTTTTTAAGAATAAGGGTGTAAGGCAGATTCATTCCCAAGCATTTTCTTTATGGCACATTATCAACATGGAAAAGATAAAGAGACAACAATAAGATAAAGTGCATAGAAACTAAAGCTTGAAATTTAAATGACAAGAATGTAAAGACTTGGAATTTAAATGACAAGAAAGTAAAGGCTTGAAAGTAAATGACAAGAAAATAAATGACTTGAAATATTGTAAATTTGACTTAAAGTGTTTTTTTTTTTTTTTAATTTCCTCTTTAAAAAGAGCCTAATCCAATTCAAACCTTATGGATCCTTCAACACAAAGAAATGGGAGTTCTTACGCCATCGCCACTCTTGTGAGACATACCCATATTGTGCCTTAATAGGGGTTTAAACACCATTTAAAGAATAGACAGAAAATCTAGGCAATAAAATCCTAGATGCCTAGGTGGATGAGACTTCTACCCCCTAGGGGTACTTCCCATGAAGAGCCTAGGATGATGGTCCAATACCCATCTAGGATGAACAAGATAAATATAACATCCAAACATTAATATTAAAAACTTGAAATAAAGGGTTAGATCCAAACACAACATATAAGAACAACTATTTACAACAAGTAAAGAAAAGAGATCTTTTTTATTGATATGCAAAATGATTACAAAGGTAAAAGGGGTGGATGGGTTTAGTTATCAAGAAACTAAACACGCCCCCTAATCCTTACCCACAAAAATTACAAGATTGGAGAAAGGATGGGGCTTTTGTGTGGGGTTTCCTAAAAGAGAAAGAGAGAGATTTTTTCTAGGGTTTTTATTTTTATTTTTTTTTTCTCTTTTTTTTTTTTCCTGAATTTGCTTTCTTTTTTTTTTTTTTTTTTTTTTTTTTTTTTTTTTTTTCTATTTCTTACACAAATCCTACATAAATTTTCTACCTCTTTTTCTAGTCTCTTCCTTCATGATTTTCCAAGAGTGAGGGGGGCGGGGGGTATTAATAGCAAAGATGAAGGAATAGGGGGCTAGCATTGGTGTACCCTGGTACACCAATGGTAGCTCCATCCTTATCCGCTTTGCCAGTGCCTCATCAGCATTTTTCGTCTTTTTCTTGACTTGTGGCCTGACGTTCACACAGTTGTTTGGAGGCCTTTCCAAGCTCCATTTTCTCTAGATTTTATATGCACGAAAAGCTTTGGATATCTAATTTCTAATGGTCCTATCCTTGGTCGATTTGAAGCTACAAAAGTCAAGATATTGCACTTTGAAAGGAGGTGACGCAAAGTTGAAAAGATTCTAGATGTCTTCTTAATGAAAAATTCATATCTTTTAATCAGAAGTTGATATCATCGAGTCCTTTGGGTGAAAATTCGCTAAGACCTTGTTCTTCAAGATTGTCTAGCTTGTTCATCTTAGTTGTTGCCCAATCAATACAATTTGTCACGAAGTTAGGTCACAAATTGCTAGTTTTCCCTAAAAAAAAGTGAAGACTTTGTTAGGGTTTTGGTATTTTTGTGATATCTCATTTTTTTCAACTCCGATTTTGGTTTGTAAACTATCTTTTTGAAGATAAAAATATGCCATATGATACAGTCCAAAATTCTACATAATCCAATGGTCAGATCAAAAAGTCAACTTTTTTACCACACCTGATTAGGGTTTTGGTCAAATTTTCTATAAAATAGGTTTTTCAATTGTTGTGACTTTATGATTCAACATTCAAATAGGTTTTATTGTTTGGTATTTATTTTGACGTGTGAATTAGGGCCAGACAAAAAACGATATCAACACTTATAAGAGTAATGTCCCTTCCCAACCTTGTAGTTTTTGCCACACCCTTTCTTTAATGTAGTTGAAACTTGCTTTCTTCCCCCTCCCGGCTAAGGATGGAAAACCCAAGTACTTCTGATACTGCATAATCACCTGAACCCCTAAAGCAAGTTTGATGTTGGATTTAATGTCATCAGAGGTAGATCTGCCAAAAAATAAGGATGTTTTACTCTTATTCACTTTCTAGCCCGATGCACATTCATAGGCTTCCAAGATATTCAACACTTTGCCACACTCCTCCACTGTTGCCTTGCAAAATAGAAGACTGTTATCTACAAATAACAGATGCGTTAGTTTTGTACCTCTCCTATAAAGAGAGAACCCATGAATATCTCCATTTAATTCAACATGTTTGATCAATCCATTCAACCTTTCATTGCAAAGCAAAAATAGAAAAGGGGAGAAAGGATCACCCTAATGACTCTAGAGCAATGGATAAGGTCCCTAGGTTCACCATTAACCAAAATGGAATAAGTAATTGTCTTCACACAAATCATAGTCAAATTGTTCCATCTCTCTCATTGAAACCCATTTCCTCATCAGGTTTTCAAGAAAAGTTCACTTTACCTGATCATAGGCCTTACTCATATCCAATTTAAGGGCCACAAATACCAAAGTACCAGAATTATAGTTATGCATGCAGTGTAAGGTTTCAAAGGCAACTAAAATATTACCAGAAATTAACCTATCTTTGGTAAAAGCTAATTGGGGCTCAATGATAATTGTAGGCAGTAAATTTTTCAAACGATTGGCTAAGACTTTATAGAAGATTTTATACAACACATTACAAAGACTAATAGGATGAAATCGGTGCACATATTCAAGGTTATTAGTCTTTGGTTGAGTGTAATAAAGGTATGACTTATGGGATGAGGTAGGATACTCGTATTCAGCTATGACAAAATAGGAGGGGTAACATCCTTGTCCACTATACTCCAAAAATTTTGGTAAAAAAGGGGGGCATCCCATCCGGACCAGGGGCTTTAAGTGGAGCCATTTGTTGTAGAGCAGCCAAGACCTTACACTCCATGAAGTCACGAGTAAGAGAGGAATTCATATCATCCATTATAATAGTTGGAACATGGGCCAACACATTGCTTAAGATATTTGATCGAGATGAGGAGAAATGTTTTGGTAGTACTCTACCAACACTGAAGAAATCTCATTGGGTTGGACCTACGATATGACCAATTTAATTTCTTCTCAAACTTGGATTTTTTGTTGGTAACAAAAATAGTGTGTCTACAACCTATAGTCTAGGATAGATTAAATCCAATCTATTAGAGCATTCGCATCAGCTCATGAAAATTTTCTTAACCTATTTTATTATACGAACATACTTTTTTCTATTTTATGCAACCAATTTTTTTAAAAAAAAAAAAACTCATACCAGATCGTCTATTCTACATTCTATTTTATTTAAATACTTATATTCATTCGTTTTTTTTTTTTTTTTTTAATTTTACTTTTGTTATCTTAGCTATCTTTCTCACGTTTACCCGTTCTCTCCTCTTAGCCCTCAGGTCTTTCTTATCTCAGCAATTAGCTCTCTCTCCTCTCAACCCTCAGCTTTTTTTCTTTTCTCAAATATCTCTGTCATCTTAACTCTCTCTATGGCAAACGGAGAAATCTCTCTCTATCGCACTTGTCAAAGAGTTAAAGGACCAAATATCTCTCTCTCTCTCTCTCTCTCTCTCAACTTTTCATTTTCAAATCTCTCTCATCTAATCTATTTCCGATGTTCAGCCACCACTAGGTTTGGGTCTTGAAGACTGGTGGGATATTGTGATGCTGACTAATTTTGGATTTGGGTTTTGTGCTTTCCATTAATGGTTTGATTTTGGGTTGATTTTTCTATTGATTGGGTTATCATGTTTTGTAATGGGTTTTGGTGGTAGTGGTTGGGTGGTGCTAGGTTGTGGTAGTGATTGTTGGGTGGTGCTAGGATATGGGTTTTGTGAGATAATGAGAGCAAACAAGAGCAAAAGAAAGAGTCTAAAGAAAGCATGAGAGGTGAGAGAATAAATTATTAAAATATTGAAATATACAAAACAATAGTAATTGTATATATTTACATGGTTATTGTAGCAACAATGAAATTTTACACAATTTTAGCTTGATTGATGAGAGTGATTTCGGAGCTTGGATGTGTGAAATTGAACTCTTATGCTATTTTGTAATGTTTGGTGCGAGCTCTTAGTATTGAGTCGGTTTTGGTACAAGCACCAAAAACAAGCCCTATTCAATTTGAGCTGGATTTATTTAATATTAAGTTTGTGTAGAATAGATCACAACCAATTTAACTAGGATGAATGTAAAATAATTTATAATTATATTTAAGTTTTAGTAGGAATATACAAGTGAAAATACTAAAAATTTAATTTTGGAGGGAATGCAAATTTAAAAGAACCTTTTTTTTAATAATTTGATATTTGGAGTGGAGATTTGAACCTTGAACGCATTCGTTAATAGCACTAAAAGGTGATTATGAGAAAACCAAAATTAAAAATATTGTCTTAAAATAAATATAACTAGTGCAATAAATAAATTTTTTTTTAAGAATCAAACTTAAAACAATTATAATTAATTTTTTTTATTTTTTAGAAAAAAATTCTTTTTGATAAAGTCTAGGACACTATTAAAGTTCACAACATTTTCACAACGCACTTATATTACTACATGTCCTATGCTAGTTAAGCACAATAATAAAAAAAAAAAAAAAAAAAAAAAAAAAAAAACACCTATGCCACTCATTAAAAAAGATGCTAACTTGACGTAATACTGTGGACACTGCATTTTGTTCCCCTTACAACTCGGGCCTCTATTCTCCAATGGTGTTAAAATTCTAAAGCCCAATGTTGGTTTAGGGCCCAATCAGATTGAAATTGACTTGAGGAATGTATTTTTGGAAAATATAACTTTTTCTATGAATTAAATAAGCTATTTTTAGAAAATAAGTACTACAGAAACCTTAGGGCATGCGTACAAATACATGCATATGTTCACGCATGCTCAAGCTTTGCATACACATGCTTCATGCATACGTACACATACACGGGCATGTGTACACATGTTAGAGTTCCGAAAACTATGAAAGGCAAATTTTATGCATTAAAGTTTGGGTTTTGGAAGAATCCCACATCACTTGGGAGCCATTCTAAACCCCCATATTCGAACTATAAAAAGCCATACATAGTAGCTTTTCAAAATACATAAAAAGAAATCCTAATGGAAAACATAAGATTCACTAGAAATAGTGAATCAAAGAGAGAGTTTTTCACAAAATGTCCTCAAGTAAATATTTTTCTAATTGAGGCCTTTTCTGGCCTTGATCTTGGAGTTTTAAGATTACTAATCACATCCTTATTTGATTGTGAATAAATTTACTGAGGGAAACTATCAAAATCAAGCCAAGGAGCCTTTATTTTGGAGGTAAAGGTTCTAACTCTTCTTGCCTCCTTTTCTTTGTTTAATTCTATTTTTCTCTTATTTATTTGCTTCAGTACGTGTTTTAATATATCTGTTTAATTTAGCTTTACGTTGTTTCTCTATAATAATATGATAGGTTGCTAGATTTTGTTTTTATTCTGTTTTGTTCTTGTTTTCTAGGTTAGGGTTAGGGTGTGTGTGCGTATGCATGCTTGCTGCATGCGCACGCATACTCGAAGTATGTGAACACATACAACTGGGCTGCGTACGCAAGCCCTATGTATGCGCATGCATACTCAAGCCCAAAAACCCTAATCTTAGTCTTTTGGCTTCTGCTTCTTTGTTTCATTCATACCATATGCTTCTACTTTGTCTTGCTTCATGCATTTGGGTCTCTGCCTCTATATTTTGTTTGATGTTTATTCTCCACATGCTAGATTAGGGTTTCTTTTCAATGTTTTTTTTGAAGTGCCATGAACATGCATATAACATGATCATGCATAAATGCGTAGGTGCTGTAGTGCAGAAAGGTGAGTGAGGTAAGTATACATTCACATAGACATGCATTTAGGTTTACCTTTATAATAAGTATGAACATGCTTGGTTGGATGTTTAGGTACCTATCACATACTTGTTTGATACCATGCCTATGTTCCTATTTTGATGATGTATGCTCGTTTGTTTGCTTCCTTGGATATGGTTTGATGTGAGATGCATGATAGATGTATGCTAGGTTTGAGATGTGATTTCCATGATAGATGTATGTTAGGGTTTGGGATGAAAATACCATGTTGATTGCTAGATGTATGCTAGTGTGTGTGTGTGTGTGTGTGTGTGTGTGTGTGTGTGTGTGAGTCTAGAATAACAATATTGAATGTACTTTTAATGAGATTAAGGCATAAGACACAATGAGTGGAAGCCGACCCACGGGTCAGGTGGGGTTGGGTGCCTAACACCTTCCCATCCTCATACCTAAACTCCGGACACATCTTCTAGTAGTAGATCAGTCCTTCCATGAATGGTGCTATATATATGGTTCCTAGACTTAATCTAAGTGGTGACTCCATTTCTTTTCTCGGCCCCAGTCCACTCGGCCTAGGCGTACACCCTTCCCGTTACACCTACAGTGGCAGCTTCACTAAGGATAGAGAATTTGATCCCATTGTGTCTTATTTCTTAATCTTGATAAAGGCTTATTCAATATTTGTTTGCGCACACTTCACTTGATTCTTTTATCCCTTCCACCTCAGTTGGTGATGAGTGGGAAGATGAGCGCGCTCAATTCAGGCCAAAGTCTTCTAGAGTTCATACCATTAACTCACAATCTGTGCCATTGCCAATGATGGGCTTTGAGTACATTAATGGTTTGTCACCAATCCTTAGGCCTAAGGTTAGAATCATGCCCACCTATTCGTGAGTAACCTACTAATCTGTCCCTTTTGCTCTAGGGAGCCTACCTACACTTAGAGATATCCTATATCCTATCAATAAGAGGGTACCCTTTTATATCTCTTGTATGTTTAATTATATATCTTGTGTTCACCTAATTCTAAATGACAAATGAAAAATGTAAAAATTTGAGGATAACCCAAAAGTTATGGCATACCCTAAGATGTTGGGATAGAAGAAAAGAAGTCCTCACATGTAAGAGGCTTGTCCCAAAATCCAAGATATATCTTAACTTGAAAAGCTCATAAGACCATAGCCTAGTTGTCATCATAAGCCTAAATCAAAATGCCTCTTGAAAATGAGAACCTTGGTTCTAAGATATCAAATATGCTATGGACTTAGCATCCAACATCCTACAAAGCCAACATGGAATTCCTTAATCTTGGGCCTTCTTGTTGCATGCCTAGACCCAAAATGATGAGAAATATATTGACTTTGAAAGGAAGACTACAATATATTCTAGTTAGAGGGCTATTTCAAAATATGAAAATGATGATAATGAATGGAAAAAGGAAGAGCCCAGAGGTGATGGATACATGGTAAGCCTATATTTGAGATAAAGGTTTGAAAATCTTTAAGCACATTCTAATGAAAGCCCATGAGAGTAAGATGAGAGCTTTATTGTAAATGGACTAAAGCCCAATGAAACAAGGGAAGGTTCGTGAAAGGAAAGGGGGTGATTTTGTAATTGGTCCTTCATTAAAATTGACTTAAATATTTTCTAAGATCATCTAAGTTAATGAAAAGAACCTTTTAATTGGACATGGGCATAATAAAATGGGACTTCTTTTGAAGCACCACCGCACTACCAAGATTAAGAAAGCATGTCCCCACTCCAATTTGGGTCCGACAAAAGAAAGGAAGGCATTTGGTCAAAATTGAGGAAACATATCAAGAAGAGACATTTCAAGAGGAAGTATCTCAAGAAGGAATGGCTGGTCCAATTGATGATACGACAGCACAAAAGATATTCAAAGCAATAGAAGAGCAAAGCGATGCCCTCAAGAAGATAGGTGGCTGTCTCTCCAAGATAAAGGAGAGCAAGCTCAAGAAGCCCATACATGTGGAAATACATGCTGAAGATGAAGAGGAAGATTGGGATGAAAAGGATAAGGCCGAATGTGAAAGGAACAAGCAATTTGAGAAACTCGTCCCGGATAGCATAACCATGAAGGAAAAAATGGACAAGATGCAACTAGCCTTTTGCAAGGCCTGAGTGATGGATGATTGTCTCTACAACATAGGCGGAGTAGGCTCTAAGACTCTTATTGCATTGCCTCCTAATTTCAAAATCTCAGATGTGGAAAACTTTGATGGGACTGGAGTTCCTAAAAAACATATTATGAGATATCTAAGCATGGCCGTCGATGCCTCATAAAGGTCGACCACCCATCACAGTAATACTCATGCGCCCTTGAAGTGCACACACAGGGTGTGTATGCAGGCTCGAAGCTCAGGTGATGTGAAAAAGGGTAGACCTCTGGTGTGTGACTAGAAATGAGTTAATTTTAATTGAGTTACCAAAGGTAAGTGAAGTCGCCACTAATCATTGGGTTTTTTCTAAGGTGTGATTGGTCACCTAATTCTATTTGATTTTATTACTGATTCTAGGTTAAGAAAAATGGCTGTTTTTCCTAATATAATATGGATGAATAAAGAAAATATTGATTCTTGAGTTCAAGATTCTGGTTAAATGTAGAAAAGGTGTTAAGCACCCCACAACGTTTGTCCGTAAATAGTCCTTTGTTTTGGTAAAATCTTAATTTAAGTCCATTGGCTATTAAAAATCAAGCTATTGGCATTAGCTTTCAGGGCTTTAAATGAATTGGGATTTGAGGTTTAGTTTCAGAAATGGTGTAGTCTTGATCGATGCTTCCCTAGTGTGTTTGGAATAGTTGCCAAATTTCCACGATGAAATCCGATAGCATTTTGCCTTATTTTCGTGGTGAAATCTAGTAGCGCTTCGCCTCAAGTGCATTATAGCACACAAAACACTATTTTCATCATTGCTATGAGAATAAGGCAATGGAGGTGCCCCATTTTTAAGGCGAAGATCTAGCAAAGTTTCACGTTTGGTGCGCTATGGTGCACCTACAAGGTTTCATGCCTATCTATACAGCGCATGCCAACATGCTTTTGCTGAGACAAATTGGAGCTCGTCGAAGCATCAAACATAATGATGCATGTCACATACACGAGGAAACCAATGTCACTAAGGTGACATGGATTGAGACAATCACACTGCAATAATCACACACACAATGTAGCATAATTATGCACCTACAATAATTGCCTTGAGCGCATACCCACACTACAAGGTCAAGAGCACTCATGACTAGACAAGGTTGTTGTCTTAGCCACAGGAATCCATCATACAAAGTGCACAATTACCCATATACAAGCATATATAGATATACATACATCATTCACAATGCTATCACACAGAGCAAGAGAGTAAAGCAAACATTTCCAACGTTCCAATGGTATGACCCAATATGGTACAAAAAATGTAAATAAAACATTGCCATACCCAAGGAACGCTGCCCAAGCAAAGTGTAAGAAAGATAAATGATACATGCCTACATCAAGAGGGTATAGCCCAACAAGGTACAGGAAATATAAAACAGACACATGCCATACCCTAGGAATGTGGCCTAAAGCTGGTTACAAGGATGAGAACCCTAAAACAATGCTATAAGGAAAGGCTAAGAGAGAGAGACATAACCACACGGGGAGGCTAAACCTCCTAATCTACTGAATATTGTTCTTTTTGGGCTTGCGTCCTCTTCCTTGCATCCTTGCCCTTTTTTCCCATGCCTAAGAAGTTGCGCTCTCACTCCAAGCGTCCTCACTTCAAGCGTGTACATGTAATGGCAAAGGAAACAAGCCAGCAAACAAGCAAAGAAAAAATTAGAAAGAAAGCATGCAAAGTGAAGAACAATCAAAGAGAGCCGAACGGGGGCAAACAAGCATATTATCAAATAAAATAAGGTGTCCTAAGAGGACAAATGTAGGTTTGGATTGGGGTCCATAGTTCCATTAGGTTGTAGTATGAACGACACGCGTGCCATTGTAGAGACCGCATTTTGTATCCTTTATGACTCAGACCCCCGTTTCCTACTGATGCTGAAATTCCAAGGCCTAAGGTTGGTTTATAGCCCAATCAGATTACAAATTGACTTAAGATGTATTAAAATGGAAAATATAACTTTTTTCAGCATATAAAAAATATTTTTGGAAAATAAAAGGTCAAGGAAACCCTCAGCCTACTACACAGGTCTGATGCATGCGTACATAGGCACGAACCTGCACATGCAATTAAGGTTTCAAAAACTAATGAAAGGTAAGTTTTCTGAATTAATGTTGAGGTTTGGAACAAATCCCACATTGTCTAAGAACCATTCCAAACCCCCATTTTCTCAATATAAAAAGCCATACATGGCACCTTTTCAAAATACATAGAAAATCCTATAGGAAAACCTAAGATTCACTAGAAATAGTGAATCAAAGAGGGAGTTTTTCAAAAACGTCCTCAAGTCAATTTTATTTTGATTGGAACCTTTTCGGGTCTTGATCCTTGAGTTTTGAAGTTTATAAATTATTTTTGTATGGTTGTGAATAGATTGATGAGGGGAACGGTCAAAATCAAGCTTAGAAAGCTTCTTGTTTGAGGTATTGAGTTCTAAAACTTTTCCTTCCATTTCTTCATTTTGATAGTGTTTTGATCTGTTTTATTGCTTTCTTTAAATGTTAACATGTTTGTCTTGTTTAGGTTAATATAGTTTTCGTGTTTTGAAGCATGCTAGGTTATTAGAATTTTCGTTTTAAGTTTTTCTTTGTGTCCGCGTTCTTATTTTCTAGGTTTGCGTTCTTCATGGTGTGTTTGCGTGCACGTGTGTCTGCATGTATACGCAAACTCAAAGTATGTGTGCGCATACAATTGGCTGCATACACAGGCCTATGTATGCACACGCATACTAGTGTCCAGAAACCCTAATCTGAGTTTTTCTGCTTCTATTTCTTTATTTTTTTTTTCATATCATATGCTTCTATTTTGGCCTCTTTTTAATGTTTTTAAGTCTCTATTTCTCTGTTTGATTGTTTGTTTGCTTTTAACATGTTAGATTATGGTTTTCTTTGTATTTCTTACTTTAATGCCATAAACATGCATTCACATGTCCATCCATTGATGCATAAGTGCTGAGATGCAGTGAGGTAAGTCATGCATTCACATAAATATGCATTTGTTTGTTATATGGGTTTTATTTTCCTTTGATGAACATGTATATACAAGTCTATATGCCATGCTTTGGATGATAACATGATTTGCTTGCTACTCTTGTTTCTGCTTTGATATGTACATGTTTCTACCATGGATGGAATAATATGATACATATTCGATGTATAACAAACACGCACAAGATTTGTAGGAATTAGGCATGATGGCACAAGCACACACAAGGATGCGTGCCTGAACATGTAGGCAAACTTGCAAAGAAGTGACGAACAAATGGGGGAACAAAGCAGGCAAGGCAAGCATATCATTGCACAGAAGATGTATCCCACAAGCAATTACATCACTATAATCCACAAGAGGGACAGATGCAACCATACAAGCAAGTGACCCCAAAGACCAACAAGCACAAGCCCATGGAGGGTACAAAGCATAGTAAGAACCTAAATCTAGCCAAACAAACATAGATATAAAGCATAAAAGTAAACAAACATACACATGCATATAAGAAATGATCCAAACCCTTTGATATAGGCCTAGGTGTATGGATGTGGGTCTAGACCACAAGATCTAGATCTACACCCTACCTAAGGGTCAAAATACAAGAAAAATGTATAACAAAAGACAAAAAGGCTAGAAAACCACAAGGCATAGCATCCAACATGTAGATCTAAGCACAAACATGGCAAGGAGCACATAAACATATAGATCTAGGCATAAACATGCCAAGGAGCACATGGAAAAGGAAAAAAAAAAAAAACACATAGACATGAAGATCTAAGCATAAACATGGTAAAAAGCACCTAAACATGTAGATCTAAGCACAAACAAGGTATCTAGACATATCCTAGCCCAAGGAGGCTAGGCCAACATCATCAAAGCAATAAAACATGTTAGAAAGCAAGGAGACATGCTAAAAAAAGCTATAAAACATGCTAGGAAACAAGATAATGTAAGAGATGTACTAAGGAAAGCAATAAAGCATGTTATAAAGCAAAGGGTGAAGATTGTAGCTAAAAGCTACGTCTACACCCTTAAAACCTCAAATCCAAGGTCCTAAGACCAAGGAGAGAAAAAAGAAGCAAGAACACTACCTCTTTATTGTTGAGAAAAGAGAGAAATCAAAGGTTTTTGGATGTGTTTGGGAGAGAATTTAGAGAAGAAAAGAGAGAGAATCTACCAAGCAAAGTACTCCAAAATGGCCAAAATCTTTTTTTTTTTTTTTTTTTTTGTTCTTTGTCTGAAGGGGTCTTAGGGGTTAAATAGCTGAAAAAATGACCTTTCGGAAGCTGGGTCTGATGCTAACATCAGCAATCTCAGCTTCTTCCCCGATTCAGCTTTGGATGCATTTTTGAAGGTCTTCCCAAACTATGATTAAGTTGATCTTGGTATCTCTTGAAATATTTGGATGTCTAGTTTCTAGAACACTAAAGAAGTTGAAATTCCAATGGTCAGATAAAAAATTATGGCCTCAAGAAGCGTGTTGATGTGCTCCGTCTGATTTTCAAGATATCTCAACCGTTTTAACTTCAATTTCGTCCCATGAATAGTTGTTGGAAAGGGACTTCCATAATCATTGCAGTGACACTAGCCCCAACCCATTCTAAAGGACAAATCAAAATTAGGGTTTTTGGTGCCTCCAAAAGTCAACCTCAAGTCAAACTTGGTCAAAGTTGACAAAAATCTCCGAGTAGCTCGAGTTTGATGTTGCAACTTGAAAAATGGTGTTTTGGGATGATTTTAACCAACTTTGACTTTCAGTCAACCTAGGGTTAACTAGGGGTGTTTTGGTCAATTTGACTTGAAACGACACTTCGAGTGCTCCGATGCGCAAACAAGTTGTGTCACGTCAATTTAGACATTTCTGCAGCCCTATGGAAAAAAGTTAATATTTTTGGAATTTTCAAGGTTCAACACACAAATCGAGAACTAAGAAAATACGATATCTACAACAACCCCTTCTTTATCTAACATCTTGATGGTAGAGAGAGGTGTTGGATAAAGAACGTAATTTCACATTTTGTTGCCTCAAAATTGTCTGATAACTGCACCGTTCTTGGGCCACAACCGGTCTTACCCTGACAGGGCTAAGCTAATGTGGCTGATCTGAGAAGACTTCTTCTGGTTTGGCTCCTAGGCACTGAGCAAAAACTCCCTTTTTTTTGTTTGGTCAACGGTCAACATTAACAGGCAGTCCTTCTTTGTGCGCTGGGCAACTGTAATGACAGCTAAAACATTATAATTCGAGCATCAAGCTACATCATGATGTGTGCAACAATTAGAAAAATAACAAATTTATCAGATATGTATAAGACAGCAGTTGCTTGCATACCAAAGACACCCTAAAACTGCAATAACCTGTCACTAATTAGGCTCAAGCTGCTAGAAGCTAGCACCACGTACTGTTTAGCTGTCCCCTGAATGAATAAAGCATGTATAAGCTAGAATCTGCAAGAACATATAAACAAAAGGCTTACAAGACACAGACAAGCAACGAAAAGAATCTAAACAAAAAAAGGCAACTAATTGGCCAGCATAAATACATTGATCTAACCCATGTTAATAACTTGTCGGGAGGAAAAGAATCTTCTTCTTTTTTTTTTCTTTTTTTTTTCTTTTTATTTTATTTTATGCAAGATAGAATTTCTACTCTAACCTAATCTAAGTGTATATGTGCGTGGAACTTTCTACTGGAAACTTAAACCCCGGCCTTTGTCCCCCAGACCTCACAAGTATTTATACTTGTAGAGTGACTATCGCACTAAAAAAGAGTGGTGGTTGGGAGGAAAATAAACTACTCTAGCTTAGTTGAGAAGGCTGAATCCGAATAGTAATACACTAATACTCCCATGAAAACGCTTTTAGTAAGGCATAGGGCACGAAGTTGGAGACCCTTCAATAAATTGAACAGAATTGCGAGGAGAACCTGCAAAAGGTATTCAACGCAACATAATAGTTGACGAAATTAGACCAATTCCACCACCCCCCCCCCCCCCCCTCTCCCCCCAAAAAAAAAAAAAATCCGCCGGGTGTAAAATAAAAAAATAATAAATAATTAAAAAAAAAAAGCGAAATCATTGTGAAGCATATAAAAGAAAATTTGATCACATTAAATTACACTAGGTATATATGCCAAAAAGGAATCCTAAGCTCACCCGTATGATGGACAGATTAGACATTAAGGTAAATCAACTGCAAAATAAGACATGCTTTTCATTATGCCTAAGCTACTTATCGTGTCTAGAGGTTTAAGGCCCTTCTTAGCATGGCAATAGTCACAAATAATAAGACCTAATGGCCTTCTGATGCCACATACAACCTTTCTATTTAAATTGCAGAATCAAGAAGTGGACATGACAACAAAGAAAAGCTTATCTATGCATCAAAACAAGTTCAGAATGAATACCTATGGTTTTTTTTTTTTTTGCTAAGAATGAATGCCTATGGTCATTCACCAAATTACTGGCATGCTATATAAATTAAAATTTATAATCAAAGAAATGACATGACTTGTCACCATAAAGACCTTGTGTAGTTAGAAAAATATTTAATCATTTTAAAAGCACTACATCAGCATTTTAGTTTCATTGCCCTCTCCGAATTCAGATTGAAGAAAAAAATATATTTATTGAGGACTCAAGCTCAATGAGTTGCAAATTTGCAAATACTCCCTTTTTCTTTTTTCTTTTTCTTTTTTTGGGTACCTGGAACTTCTTAGAGTTCATTATATGCTAACATAATAATATCCCAGCCACTCCATAAACAAGAATATGCTTATAGAAAATTGAACACCCAAAAACAAGATCTTTATTTTTTTCTGAGTCATTATACTACAAACAAAGCTACAATAATGCCTTTCTTCACAATTCAATTTTAAGCCTAATATCTCCAACTTTTTTCTTCATTTATTCATGCCTTGAGCAGAAGTATTGCACCTGTTCTGCCTTGAAATTCCTCCTCTTTAACCCAGGCCTCTTTCTGGTAACATAAGAGCATTAGCTTATACAAATATTGAGAATCTTCAGAATGTTCAAAGCTGACTAATAAGCAAATTTAAATCAAAATAAAACCAATTGGCACAACATAACTATAAGGAATAATATTAACAGAAGGATTTCAGTGAAAGATGAGAACATGAGTACTAGTTTCATATCCATAAAAAGTAGTTTTCCTACATCACAAAGGTATTACATTCAAGTGACAAAAAAATCTTGTAAATCAGGACAATGTCAACTAATCTAAAATGTCACAATTAAGTGATGAAATAAAAGTGGAGATTTGAATTAAAACACCAGGTGTGACATTGAACACTGCACACTCAGTCTCTATGGAATCACAATATTATGAGGATCCAGAATGGAGGATTTACATTAGTACTTTAAAAACAAACAATGAACCAGAAAGAAATATAATCCTATCAGAAGCAACATTCATAAGCAGGAAAAGGAAGGAAAAAGGGGGAGGGGGCAGAACATTCAAAATGAAACCAATGAAGATTAACAACAACCACCCCCCCCCCCCCAAAAAAAAAAAAAAAAAAAAAAAAAAAAGAAAAGAAAGGATGGTAATTTAATGGATGATATAACGAATGGATAAAAAAGAAAGGTAGAGAAATTTGAGCCAGAGAGAGGACCTATATTACTGGTGGATTAAATAATACATCATTAGATACCTAGCTAATAAATCTAAATCAGTGAGATTATTGGTGAGTCCTTCTACAACAATGAAGACCGCAAAGAAATGGTGGCGACAACAACAGCAAGGGGATGGCAACAACAATGATTAAAGATGCAGGAGAGGAGAAAGGTGATCGCCAGAGAGAAGAGAGAACTATTTGGTCTTGAAATAATGAAAAAAAAAATGGCAACCTTCTTAACTGAGGTAAGGTAATTAGTTCTCTTCATGTACCATAATTTTAAGAGTTAGAAATGAATGGTTAGGATTATTTGGACATCATACCAAAATATTAGAGGTACAAGAAAAGGACCCTATCAAATCAACCATTATTAAACTGTTATGATATCCATCATGTTCCAAGTTCCAAATCATATAGGTTTATTTATAAGATATATAAGCTGATAAATTCCAAAAGCTTTTCTCTTTTTATTTCAGTGACGTATAAACATTATTACATATAAAGATAGTTATTTAATAGGAAAAACTATTTATTTAACTAGCCTAAGGAAACATACAAGAATAAGTTTGAAATTGAATATTTGTTATTATTTATGTGACAATCAATGCATCATAAATAACTATGTTATTGGTATCAATCATATGCAAAGAAAAGTAATACATGCATTAATTTTTCTGTTAATACAGAGTAAAATTCCTTACTTGCAAAATATTTATTGTCCCCCCCTTCCCCCCATCAATGCCTGAGGGGGAAAATTCATTCTGTTAACATCTTTAGCTGACATTTTATTTATAAAAGAAACTATTTACCAAAAATATAACCTTTCCTTTAAAAAAAATTAAATTTACATATATCTTAAGTAAAAAAGAATGATACCATGATAGAAGTAGCAGAACAAAGGGATAGCTTTAAAGTAATGACTGCTTTATCCATGGCGTTAATTGGGCCCCTAATTCGTCAATAAGAATCCGTACCACTTCAATCTTTGTCCCACCGCGGGCGGGCAGGCGGGGGGGCAGGCGGGGGGGGGGGGGGGGGGGGGTGGGGAATCAAACCACATCAAATGCAATTCCCAAGTAATAATAGCAACTCCAGCGAGTACTGGAAAACTCCCTATGGACTGGCTTCCTTCATTTGCTTCACCAATCCATTCAATGTATATTCTATGCTCTTAATTTGAGGATATGATGAGCCCACAAGAAATTCATGAACAACACCATTGATGCTAATCCAACTACATCCTGGCTGCTTCTTGACCCCCTTTTCCCTCATAAGCCACCTCAGAGCTGAGACACCACCCCAGCAATGATCACCTGCAAATGCATTAGCCAACATCACATAGCCCGCAGAATTATCTGGGTCCAATTCAACAAGCCTTCTAGAAACATATCGAGCCAACTCAACTCTAGAGTGGAGAAGGCAACCCCCAAGCAAAGCACTCCACACAAACTTATTAGGCTTAACAGGCATGGAAAAAACAACCTCAAGTGCTTCTTCAACAAGGCCTACTCGTGCAAGGAGATCAATATAGCAAGCATAGTGTTCTAATTCAGGTGATACAGAAAATCTTGAGGTCATTTCTACAAATATTTCTCGTCCTTTCTCTGCTAAACCTGAGTGACAGCATGCACATAATAGACCAAGGAAAGTTCCAGCATTGGGTTGTAAACCAAACTCTTGCATTTTGGAGAAAAGCCTCAATGCCTCCTCTCCCTCACCATTAACTGCAAGACCCATGATCATAGCATTGAAGGAGACAACATCTTTGGAGACCATCTGGTCAAAAACCTCTTTTGCCCTCTCCAAGCTCCCACATTTGGAATACATGTCAATAAATGCTGTAGCTAGTATTTTGTTTGATCCAATAATACCTTTGGATCCTTTAGATTTCATATATTCATTCACCCACCAGCCAAGATCTAAATCACCAATTTGAGCACAAGCTGAAAGCACACTGACCATCGTAACATGGTTGGGTTTATGATTGGGATCTTCAATCATTAGGCGGAAAATACTCAAAGCTTCCATAGGGCAACCATTTTGTACATATGCACCAATCATGGCGTTCCAAGGAAGAACACTTCTTTTAGCATTATGAACAATTTCATCAAATATTTCCCTACTTTTCTTAATCCTTCCCCATTTCCCATACAAATAGATAAGAACAGTATTGACTGCATCACAACCAGAATTCTTAGAATCAAAATTTTTGCCAATTTCTGCTAGAACTGTAACCCATTTCTCAATTTTTACATTCTCAAGGTTCGAACATGCAGATAATACACTGACCAAGGTATCATATTCCGGCTGCAAATTCAGCTGAACCATCATAAGAAAAAACTGTAAAACATCCTCATTCTGACCTGACTGAGCATAACCAGAAATCAACGAAGTCCAACAACAAACCACACCCTTATCAGGCATTTCATCAAACAGCTTACGCGCAGACACCAAATCTTTAAGAATCTTACCATATGCTGCCAGAAAACCATTACACACAAATGGATCACCAAGAAACCCCATTTTCACAACATGGGTATGAATTTGGTTGACATAATCAGCATTATTGGACCTAAAACACGCCTTTAGGAGAAAACAAAAGGAAAAGTCATTAGGTGAAAGGGACCTCTGTTTCAAGGTTTTGAAGATGAAAAAGGCATGGGAAAAGAGACCCTTTTCAGCTAAGACTCTGATAATGGCATTGAAGGGGAAGATGTTTGGATTTTGCAGTTGATGAAAGACTTCAAGAGCGACATGCAATGGGTAGTGGCCAATGAGACGAGTGGCAATGAGATTGTCTTGATGGGCACCAAGTTGAAATATTAGGGCATGGATTTGTAGGAGACGAGAGTGTGAAACTTGGCCTTGTAGGATGGCAGAGAGATCAGTGAAGTTAGCGGAGGTTGGAGGATTGGAAGAAAGAGAGCGTACAAGGTGAAGAGCTAATTGAGCTGTGTCGCAGTTTTTGAACTTTAGAAAGCGTCGGAATAATGAAAACATAGCTGGAGGCTGAGATGTTCGTTTTGAAGGAACGAGGGAAACTCATAGTTGAAGACTTGAAGGTTTTAACTTTGCATATAGTTGCTGTTTTTGGATAGGTGCAGAGAAAGCTCGGCCAAAATGGCCAAATACCATTTTTTTCAAAACTTTTTAGAAAAAAAACATTATTTCGGAAATAATTGGTGATCTACCACCTTTTCCAGTACTTGAGCTCCCCATGCTCGAGTACCATGTTTTCTAATCCCACGTGGCCTCGCTGACATGGCATGCAGGAATATAAAAATTGCCATTTAGTACTCGAGTCTTCCAGACTCGAGTACTGTGATTTGGTACCCAAGCCCACAAAGCTCGGGTATATCAACCTGGGTTCTAATGTATCAGTCCATTAGTACTCGAGCTTCATGGGCTCGGGTACAGATTACACAGTACCCGAGCCCATGAAGCTCGAGTACTAGTTTTTAAAATTACGCTTTTAAAATTTCCCACTTACTCTAATCAGTCCTCTCACTCTAACTCTCCCAGTCTCATTCTAACTCAATCCCCTCTCACTCTTACTCTCTCCCACACGCTCTCAGTGTCCCTCTCACTCTAACTCAGTCCAAGCTTCACTCCGTTTCTCGTTCAAGCTTCGCTCCGTTTCTCGTTCAAGCTTCACTCCGTTTCTGGTTCTCAGTCTCCATCTCTCTCATTTTCAGTTTCCCTCTCGCTGTCATCGTTTTCGGTCTCCATCTAGCTCTGATTTTCAGTCTCCCTCACGGTCTCTCCTCTCACTCTCGGCCGCATCTTCACAAGGTATGTCTCAAGTCTCAATATTTGTTTAAGCATTGGGTATTTGTGGGTATTTGTATGTGGGTATTTGTGGGTATACGTATATGGGTATTTGTGGGTATTTGTATGTGGGTATTTGTGGGTATACGTATGTGGGTATTTGTATGTGGGTATTTATGGGTATTTGTATGTGGGTATTTGTGGGTATACGTATACCCATAAATACCCACATACACAGTACATAACCATAACCAAATAAGTGGATTGTTAATAAAGTCCTTTTTGGCTTTTCCCTAAAATAAAATTTATTAAAGTAGAAACCTTATGGAAGTTGTAACCTATGAGGAAATAAAGAACCATATTTAAAGTCAAATATGAAATCAATGAAAAACCCATTGGACATTTGGACAACAACGAGCAACCAGATTTATGAACTTAGAGTTTGCCTTGGCACATTGATGAGGGGACCAAGCTAACACTAGAGCATACCTCGACACAAATTTAGGTAGAGCAGCACAGTAAATAAGACAATTAAGTAAACCTTCTTCCCTTTTTTCGTGTGTGTATTAAAAATACTTAATATTTTCAACAACAACAAAAAGTCAAGTATTAAAAAGTTCAGACTTGTTCTTTTAATTTTATTTTGAATATAATATGAGCTTTAACTCATTACCAAATAGGACTACATGTTCAAGCTTAGTTAATTTTCTTGTCGATTAAGCTCAAGTTTATTAACAAGCTACTTAATTAACTTATTTTTTTCTTCTACTTTGTAAAACCATGTCTAAAATTTTTTTAGACTTTCACAAATTTATGAATTTTTACTATAAATGAATTGTTAATGATATTATAAAAAAATTATAAATAATAATTTGATATCATATAAATTTATTTACAAAATTGTTCAATACTGTTTCAAATCTATGTAAGTATACATTTACAAAAATAAATGTATAAATTGTTAATTCAAGTCTTATATTCGCAATTTTGTTTATGAACACATTATTATGTTTGAATTTAACTCATTTTATTGTTAAGCCTAAACTTAGACTTCAACTTGAATAGTTTGCTAAACAAATAAAAGCAATTTTTAACTTTAATTAGTTCATTTACAACCCAACCAAGGTAACCAAGCTAACACTAGAATGCACCTCCGCACCTCCACTTAAACTGAGATCCTAACCTTTAATAAGGTCATCACTTTCATCTTTATTGGTTTCTATTTTTTTAAATATCCAAACTTCTTTTGAATATCTGACTATTCCCCTAGTATTTAACTCCATTCCACACAATAATTCCAAGAAATAATCTCTAAACCCTAACACCTCATGGATCTCATAAAACCTCGAGAACTACTATACCAATACTTGGAGGAATCAAATTGTAGGATCCAATGCATTATGAAACCTGATAGAATTCCAAACTTTTTTCTTTTGAAGGAGAATAGAAGCCCCAAACCGAGCACAACTAGCACTACACGTTATGATTGTCTGATGCCTGAGTGGTATGTCCCATTGCTACACCTACACATGCCCAGAAGACTAAGCCACGTGCTCGTCCACCAAGCACAGATTTTTAAATATCATTCTGGTCGTCTAACCAATAGATTGATAAAAGATTGACAGCCATTGTCAAGGGACATTGTTGTCAGATATTTGAAGTAAAACACATTACATAAAAATGTATCACAAAAGAATTTTAACAAAATAAACAAAGATGCCAGTGGTACTTTAAATACTTAAGCAAAGTGTAGGCACCCTGGGTTCGCTATGTATCAACCTGGGTTTGCTATGTATGTGGGTATTTGTGGGTTCACTATGTATGTGGGTATATGAGACATCAAAAGATTCAACACAAAATAAATTAAAAAATTTTGAAGATGCATCATCACTAAACAAGAAAAACCCTCCACAATACAACCAGCCACCATGGATTGACCAAGGGATGAGGCCATAAAATGTGTCTTCTTTCTTTGTGTGTGTGTATATATATATGTGTATATGTATTAAACTAATAGCTTATGGGTATTTGATGAATATGCTAATGGGCCAATCACCTTTAATTTATGCCAGATATGGACCCACATCGAGCGGGACCCTCTATAGGGACTGTCTTGATGAGGCAACCTTTGCATCGTTCAAGTTTGCTTTGGGATGCTCCTTTGGCAGGCGAGGTATGCATTAGTGTCAAAAATTGTAGTCTATATATGTAGTAGAAATATTTTGGGCATTTATGTTTGAAGTGTAATTATTACGTGTAATTAATAATACTAAGCTGCTCTGTTTGCAGGAAGTGCCAGGTGTACTGACTTGTTGTCATCGAGATAAAGGTCTGTTTGAAGGTGAGTTAGATCCACGGATTGCCACTTATATCACAGATGCGGGGTTAGATGGGCTACTTCGGGTCCCACATATGGACCTTGACCATGTATTAATCACGGCCTTAGTGGAGAGATGGCGGCCAGAGACGCACTCATTCCACTTGCCTCATGGTGAGATGACTATCACGTTACAAGACATAGAGGTCATAATGGGGGTACCTATACATGGCTTGCCGGTGGTGGGATTTACTCATATGGACGATTGGCGTGACTTGTGCACCGAATTGCTAGGTACCATCCGTCCACCCGAAAGACCAGTCGGTACAAAAAAGAACATTGCAGTGTTGGAAGGGCCGAGGATAAAAGCCAAATGGCTCGAGGAGCAGTTTAGCGACCCTCTCCCTGCTGACGCCACTGAGGAGCGTGTCCAGCAGTATGCTCGGTTTTACATACTCCAAATGTTAGGTAGTATGTTGTTTATGGACAAGTCTGGTGAACGGCTCTCAATCATGTATTTACAATTTTTCGTTCCAATCAGCAACGGAAAGAATTATAGTTGGGGTAGTGCAGCACTAAGTTGGCTATATAGACACCTCTGTAATGCATCAGAGAAGACAGCGAAGCAAATTGGCGGTGCACTGCTGTTAGTGCAGTTGTGGGCGTGGGCGAGGTTTCCGCACATATGTCCTGTGATGAGGCATCCACAGCAGGCACTGCCCCCAGGTCCACTTGCTATCAGGTATGTAGGATCTTAGATAGTTATCGTTTTACATTTACGCATTAACTTTTTTCGCATGAGAATGATGTAAGTAAGTAACTAATATGCAATTAATATGTGTGTGTTGTTTCGTAGATGGAAAGGGGCTAAAATAACAACTGACCATCCAATGCACGTCCTACGCGCCTATCGTGTGTCACTTGCTTCGCTAAGGCCAAATCAGGTATCGTGCTTTACCTTACACCATTTTAATGACTATGGCATGTATTGTTCACATTCGTTACACATTTTTTTTAATTATATTGTTAATATGGTTGTTTGCATATGTTGGATCATTGTAGATTGTCTGGGAGCCATATAGAGATTACTTGGATTCCCTGCCTGCATATTGTACCGCAGGCCAACACATATGGAGGTCCATCGTGCCGCTCATACATTTTTGGGTGCCTGCATGGATTTTCACTTTTTCTATGTGTATTACGATGGAGAGATGTATTATCATGACTTGCATGGGTTGTCATACCAAGGCTCGAACCAAAAGCAAAAGTGTGTTAGGGTGAAGCATGGGATAGGCCTTATGAAATTGCAACGAAGAATATTGAAGGTGATGGGGTTAGACCACTCTACGCATAACATTTCCATTGTGTATCGAGCACCTCAATGGGTTCTAGACAGCCATGTTTTCTACAATTCAGTACAGTTATCGAGTGGCGCCCAAGTGAAGATGATGTGGGAAATTGTTTCACAAATGGTGGTGAAAGGATTCGTTGCTTCGGATCTCTATGTCACAGTTGAGCCCACCGTAGTAGAGGCTGGAGAGGGTTCAGAACATGCTGTTTTGGATGGAACTGTAGATGAGCACATTGATTCAATACCATTACAGTCTTATGAAGGGTGTGCAGAAAACACAAGAGATGGGTATGGTAATGAACCATGGCAGACATTTCCCCATGCTTCACACATTGAGGAGGAGCAAGGGGCACATGAAGTGCATGAAGGAGAGCATTTATCTCATGATGAGTTGCATGGGGGCACATCAGAAAATGAAGATGATCACGGACTTGGTGATGATGCAACCCATATTGATGTTACTAGGGATGACTTCGAGGAGCTCCTAGATACCATGGGTGAACGTGAGGATGTTGATCATATTGAGGATGTGGTTGTAGAAGAGAATAGAGACACATGCCCTAGTCCCGATCCTACGCCGGAATGGTTCACCAAAAACACTTGGGATAATATGTTTGATCCATCACCGGTTATGCAAGCGGAAGTATCAAGTTGGACTCCTGGGGAGCAGCCAATGAAAGGAATGGTATTCGCGACTAAATTGGCGGTGCGACATGCGTTGACTTGGTATGCATTGCGACAGAATTTTAGCTTCAAAACTGAGCATTCAGACTCAGAGAGGCTTATGGTGAGTTGTGAGGATGATTCCTGTCCATGGTCAGTCCGTGCAATCTGTTGCAAGGGAGACAATGTCTGGAAGATCGCAAAATGCAAGGGCCCCCACACGTGCGACTTCTTACAGAATGCTCATGATGGTCGGATGATTGATTCGGCGTTCCTAGCATACGTACTTGAGCGCTATATACGAGAAGACCCTGCGTATAAAGAACTTACGCCACGTTGCTTTGGTAGACTTAAAACACGAACTATCTCACTACAAGGTATTCTTTAACTCGCATTCATTTTCCAATACAATGTACAAACATCAGTCTTATTTAACTCATGAATAAGCATGATATTTTTTTCCCAAAACCCATGAATACCTTATGTTATGAAAAATGAAATTGAAAAAGAAAAGAAACAAAAGAAATAAAGAGAAACAAATATTTTCTTCATCTTATTTAACTTGCATTCATTTCTAACGTAATTATTATGGTTCACATTCAAGGTTTGGGATGCCAAACAAAAGGCCGTTGCAGCTATATACGGGGATTTTAAGGAGTCTTATGCAGAGTTGCCACGTTTCTTGGCAGGACTTAAGGATGCAAGTCCGGGTACAAAGTATAAGTTAATAGTGGACGATAATTATGAACGGGGAACCTGTACATTCAAGGCCGTATTTTGGGCATTTCGTCCATGTATTATTGGGTTCAAGAACTGTAGGCCTGTGATTAGCATTGATGCAACCCACCTCTATGGAAAATATAGAGGGAAATTGATGATTGCAATGGCGACAGATGCTAATAATAAGATCTATCCACTAGCCTTCGCCGTTGTCGAGAGCGAGAGCACAGAGACTTGGGGTTGGTTCTTGGCTTGTATAAGAAGGTATGTTACAGATCGGAGACACCTGTGTGTCATATCTGATAGACACCCTGGGATACAAGCTATCTTCAGAGACACTAATCAAGACTTTTTGCAGCCTCCCATGACAGAACATCGTTACTGCCTTCGTCATCTATGCAGTAACGTCAACACCAGATGGAAAAATGAAACTTTAAAGAATCTAGTCTGGAGGACAGCAAGTGCTACCCAAGAGCGAAAGTTCAATGCAACCTTCGATTTAATTGAGAATGTGAACCAGGATGCGCACAAATATCTGAAGGATGTGCCCAAAGAGAAATGGGCTCTAACTTTTGACAAGGGTTACCGTTATGGGGCGATGACTACAAACGTCTCCTAGTGCTTCAATGGTGTTTTAAAGGGTGCTCGTAGCTTGCCCATTACGGCAATGGTGAAATACACATGGTTCAAACTCAATGCTTATTTCGATGATCGTCGCAATAAGAGCATAGAACAGGTGAATTCGGGAAAAAAATGGTGTAAATATGCCTTGGATATCTTCATGAGAAATAAGGCGAAGGCGGAGCATCACAGGGTGACGAGATTGAGCGCACAACAACAATCATATCAAGTAGATACACCGCATAATCCAGGGAGTGCTGGACATGGGGATCACACACATGGAGTTAATCTGTTGCAAAGAACTTGCACATGTCAAAAATGGAAGTTGTACAAGATACCATGTTCACATGTCATTGCAGTTTGTATTAGGTATCAACATGATGCAGAGCAGTACATTGACCTATGCTGTAGCGTGGACGCACTGTTTCGGAGTTATGCTCCCGTTTTCCCTGCTTTGAAAGATAGATTATCATGGCCGGATCCTGAAGAAACTCGAAGGGTCCTCCCTAACCCTCAATTGATCCGGGAGAAAGGTCGCCCTGTCTCAACACGAATCAGGAATGAGATGGATGAGGCCGGGAAACGGCCTAGAACCACACCATGGAAGGAGGGGGGGAGGAAGGTGCAATGCGGGTTGTGTGACCAAGAAGGGCATAATCGAAGAACATGCCCTAAGCGGAACGAGGCCCCGACGAGTGGTGATCTCGCAGACTAGGTACGCTAAGTTTGAACCGTGGCATCCTTCTAAATGCAACTTCAAACAAAATGCATGCTATATGCCATTAGATTGAAATGCATGCTATATGCCATTCAATTATGTATTTTTAAAACAAAATGCATGCTATATGCCATTCTTATCCATTTTGGTGATCTGAAACTTTACTGTTGCATGTTGGCCTGGGATTTCCTTGAATTGACAACTCTCTCATTGGAATTCGTGACCCCTAATCACTCCTCTTTAGCACAAAGCCCAACAATTCAGATACTATCTATCATTAGCTAAATGTTGCATTTGCTCTCAAAGTATAGTTTAAGCTTCAACAGTTCCAACTTTTTCAACTATGGCTTTCCAGTGCCAGAGAGTCAATGAAGATTTTGAAAGCTCATGGCAAACAGTTCCAACTTTTTCAACTATGGCTTTAATAGGCTTTAATTAATATTTTGAAAGCTCATGGCAAAAGTACAAAAGATAGCTATCTTTTGAATGGGTATGCTCTAAATACGGGTCGTACTGCCCAAGGTATGCCTATTAGAGTTGCCCCTGCAAAGATTGCCTGTCTTGACTTTAATCTTCAGAAGACAAAGATGCAAATGGGTGTCTAAGTCTTAGTTAGTGATCCCAGGGAGCTTGAAAAAATTCTTGAAAGGTGATAAGATAATAAAAAGTATTTTCTTTTGGGTTAATGATTGTCATTACTTGATTGATTATTGTCTTTGTGCACCACTGAACCATACACTTTACTTTCCAATTGCTTGCTTCCTTGTAGTAATTGATTTAGTATCCAATTACCTATATAATAGAGCAGTCTGGTAAACGCACAAAATCAGCCATTTATGCATATATACATGCGTATGATTTTGTATCTTGTTAAAATTCCTTTACTATTCTTTAATGCATGTTCGGCACAATCCAAAGAGTCTCATGCTTTTTGCTTTTGCTTTGTCTTGTGATATTTATCACCTTTTCTCTATGGTTATTAAGATGAAAATCATTATACAATACTTGTCTACTTTCTTGCTCATGTAGAGCTTATTTTACATTTATCTTAACAGAGAAGCTGATATAACCAAAGAACGCATTCAGAGACTTTTGAAAGCTGGAGCCAATGTTGTTCTAACAACAAAAGGGATTGATGACATGGCACTCAAGGTAAGCTTCTACAGATATTTGATTCTCCAATTGCTTTACATCTATCCCATCTGCATTGAATTGGCTGGCATGATTATTAGCATTCTATACCATGCTACCACTTTACCTGAAGTTGGTTGCATGCATTGGTTATATAGACATCTTTTTGATGGCATAACTCAAATGGTCACTTATTTTTTGGTCATGGTCTAGTGATTATTATAATTGGAGAATTGAAAGATTTGTCGAAGTTCTACCTTTGGATACCACTTACTTTTTCTAATTATATTTTCTAAAGGAACCAGATCTAATCCAAATTCTATTTATAGTGGATAATTGGCATATTACCCAATTGCATGCCTATTTCCATGTTTTGAGAAATATTTTCCCTCCAAAATAAGGAAAATACAATTTTATGGGGTTGATTAGATATGTTTAATGCTGTTTGAAAATGTACGAACCTATGAATAATGAAGTCCCTGCATTTTTTCAATATTATCCTGGCTGACACTCTTCTAGAAGGAAAGCTTGCAAGAATACTTTCATCTCTATATATATATATATATATATATATATATATATATCACTAAACCTTCTATTTTTTATTTTTATAATGAATTAGTGAACTTCATTTACAAAACCAAACTGTACACAACAAAGTTTCCATAGGCCAACATAACAACAGGAACAATTAAGGCTTGCCCAGACTAAATAACCAAAACAGCATTAATGGAGCTAGTCTATCCTTCGTTGTTAGTTTGTTTTAGATTGTCAACAAGTTTGGCAAAGAAAGATTGAACCGCACCTAGTGATAGACCACTTTGCCAAAGAAACTTGGCTGTTGTATGGTGACTAAAGCTAGTCCGATCTTGTAGGCTTCCAAACCCATGTTTTGTTTATCAATACAGAATTCACCTTGGCCTTAGATCAAGTTGCTTGTTGTACTTGTATCACGTATCACCCTAAAGCCATATTTCATTAACAGGGTTCCAGCATGGTGCCAATTATCATGCCATAAAAAATCCTTTTTTACTTGAAGGATTTAAGACTTTTAAGTATAGCTCTTCATCCCCATGTGCAGTGCTGTGGGACTTTTGACTGTCCAAAGTCATGTAAAGAAGAACATGAAGAAGAAGAAAACACCACTTGCAAATAGGTGGACTTGCTAATTGGTATTATGTAACGTGTAGTAGTCGTGTAAACTGCCCTTTATTTTGACCTTTTTTATGGCTGTATGATGACTAATCCATGGAGATTTTGGGCTTTGTGAGGTAGCATGTTGGAACGAGTTGGCCTGTGAGGTAAGTTTATATAGTGTTTTTATTTTTCTTTTTTTAACTTAGTGTGTTAATTGTACTGTGTGACTATTGGGGCATCATTTTGGCTGACGTGAACTTGGCTTGTCACCCGCCCAAAGTTTTGCTTTTGTTTGTTATTTGATGACTTGAGCTGGGACAATGAGATTGTTTGTTGTTGGGATGCTGCAAAGCTAACTTTTTCCTGCTTAATGCATTGAGTGAGCGATTGAAAGCTTGTAAACTGTCAGCTGAAATATGTCCTTTATTATATATATTGTAATGAGTTCTGATATTGTAATGAGTTGGATTAAGGTCCATAACTCTATTTTAGATTGAATTTGGACTACTTTTGGAAGTTAAATTTAAACCTTAAGCTTGGGAATACAAGGGTTATGATATTTTGGGATTGGATTGTTTTCCAGTGTCTGAAGTTTACAAAGTTATGTTGCAAATTTTATTGTAGGACAAGGTGGTGGAGTGATACAGGGCACAACAAGTGAAGCTGCTTTAGTTGTGCTATTGGCTGCTCGTGACAAGGTTTTAAGGAGGCTTGGCAAAAATGTTTGCTGTTCAAATTGTGGTCTAACAATCTATTTTGTATATTTTAATTTTAGTTTTCTTTTTCATAGTTTTGAATTATTGTTAAAGGATGCTTCCTAATACTTGTGTGAATCATGAATTCATGTGCTAAGATCTGTAACATAAACTTACTGATAAAATTGTCAGGATGGTTAATGTTGTATTGTGTGGCTCTTAATATATGCATCCATTACTAGGCTTATTTTGTTTATATAAAGATGATTCAGCTTCAACAGCCTTTTCTGCCTTTTCTTATCTCTCTTGCCAAGTTTTTTATTTTTTAATTTTTATTTTTTGCCTAAGTGAATAGGGGGAGGGGTGTTGGTGTGGTTCAAACCTTAGTGCCTACGCACCACAAAGGGTGTTGGGTGCCGAGCATCCAAAAATACTTCTCTTGCCATTATCAGACAATTTTATTTTAAGCTCTTAAAATACTTGGTGCTGGTTCTGAGTTTTGCTGCCAAATTCTTTTCTTTCATCTCTTTGGAACCTCTATATCTGTCAGTGCTAGACCTGAAAGCATATTGTAAATTCCTTTAGTGGTTTTATATGATGTTCATATTAGTTATTAGTAATTTCAAACGGATGTAAAAAATCAAACCGATGTAAAGATAAAAAAAAACGCATGATTTTTAACCACGTACAGACTATACTCGAGCTTCATGGGCTCGGGTACAGATAACATAGTACTCGAGTACACGAACCGCGAGTACTAGGGAAATTTAAACAACTGGTACTCAAGCTTCATGGACTCGGGTACTGTGTTATCTGTACCCGAGCCCATGAAGCTCGAGTACCAGTTGGAGTGAAGCGCCCCAACCCAGGTTGGTACCCGAGCTTGGTGGACTCGGGTACCAAACTACAGTACTCGAGTTTTCTATACTCGAGTACCAATTGCAGTTTTTTATTCTAAATGCCATGTCAGCATGCCACGGTGGAACTTATAAGCTACAGTACTCGAGTCTGCGGAGCTCGAGTACTGGAAAAAGTGGTAGATCCCCTAATATTTCCGAAACAGTGTTTTGTGGCTAAAAAGTTTTAAAAAACATGCTATTTGGCCATTTTGGCCGAGAAAGCTCTGTAACTAGTACAGTTTTTTCTTTGGCATTCCTTGATGCTGTCTTGCTTTTGAATAAATTTATTACATTCTTTAAATAAAATTCTGCCCTTTATTCTCAAAAAACACACTCCTTTGACAAAATTACAAATTATCCTGCACAAATGTTTTGAACGTTACATTTTGACCTTTTTTTTTTTTTTTTTTTTTTAAGGTTTACATTTTGACCTTTAAAATTTGAACGAAAATAATATTATATATATATATATATATAACTGTAGCCTTTAACTTAGTTTTGACTTTTTTTAGAATTTCCACATTCTTCCACATCAAATTAATTAAATAAAAAAACAAAAAATTTGATTTTATATAAAAGAAAAAAAAAACAATTCGACTAAATTATTTATTGATTACAGTGTTATAGTTAAATGTTTTTTTCCTGCCAATTTTACAGAGTATATTATATTACTGTTACAACTATTTGTAAATTTTATGTAAAGCTTATATTTTGTCAATAATACTATCGTTTTGTTTTGAGAAATATATTCATCGTATGTAGTCTCTTATTAAGCTTCTAGCACTCCGCCACTCCCTCTTCCCCTCCTTCTTTTCTCCACCCTTTCAGATTAGAGTAGTGGAATATGTTTCAGTGTTAGATTATTGGAACCTTAAATTGAAGACTTCTTTTAGAGGTATGTTAGTTGATGAACTATTTTATTATGTTTTCTTAGATTAGTGGGTTTGACATTTGTGAAACTCTTTAAGGTTGTATTTGGAGATTGTTGGGTTAAAATATCTTCGCCCCAGTTAAATAATTTAATTACCCAAGTTGATTAATTAGATTTGATTGTGTGCAAATCATGAAGGCCCCAACAAATCACCAAAAATACTAAGTGCAGCGGAAAATAAATTAGATATAGTGATTTGTTGACAAATGAGAAAAACCTCGTAAGGCAAAAACACCACCAGGTGATTTTAAGGTCACTACTCCCAAGAATTCACAATGTTAGGATATATGTGATTTATGTTTGGAACATATGTCAAATTTTATGTAATTGGCTAATCCTTTGACAAAACGCACTTTACTTGTATTTGGGTAGATT
This sequence comes from Castanopsis chinensis, assembly GCA_032878915.1. Lineage (NCBI taxonomy): Eukaryota > Viridiplantae > Streptophyta > Magnoliopsida > Fagales > Fagaceae > Castanopsis > Castanopsis chinensis. The sequence goes on from JAVQMG010000106.1 coordinate 7,330,963, forward strand.
TAGGATGTGTTTAATATTTCAAGAAATAAGGTTTCAAGTTCAAGTGCTAAAACCATGCAAGTCTGTCCAAGAATCAAGTGAAGAAGTGATGTTCATTAAAGCTCGACAGCTAGCTCGACAACTAGTATCTATCGAGGTTTAAAAAACTGTTTCGGTCCGAGGCTCGATAAATAAGTTATCTGTCGAGATTTATGACAAACAGATTTTCAATTTTGATTATCATCTAATCCGTGAATGTATGTTTGGGCTTTCTTTTCTCACAACCCTAAACATATATAAGGGTTATTTTAAGGACTGTCTAGGGTTGCACAAGCATAAAGCAAAGTGTTGTTTAATGCAAAAGGTGATCGGAAACCTAGTTTTCCCTAGTTCATCTTAAAGAAGCTGCTGTGTTTGTACACCGTAGGATTTTGTGACCAAAGAACTTCATAATCTTCATCGTGTGATGAACTAAAGAATTTTGTAGCCAATATCCTTCTTAAGTTGGTGATCAAGTCGCATACTAGGATCTGCGTATCTATTGGTTAGTCTCGTATTGGGAGCCGTGCAATACAAGGAGAGATTGTCACTACAGAACAAGTCCAATTGAGTATTAGAGTAAGGGTTCAACTATAGGTTGGTATAAGGTACTAGGATTCTTTTACTTGTAACCACTTGTTTTGATAATAGTGGATTCTCGAGAGTGGTGACCTTAAAATCACCCGATGGGGTTTTTGCTGTGTAGGTTTTCCCCATTTGTAAACAAATCATCGTATCAAATTTAATTTTCACTACATTTAGTTATTTGGTGATTTGTTTGTGCTACCACGCTCATTGCATGTAATTGAACCTAATTAATTCACTTGGCTAATTAATTGGTTAAATCATCACAAGGGGTCAATACATTTTTGGCCTATCAAGTGGTATCAGAGGGGGCATACTCTGATTAGGGTTTAATCTTTGCTGTGTGATCCATTGACCCCTTTTTGTCATGGATAGAGGACAGTCACTTATTGTACCTTCTTTATTTAATGGAACTAACTATGCATACTAAAAAGTACACATGAGAACTTTCTTGCAGTCTTTAGATGAAAAGGTCTGGCAAGCACGGAGATAGGCTAGACCAAGCCAAAGGAAGCGATGGCCGATTGGAATGATGCTAAGATCAAGGCAACAAACTTCAACGGTATGGAATTGAATGCCTTATTTAGTGCAATCACAAATGAAGAGTTCAAGAAGATATCCTCCACTAAAACTGCAAAAGAAGCATGGACCATTCTCCAGACAACCTATGAAGGAACCAAGGCTGTCAAGGATTCGAAGCTCCAGAGGCTCACTACAAGCTTCAAAGAAATCAAGATAGAGAAGGATGAGTCATTTGATGAGTTCTATGCCAAGCTTATGGATATAATCAACTCAGCTTTTAATCTTGGGGAAACCATTCCCGAACCCAAGATTGTAAGAAAGGTGCCCAGATCTCTGCTCGAGAGATTCCATGCTAAGATCACCGCGATTAGGGAGTTAAAGGATATTGACAAAATTCCAATGACAGAGCTAGTTGGAAATCTGTAGACCTATGAGTTGGGTTTGTCTAGGATCGGGAAGTCAAGCAAGAGCAAGAGTATGGCACTGAAGACCAAGATCAATGACATGGATGAGTCTTCCGACGATGAAGATTCTAAAATGCAATCCTATATCACCAAGCAATTCAAGAAGTTCATGACGAATGTCAATGCAAAAGGCTTCAACAAGGACCGTAAGTAATCAAGTTCTTCTCAGTCTAATGGCCAAGACAAAGGGAAGAAGGATGCTAAGGATGGCGGTCAGTACACTGTTCCCTCAGGACCCAAGTGTTTCGGGTGTCAAGACTTCGGTCATATGAAATAAGATTGCCCTTCTTATCTTAAGTCCATTGGGAAAAGCAAGATACTTGATGTAACTTTGAGCGACATTGAACCTGAAGATGATTCCAAAAATGAAGATGATGGAATCTTAAATGCATTCACCGCCAGTGTCAATCCTATTTGGAGGATTGTAGAAGATGTGGATGAAGAAGAAGACTTGGTGGAGTCAAAGTTTGAAAAGATAGATGAAGAAGATGACATCCACATGGCCTATGCAAAGTTATATAAGGTCTCGAAAAAGCATAAGAAGTTGTATAAGTTGGCTACCAAGAACCTTAGTGATGTGGAGCTTCAAAAAGAACAACTCTCCATAAAGTTTGTTAAAGCCAATCAGACCATTAGAGCACTAAGGTTTGAAAACAACTTCTTGATTAAGAAGACCGAGAAGCTTGAGGCAAAATAGTTCCAAGTTAGAGCTTAGTTGGAGAGGACCTCAATTGCGAAGCTTGATGAGATGCTCAGTATGCAGACATCTGCCTTCTATTAAACCAGTTTAGGGTATGATTTCTCTTCTCCTAATATTTCTTCTTCTAGTACTACTGTTTTTGTTTCTCCTGCTAACAATATTGAATCTGAGAATAAGGATGTTAAAAATATGATAGCTAGTGAGAACATAGACAAGGGTAAATCTATCTTAAAAGCACCCCCTAAGCTTGCTAAGAAAGAAACCAAAAACCCTAGGGCTAAGAAGAGTAATGCTCAAAAGTCTAAAGAGAAGAAGCAGCATCTTTGTCATCATTGTGGAGCAGTCGGACACATTCGACCAAATTGCTACAAGTGGCAAGCCACTCAACAGAGCAACAACATGGTCTCGTCTAAAAACCTGAGTCAATTTCCATCCTCTCTAACTCCCCTAGGAGATCTCCTCAAGGCTCTCATGTTCCTTTCAAACTGGAACAGTTGTAATTCTTCCCTTTCTCCCCTTCTTGTTTTTGTTTTTGTTTTTGTTTTTGCATTACTTGTGTGTTTTTCTTTCTTATTTTGAGCCAGTCTAGTTTTTATGCATTGCTTTGCTTGACATGTTTTTGTTTTTTTTTTTTTTTTTTTTTATTTTGTTTTCATTCATAAAAATAAAAATAAAAATTGAAAAATCAGAACAATACAAAAACAGTATGTGTTTTGTATACATTGGAACTTATGTACTTTGAATGGCCAATGAAACAAGGTTTTCTAAATTTTGTATCTCTTGTAGTAAATTTTGTATCTCTTGTAGCTTAGATGAGCATCTCTATGCATAACAAAGCAAGTGATTTTTGTGGCTCTTGCTTACGATGAGTGAGATTAAGTTATCTCTTAGACTTAATGCTTGTATCACTCTTTTTGACGGGAATGACTAAAAAATCCTAAGAGAAAGGCATAAATAATCATCTCACCATTGTTGCTTGCCAATCATGGAATGACATTTGTATGCTTCAGCATAGAAAAAGTGTAATATCAAAAAGCTTAACATAATTGGGTATTTCTTTTCTCTCTCTTATATGCCCATGCATAATATGCTTAATAAAAGAAAAATATGCAAAGAAAAATTAAAGCAAAATAAATCAAAATGCTTTAAAATATGATTGTCATAACATAAAGACACTTATGCAATCTTGTAATATTTTTCACACACAACACGCAATATTCTTTGCTACTTTTGATACATATGCATGTACAAAGTGATTTGGCCATCACAAGGTTTGCATGTGTTAATGTATGCTCACTAAACTGTCTTGACTTGTTTTTGAGATATAAAATTGGTTAGACGTGTTTTGTGTGTGTGTGCGCGCGCGCGCGCTTTGGATCTAAATGCTTAACATTTTTCTTGATAGAGAGATGTTTTGAGAGATTAACATGTTGTTTGGATTCTTGGTTGAGTAGCATATTTGATTGCATTCATGTCTGTGTTTTTCTCTTCTTTGAAAAACTATTTTTTAAGCAATCTCGACAGATCCTTGACACCTCTCGACAGCTAGGCTATCAATCGAGTTCTTCAACTTCTTTTTATCTCAATCTAGATAGCTTCTCAATCCATTGAGAAAGTTACTGTCTCCTCAATAGCTCCTCGATCCATCGAGCTTCTTTGATGCGGAAATCTCTGGACAGCTATCTCGATAGCTACATATCCCTATTTTTAATTCTTGACAGCTTTCGATAGCTCTCGATCCATCGAGAATTATGAGATTCCTATAAATAGGATCCTCGCGATACTAGGTTCATTTCTTCTCGATCTCTCTCGATTGTTTTCTGTCTTTTCACCTCCCAAACACAATCTTTTCACTCAAAACCTTCAACCCACGTGTTTTTCAGAAATTTCTTTTCTCAAATCACTTGGTATGATCTCTTTATCTCTCATTCTTCATGCATTTCACGTATATAGATCTACGTTTTGGGTTTTTTGAAAAAATTTTGGGATATTCCAAAATTGTTGAAGTTTTTGTGAAATTTTTGGGATGGGCTTTGTGAAAATGTTTTTAAAGTGTCATGAATTGCATCACATTTGCATTATAACAATGTTTCATGCATTTTAGACGTGTATTTACATTGTTGCAATGCTTTGTGCTGGTACGTTTAGACTGGGCTAAGCCCATGATGTTTTACTTTTGCATGTCACATGTTCATGCATTTTCATGCATACATACCTTCATTTATCTATATATTGATATTGATTTGTGTTGGTGCTTTTTTTGCGTGTCTCTCTCTCTCCCTCTCTCTTTCTTTCAGTTAGTTGCTCTATGTCACCTAAATGAAAATCTACTCCGCCTCGAAACCCCCTTCGTTCCAAGGCTTCCTCTTCTAATCCTACCCCTTCCCACATTCGGTTCCGTGATGATAAAGACCGACAGGACTTTTCAAAGAACTTTTCTTGATGAGACATTCATTCAGAAAGCCAAGTCATTATATTGGACTTCTTTGATACTGACCTACCCAATGTCATTTACAGTAGAAGTTGGTAGTCACTATGTGACATCCCGATCACTTGTCCATCCATGATCATTCAAGAGTTCTACTCCAACATGCATAGATTTGATTATTCAGTACCTCTCTTTGTTACTCGTGTTCGAGGTAAGCGCATTGTGGTCACACCGGATATTGTATCCGAAGTGCTCCAAGTCCCGAGGGTAGCGCATCTTGACTACTGCGGTCGTGATTGGCTTAAGATTGTGTCTAAAGACGAGCTTATGTCTGCTTTTTGTGAGTGTCCCTTTGATTGGGGGGATCATCAGTTCACTCCTTGCTTGGCCTTTGCTAAAAGTTCGAGATTCATTAACATGGTGACAACTTTTGTTCTGCATCCTCTGTCTCACTATAACTCCATTACAGAGCCCCGTGCTCGATTCTTGCTTTCCCTCTTAGAGCATCTTACTATAGACTTCCCCTCTCACTTCATTCTATCCCTTATAGATGTCTATAAAGATACGGTGACCCATGATAAGCTCATTTTTCCTTCGGCTATCATAAGGATTCCTCACCATTTTTCTGTCTCCTTCCCCGTTTTAGACCACTTCTCCTTGATGTGTGCCATAGACGTCGCTACTGTTAAACGAAGTGAGGGGCAACTACATTTGAAACAACTTGAGACGGAGATTCCTCCAACTTCTACAGCTCCATCCACATCCGCTCCCTCTTCTTCTACAAGCGGTGTGTCTCTTGAGGACATCAAGGCAGAGCTTGTGCGAATGGATGCTCACCTCGATGCTCTCAGTGATGAGTTATGTTAGGTGAACACCCATGTTAGTCGTATTGCACTACGACAGGCTCGCCTTGGTGGCTTCATTTCTTCTCCTTCTCCATCTCTAAAGACTTCTGAGGATGAGGACGATGATGGTGATGGTGATGCTACTGATGCTGAGGATGATGGTGCTACCTCTTCCAGCGATGATACGATGTCTACTTAATGTACTTACCCTTTGTCACTCATGAGAAAAAGGGGGAGTAGTTTTAGATATGAGAGTAGTCATAAACATAGGGGGAGAGTCAGTACTTAGGAGATTTTTGTTAAAGGGAGTGTTTATATTTTGAGGGATGTAATGAGGACTTTTGTATCTTTTTTTGTTCTTTCTATTTTAGATACATTGTTCATGTACCTTTGATCTTGTGATCACTTTGTGATAGCAAACCTTGCATTTGTTGATGATATATATACAATTGAGGTTTTTATTACAGTTTTTTTCACCTATCTTTACATGTGTTGTTTCTTTTCTCTCTTTATGCACATACTTCTTTTTATTTGTATGCAATCTTCTATTTCTATTTCACATTAAGATGCCTTGATGAGTTTTATTTAAAGTATTTCAAAAATATAGATTATCAAAGTCTTCTTGTCATGAACTTTCTTCTTGCAAATTTTTTCAAGAGTTTGTGTTAGGATAGATTTTATTGCACTTAACAAGTGAATATGGGTTGAATGATTTATGACTTCTTTGATATGCTCATTTGCTTGTTATGGTTTTGTCACGGATTGTCAAAGGGGGAAATTGTTAGGACATATGTGATTCATGTTAGGAACATATATCAATATTTTATTTAATTGGCTAATCCTTTGACAAAACGCACTTTACTTGTATTTAAGTAGATTTAGGATATGTTTAATGCTTCAAGAAACAAGGTTTCAAGTTCAAGTGTTAAAACTATGCAAGTCTGTCCAAAAAACAAGTGAAGAAGTATTGTTCATTAAAGCTCAACAGCTAATATCTATCGAGGTTTAAAAAACTATTTCAGCCTCGAGGCTTGACAGCTACTCGATAGATAAGGTATCTGTCAAGGTTTATGAAAAACAGATTTCCAGTTTTGATTTTCATCCAACCTGTGAATGTATGTTTAGGCCTTCTTTTTTAACAGCCTTTAACATATATAAGGGTTATTTTAAGGGCCGCCTAGGGTTGCGCGAGCATAGAGCAAAGTTTTCTTCATGCAAAAGGTGATCGGAAACCTAGTTTTCCCTAGTTCATCTTGAAGAAGCTGTGCGTTTGTACACCGTAGGGTTTTGTGACCAAGCAACTTCATGATCTTGATCGTGTGTTGAACTGAAGAACTTTGCAGCCAACATCCTTCTCGAGTTGGTGATCAAGTTGCTTACTGGGATCCGTGCATCTATTGGTTAGTCACATAGTAGGAGCTATGCAATACAAGGAGAGATTGTCACTACAGAACAAGTCCAATTAGGTATTAGGGTAAGGGTTCAACTATAGGTTGGTATAAAGTACTAGGATTTCTTCACTTGTAACCGCTTGTTTTAATAATAGTGGATTCTCGGGAGTGGGGTTTTTGCCATGTAGGCTTTCCCCATTCGTAAACAAATCACCGTGTCAAATTTAATTTCTGCTGTATTTAGTTATATGGTGATTTGTTTATGCTACCACTCATTGCATGTAATTGAACCTAATTAATTCACTTGGCTAATTAATTGGTTAATTCATCACAAGGGGTCAATACATTCTTGCCCTATCACACTAATCAACAATTAAGCGGTTACAAGTATAAGAATCTTACCAACTACCGTGGCCTATCCCGAAATACCAACTTACAGTTGAACCTTTCCTCCAATACCTAATTAGACTTGATCTTGTAGTATTCTTCTTTCCCATGATGCACAAACTTCCAATTTGTGACTAACTCCTTTGCACAAATCCCAGTACGTGACTAACTCCACAACAACCCTTTAATTGTTGTAGTTGATTTGCAGCAGCTTTAGAAAGAAACACCAATAAGATCTTCAATGTTGGTTGACGAGTATTGTAAAATGATCGTCCATAAAGTGATCCTCATTACTAAAGACGATTGTCATTACTAAGGATGACCGTCATTATTAAGGACAATCATAAGCACATATTAATACTCAGATATAAATTCCTCACTTAAATGGCACAAGTGTAACAAACGTATAGCCTTTCCAACCACCAACTCACAGCTGTTACAACTATCTCAAGCTGACCATTACATAGCCATTATAGGACATTGAATGGGGAAGTTAAGTGGCTATTAAATAAGCCATTTAACCTCTAGCTCAACCATAATTGATAGATAGCGATAACATGCTCATCTGTACTTGTAAACCATCCATTTTAATGAAGAGTAAAAGTATGGACGAGTGTAAGCGCATTAGTTCCAGACAGTATTTAATGTCCAAATAATAAATGAGCACAAAGCCGTTACTGACGTCCAATTATGCACATTTAATAGTCGTTACAAACGTTAAAGGGCTGAGAGTAAATGGTCATTATTAGGTCTTAAATCCTCCAGTTGTGGTACAGCGTTAGAGAGGCCAATAGATTGAGCATTTACTCACACAAAGGCTATAAAAAGCCTGATTCATATTGAACATACACACAAATTACTCTACAAATTATAGATTTCCAAAAAGTTCAAGCTAATTTAAACATCGGAGGGTCCTTGGTAGGCCCCAAACCGATGTCATTATCTACTTAGTGCTTTCTTTGGTACAAGATCTCTAGGTTATCCATCGTACTAACGAGGAACGTACCAAGTCATCCATCGTACTAACGAGGTGAAATCGTGCTTCATCATTTTGGTGCCATCTGTGGGGAACGACAAGCTATCAATCAATAAGCCGTTGAATTCTTTACTAACTAAATTCCTTAGAACCGATGAACTCAACAACAACTACGCCGCCAAACCCGATGGTGATAGCTTAACAAATCCAAACACTAACAGCCAATGTGCAAGAATTGAAGAAACAAAATGAAGACTTAAGGTAAAGAGTACATCTAGAGGGCACATATATGTCATAGTCATGGTGTAATCGCAACGACAATGACTACAAAGCCCATAGTCCAAGAAATAGCAGAAGAGAAACTTTTAAGCACACTGCATAGTCAACTCATGGCAATGATCAGATGATGAAAAACATAAGGAAGGAGTTAGAAGAAGTTAAGAACAACATGAAGGGAAAGGCAGCGATAAATCTTGATGGCATGATCAAGAGGATAAACTCACCTTTCATTGCCAGCGTTTTGGAGTGCCCGTTGCCTCCCGAATTTTGACTCCTACAACTGGAGGTTTACGATGGCACTAAGGATCCCCTAAATCATAGAAGGACATTCAAGACAATATTAAACCTCCAACAAACTCCGAATAAGGTAATTTGTAGATCATTCCTAGGGAGCAGCAAAGGTATGATTTAGGAAGCTACCTGTGGCATCTATCACAAACTTTGAGCAGCTAAGTGACTCTTTTGTTAGCCATTTCATTAGGGGCTGACGCCATAAGAGGCTCACCTCATAGTTGCTAACTGTGAAGCAAAAGGAAGGGGGAACCTTGAGAGAGTATGTAAAAAACTTCAACAAAGCACTATTAGAAATTGATGAGGCAAACGATCAAGTGATAATGACGATCTTCCAAGTAGGGTTGAACAATCCTGGTACTGTCTTCTCTCTAAGGAAGACTCTGCCAACTACAATGACAAAGCTCTTGTTCAAAGCCCTGGAGTACATGAATGAAAAGGATGCATTAACAGCAAATGGAATAGATTGCAAGCGAAAGATGGAAGAAATTGACGAGCTCTAACACAAAAAGAAGGAGAAGAAGGATCGTTCCCCCAGCCGAAAGAATGACAACGAAAATATGCAAGCTCATACAAGATCATCAAGTATTCTAGAAGAGGAACTTGTTACCTTAAATCACTCAATGGCAAACAATTACCTCATCCATGGACTCTAGAGCACTTCAAGAGGCATTATCGCTAGTTAGATGACGTTTTCAATTTTCTTTCATCAAACTATTTTCTAAGTAGGAATGAATAAGGGGGCATTTTTCCCCCACATGAATAAATGTCATTCTCTTAAAAGATCTAAAAGTATTATTTACCATACAAAAGAAAAAATTCAAGAAGAAAGCTTGTCATTGAAGTCCAACAAGTAAAACCAAGTAGACGATAAAAATCTTGATAAGATTAAAATCGTCACATAAGGTTCAATTCGGACAAGTACAGTCATAATGACGATCAAATTCTCAAAATGAGAGTAAGTCATATGATTAAATTTGCATGGTTCAAAACTGACAAACACAAACATATTGACGATCAAATTCCCAAAGCGAAAGTAAGTCATGATTAAATTCGCATGGTTAAAAATCGATGAACACAATCATAATAACGACCAAATTCTCAAAGCGAGAGTAAGTTGTATGATTAAATTCGCATGGTTGAAATATGATGAACAAAATCATAATGACAATCAAATTCTCAAAGCGAGAGTAAGTCATATGATTAAATTCGCATGGTTAAAAACTGACTAGTACAATCATAATAATGATCAAATTCTCAAAGCAATAAAAATTCGTATGATTAAAGTCACAACTATAAAAACCAAAGGGCATGACTGCTTCAGCAAAATTCTCAGAGAAGGCACATGTCAATCACCTGATGAGAAAGTCACCTCGCATTAAATGTGATGGGACAAGAATCTCAGGACACAAAAGGGAGATTGAACCACCAAAAACCTTTCATATTCCTATGCTCGTCCAAACAAAGGATGACAAAGGAATAAAGGGGGCAACTGACAACTAGTGTAAAATGGTTGTCCATAAAGTGATCATCATTACTAAAGACGACCGTCATTACTAAAGATGATCCTCATTACTAAGGACAACTGTCATTACTAAGGATGATCGTAAGCACACATTAATACTCAGATTTAAATTCATCAGTTAAATGGCACAAGTGTAGCGGACGTATAGCATTTCCAACCACCAGCTCACAGCTATTACAACTACCTCAAACTGACCATTACATAGTCATTATAGGACATTGAATGGGGAAGTTAAGTGGCTATTAAATGATCCATTTAACCCTCCAGCTTAACCATAATTGATCGATAACGATAACATGCTCGCCCGTACTTGCAAATCGTCCATGTTAATGACGAGTAAAATTATGGATGAGCGAAAGCAAATTAGTTTCAGACAGCATTTAATGTCTAAATGATAAATGAGCACAATGCCGTTTTCACCGTCCAATTACGCAAATTTAATGGCCGTTACAGACGTTAAAGGGCTAAGGATAAATGGTCATTATTAGGCCATAATTCCTCTAGCTGTAGTACAACGTTAGAAAGGCTAGTAAATTGAGCATTTACACACACAAATTACTCTACAGATCACAGATTTCTAAAGAGTTTAAGCTAATTTAAGTATTGAAGGGTCCTTTACAGGCCCCAAACCAATGTCATTATTTGCTTAGTGCTTTCTTTGGTACAAGATCTATAAGTCGTCCATCGTACTGATGAGGAACACACTGATGAGCTCTAGGTTGTCCATTGTACCGACAAGGAACATACTGACAAGGTGAAATCGTGCTTCATCATTGGTGCTAGAGACATTGCTTGATTACAGAACCCAATGGCATATAAGAAACACAACAATATCTCTTTATTCTGTAAAAGGAGGCCAGGGATTCAAAAAGAAAACCTTATGAAACTCTCTAGGGTTAGTGTTTTCTTTCTCTACCTCCTTATTTAAATAAGAGCTTAATGGGACTTTTAAACATGCTCTCCTATTCCAATTAGGTTTACACAAACCTTGGGTTTTCCTAGTCCTATAAGGATAATGAAAACCCATAAACAAATAGCCTTTAGAAATAAAAACATTGTAAGCTATATCAGAAATCTTGTGAGACAAGTATCAAGCTTCAGTAAATCGCGATAGATTGACAGGTATCAAGAAGGTCTTGGGACCTGTAGATTTTTCTTTTTTTAAGTAGTTCTTGAGTAATCTTCATGTCTTCAATGTAACTACCTATAATGATCATTTTGAACCTACTTGAATTTACCCAATTACAAGTAAAGTGTGTTTTGTCATAGGATATGCCAATTACATAAAAACATGAACCTAACAATCTCCCCCTTTGGCAATCTGTGACAAAACCACAATAGTACAATAAATGTTCAAGAATACATTCTACTCAAGATTACAAAAAAATAAGCCTAGTCTAAAAGACCTGAACCTTGGAAGTTGTTGCAAGAAGAAGGCTCGAAATCTTCACTTGGCTTTTACTTGTCTTTCCTAAAAGGCACTAAACAAGAAGCATCAACGTACCATGTGGAAAACATTGACAAGTTAAACAAACAAGCTCAAGAAAACTTTTATTCAAAATGCTAGCAGAATAAACGACAAGAATATTTCAACAAAGCATGCGAACCAAAGCACAGGAATACACCACTCAAAATATATCAATATCAAAGTGTATCCAACTAACTCTCCCCTTAAGTTAGTTACATCAAAAAATTTCTTCCCTTTAACACGAAATTCTCCCCTTAAATCTATTACTCTCCCTTTTGAATGACATTCAAAACCCAAATTTCTCCCCATTTTTTACTTGATTGTCAAAAGGCATAAAAAGTCAAAGAACTTGACCAGAGATAGAGAGAAAACTAACATAGAGGGAATGAAAGAACAAAGAACCACAGACCTACCTGAAAAACATGAAAAAAAAGATGCTATGGACATAAAGGGAAAAAAAATGCAAAACATGAAAAATATATGAAATGCATGCAAGAGAAGTTCGATCTATCGGGAGGTATCAGGGATGTGTTAAGGAAGATTTTGATAGATCGACACTAGTATCAAGCAAACAAGGTGATAAAAAAGGCTTGATGTATCGGGGTGGTGTCGAGAAGGAGCTCCATGTATCAAGATGGTATCGAGATGCATAAAACATGAATTTTTAAAGTAAAAGCATGAAGTGTATGCAAACATGAAAAAATAAACACCATGAACCAACCCAGATTAAAAAGAGTACATGTGAAAGAACAATGCAAAACTGAAAACTCCAAAAAAATAAAAATTTTTTAAATAAAAATCACAAATTTAAAAGAAAAAAGAGAAGAAGAAGAAGAAGAAGAAGAATATACTCACACTAGTACAAGAGTAACTTTAAATGGCCAAAATCACATTGTACTTGTACATTGTGTCAAGAGTAGCAAAGAATTATGTGTTGTGTGTGAAATCTTTGCGAGAAAGCATAAGTTTCTCACCATATGAAAATAATGATATAAGAGAATCAATAACATTCACACAATCATAACCGTTTGATGTGGACTATCACCTTTGAGGTACATCATATAACTCCCGCATCTCCTAGAAACACACTTGTGACCATATATAAAAGTATTTTGATTCTTTTTGCTTTTTATGTTCCTTGCATATTTTTCTTTAAAACATATAGAGACATAACATGCATGAGTAGATAAGAGAGAGAAAAAAATAACCAATTATGTAAGTCAAACATCTTGTTTTTGCTGTGCAAGTGCTACACCTTACCGAGCACAGCTTTTATAAATTGCACACAGATGTTTAAGATTGACAAGTTTTAGTGGTGAGATGGTTATTTATGCCTTTCTCTTGCGAATTTTTAGTCCTACCCATCAAAAAGAGTGATAAAGATATGAATGATAAAAGATTAACTAAATCATACAAATCACATAAACGAGCCACAAAACTCATATTGCTTAGTACGTTGTGCAGGAAAGTGCTCGTCTAAGCTACAAGAGACACAAAGCTAAGAGACCTTATTTCAATGGTCATTCAAGATACACAAGTACCAGTATACACAAAACACACACTATTTTTGTATTTTTCAAAAAAAAAATTATTGAAAGCAATAAAAGAAATAAAAATGCATATGCAAGAATAAATAAATGCAAAAACAATGCAATACAATGCAATGAAAGCATAAATGCATGATTCCAAAAACAGATATGAAATCAAGCATGAAGACTCTAATTTAGATAGAAAGAAGTAAAGTGGAGGACAAACGGAAAGACAATTAAGTCTTAGGATCCTTCATTACCCACACAGCACGAGTTTTTGGCCATGAATATGAAAAGGCATGTGTCTTCATATGACTATTAAAGGACATAGAGAATTGGATTCCCTTGAAATTGAGTCAAAAAGCTCAAAGTTTTTAATAACTCACCAAGAATAGGTATAAAGCCTCTAGGCAAAGGATGAGACCTATTGGACACTCACTTATGAGGGAAATGTTTAAAACAATGAAGGTGAGTGTGACCTAAAGTGCCATAATGGTTACAAACAAGAGTAGTTTTAGAAGTACTAGGCTTCCTAGAAGGATGTCTAACCTTATAAGTTGACAAAGACCTTAACTTAGGACAATTTGGCCAGATATGCCCAACAATATGACAATGATGACAAGTAGGGACAAATTCAAATTTTTTATTCAACCTAGGAGGAGTTTTAGACATAGGTTTAAAAACTTCAGTGTTAACATCAGATTTTTTACCTTTTTCTGTCCCAGCAATTTTAGCCTTCAACTCTTCATTATTCCTTTTAAATGGAGGAATATAAAAATCTTTTTCTTTTGAGCTAGACCCAACAACAAGTTCGGAACTAATTAATTTTTCAACTACAGTTTTAGATTCAACAAAATACTCTTCTAAACTCTTAATTTTGTCTACTTGAGATGAAAATTGATTCTTTAAATTATTTTCTTCATCCAATTTTGCAATCAATTCATTTTTTTCAAGTTTGACCTTTTTAAATTTAGCTTTTAATTTTGTAGAACTTTTAAGAGGTTTCATACAAAATTTATAAAGCTTACAATAAGCATCTTTAATATCATCATCATCATTCAACACAAGATCTTGCAAATAAAAAAAAATCAAGAGTCTCCATAACAATAGGGGTTAATGGATCACACAGTAGAGATTACAACATGATCAAATTGTGTCTGCTCTAATACCACTTGTTGGGTTAAGATAGCTTGACCTCAGTTAATTAATTCAATTACCTAAATTGATTAATTAGGTTCAATTGCATGCAAATCGTGAAGGCACCAAAAAATCAACAAAAATACTATGTGCAACGAAAAATAAATTAGACATGGTGATTTGTTGACAGTTGGGGAAGATCTCGTAAGGCAAAAACCCTACTAGGTGATTTTAAGGTCACTACTCTTAAGAATCCTCTAATTAACAATCAAGCTGTCACAAGTATAAGGAATCTTAAGAATTACCCTGGCCTATCTCGAAATACCAACCTACAGTTGAACTTTTGCTTCAATACCCAATTGGACTAGATCTTGTAGTAGCCTTTTTTCCCTTGATGCACAAACCACCGATTTGTGACTAACTCCTTGGCATGGATCTCAATATATGACTAACTCTATAGCAACCCTTTGATTATTGTAGTTGATTTGCAGCAACTTCAGAGAGAAACACCAATAAGATCTTCAATGTTGGTGCTAGAGACTTTGCTTGGTTACAAAACCCCAAGGCGTACAAAAAACACAGCAATATCTCTTTCTTCTATAAGAGAAGGCTAGGATTTCAAAAAGAAATCCTTATGAAACTCTCTAGGGTTAGTGTTTCCTTTCTCCACCTTCTTATTTAAATAGAAGCTTAATGGACCTTCTAAACAGGCTTTCATATTCCAATTAGGTTTACACAAACCTTGGGCTTTCCTAGTCCTATAAGAATTATGCAAACCCATAAACAAATAGCCTTTAGGAATTGGCTATATCAAAAATCTCGTAAGCTAGATAGATCAAGACAGGTATCGAGCTTCAGTAAACCTCGATAGATCGATAAGTATCGAGGAGGTATCGGGACCTACAGATTCAGCTTTTCTTAAAAAGTTCTTAAGTAATCTCCATGTCTTCAGTGTAACCGCTTGTAATGATCATCTTGAACCTACTTGAATTTACCCAAATACAAGTAAAATACGTTTTGTCATAGGATATGTCAATTACATAAAAACATGAACCTAATAGAGACCTTATTGCCAAAGTTTTTGTTTTCACGAATTTTATAAGAAAGAGTTTGATGGTTTAAAGTTTATTTGTGGATATTTAATTACACTCTGTTCATTACATTATTGTTGATTATTTATAAGACAAGTCGTTCATCTAAATCCTTCATATGGGTTTAGGGTGTTACAGTAATATAACAATTTTTTATTATATAAAAAGACTAAGTTATTTTTCAAATGTATGTATAATTTACTAGATTTGATTCACAATACTTGTTAAACTTGACACAAAAGTTTTTCAAAATTAAAATATAAACACTACTAAAAATTAATTATGTCACAAAAAGATTAAATGGATTAATCTCATTATCAGATAAAATGTAGATGTTAGTGTAGACACTGAATTTTGTACCCCTTACAACTCGGGCCTCCATTCTCCAATGATGGTAGCACTCTAAAGCCCAAAAGAAAATTGACTCAAGGAAAGTTTTTATGGAAACTATAATTAATTTTTGAAAGAATAAAACTATTTTTGGAAAAGAAAGATCGCTGGAAATCCTAAAGTGTGCACATGCATACACGCATATGCGTACACACACTCAAGCCATACGTACACTTGCTTATGGCATGCACACGCATACACGACCATGTGTATGCAACTAGAGTTCTAGAATCTATGTAAGGAAAGCTTTTTGCACTTAATTCTAGTTTGGAACAAATCCCACATCAACTAGGAGGAACCCTACACCCCTATTTTACTACTATATAAAGTCATAAGAGGCACTTTTTCAAAGGAGGATGAAAACGGTGGTAAAACACACAAGATTCACTAGAAAATATTGAATCAAAGAGAAAATTTTTCACAAAACATCCTCAAGTCAAATTTTACTTGATTGGGACCTTTTCTGCTTTTGATCTTCGAGTTCTAAAGTTTGCTAACCTATTCTGATTTGGTTGTGAATAGATTGACTGAGGGGAACAGTCAAAATCAAGCTCTAAAGATTCCAGTGTTGAGGTAAAGTTCTAACTTTGACTCTTCACTTTTCTTTGTTTTTGTGTTTATATATATATATATATATATATATATATATATATATATATTTACATAACTTACAACGCGATCGGCCAAACTACTTGGCTCTGATACCAAAAGGGGGTAAGTTATAAACTATGTGCGGAAAGGCTGACTGAGGCCATGAGGTTTACAAAATAAAAGGCCGGCTGAGGCCATATGGTTACAAAAGTAAAAACCGATTGGGGTATTACAAATGTAAACTGGGGTTGCCATCTATTACAATGCTAATGGTTGTAAAGAGGAGGCAAAGCTGAGTAAGGTATTCTAGAGCTCTTCCTAGAATTTGGACCTCTGAGGTATTCTAACTCTTAGAATTGAACCTGCTGAAGAATGAGTCCTTGGCTGCCTTAAATAGACTGGAGGGAGCCTTGAAGTCTTCTGCTAATTGCTGGAAACCCCGAAGGTAAATTGCTTTTACCAAAGGTGAAAGTCTTTTCCACCGAAAGCAATAGTAACTTCTGGATGATTGTGTCTAGTGCTGTTCATGAATAGTGACTGGTTCTGTTCATGAATAGTGTCTTGTTTCCCTTCTTTTCCGGGGTACTGTTGATCTACAGTAACTGTTACTGTGGATGAATAGTAACCTGTCTGGGGATCTGCTGAGTGCGGGTACTTGTTCAAACAGTGACTGGTGCTATTTTCTGAATAGTAACTGGCTTGTGACTTTATCCTAAATAGTGGCTGGTGCTAGTCAGAATAATTCAATCTTCATCCAAATTATAACCACTATAAGGATCTTGTGAATCCTGGTAGAGGTTTATAGGTTCTCTGTTTACTAAAGCTTCTGATGAGGCAAGAGAAACCTTTTCTTCTGACTCTAGTTGTTTTGCCTGATGGATTAGTTGTTGCACAAGATCTTTAAGTTCCTTAATAGATTTTCTGGTGATCTGAACGGATTCTATGCTGGATTGAGATCTCGTCCTATGAGCAATGGGTTGAAGGGCATAAGAAGGAAATTCCTTGTAAACCTAGGTGATGATTTGATCAAACCTTAGGCTGTCCCACCATTTTACTGAAAATTCTTTCTTTAAGAGATTGTTGTTGATCTTATAATCCCATTTGCTAATCCAATGGACTCTGTATCTAAGTGAAAAGTGCAGGATTGCTGGAAACTGAGAGCGATGGCTCGAAGTCCTGAACTTTGTATCGAAATACCTTATGGCTTCTTGCAGAGGTTCTGGGAAAATTTGAGGGATTGAACCAAACATTTTCCACCACTTGAGGAACGACGAGGGAATCTGCCCAAAGAAATCTTTGCTGAACATTAAGAACCATGAATGGTCATAATTCTTATTTTGATAGAAGAGGACTTTCTCAAAGGCGTCCATATAATCATAATAACTATAATGGAATTCTGAACCTGTGAGAGATTTGCAACTCTTGAGAACTTTTAGTTGTGAGGGATGTTCTCCCCAATCTTTGCAACTGACAAATCCTGTGATGATGAACTTGTGATAGAAGACTACTAAGGGGTCCCCTTTGTTTAGGATATTTTCTATATGAGCAGATTTTTCTTGGATGAGGATGCTCCTATAGAACTTGATACTTTTCTCTGGATGCTTTGGCAAGAAATGCCATCCTTGTTGTAAGACTCTGTGGCTAGAGCAAGAGGATCTGTTATATGAACTAGGTGTGGTTCAATATAAGAGATATGTTGTGTGAAAGTTTTCTTAACATAAGGAGTTCTTTCTTTCTTGGTAGGGTAGAAGGAAGGCCTTTGGGTTTGGATGGGACCAAAAGGTTCTTCTTTTGTATATAGGTTGATGGTCTTAGGTGCTGGGGCTGCTAAGGCTGAGCTGTAGCTGGGTTGACCATAAGGTGGCCTTTCATAATTTGGTTTAGGGATTGTGGAGACCAAATAATGATTGGCTATGGCTAAGGGAGAAGCTGGAGGCTAGCCAGGGTTCTTTGCCTGGGAGAAAGGTACTATTTGGCTTGGGGTAATTGGTACTAACTTAGGTTCTTTGCCTGACTAGTACAACCAGAGGTCTGTTGTTTAGACGATTGGGGTTGTATGGGTTTCTTCCCGAACATCTTGATTGTGACTCTGCAAAAATTCACTAGTTAGGAAATTAGGGATACTGTTTTGGTTTCCTTCTATGAATTCTATGTCAAAGTCAAAAACTGAAAGGATGGCTTGCCATCGTGCAAAAATTTGTTTTGATGCAATGTTTTGAACATCCTTTTCTAAAACATGTTTTGCAGATTTACAATCAATCCTTACTAAAAACTTTTGATTCAAAAGATCACTTTGAAATTTTGAAATGCATAGTACTATAGATAGTATTTCCTTTTTTATAGTACTATAATTAAGCTGGGTGGGAGTCCAGATTCCTGAATGAAAACAGACTATCTTTTCAAGAGAAGTAGGACTAACACGTTGAAGAAGAATGCCACCATAACCTATGTTAAAGGCATCAGTTTGGACAATCTTGAAGGAATTCGCTAAAGGAATTCCCAAGCAAGGAAGTGTTTTGACCAATTTTTTGATTTCTTGGACAACTGCTGTATGACTTGGAGTCCAAAGGGATGGATTTGTACAGAGTCTATCAAAAAGGGGTTTGCATTGTTGCCTGAGATTTTGATAGAAATCCGAAATGTAATTAAGTGATCCTAAAAACCTTTAGAGCTGGGTTTTATCTAGGATTTCATCTGGGAATTTGTCTACAAACTGAATAGCTCTATCTATGGGTTTGATAAATCCTTGATAAATATCAAAGCCTAAGAAACAAACTTTAGTTTGGAAAAGCCTAATCTTTGGGGCTGAAACAACTAAACCATTGAGCTTGATGGTATTGAGAAATGCTCTTAGGTGTTTTTGATGTTGATCCAAAGATTCTGAAAAAATGAGTACATCATCAATGTATACAATGGCATGGCTAGAGAATGGATTAAAAATCTCATTCATGATGTTTTGGAATTCCAAAGGTGCATATTTGAGGCCAAAGGGCATTACATTCCATTCGTAATGTCCAAAAGGTGTGGTAAAGACTGTCTTATACCTATCAGACTCTCTGATCTGTATTTACCAAAATCCACTTTTCATATCAAACTTGTTGAACACTACTGCTTTACTAAGCCTATTGACTAAGTCTCTTTTGTTGGGAATAGGATACCTTATCCATTCCAAGACCTTGTTAAGGGGCTTGTAATTGATAACTAATCTAGGGACACCTCTTTCTAACTCAGCATTTTTCTGGACATAAAAGGCTGGGCAAGACCATGGTGATCTAGATTTCCTGATGATACCTTTCCTAAGGAGATCCTTTATTTCAACTTTGCAGGAATCCATTAATTCCCGATTCATCTGGATAGGCCTAGCTATGGTAGGGATGTCCTTTTCATTAAAATCTTTGACATATGGGAGAGCTACCTCGTGTCCCTTTCTATGCCAAAAAGCTGTGGGTAGATCGGAGCAGACTTCCTGCTTAAGTTGTTCTTCAAACATCCTGATTTTTTCTTGGAAGTTTTTACAAGTCAGTTGTTCCTCAACGTTCTTGTATCTTAACTCATTCTGTAAGTGCTTAAGATGTTGGATCTTGGCACTAACTAAACTTAGGGTTCTGGAAGCAGGGACTCCTGGGAGGCTGCTAATGTTTTTGGGCTCGGGACCTCTAAGAAACCTAAATTTGACTTGCTGGCCAAAAGGATGAGTAGTGAGTCCTTCACTATCCACCGTGCAAGGGTGCAAGGAACACATGAAAGGATTTCCTAGGATCACCCTGTCCACTATGTTTTTTATAAGAACAAATGTTGTTTTGAAACATATGTTGTCTTGACAAATATGAGCTTTTGGAAGTTTGAATCTAATCTGCATATTCCCGCCACTTGCGGAAGTTAATTTTTCCCTAGTCTTTTTGAAGTACTTGGAGGGAATGATTCCTTCTTGGATGCAGTTGAGATCAGCCCCAGAGTCAATCAAAGCTACTGTCTAGAATTCAAAATCTTTGCTGACAACAATCCTAATTTTGGAGTGCCATCGCTGAAAGTTAATCCTATCAATGGTATCAAAGAACTTTTCTCTTGATGGTCCTCGATCCTTGTCAATTGTAGGATTGATTGTTTCATCATCTTTTTCATCAGAAGGGTTCTGAAATGAGGGACCTTCCTCATTGCCTTGATGAGAAGTATTTTCCAATTGCTGAATTCTTTGGTTGGTCTTAAGGTTCTGCTTAAGGGTTCTAATCTCTACTTTTGTTTGCTTGGCTTCTTGTTGAAGGTTGTTGATTATAGCTTCCTTCATATTTCTAGAGGATCTATTATGGGTTTCCTCTAGATTTCCTTGAGGCTGCTATATATCTAAGGTTTGGATATTATCAAGGGACTTGGCTAGACATCCTTTCCTGACATGTCCTTATTTTCCACATTTGGAGCATTTTCTTGATGCTTGTGGAATGGGATTACTTTTCTTGAACTTTTCCCTTCTGTAAGCTTTAGAGGCAATTCTTAACCTTGGGCCTCTATTGTCCCTATTGTCTACTCTTCTCTGTCTTAAATTTTTCCATTTGGTTTCTAGAGATTCCTTCTCGTTGTCAGAGGAGGATGTACTACTAGAGGATGTATGTACTTTTAAAACCTTAAGCTGGGGAGTTTTTGGAACGAAGGGATGGTTGGTTTCTGCTTTGCAAGCTCCTCAAGCTTTTGGGTAACAATTTCTAAGGCTGTTTTGTCCTTAGTTTTAAGGTTGGTGTGCCTAGCTGTGGGTAACTTGATTAAAGGCTTCTCTATGGACTGGATAGGTTTGCTAGGGCTTCCTGGCTGGAGGGGCATCAGATGGATACCCATCATAAGGATCCCTTGCAAGGTCATTATCTTCTTCATGCTTATGATAGACTGCATATTTGTTGCATAATCCGCAGTATATCAATAGTTCATAGTCTGGTTCCATTATGATGAACTGACTAGGGTCTTTATAACCAACTCTGTGGAAACCTGGGACTGCTGAGGAGTGTGGTTTGGTAGTGAATACTAAAATTCTTCCTGTATTTCCTACATGATGATAATCTCTCCATAAGTCTTGGGTTCTGTCAAGAATTTCATTAGTGAAGTAATTTCTCCAACAACTTGCAAGAGCATATGAACTGCTGTAGGATAGGTAAGAGTTTCCCTCATTCCAGGGGCCTTGGTGGGTGTACCCATTGACGAGTACTAAGTGCTTGGAAGGTTGGACAGTCATCTAGTTATTTCTGTCTCACTATGGGATTGTGCTATAACATCTGATGGAAACAAAAGGACTTTTGATCTTAGTCATAACCTGCTGTATGATCTGGGGAAACTGGCTAATTTGATCATGGCTTGATAATTTAATTAATCTTATGAAGCCATACTCAAACATTCTAGACAGCCAACTAGGATCCCTTTTCGAATCATCAGAACCGTCTTCATAATTGATTAGAAGGCCTGGAAAAGGATGCTTTTGCTCATATACTCTAGGAGTGCTCCCAAAGTAATCTTCCCATTTTGCCTGTATGAAGAGATCTTCAATGTCGTCCGAATTATCTCCATAAACTAGGAAAGTGGTGGTAACCAATGTTTTGAAATGTTCAAACCATCTGTCGGATGATTCAAATATTGCCTTGGATCCTAAAATACTGGTTTGTATTTTAGGAAGCAAGTTGGCAACAACATTTCTTAGGGTAGACTGAGTCTTAAGACTAAGCCTAGCATAATCGTTGCCCATAATAGTCTTTTTATCCATTGAATGGATATCCTCTTTGCCAGAGAGTTAACTAGTGATAGTTTCTTTTCCTGCCTCAAGGTTCACAAGGTGAATTTCTAGGGCTTTGATGGTTCTTTGGAAAAGTTTGTTGTTGTTTAGGGTGTAGGCCATTTGAAGGTTATCAAAGATAAATTTAATGGAGGCTGGTAAATCTGTAGGCTCCATTTTTAAATTGGTATTTCCTGGATAGAACTTCCTGTAAAATAATAGCCATATCACCACTGGAATATGTCACCTCTATCGGGACAGATTCCCGAAGGGATGCTGCTTCTCTTTGGTTTCCCTTAGAGGAAGCGCCTTCATGCATTACAAAAGATTATGCCGTTGGTAGCCTTTTGTCTTGAGGATAGCCCTTTGCTGGTGCTTTCCCCTTATTCCTCTTCTCAGCGGAAGAAGTCATTTTCCACATACTAGTGGTATTAGAAATTATTTGCTCTTTATCTTGCCAAGAGAGATTTGGACAATTTAAAGTTGAAAATACTTATATATAAATCTCTTTTTGTTGAAATCAGACGATGATGAAAAGCAAATATTTTTATGATAAATGCATGATGATGTTTGAGACTGGCTAGGGTCAAAAAGATCATCAACTGGGGTTTTAGCCAAGAATGAGTCAAGGTTCTCTGCTTAATCATTTGATGGAATGATTGGTATGGAAAGATCAAGTTGCTGGGCTCGATTGGTACCAGAAGCTGGAAAGACTTAGTTGCTGATAGTATTAAGGTGCTTGGAGATAGACACTTTCTAGAGGATGCTTGCCTCACAAGGTTCTAGGCTCCTAAGGAACTTAAACTTAACAGGCTGACCAAAAGGGTGTGTGGTAATGCCTTCACTATCTGTGATGAAGGGATACAACGGACACATGAAAGGGTTTCCCAAAATGACACTATCTATCATATTTTTGAGAAGGATAAAGAGGGTTTTGAAAAATACATTGTCCTGACAAACATGAGCTTTTGGGAGTTTGAATTCGATCTACATTTTCCCACCACTTGCGGATGTCAATCTTTCCCTAGTCTTAATGAAGTATTTGGAGGGAATGAGTCCTTCTTGAATGCAGTTGAGGTCAACACCTGAGTCTATTAAGGCTACTACCTCGAATTCAAAGCTTTTGTTAATGGCAATCCTGACTCTGGAATGCCATTTTTGGAAGTTAATCCTACTAATGATATCTAAGAACTTCTCTTGGGATGGTTCCTGATCCACATCTGATGTAGGGTTATCTGTTTCATCAAAGCCTACCTCTTCATCTGAAGGGTTCTGAAATGAGGGACCTTCCTCATTGCCTTGATGAGAAGCATTTTCTAGCTGTTGGACTCTCTAGTTTAGGAGATTATGATCAACCCTAAGAATGGTTAGTTTATGCTTAAGGGCTTTAATCTCTAAATTACTTTCTTTGATATCTTTCTGAAGGCCCTTGGCTTTGACTTCCTTCTTGGTCCTGGTAAACTTATTGTAGATTTTCTCTAAGTCTACCTTAGGCTGTTGGATCCTTAATTTAGGTTTACTGGTTTCCTTAACTACGGTTGTATGGAAAAGACTTAGCTTCTAAGCTTTGATGATAGGGTCTATTGCTTCTATAAGGTCTAGAAGAAGTTCTTCTTGTTTACTAAGGGTACTAACAGTCTTGTTCCTACAACAACTGTCTTTGCATGGTATGGGTCCATCCGGGCCACTAGAGGTGCTAAAGAAATCTCTAGAGGGTTCAGAAGATAACTGGTATAACTGCTGGATTTCTTGGTTACCAGAACTGCTGGTTGACTCACTATCCGAGTGATCAAGTTCTAATAACTTAAAGATTTCCTTTTTGCTGGTTTGGTCATTGAAAAGAATGCTAATAAGGGATTTTGCCTTAGCTCTACACTCTATTTTTAAATGACCTGTTTTTCCACAGTTGTAGCATTTTCCTGATGCTTGCGGAACGAGTTTATTAGACCTTCCTTTCTTATAGAAATCATTAGTGTAGTACTTCTTTTTTCTGTAATACTTGGCTGAGGTTTTCTTCATATGGAACTTTTTAGGGGATTCCTGTCCTTTATACTTGGATTTTCTCCTGGGTGGGTTAACTGAGGGTAAGCCATACTGTGTACAGAAGTTTCCTACTTCGTACTTGGCTTTGTTCTTTTTGACCTGGCTTTGGATTTTCAATTCTCTGCACATCTTCATTCCTTCACTTCGGATGGTGCTAGAGATGTCTCATAGGTTAGGTTATCATAATTTATGATACCTAAGGGACTGCTAAAGGTTTCCTCGACCTTCTAACCGAAGAGGGTAGGTAAACCATCAATGATTTTTTCCTTCCAAAAAGGAGAATTGCAATCACTTCTGTGCATGACTCTGGTGGTAAAAACATCTTCATACCACCTGTAATCTCCTAGGGTTTTACATCTAAGTCTACTTAACTGTTCATAGATCCTAGAGGTGATGTTGCTAGGTTTTCCTACGAAGTGTCTCATAATCATATAGATCAGGGTATTGACTCCATAAGGAATTCCTGTGCCTGGGTGCTCTTGAAAGATAGGGAGTCCTTCCTCATCTTTCTAGATGGCATGCTTGATATCTTCTTTAGAAGCTTCTATTAGGCAGTTGTTCCGCCAATGCAAAAGTTTCCCTGTGAATCCTAGGGTTATGAGATCTATGACTTCTATGTGGGAATGACCTTCGTCCAGGTAGTTGTTGGCTACCATAGTCATATGCTGGATTCTGTTTACGATTTCTTGTTCTGATAAACCGTCTATGTTCCACTCATAGAGTTTACCAGAGAATACTGAGAATTGGTTGCTAACATTCCTTTCCTCAAACTAGAGGTCAGGGGGTGTGGGTCTAGGGTACCAATTCATGGTTAGGCTGGTTGGACTTACTTTTGGGTGGTAAAGCCGTTTTACCTGTAAATTCTGAAACTGGTTTTCTAGTTGTTCTAAATCCTTGTTAGACTCTTGGGAGGCTTGACTAGAACTACTAGAGGTTGTATGGATATCTAAGACCTTAAGCTGGGGATTCTTACTAGTTGAAACCGGGGAAGAGGTGACTGGTTCCTTCTTCACTAGTTCTTCTAGTTTTGGGTGACTATCTCTAAGGCTGTTTTATCCTTAGTTTTAAGGCTAGTGTGCCTAGTTGTGGGTAACTTGATTAGAGGCTTCTCTATGGATTGGATAGGTTTGCTAGGGCTTCTTGGCTGGAGGATGACCTTGTTCTCAACCTTATCTTCTATCCTATCAAGCTCTTTTCCTATAACATCTAAACACTGGTTGGTATAGTTGTTCTGTTCTATCACCTTTTTGATAGGTTTTTCCTCATCTGTAGGAATTTTGAAAGGTGAAGCAACTATCTCACGTTTCCGGTCCTCAAAGGTTATGGTTTCTAGAGGTGGATGGCTAGACTGGACAACTTCCTTAGTTTCCTTGGTCTAGGCTCTAGTGAGGACATAAGTCTTTCTATGCCACTCAAAATGCTCTTCGAAGTATTCAAAGAAAGGGACATTGCTAGATATCTCTTTCATGAATGTTTTCCAAGCCATGATCAAATCAGCCAGTTTATTATTCACTAGGAGATTGGAATAATAAACATAGTCTATAATCTTAACAGTGGGAACCTTAGGGATATTCACTATCTGTTTATGATTCTATGTTTATTTGTTCAGATTAACCTTTATACCCCAGTTATCTGCTTCCTCTTATTTATGTGTTTAACCCAGAAAGTTTGTTACAGTTGTTTTACTTTGAGCCTTGTAGAACCGAGCTCCAACGTGTTCATGATTGTAAGTCCCACTATCTTCCTAGTATCGGTTTGGTCAGCCCGTGTGAGTCGAGGGTTAGGCGTTTAGGGTGGTCCCCATGTTGGAAGAAAGGGCCAGGTATACTAAAGTTGGATAACGTTTGTAGACTCAAGAGAGTACCCTGTTTCAGATCTAAAGGTTAGATCCAGAATTTTGAGGATAAAGGTAATTAGGTTGTAATTGTTAGTTTAAACTTTTAAATCCAGAATGATGAATAGGTTGTTTAGAAGTTTCTTTACTACCAGTTCTAGGTGTTCCTAACCATCATCTCTCCCAGAGATTCCACAAGATGCTAGAATTGTTAACTCAGAATCCTTAGAGTTATCAAATTTAGATTTAGACATAGGAGATTGGAATATCCCCAAGGTACCCACTGATCAGATCTATAGGTCCTCATGGTCTTTGAAAAAAGCTTTCAAAACAGATTATCATGTTAAGACTATAGAACAGGTTTATGGTATAAACAAGGAGTATAAGACGTGCTACTTGTTAAACCCATCCACCATAGTTACCCATAAGAAGAAAGGACATAACTTCCTACACATAGGTTTAGTCCAGGTTGGAGTTAAACCTCTTATCAGAGAATAGTTGAACAACTCAATCCTTATGGCCCTCAGAGATACCTGTCATATCAGGTTTAACGATAGTCTCTTAGGAACCATAGAAACCAGTCTTAGTAGTGGACCGGTTCATTTCAACTACTTCCCTAACTTTATAGTTCACATCCATGATGACAATGTCATCCAAGCCCTTACCCTCCATATCAAGACCCATGGAACCCTCATGACGCAGGGAACTAGTCAGATCGCCTTGATATACAGAGTGTATTACAAGTGCATGAGAACAAATCTCAACATCCAAGCACTTAACAAGAAGAAAAAGGGTGAGACGACCCTTATCCAAACCTCTGACCTCAGAGCAAAGATTGAGGTTCCAAGGACCCTCAAATGGTCAGAAGTCACCTTCCCAACACACTGGACTCTAGAGAATGAAAACCATCCTCCATAGATCTAAGCCCTAGCTCAGAATCCAGATCTAGATTTTGTCCAACAACTAGCCGATGGCACAGTTAGGTTAAGTTTTGACAGATCCAGATTTAGTACCCCTTTCGATTACGATTATAGGTCACCCCTATATGATCCAAGGTTTAGATGCCCAATAGCTCAACGCCAACCCATCAGGCAACCTCCAATCCTGCTTAGGGATAAACCAGCATCCTAATGTAGCACATCCAGACCTAGGACACCTTTCCCCAGATCTAGAAGAGACTCAGGACCAAAACTCCAAGGAGTCAAGATTAGATCTCAGGTTAGCACACCTTGCTACACAGCCAGACAAGATTCAGTTATCGGTCAAGAAGAAGAAGAAGATATGGAACAACAACCATTTTAGCAAGCACCCCAGTATCCTATAGACCACCAGCTCATGGTTATTAGGAAACCCTTCACCCCTGATATGGTAGCCTTAGGCAAAGAATTTGACTCTGAGAAGAACAGACTCAAAAGAGAAGCCTATAAAGCCAACCATACTAGAGAACAAAAGGTTGAAGTTTTGAATGCTTGGAAAACATTCATGAAAGAGATATCCAGCAATGTCCCTTTCTTTGAATACTTTGAAGAGCATTTTGAATGGCATAGAAAGACTTGTGTCCTCACTAGAGCATGGACAAAGGAAACCAAGGAAGTTGTCCAGTCTAGTCCAGTCATCCACCCCTAGAAACCATAACCTTTAAGCATCGTAGAAGTGATATAGTTGCCTCAGCTTTTAAGGTTCCTACAGACGAGGAAAAACCCATTAAGAAGGTGATAGAACAAAACAACTATACCAATTTGTGTTTAGATGTTATAGGTAAACAACTTGATAGGATAGAAGATAAGGTTGAGAACAAGGTCATCCTCCAGCCAGGAAGCCCTAGCAAACCTATCCAGTCCATAGAGAAGCCTCTAATCAAGTTACCCACAGCTAGGCACACCAACCTTAAAACTAAGGACAAAGCAGCCTTAGAAATTGTTTCCCAAAAGCTTGAGGAGCTTGCGAAGCAAAAACCAGCCATCCCTTCGTTCAGAAAAACTTCCCAACTTAAGGTTTTAAAAGTCCATACATCCTATAGTAGTACATCCTCCTCTGACAACGAGAAGGAATCTCTAAAAACCAAATGGAAAATTTTAAGACAGAAAAGATTAGACAATAGGGATAGTAGAGGCCCAAGGTTAAGAATTGCCTCTAAAGCTTACAGAAGGGAAAAGTTCAAGAAAAGTAATCCCATTCCACAAGCATCAAGAAAATGCTCCAAATGTGGAAAAAGAGGACATGTCAGGAAAAGATGTCCAACCAAGTCCCTTGATAATATCCAAACCTTAGATATACAGCAGCCTCAAGGAAATCTAGAGGAAACCCACAATAGATCCACTAGAACTATGAAGGAAGCTACAGTCAACAACCTTCAACAAGAAGCCAAGCAAAGAATAGTAGATATTAGAACCCTTAGCAGGCCCTTAGGTATCATAGATTATGATAACCTAACCTATGGAGATATCTCTAGCACCATTCGAAGTGAAGGAGTGAAGGAATGAAGATGTGTAGAGAATTGAAAATCCAAAGCCAGGTTAACAAAGACAAAGCCAAGTACGAAGTAGGAGACTTCTGTACACAATATGGCTCGCCTTCAGTCAAACCTTTAAGAAGGAAATCTAAGTATAGAGAAAAGGAATCCTTTGAGAAATCCCATAAGAAGAAGACTTCAACCAAGTATTATAGAAAACAGAAGTACAGCACTAATGATTTCTATAAGAAAGGAAGAACTAGGAAACCCATTTCACAAGCATCAGGTAAGTGCTACAATTGTGGAAAAATAGGTCATTTCAAAAAAGAGTGTAGAGCTAAGGCAAAAGCCCTTAATAACACCCTTGTTAATGACCAAGCCAGCAAAAAGGAAATCTTTAAGTTATTAGAACTTGATCACCTAGATAGTGAATCAACCAGTAGTTCTAGTAACCAAAAAATCCAGCAGTTATACCAGTCATCCTCAGAACCCTCTAGAGAGTTCTTTAGCACCTCTAGTGGCCCGGATGGACCCATACCATGCAAGGATAGTTGTTGTAGGAACAAGACTATCAGCACCCTTAGCAAGCAAGAAGAGCTTCTTATAGACGTTATAGAGGCAATAGAAGACCCAATCATCAAAGCTTAGAAGCTTAGCCTATTCCATCAAACCTTAGTAAAGGAAACCAGTAAACCTGAACTAAGGATCCAGCAGCCTAAAATAGATTTAGAAAAAAATCTATGACAGGTTCACCAAAACAGAGAAGGATGTTACAGCCAACGACCTACAAAAGGATGTTAAGGAAAACAGATACGAGATTAGAGCCCTTAAGCAAGAACTAACCATTCTTAGGGTTGATCACAATCTCCTTAACCGAAAAGTACAGCAATTGGAAAATACTTGTCATCAAGGCAATGAGGAAGGTCCCTCATTTCAGAACCCTTCAGATGAAGAAGTAGGCTTTAATGAAACAGTTAACCCTACAGCAAATATGGATCAGGAACTATCCCAAGAGAAGTTCTTAGATACCATTAGTAGGATTAACTTCCAAAAATGGCATCCAAAGTCAGGATTTTCATTAGCAAAGACTTTGGATTCGAGGTCATAGCCCTAATAGACTCAGGCGTTGATCTCAACTGCATTCAAGAAAGACTCATTCCCTCCAAGTATTTCAGTTAAACTAGGGAAAGATTGACATCCGCAAGTGGCGGGAAAATACAGATTGAATTCAAACTCCCAAAAGCTCATGTTTGTTAGGACAATGTATTTTTTAAGACCCCCTTTGTCCTTGTCAAAAATATGACAAATAGTGTCATTTTGGGAAATCCTTTTATGTGTTTGTTGTATCCCTTCATCACAGATAGCGAAGGTATCACAACACATCCCTTTGGTCAGCCTGTTAAGTTTAAGTTCCTTAGAAGCCCAAAACCTTGCGAGGTAAGCACCCTCCAAAAGGTATTTGTCTCCAAGTACCTTAATACTATCAGTAAGCAAATCTTTCCAACCATTGGTACCAATCAAGCCCAGTATCTTTATCTTGACCTATATACCAAGCAGTTCATCTGATGCAATTCAAGCCAAGAACCTTGAACTTTTTGCATCCATCATACCACCCAATGATCAAGCTGAGAACCTTGAGTCATTCTTAGCAAGTCCCCCAGTTGATGATTTTTTTTACTACAGCCAGTCCCAAACATCATCATGCATTTATCATAAAAATATTTGTTTTTCACCATCATATGTTTCCAACAATAAGAGATTTATAAGTAAGTATTTTCAAACTTTGAATTATCCAAATCTCTCTTGGCAGGAAAAAGAGAAAATAATATTTAATACCACTACTAAGTGAAAAATGACTTCTTCAGCAGAGAAGAGGAACAAGGGGAAAGCTTTAGTAAAGGGCTATCCTCAAGACAAAGGACTCCTAGCGGGACGATCCTTTGTAATGCATGAAGGTGCATCCTCTAAGGGAAACCAAAGAGGATCAACATCCCTTTAGGAATTTGTCCCAGCAAAGGTGACATATTCCAGTGGTGAAATGGCTTTTATTTTACAAGAAGTTTTATCCAGGAAATACCAATTCAAAAATGGAGCCTATACAGATTTACCACCCTCCATTAAAGTTATCCTTGATAACCTTCAAATGGCCTTCACCCTAAACAACAGTAGACTTTTCCAAAAAACCCTCAAAGCCCTAGAAATTCACCTTGTGAACCTTGAGGTAGGAAAAGAAACCGTCACTAGTTAACTCTCTAGCAAAGAGGATATCCATTCAATGGATAAAAAGACTATTATGGGCACCGATTATGCTAGGCTTAGTCTTAAGACTCAGTCTACCCTAAGAAGTGTTGTTGCCAACTTGCTTCCTAAAATACAAACTAGTCTTTGGAAAAGTCTGCTGTTGTTTAGGGTGTAGGCCATTTGAAGGTTATCAAGGATAAATTTAATGAAGGCTGGTAAATCTGTATAGGCTTCATTTTTAAATTGGTATTTCCTAGATAAAACTTTTTGTAAAATAATAGCCATATCACCGCTGGAATATGTCACCTCTATCGGGACAAATTCCTGAAGGGATGTTGCTTCTCTTTGGTTTTCCTTAGAGGAAGCGCCTTCATGTATTACAAAAGACTGTCCCGCTGGTAGCCTTTTGTCTTGAAGATAGCCCTTTGCTGGTGCTTTCCCCTTGTTCCTCTTCTCAGTGGAAGAAGTCATTTTCCACATACTAGTGGTATTAGAAATTATTTGCTCTTTATCCTGCCAAGAGAGAATTGGACAATTTAAAGTTTGAAAATACTTATATATAAATCTCTTTTTGTTGAAATCAGAGGATGATGAACAGTAAATATTTTTATGATAAATACATGATGATGTTTGAGACTGGCTGGGGTCAAAAAGATCATCAACTGGGGTTTTAGCCAAGAATGAGTCAAGGTTCTCTACTTGATCATTTGATGGAATGATTGGTATGGAAAGATCAAGTTGCTGGGCTCGATTGGTACCAGAAGCTGGAAAGACTTGGTTGCTGATAGTATTAAGGTGCTTGAAGACAGATACTTTCTGGAGAGTGCTTACCTCACAAGGTTCTGGGCTCCTAAGGAACTTAAACTTAACAGGCTGACCAAAAGGGTGTGTGGTGATGCCTTCACTATCTGTGATGAAGGGATACAACAGACACATGAAAGGGTTTCCAAAAATGACACTATCTGTCATATTTTTGAGAAGGACAAAAGGGGTTTTGAAAAATACATTGTCCTGACAAACATGAGCTTTTGGGAGTTTGAATTCAATCTGCATTTTCCCACCACTTGTGGATGTTAATCTTTCCCTAGTCTTAATGAAGTATTTGGAGGGAATGAGTCCTTCTTGAATGCAGTTGAGGTCAGCACCTGAGTCTATGAAGTCTACTACCTTGAATTCAAAGCTTTTGCTAATGACAATCCTGACTTTGGAATGCCATTTTTGGAAGTTAATCCTACTGATGGTATCTAAGAACTTCTCACTGGATGGTTCTTGGTCCATATTTGCAGTAGGGTTAACTGTTACATCAACTTCACCATCAGAAGGGTTCTAAAATGAGGGACCTTCCTCATTGCCTTGATGAAAAGTATTTTCCAATTGTTGTACTCTTCGGTTAAGGAGATTGTGATCAACCCTAAGAATGGTTAGTTCTTGCTTAAGGGCTCTAATCTCGGATCTGTTTTCCTTAACATCTTTTTGAAGGTCATTGGCTGTAACGTCCTTCTTTGTTTTGGTGAAACTGTCATAGATTTTCTCTGAATCTATTTTAGGCTACTGGATCCTTAGTTCAGGTTTACTGGTTTCCTTTACTAAGGTTTGATGGAATAGGCTAAGCTTCTGAAGGCCAAGAACAGTGAAACTGATGAGTCTTCCAATGATAAAGATTCTAAAATGAAGTCCTACATCACCCGGTAGTTCAAGAAGTTCATGAAAAATGCCAATGCAAAGGGCGTCGACAAGGACCATAGGCAATCAAGTTCTTCATAGTCTAAGAGCCAAGACAAAAGGAAGAAGGATGCTAGGGATGGTGGTCAGTACATTGTTCCTTCAGGGCCCAAGTGTTTCGGGTGTCAAGGATTCGGTCATATGAAATAAGAGTGCCCCACTTATCTCAAGTCTATTGGAAAAAGCAAGGCACTTGCTGCTACCTTGAGTGACACCGAACCTGAGGATGATTTTGAAAGTGAGGATGATAGAATCCTGAATGCCTTCACCGCCACTGTCAATCCTACTGAAGAAATTGTAGAAGATGTGGATGAAGAAGAAAACTTAGTGGAGTCAAAATTTGAGAAGATGGATGAGCAAGATGACATCCGCACAGCCTATGCAAAGTTGTACAAGGTCTCGAAGAAACATGAGAAGCTGTATAAGTTGGCCACCAAAAAGCTCGGTGATGTGGAGCTTGAACAAGAACAACTCTCCACAAAGTTTGATAAAGCAAATCAGACTGTTGGAGCACTGAGGTTTAAGAACAATTTCTTCGCTGAGAAGACCAAGAAGTTTAAGGCAAAACTATTCCAAGTGAGAGCTCAGTTGGAGAGGACTTTAAGTGCAAAGCTTGACGAGATGCTCAGCATGTGAAAATTTGTCTCTGATCGAACCGGTTTAGGGTATGATTTTTCTTCTCCTAATATTGCTTCTTCTAGTACTACTGTTTTGTTTCTCTTGCTAACAATATTGAGAATAACGATGGTAAAACTATGATAGCTAGTGAAAAAATAGA
The DNA here is from genome assembly GCA_032878915.1 of Castanopsis chinensis. NCBI lineage: Eukaryota > Viridiplantae > Streptophyta > Magnoliopsida > Fagales > Fagaceae > Castanopsis > Castanopsis chinensis. The sequence continues at coordinate 7,364,399 of JAVQMG010000106.1, forward strand.
CAATGGTAAATCGATCTTAAGAGCACCCCCTAAGCTTGCTAAGAAAGAAATCAAAAACCCTAGGGCTTAGAAGAGTAATGCTCAAAAATCTAAAGAGAAGAAACAGCATCTCTATCATCACTGTGGCTAGCTGGACACACTTGACCCAATTGCTATAAGTGGTTAGCCACTCAACAGAGCAATAGCATAATTTCGTTGGGAAGCCAGAATCAGTTTTCGTCCTCTCTTGCTCCTCTTGGAGATCTCCTCAAAGCCCCCATGTTACTTTCGAACTTGAACTGTTTCAATTCTTTCCCCACACCAACGATTCAAGGGTTTGCTCAAAGGAAAGGTTCTTCCAAGGTGTGGAAGGAAAATGGCTCCAAGTGATTTAGTCACTTTTTCACTCTCTCCCTCTTTTTGTTATGTTTGCATTACTTGCGTATTTTTTTAGAGACAGTCTAGTTTTTATGCATTGCTTTATTTGACATGTTTTTGTTTGATTGTTTTTCAGTTTTATTTTTATTTTTTTTCATTCATAAAAAAAATTCAAAAAATACAAAAATACAAAAACAGTGTATGTTTCTGTACATTGGTACTTATGTACCTTGAATGGCCAATGAAACAAAGTTTTCTAAACTTTGTATCTTTTGTAGCTTAGATGAGCATCTCTATGCACAACAAAGCAAGTGAGCTTTGTGGCTCTTTGTTTTTGATAAGTAAGGTTAAGTGATCTCCTATACTTAACACTCGTATCACTTTTCTTATGGGAAGGACTAAAAAATCCTAAGAGAAAGGCATAAATAACCATCTCACAAATGTTGCCCGCCAATCATGATATGACACCAGTATGCTTCGGCATAGCAAAAATGCAATGTCAAAAAGTTTAACATAATTGGGTATTTCTTTTCTCTCTCTTAAATGCCCATGCATAATATGCTTAATAAAAGAAAAGTATGCAAAGAAAAATAAAAGCAAAAATATCAAAATGCTTCAAAACATGATTGCAAGCATGTATTCTAGGAGATGTGGGAGTTATAGGATGTACCTCAAAAGTAATAGTCCTCATCAAGTAGTTATGATCAATGTGTGAGTTAAATTGATTTACTCACATCTCAAATCGTTATAACATAGAGACATTTATGCAATTTTGCGATGTTTTCACACACAACGCGCAACATTCTTTGCTACTTTTTATACATGTGCAGGTACAATGTGATTTGGCCATCACAACGTATACATGCGCTAATGTATGCTTACTAAACTGTCTAAACTTGTTTTTGAAATATAAAATTGGTTAGACTTGTTTAATGCGCTCGCACACACGCGGTGTGTGTGTGTGTGTGTGTGTGTTTGACCTCATTGCATGACATTTTTCTTGATTGAGAGATGTTTTTGAGAGTTTAAAATTTTGGTTGGATCTTTGGTTGAGTTGCATGTTTGATTGCATTTATGTCTGTGTTTTTCTCTTCTTGAAAAACTGTTTTTAAGCAATCTTGACAGCTCCTCGACACCTCTCGACAGCTAGGCTATCTATCGAGCTCTTCAGCTTTTTCTTATCACAATCTCGATAGCTCCTCGATCCATTGAGCTTGTTTTTGCTATGGACACCTCTGGACAGCTGCTCGATTGCTATATCTCTCCAAGCTTTTAAAGCTCGACACCTCTTAACACCTCTCGATCTGTCGAGATTTAAGAAGGTCTATATATAGGATCCGCGCGATCTTTTCTTCATTTCTCCTCTATCTCTCTCAACTGTTTTCAGACTTTTCACCTCCCAAACACTCTCTTCTCACTCCAAACTTCATCCTCAAGGATTTTTCGGCCTAGATCAAGTTATTCTTCATTGGTAAGGGTCCTTAATCCTTCATTCTTCATGCATTTCACGCATTTGACCTAACTTTTTGGGTTTTTGGAAATTTTTGGGGTTTTTGTCAAAATTAATGAAGTTTTGTGAAATTTTTGGGATGGGCTTAATTTGTGAAAATGACTTTAAATCATCATGCATTGCATCACATTTGCATTGTAACAATGTTTCATGCATTTTAGATGTGTACTTACCTTATTGCAATGATTGTGTGCTAATAGGTTTGGATTGGGCTGAGCCTATGATGTATTTACTATTGCATATCACATGCTCATGCATTTTCATGCATAAGTACCCTCAAGTTTCTATATTTGTTATATTGTATCTTGTTGGTTATTTTCTATCTCTCTCTCTCTCTTTCTCTCTCTCTCTCTCTCCTCTCCTTCTTACATTAATGCGTCATGGCACTTAAGTGTAAATCCACTTTGTCCTGGAATCCTCTTCATTCTGGGGCATCTACCTCTTTTGATCCTACCCCTTCACATATTCGGTTCTATGATGATAAAGCCCGTAAGGACTTTTCGAAGAACTTTTCTAGACGAGGCATTCATTCAGAACGCCAAGTCATTTTGTCAGACTTCTCTGACACTGACCTACCCACTATCATTCATAATAGGGGTTGGAAGTCACTATGTGATGTCCCGATCACTTGTCCATCCGTGCTTATCCAAGAGTTCTACTCCAACATGCATGGATTTGATTATTCAGTACCTCAGTTTTTCACTCTCGTTCGAGGTACATGCATCATGGTCACTCCGAATATTGTTTCCAACGTCCTCCATGTCCCTAGGGTAGTGCATCCTGACTACCCTGGTTGTGAGCGTCTTAAGACCGTGTCTAAAGACAAGCTTATATTCTCTTTGTGTGAGTGACCTTCTGGTTGGGGTGATCATCAGTTCACTTCTTATTCGACCTTTGCTAAAGGTCCTAGGTTCATTAACATGGTTATGACCTTTGTTTTGCATCATCTCTCTCATTATAACTCTATTACAGAGCCCCGTGCTCGCATTTTGTTATCCCTCATTGAGCATCTTACTATAAACTTCCCCTCTCATTTCATTCTTTAACTCATAGATGTCTATAAGGATACGGTGACCCATGATAAGCTCATCTTCCCATCTACTATCACGAGGCTTCTATGCCATTTTTCTATTTACTCTCTCGTTTCTAACCACTTCCATGTTATTTGTGCCATAGACGCCACTACCATTAAACCGAGCAAGGCGTAGCTACGATCGAGGCAATCCAGATCGACGGTTCCTCCAGCGTCTACAGCTCCATCCACATCCATTCCCTCTTCTTCCACGGGTGGTGTGATACTCGAGGACATCATGGCACAACTTGTGCACAAGGCTACTCGCCTCTGAGGGTGAGGACGATGATGGTGATGCTGAGGATGATGGTTCTAGATCTTCCAGTGATAACGAGATGTCTACTTGATAATCTTACCCTTTGTCACTCGTGACAAAAAGGGGAAGTATTTTTGGGATGAAAGTGATCATACTCATAGGGGGAGGGTTAGTATAGGAGATTTTTGTTAAAAGGAGTGTTCATGATTTTGAGGGATGTAGTGAGGATTTTTATGTATCTTTTACTTTTCTTTCTTTTCTTTAGATACATTGTTCATGTACCTTAGATCTTGTGATCATATTGTGATAGCAAACCTTGTACTTGTTGATATATATACATTTGAGGTTGTTATTGCAGTTCTTTCACCTATCTTTACATGTGTTATTTTTTTTCTCGCTTTATACACATGTTTCCTATTATTTGTATTCAATCTTTTATTTCTGTTTCACCCACAGCAGTCAAGGGCGCTTGTGCCCACAATTAGGAAAACTTAATTGCAAAAAACTAATTTAATATCTTTACAGCTCGAAAAGGAAGAAAAAATTGTTGAGGCCTATTGTTTTCTTGATAAAGCATTACCTCCACCTGTATAGTCAAAATGCAATTTCAACAACTTAGAGCACTAGCATTGTTAGGGGGGGGGGTGTAAAACCCCCCTAATTGCTATTTTAGCAACCAAGACCCAGAAATAGAGCTTCATCCAGGTATTGGTATGCAGCCGCAGATTCCTTCTTTCTTTGATTCCTTCTTTCCTTGTTTTCTTTTTCCCTTGTAAATTATAGTTTGCTACTGTGGTTGTCGTTTAGTGGGTTTGGGTCAAATTTTAGTCAGTTTTTGGGTAGGATGTAGGTGGAGTTTGGGTGGTGTTTAGGTCGGCATTTGGGGTGGCAATTGAGTGGTGTTTGGGTAGAGATTAGGTCGGAGTTTGAGTGGTGTTTGGGTTGGCGTTTGGGTGGAGATTGGGTCTGAGTTTGGGTGTTTGGATTTAGGTCCAACGGTTGTGATTTGGTCCAATGGGTTTGTGGTAGATGGGTGATGATGGAAACCAATTGCTTAATGGAGAGGAACAAAGGTTAGTAAATCGGACCAACGGTGAGTTTGGTTTTGGATTAGACTAATAGTGAGGGCTAAGCTTTTCAGTGGTGGTTGTTGCTTCGGTGGTGGGTGTTGCTTCAATTGTGGGTGTTGGGTACTTGGGTAGGGCTATGAGTGTTGGTTCAGTGGTGGGTTTGTGGTTTAGTGGTGGCTGGTGTTTCAATGGTGGCAATGGATGGTTCAGTGGTGGCCGGTGTTTTTGGTGGCAATTCTCTTTGGTAATTTTGGTGGTGAAGAATTGGTGTTTGTGATTGAGTTTTGGTGGAAGGTGGTTATGTGGGTTTACTGGAGAGTAGGGGGTGCAGAAAATCTACCAACCAACCAAAACTGACCCGACCAAACCCAACCCACTGGATTGGGTCAGTTTTTAAAGGTTGATGGGTTGGGTTGGGTCACGAAATTTTTTTTACAGTGGGTTGATTTGGGTTTGGGTCATGAGATTTACAAATTCCCCTAACCCAACCCAACCCATTTATATTTAATTTGTTTTTAAATTTTAAAAATATATTATGTAATTTTGTTGTTTTCTTTTTTGTCCCTCTTCCTAAATAAAATCCAAAGTCTAAGTTCTTCTCATATAGTATGTGTTTGTTTTATGCTCATGATTATTTAATTATAAATTTGCTCTTATTTATGGTTGTATTGTTCTAATTCTCAATTTAATAATAATAATAATAATAATAATAATAATAATAATAATAATAATAATTACAAAACAAATTGTCCAACCCGACCCAACTCGAACAACATGGGTTGGATTGGGTTGGACCCCTAAAATGGATTGGGTTGGGTTGGGTTGGCTTGAAAAAACTCCTCAACCCGACCCAACCCGACCTATGCACACCCTTACTAAAGAGAAAGAAAAAAGGAAGAGAGGAAAGACATTTGAATTGTTCATATTATTTAATGTTGCAATTTATATTATTTTAATGAATTTGTAGACACTCAATTTTGCACCCATAATTTAATCTTATAATTTAATCTTGGACGATGGCTAGAGTGAACATTCATATACCCAAAATTTAGAGTTGCACTACATGCATTAATTCATTAATTACATATCATAAAAATGATCTTGAAACTCCAACGGTCGTGACGGTATGTCTGATTCCCAAATCAGACTGCCGGATTGAAAGATATCACATGATCAATTTTCACGGTCTGCATGTATTTTGTTTGGGTGGAACCAACCACGCATGATTAATTAAAATTAATTATGACTAGTTAAAAAATTGAAATTAATTAAATAAATTTGTGATTGGTTGTTGGTTAGTGTCAAAAATTGGCATGCTTGCATGAGAATAAAATGGATAATCAAATAACAAAGAAGTTACCGATAATCAAGTCGTTTTGGAATGTCTATATACAAGATAATTATCACTTTAAAGACCTAAATATCAATAAAAATGGATTAATTTTTAGAATACGAATCAAAAATGCGTCTAGGTGCACTTTCCGGCTTAAAAATCCTCAAAAAGGAGTCCAAATTGGACAAAACTTGAATGTGAGCCTGGCACCCAAGAGGGCCTATCAACACTCTTGGAGTGCTGATTGGCTCAAATGCTTGGCCTTAAGACGCATTCCAATTCGTATATGATCTCATTCAGCTTATTTTTTAAGCATTCGAACCTCTATAAATAAAGGAAAAAGATCAAAATTAGGAGCTCTTCTTTTCTGACTTCTCTGCTCCCTTTATGTTAAAGACGTTCTGGATAGGGATGGCAATGGGGAGAGACGAGGCCGAAGGATGGGGTCTTCACCCCCGCCTGATTTGTCTTACCCCACACTTGCCCTTCCCCACATGACAAGGAAAATATTCTTACCCCATCCCCGCCCCTTGAGGCCCCGCAAAGCCCCGCCCACCTTGTAAAACTCTATTTCTTGTTGATTTACCCACAACTATTACAATTTTTTATTAAAAAAAAAAAATGTTTCATTAATAAAAATATACTCGAAATTTCAAATAAATTTATCCCATCAAATCAAACTAATTTTTAGCAAAAACTGAATAATATTATCCAAGTGTTTTACAAGAAAATAACGCAATAAAAATCTCTTAGTACAAAATCAATGATTCAATAGTATATAAATTTGTTTCTAATAAAGACAAAAGAAAACATTAAAATTGGTACCTTATTTCCAACCTTGCTAGAAAGAAAAAAGTGGCAAAGCACCACTTTCTGTTGAATAAAATAAATTCATAATATGCTTGTTTAAATAATAGGATTTTAGGGTGTGAAAAAATTACAATTTAACTCTTATCAAAGTAAGGCAGGGCAGGGATGGGACAGGGTAGGTCTTAAAAGCCTAAACCTATCCCCACCCTGTCCCGTGGTGCGAGGCTAAAATCTTGTCCCATCCTTACCCAACTACCTTTGCAGGGCAAAGAAAATCCGTGCGGGGCGAAAAGAGGAGGGGCAGGTCAAGTGGGGCAGGCCAAAATTGCCATCACTAGTTCTGGAGGCTTTGGCTTTAAGAATTTTTTGTAAGTAAAGTATTTTAGACCTAAATAAGTGAAAACTTGGATTTCTAAACTATTCATTTATTTGAATAGCACGCCTATGGAAGAGGTATTTAGTTATATTCTTCTGTTTTTTTATTTTTTGTTTTCCATTAATTAGTATGTTGTGGTTGTTCATTGCATGAATGTGATTAATGTGTTTGATTTTTATTCTGACTTGTTCTTAATTCACGTTTGCCATGCTTATATATTTAGTTGCAATTGTCTTTGACATGTTCGTTAGTTGATTGTTTGTTTTAATTTTTTCTTTTTAAAAAACTCAAAACTGATCTATATTTTCAATAAATACAGATCTGAATTTTTTCTGGTCTAAAAACTGATCTGTATTTTCATTTTAGATACTAAGATTTCTTGCCCTAATTTTGAAAGGTTGCTTCTTGGTTTCATCAAAATTAGAGGTCGTATCCCGTTGTATCTTTCAAATTGTTCCAACCTGATCCTATTAGAATTATCTTCCAATCTACTCTCTGGACCTATACCCAGAAGTCTTGGAAACTTAAAATATTTACAAAAACTCTCTATGGAAAAGAATCAACTAACAGAGAAGCCTGGGCATCAAGAGAATGGTTTCCTTACATCTTTAACCAGTTGCACATCTTTAAAGGTGCTATTTATATCCCTCAATCCCTTGAATATTACAATTCTGGAAACCAGTGGAAATTTTTCAAATTCGCTTGAAGTCATTGATGCAAGTGAAAGCCAAATAAAGGGTCGAATTCCAACGGGAATTGGTTCCTTGAAAAATTTGACCATGCTTGATTTGAGCTATAACAATTTGTCTGGAAATTTACCGTCAACATTAGGGGGATTAGAGGAGTTGCAAAGATTGTATCTTGGAGACAATAATATTGGTGGAAACATTCCAGAGGAGTTCTGTCAGCTAGTCAAGCTGGGAGAATTATTTCTTTCAAACAACAAAATTTCTGAATTCATCCCAAATTGCATTGGAAACCTCAGTCTTTTGCAGAGATTAAACTTGAGTTATCACAAACTGACATCATCAATCCCATTGAATGTGTGGAATCTTGAAAATCTGTTGTTCTTGGATTTACCATCAAATTCCCTCGGCGGATCTTTGTCTCCAAACATGAGAAACTCGATGTTATTGAGTACGTGAATTTATCTCATAACCAAATTACTGGAAGTGTTCCAAGTATCATTGGTGCTTTTGAAAGCCTGGGTAATCTTGATTTGTCAAAGAACTCATATTAAGGAAACATTTCAAATTCTTTTGGGCAATTGAAAGGATTGGATCAAATGAACCTCTCTAACAATAATTTATCCGGCGCAATTCTTAAGTTTCTTGAGGCACTTCAGTCTCTCAAATATTTGAATTTGTCGTTCAACGAGTTATCAGGAGAGATTCCTTTTGGTGGACCTTTTGCAAACTTCAAGGCAGAATCATTTTTAGGTAATTAAGCACTTTGTGGGAATTCAATTTTTGGAGTTCCACCTTGCACAAGTCCTAGTTCTAAAGAAGCAAGGGTGAAACAACTTTTGCTCAAATATATTGTTCCCAGCATTGCGTCAATTATAATCTTTGTAACACTGGTCATTATGCTAAGAAGACTACCACAATATAACATGCAAATTCCAAGTTCACTTTTCACATTACCTAAAGTGGATCAAAGAATGATATCATATCATGAACTTTGTCTTGGGACAAATAACTTTTGTGAAAGCAACTTGCTTGGAATTGGAGGGTTTGGTGCTATGTACAAAGGGATACTGTCTAATGGGACTACTGTTGCAATCAAAGTTCTAAACCTGCATTTGGAGGGTACTTTCAAAAATTTTGATGCTGAATGCAAGGTGTTAAGGGCTTTCGAACATAGGAATCTTGTTAAAGTCATTATTGTATGCTCCAGTCCCGAGTTTAAAGCTTTAGTGTTGTAGTACATGTCAAATTATAGCCTTGAAAAGTGGTTATACTTTCACAACTATTGCTTGAATCTTGTTCAAAGAGTAGGCGTCATGGTTGATGTTGCATCGGCATTAGATTGTCTCCACAATGGTCAATTAGAATGTGTGGTGCATTGTGATTTAAAGCCTAGCAATATTCCTTTGGACGAGGACATGGTTGCACATGTTGAGGACTTTGGCATTGCAAAGATTTTAGCTAAAAACAAGGATGCAACCCAAACCAAAACCATTGTTACAATTGGCTACATCGCACCAGGTATACATGAAGTCACCTCTATTCATTTAATTACTTGGCTAATTTGGTGAATAACTTTAGTAGTAGCTAATTTTAGGAATAACAATGTGCATGGTAGTTCAAATCAGCTCGTAATCTAGTTGCATTAGATTAATAGTTTGATTTATCTTGTCAAATACAATTTAATTCAATAATATTTCAATACTAGACTCGTAAATGCAACCATTGTATTGATATGGCTTGTTGCATCAATCTATGTAAAATAGAAAAAAGCTTCACATTTTACCTAATCCCAAAACCCTCATACATCAACCAATGTAAAATTGTGCAAAAATCTATTTTTGCTACAGCAATTGTGTAAATATACATGGCTATGTAGCTTTGCAAGTGCATATGTTTACAATTTTTTACTTCACCCCATTAGGAAGAGAGACATATGATTTGAAATAATAATAATAATAAAATTGGTAAGGAAATAGTATTTTTAGTGAAAAGTAGTGTGAAATAGATCATTTAATCTGATGTGTTTTGAAAAGTAGGTATGTAAATGAAAAAAAAAAAGTTCTAATTTAAAAAAAAAAATGCACAAGTTAATATGAATGCTCACCCACTTTATAGCCATCAACAATATACAAAATTAGTGATTTGGTAAGTCAGTTTTCCTAAATTGACTATAAAAGTTTAGTTATGGTGATCAACCTCCAAGGCTAATACAAATCATTTCGAGGTCGAGCTCAAACGAATATGTAGTGATACAAAGGAGTGTTCATATTTGGCTGGGAAGTTGGGAGCTAAAATAATTACAAAAGTATATAACCAATATTAGGGACACAAATTGTCGATAAAAACTTTACATAGACCTTTCACTAATACCGCTCTTATTATTTACAAATAACAATATACCACATTAATGATGGTGAAAAAAAGTACACTACATTATGCGTTAAACCAGACTACTATTCGTAACAAAGGTAAACCATAAGAACACAATAGCAAATAGACACATAAAGAATTGGTCATAGCACAATTGAACCAAAAATAATTAAATAGAAGAATCTAGTACACATATTAAGTGATGGATGATGAATGTATACAGTAAAAACCTTTTTTTTTTTTTTTTAATCCTTGTATGAATGGGGTGTGGCCCATGTGGGTGTGTACCCACTGAAAGTTTTTATTGGCAGAGTTTTTACTTTTGGGGGGCAAACATGTAGATCATTAACTTAAAAGACTTTTTGACACATATGAGTATGGCAGAGTATGGTTCTGAAGGGAGAGTATTCACCATATGTGACATTTATAGTTAAGGAATAATGTTGTTGGAGATGATCACAAGAAAGAAACCTAACGATGAAATGTTTGTTGGAGAACTAAGTATGAGGCAATAGATTGCATCAATTCCTGACAAAATGAAAGTCATGGATGATGGTTTGCTTAGGATAGAAGATGGAAGAGATGCGACTGTCATGCAAACTATCCTTTCATCTATCTTGGAATTAGGCTTGAGGTGTTCTGAAGAATTACCAGATGAAAGACTTGACATCAAGGATGTGGTGACCAAGATTAACAAAATCAAATTGACACTACTTGGAAACAAAAATAGAGGTGTTTGATATTTGCATCATTGCTCAAGTTTCCTATGTGTGCACATGTAAAGACCTTGTTAAAGCTTGCTTTCCTTTCCTTTTCTTTTTTTTCAAGGTGTAATTTTGTGACCCTAGTTTGATATGTCCTTTAATTTTATAAGCTTTATAAGTAGTAGGTCACTACTCACTTGGGACCAAAATCAATCAAAATTATCCAAGTTATTAATATTTGAAGTTAATATACCAGGATTTTAATTTACTGCATAAAGATACTGAGTTTGACAATTAAAATCTTTTATGAACAAATGTAACTAGGATCTTTTGAATAAGAAAATCTACACTCTTAGTATCAATAGGCAAAGATTGACAAACGAAAATTTTCATACTCCATCACCCCCACGGTGCCTGTGAATCTGTGATTGTATTTATTTTAAGCAACTATATGAAGGGCATAAATACCAATTATATGAAGGACTGACAAATACAATTACACAAATGTTCTTGATACAAATATCTATAAAATTTGCCAGCAATAAGTTGGGAACGTTTTTTTCTTTTTTCTTTCTTATTTTTTTTGGCTGAATAACCTAAGCACGATTTTTAAAGAAGGTTTAGCTTGAATTTGATCTTTCTAGAATTTAGCAGGAGGTAGCCCCTTATTGAAAAAATGGGCTTACTAGTCTTTCGTGGGGTACATAACATACATAATGCCACCATAAAACCCCTTCCTTAACAAAATAAAAATCAATCTTAAAGTGCTTCATCCTAGCTCGAAACACAAAATTTTATACATTTTTTCCTTTTTGTTTTTTATTTTTTAAAAAAGAAAAAAGAAAAAAAGAAAAGTAAAGGACTAGACCAATCATTAACAGAAGCAAACCATGACAAAAGATTTTTCACCTAAAAAGTTAAAATATGCCATAACAGAGCATTTATATAGCATAACACCCATTCCAATTAGCACTTGAATAAACTTGCACTGGGGCTTTGTAAAATTTATAATTGCTGAGATTTTTTTATCACATTATCAGTCTTTATCCATATTCTCCCAGGCCAATAGATAACAGTAATCGCTTAAGTGGATCAATTATAAATCTCTGATTATATCCATTATGCGGTTGGATAAAATCACACATCTATATCCTTCTTCAGTAAATGGGACAGCAAATAACAACCATCAAGATTCAATCACCAGGCCAAAAGAAAATAAAACAAAAATTCAAAGACCTGATCCAATGAAATGTTCAACCTTTTTCACTCTCCAAGCAATTAGGTGGCCCTGGTTGTATACAAAGTAAGATCACCACATTCTACCTTTCACATATTTATCTGTACGATTTATACGCTTATTATCATTATCACATAAATTCAATACAGACAATGAATACGTCATTATCTTCCAGTTATTTGTTAGTGACAACAAAGACAAAACTATTGAAACCCGCAATATACTTACAACAAACATACCAAGAAGTAAACTTCCATGCATAAATGAACTCTCCGTTTGCAAAAGCTTAAGTGGCCTACAGTTGTACCTCACTTCCAGCCTCTTCAAGTCACAAAACAAGGTCTGTGTACACGTCTATATACAAATGGAAGCAGTTCAAAAGAGAAACTTTCAAGCAACTTGCTCACCACTAGAAGCATCATTTTCAGCATTAATTGGCAGGTATAAGAGTTCCATCAGCTCCATCCGATACTCCAGGCCTCGGAGATAGTGCCCCAATAACATGCACCTAATGGGAGAAAAAAGATAGATCAGAAAGAACCAACAATTGCAGGAAGTAAATTATATTCAAGATTAGAACAGGTTACCTGAATACAATTGAGAATACATAGTAAGGGTGGAAAACTTTAAAAAGAAGAAAAGAAAAAGCTAAACACCAGAAAGAATAACTGAATTATCCAAAAATGAGTCATTGAGTTCGCCTTCAGACTTCTCATACCCAAAAAGTGCAAGGAAATTCACAAAATGACCGTGATTAAGAACAAGTTCAGCTTATGGATGGTTCAAATTTTCAATCCCAAACAACCAAGTAGAATAAGAAAACCCAGATAGAAAGAGGATAACTTAAAACAAAGGGGAAAAAACTGAAACAAATGAATGTGAAAGCAGAGAAAGAAAGAGCTGGACTAACCAGAAGAGGAGACGTGCCAAGTAGTCCCGAGTTAGTGAAATGAGGGGCTGAAATTGCAGTGAGGTGTTCTCAACAAGCTCAGCACAATCTTCACTCCCAACATTTACTATTCCAGTTGGGGAATTCTCTGACAGAGGAGGAGCCTTAGAATGCATCTTGGGAGATAGGGTGGCAAGGAGACCATGAACGATGGAGTGGATTATTTCTTTCAATTCAGGAGATGTAGGTTCTGACAATTCAGCAACCTGTGCATAGAACTATTTGTATCAGCCACAAGATGGACACATGAAAAAAAAATAAAGATAGAAAGCTAAATTCAAAGTTAGTTTCATGATGAGGGTAAATCCAATACCTGGAGTTCATTGCTCATGAGAAGGTATGCAAGATGAGAAAGTATCAAAAGAGCAAACTGATGTGTAAATAACACATCCAGACCCCAAATATGATATGGAGGAAAAAATAACTATAATTAAGTTACTATCTTATAAGAGCAGGTTTAAACTATTAAAACATTAGTGTAGAAGCAATGTTGAAAAACCTGATATCTTGCACTATGCAGTCCAAAAGTTAACCAAAGGCCACATTTCATCCCTATACAGCCAAGGCCATGAATTAGATTGAAACTTAGCAATATGAGCATGTAAATTTTTTTTCTTGGTAAGTTACACATGCACCCAGGAGATCTTGAACCTACAACCTCACCCTCCACCCCAATACTATGGGAGGAGGAAGTGCCACTTGAGCTATTGCTCACCAAACCTTATGTAATGGAGGAACTGCAGGAACAGGTTCCTATACTCAGAAAATGTCAAGTTATACCAAATCAGGAGCTGAATGTGTGATTGAGTTTAGTAGTATAGTTTTATCAGACTTTTTCTCTATTACAAAACTGTGAGGATAGCAATGAGCCCACATAACCCAGAAACAACTACAGCAGTTAACACATTCACTGACACTACCCGAAAAGTAAACAAAAAATATGAAACTTTGTTCAAATTTGCACAGCCCATTCTATTAGTGGAGAAAAAAACAGAACAAGGATTATTCTGTCATAAAAGAAACAGTCTTATTGCGAGTAAAACCCTCAGGAACTCAGAAAGAAATATTCATAGAAACAAAACATAGCATTACTCAGTTTAGAGAGACTTGAGTTTTCCACAGTTGCTCTAGCATATTTCCTGTGTACTAAAGTAATTTTCTAATATCAATAAATTGATCTTTCACTAATAAAATATAAATAAATAAAATATAACGAGAGTTAAGTGCCTTTTCCGGTTGTAGAGATCTCAAGTAATCCAGCAAATCATTTTTTTCCTCCCCAACAAACTGTTGCATTTGAAGCGCAGCACTTTTCCTCTTGACTTCATGAAGTTCCTATGATGAAGTAAAATTGAATTATGAGTACACAACTACACATTCTGACCACAATGACAGTCATGATGAAGATAAGAAAAGAATCAAATTGCAAAAATCACCGAGGGAATGTCCAAACTTGGAAAAGGGAAAAGATTCTTTCAAATTAAAAATAAAACAAGGAATTTGAAAGTTTTCAGGTTAAGATATTATGTTATCAATCAACAAGATACAGAACTTCAATCAACAAACTAGAGATCTTCAATCAAAAGACACTTGGATTCATATGATTAAATGACCTGTCTACAGAACAACTCTATTGTGCTACTGAAATACCATTTCCTGCATATCACCAGATGAACCAGCTCAGGTATGCAAAATGAAAAGAAATTTCCTAGAACTCAGACACTATCATAACCAACAATCCACCAAATATATACTATGGATGTTATGAGGACGATATCCAGACTTTTGAGATATAACTGTTTGGTCAGTTTATAGTTTAAGATAAAAATAAATGCATGCTTGGTCAATTGGTAAAGAGATTCACATAAGATGAGTTGCTTTTTCAAAGTAATCTGCAACCTGATTACAAATCCCATAATTAAACAGATAACTCCCAATTATTGCAGAAAAGAATCTGCGTAATGTAAGTCACCCAATGTGCCTTCTTATGTTTGTGATAGGGGTAAAATTGTACTATTGTGCTATTAGTGTAATTACCCTCATGTAAATAATATTCACGTGTTAGGGTAAATTAATTAACCCTAAACACACTTCCTGAGAACATGGTATTAGAGCAATTAAAAACCTATATCTAATGCAAACGCTAGCATTCCGGCATTCCACCATCAACCCTGGTGGGAATATTCTCCAGAAACCACATCAACTTGACTCAACAATACCCTGTGACTACAACCACCAAGCCTCAACCCATAAACCTGAGCCTTAGCTCTTGATGTTTTTTCTCTCTTAGAATATTTCTTGTATGCTGAGGATTTCTTTTTTATTTATTAATCATCCCCCCCCCCCCCCCCCCCCCCCCCCAAAAAAAAAAAGGGAAACTACTACAGCCTGAGCCCTCAACCTGCACTGGTAACAAACCCAGTCAACATCCAAAACAGCCAATCATGTTGTCAGACCAAGGCAACATTGTTCTCAGCTCAACTCTGTAATCAAGTCTGTGTCAAGTCTTCCCCGTGACTACTACTACACCAAGAAACATCCTTGAGCCCATCATGACCTCCACCAACTGAGTGAAATCCATTGAGGCCTCCAGAATATAGCCAACTCCCAATTACTAAAGTTAATATGCTCTTCAATTGGCCTAATCAAACCCCTACAATCAACCATCTCTCTGGTTAGAATCAATACACACCTTCCCGACAGCTGTTGGCTCAATCCATGCTGATATGTGTCATTTTATCTCTCTGTGAAACCCACTATAATGACATGTCAATCTATGCAATTATTGAGTTGATGTGCCAATATGTGCAACTGTGTGTGCGACTGTCTAGTTATCTGGTAGTATGTTGGGTCAGACGTTTTCTTTACTTGTGATGACTTATGTGAGCATAAAGCAACTTGGGTTAATTTTATAATTTCTTGGCAATTATCGTTTTTTTTATAGGTATTTCTTAGTGATTATCGTGGTAAAGGAGTTGAGATCATTTTTTTGCTTCTGAGCTTATTGTTGATCTATAGGCTAACGGTTATGTGATCTATACACTTGTACAGGAACAGGCCCAAAGGTTGTATTATGATGTCAATAATCTCATACACATTTATAACCTCCATCAAGCTTATTTCTCCCTTGCTCTTAATGACCTCTCTCCAGAAGATTGTTATGCCAAGTTTACGGGTATATATGAGGAGCTTAATCTTTACCAATGACTCTGCTGATATCACAGTCATGCAAAAGCAAAGAGTGTGCATGCATGCAGCCTAGTTTCTATCTGTGTTGCCTCCAATATTTGAGCTAGTAAAGACACAAACTTTAGGAAGGAATTTCCCTTTCTTGGCGAGGTTTTTAGACGACTTAGGTAGCCTGTCTATTTGTTTCTGGTCCAGTTACATAATACTCTAATGAGAAACCCGCTATTGGCACTGCTATGGGACTAGTACATTGAGACTGTGAGTAAGGGGAAGAGGTGGCAGAGGATGCGGTCTTAGCAAATGCAATTACTGTCCTGGTGAGAATCATACGCTAGATTTTTGTTGGAATCTCATGGGAAACTCTCAACTCTTTTGGTTAGTCTTAAGAAGAATGAAAATACTCCACAGTTACTTACAACAACTTTCACAACCGGTAGCATCCATTCACCAACTTTCACAACCGTAGTAGTATCCACTCCTAAGAAAAGTGTTATCTAGTGTCTCTACAATCTAATTTGATTGCATGACTTCTTCCACTGCTATTCTAAGTAAAACAAGTACTCAAATTGTTTGTCTCGCCACTCAAGAATCCTAGGTCATTGACTCAGGTCATTTACTCAGGAGCCACTGATTATTATATGACTGGTACTTCGAATTTGCTTTCCGACCTTGGGCATCTTCAGATCTTCCTAGTGTGTTGGCAAATGGCTCAACCACTATTATTTCTAGTTTGGGCACTGCTAACCTTAGATTGTGTCTGTTAACTATGTTTACAGGTACACAAGCACGGCCAATAATGTAAAAAATTATATCCACTTCTCCAAAATTACTGTAGATGCCTATTGTCCAAAAAACTCTTACATAAAACTTCCAAAACTTGGGATAGGATATATTAAGATAATGTGAACAAGCATCCACCTCTTAGTGTTCATATGCTCTTTCCAATCATGCCATGACTGACAACTCATAATAATCCATGAACCATGGGATTGAAACAGATGACAATGGAAGCATCAAATCAGCATTAGCCCAATAAATTATATCCCTCCATAAAATTCCACAAAAACAAAGCTCTAAATCCCAAGTACTGATTAATTGGGGAAGCTAAATATCCATTTTCTCCAATGAACTCTATCAAGGACTGTCTAATTCATAAATCAGGCATGTGCCTTCTATCAGACCTTTGTAGTTCATCTACTGCCATCCACACTATTTCCAAGATCAAAGGATAAAATATCAATTGAAATGTCAATATAAAATATCAACAATGTCCAACTTTTGATACCATTATCTTAGTCATTCAATGAATCATGAAATTCAACTAATTCAAAAACATACTCTGATCTATTAATCTACCAAGAAAAATTATTTAGTGCTAGAACATACCTTCTTTATTGAAGATAAACAAGACTGCAAATGTAGAATATAATGTTCAGCTTCAGGGGACATTTCACCAAGGTCTTGAATATCAAAATTCTCTGACAAGTCTTCAGTGAATTTTTCAAATTTGGATGACAATTCATGTTCTCCAGATAAATTAATTATACTTGCATTGTCAAGCAACAACCCTTGTAAATCAAGTCTACTATTTTCTGGTATTTGTTTTTCAGGATTTCCTTCCTGCATATCAAGGTTTCTTTCAAGGCAAAGCCTAAATTCAGCATTCCGCAATGTATACCTGCAATAGAAGATAAATACCATTTACAAGTCTTTGAAATTTTGATAGACATAAGTCAGTGAATGAAAAAGAGGGAGATCCTACATATAGGCTTCAAGAGAACATAATTTGAAGACAATGAAAACAAGGTTTCCTACAAACACCAAAACTGTACAAATAAGCGTACAAATTCAGGTTCTCTTCTTGTCTCTATCTCCTCAGCAATCACATAAAAGTACAGATTAAGTAATGCACATAATAATGAAAATGAACATACCCAGTCATCATTGAAGAAACCAATAACTTTGAGAGAGGTTCCCACAACGCCTCAATGAGAACCTGAAATTGATCAGATGGAAGTAAGCCCAACATGCCAGATATAGTCCGTTTCATGGCATCCACCGTCATTGGTGGCACATCTTTCTGAATGTGGCCCACGTCTAATGGCTCTATCTCTTGTATCAAATTTGAGAGAACCGATTTCTGAAATATTAAAGACTCTAACATCAGATACAAGATCAAAACACAACCATTATTAAGTACATACATTGATTATAGCAAGCATACATCAAATACAAAGAAGTTAAAGATCCCAACAAAAAAAAGAACTTGCTAAGTTATCTACAAACACAAACTTGCCAAGAGCCTAGTAGCTCAACTGGCACCTAGGATGAACGGACACTTCATTTAGGGTACCATACCAGTGTCATACCAGCTGTTTTATGTTATAATTTTTCAGAAATTGCTCATATCGCTATGTCGTACTTGTACCCACGTCCATGCTTCCTAGACTGGCACTTTCTAGTGTTTTCAACGGAGACATATAGGATTCAAATCCCTCCTCCAAATATTGAATTATCAAAAAAAAAAAAATATATATATATATATATCTACAAATTCATTTCTACTTGTATACCCCTGCAACTACTAAGATACACTGAAGATAAAAAAATGTGCTAGTTTCTGCTGAAGCAGCATTTAAACCCACTTCTTTAAACACCCCATTAAGAATGCCGCTTAACTGTGTAATATCATATGTAATCTATAAATAAAAATCTCAACATATAATTTTTTGGTCATTTTATGTGCTAAGTTTTTGCAATCTGAAAAGCTTTTGAAATTTTAAACAGTGATTACATCAACCATAAAGTTCATTCAAACACAGAGATTAATCAATTAATTATACTTTGAATTAAAACCCAATTCATACATTCACTACCTTCTTATTAGACTAAGCTGAAAGTAAACGACACAAATTCATACCAGTCTTACTTAGTTGAGCAAAAAAAGCTAAGTTCTCACTGTTCTCAAATAATGAACAAACGAAATTGATCGAATTGAATTGAAAGAAAGCAAAACAAAGAGCAAATAGTAGATAGAAGCTGACCTTGGAGTTGGAGCTGAGGTCGTCAAAAGAGGCGGCGGAGGAAGAGGCGAGGACTAGGGTTTGGAATTTTTTAGGGTTTGCGGAAGAGCGAAGAGGGAAAGAGAGGGAGAAGGAAGGGAAGCGAGGGCATGGAGGAGGAAAGAGTCGCGGAGGAAGAGGGAGAGAATTGGAGAGGAACCAGGAGGTAGAGGTAGAGGTAGAGGTTGCCATTAACAACAACCACAACCACCGCTGCCCTCTCTCTCCCCCTCTGTCTATGTGTTTTTTTCTATGACTGTGTGTGTGTAATTGCAGCCACAAACTAAGGACGGTCACGGCCTACAAAAAGTCCATCTACAAAACAAAATTACACAAATCATTAGTGACTGGTAAAATGTGATGATTAAAAAAATAGAAGGGGGGGGGTGGGGGGTAAAATGTGATGACAATGACATAATAGCGGGTCACAAACATGAAAAATTTGTCAACTGGATTGCTTCAAAGAAAAATGTTGTGAAATTCTTCTTCTTTTCTTTTTTTTTTTTTTTTTTTTTTGAGAAGGACATACTTTTAGACTTTTTATTCAAGGGGCTTTAAATCAGCCAAAATAACAGTATTTAAATTTTTCAGAACAGATTTTATCCAAACTTGTAACGGAAAGGTAAGTCTTGCTTTTTAAGTTAAGGCGTGTGCTACTGCATTACCTTGCCCATTGACATGAAAGAAAAAATAGCTTTGTAACAAGCTAACATAAGACAAAGTGTCTTTTGTAACATGGCCAACTGCTGATTTTTCCATACCACTGTTACATAAAGATTTTACTACAATCACTGAATCACCCTCGAAACAAGATTGCTGGAAACCTGTTTCTGAAACAAAGACTGCTGCTCTTCTTGCTGCCAGTAGCTCCAAAGTCACAACTAAAGGTGGTTTCTTGATTTTTTTTCGGACAAAGCGACCATAACTTGACCTTCAGAATTTCGGATGACAACACCGAGGCCAACTTCATCGAACATTGCTCCGTCATAATTTGTCTTGAAACAATCCTAAGGTGGAGGACACCAATGCTTTTGAGAGGGTTGTCTACTGCCCCTAGAATGATTTTCTAGAGTTCCCGAAGTCTTGAAGCTTTGAAGATAGTCTTGTGCGAAACCTGCAATTCTGTCCAGCGGCAAAGAAGGTTCCTGGAGGCGAGATTTGTTTCTGTGGCGCCAGATAGACCACACTGTGATGCTGAACAACGGAAAACTATGGGGTTTTTCCTGGATCAACTGCACTAAATCATAGAAAGAACCCGAGTAAATACCATATTTTTCTTTAGGCCAAAGGAGGATGTCAGGTTGAGGAACTGTACACAGAGGCAGGGATTTTATTAGTGTAGCTTCAGGCGGATAGAAACACAGATTACTGTTAAACAGTTGGTTTGAAGAGTTTTTTTAACCCAATCCAATATTGTCAGATTAAAAATTCTAAACTATTCACATACGAACTTAGAACCAAGCCTAACTTTTTTTTTTTTTTTTTTGAGAAACAGAAACAAGCTTAACTTAACATACATGTTTTATACCTCATAAAAATTTGGACTTTTATAAACTATTTAACCTTTTTACATTAAATTATTATAATTAACATAATATGCATAAACTATATTACAAATTTAAATTAAACTAAAAAATTAGAATAAAAATGATAAGACAAATTAATATATATGGTAAACCGACTTGGTCATATGGATTGGATAAACTATTCATTTGAACTCGATCCAACTCAAATCTCATAATAAAATTACAACTGAACCCAATCCAACAACCCAAGAAGTCAAGTTGGGTCAATTTCATCAAGTTTGTAGGTTCGATACAAACCTAAGATCCTAGCACTAAATATTTCTTACACTCGATAAATGAATGAAATGTGTTAGAAGATATTTTAACACATGAGAGGGCACACATGCATCTAACATACCCATTGATATACCGAGAAGAGCTGCAATATGTATAAATTTTGTTGACGAAAAAAAAAAGTAGGGACTGTGAGTAGGAGAAAAAAAAACCATTCAAAACATTCTTGATATAAACAGAATTCATTTCCATGTTTGGAATACAATCCTTGGGGAACATGATTCCACAAACCAAAATGATCATAGCCTTCGTATCAATACACATGTAAAACAATGCATTACACAGATGATAGAACTGTCTGATCACCTCCAATTTATTCGACAAACTTTTAATTTTTATATACAATTTTTTTAAATCTCTTTTTTTTCTTACTTTTTCAAAATACAAAATATATTTTAACACATTTTTAGAGCGCACAAAAAAAAAAAAAAAATCTAAACTAAACTAAAAAGACTGATACCAAACACCAATTCCTTATGCGGTTATACTACTCCAAAATCCAAATAGCACTATTTTTCAAGCCTTATTCCCTTTGTTATATTCGCACCCCCACTCAAATATCTGTAAGCTCGTTTCACGTGGAGAACATTTAATCATGATATACCCTATTGAAAGTGGTATATATAGACCTATGGTGTAGAATTGTAGATATATGGGCACAAAATTATTGTTCTTTTGACAAATACTCTTTCTTAGAAAAATACTTCTGACTTGACTTGATAAAAGGGTCAGCTCAGAATGATGGAAAGAGGGGTAATACTAATACCACAGGATGTTACATAATTCATATCTTTCTCTCTTTTTTTGGTTAGTTGTGTTTCCCTGTTCTTTCCGTGTCTGTCTGACCTTGTGATACTTTGTTGTTGTGTCAATCTTGCCGTCGTTGGCGCCACCGTAGTCGTAAAGTGAATTCCCGAGTTCGAACAGTAAGGCCCGTGAAGCCAGGTAGAGCGTGAGGGCGTGAGAGGAAAAAGGGTTGATTGCAGTATGTGTTACGAAATGCAACGGTTGCAAGAAAAACATGATAATTGAGTGTTATAACTAGGATAGTCATAGAAAGGATGTGGAGATCCAACTCCTCTGTTAGTTCCAAGACTGGTTGTCCTCCTGATATTGTAAATGAAGAAGACCATACTGTAGAGAAAAGTGAGTACCCTGATTTTAGAAAATGGAATATCCCTAAAGTCTCTACTAAATCTGTTTACGAACTTGGTTGGTCTGAAAATACTGTTTTCTCTGAATATAGAGTCAGAACTGTTGAACAAACTTTTTCTATTTCTAAATTCCATGAAAAATGCTGTTTAATTTCCAGAAAAGATATTAACAATTTCACAACTAAAAAGGTTAAATATTTGCATATTGGACTTGTTCAAGTTGCTGTTAAACCTTTAACAAGAAAAGGCATTAATGCTTCTGTGCTTATATGTTTACGTGATGCTAGATTCAGACAATTTAATGATAGTATTCTTTGCATGATTACTGCTTCTTTGTATGATGGTCCTGTTTACTTTAATTGTTATCCTGATTTTGCTATTGCTTTGGATGATCCTAATATTGTTAAAGCTTTAACTCTGAACATATTAACATCTGGTTATGATATGGATGATGGTAGCAGACCATTTGCTCTTATTTACTATATTTACTATCGCCTGCTTGGTTCTCAGTTAACTCCTTGTTCTAAAGATAGAGATCCTGCTGATAATACTATGTTAATTCAATATTCTACTCCTGATGCGAGGATTCGAGTTCCCAACATGATTCGATGGGAAGATGTTAATCTTCCCAGAGAATGGACTTTGGAAAAAGAAACACCTCCTGCTAAACTTATTAAACTTGTTTTTGATGAATTTGATCTTACTCATATTAAATAATTTGTTGATGGTACTGTTAAAATACGCTTTGATGATGATAACCGTTTATTTCAAAATAAGCCTTTAAGAATCAACAAAGGAAGACATTCCTTTGCTGGATCTGAAAATCTTGCAAAAAGAGATCATGAAATTGATGAGTTTTTAAAAAAGAATTTTCAAAAACAGGATCTAAAGCTAAAAGTAGTTGCAAGAAACAACTCTCAAGTTAGCAATGCTTTTTATTCAACCAAAACTGAATTTCCTTCTGATATTGACAAAAATGCTAATGAAGAAGAAGAAGATGTAAAGTCTGATGCTCCTTCTTGATCTGATTTTCCACCTATTGAAACCCCTATTTTTCATAATCAACTAAGAGTTCTTACCAGACTCGAACCCTTTGAATATGATATGGTTTTTCTATATGATGAATTTATGTTGTTAAAAAACCGTCTTAAACGGAAATATTACCAAGATACTTTTGCTCAGTCAGAAAAAGACAGAGTTAAAAGAAAATGGAAAGAAAAAATGGTTGAAGAAAGAAAACATATTTTGTTTTTTGATTATCTTGAAAACTATTATGTTTCAAAAAATGGTGTTCATACTAATTATTTAAATGTTATCAGAAAATCCAATTTTGTTAAAGCTGACAAAACCGTTGTACGGTCTAGTCATCCTGCTCTTGAAACTGTTTTAATCACCTGCCAAAATGTTGATGAGAAAGTTAAAGTAAAAGCTTCCCCTTTCAAAATTGCTGATGAAAAAACCCCTGTTATTTCCATTATTAAACAAAACAATTTTACTAATGAATCTTTGCATATTATTGGTCAACAGCTTGACCGTATTGAAGAAAAAATTAAACAAAAACCTGTTGTTTCAAAACCTGAGATTCCTTTTATTGATTTGAACAGTCAAAGTGAAAAAATTAATTTCAAAACTTCTCAGAGTAAAACTCTTGAAAAGGTTGCTTCTCAGAGTACAACTCTTGACAAAGTAAAGAAAATGCTTTCTGATTTAAAAGTTAAAACCAAGTAGACTTCTGCCTCTACAAGTGCTGCTTGTGCTATTTCAAGAAATGAAAAAGAACCTGTTTCTGAAGAAACCTCAGACTCTGAATCATCTTCTCCTGTTTCTTATGAAAATGTTTTTGATGATTTACAGCCAGAAATTAAAAAATTTATTGGAAAACTCAATTCCATGTCTTTTACAAAAAACTGGTATCCAAAACCTACTCCTCCTAATATGCAGTTTGAAGAAAGGCCCTTTCAAAACCAATTTTCTATTTCTGCTGATAAAATGTATGAATGGAATATTAATAGTTTGTCTGAACAAAAAATTATTAACAAACTTGCTCACATGTCTATAGTTGGTTTTGCATACATGAATAATCATAATGAACTTGATCATCCTGATGTTGTTAACTTGCTTGTTACTGGTTTTTCTGGTACTCTTCGTGGCTGGTAGGATAAGCATCTCAACAAACTCCTCTTTATTGTAATATTTCTCATAATTTAATTACTTGGAATGATAATCAACTTGCTCTTGTTAAACATATGATGCCTCCAAAATGGTTTACTAAAGTTAGAATTGTTGTTTCTCATGACTATGCTTTTGATTCTATTGCCCTGATTGATTCTGGTGCTGATATTAACTGCATTCAAGAAGGGTTGATTCCTTCTAAATACCTTGAAAAATCTACTGAAAAAATGGTATCTGCTAATGGCACACAAATGAAAATCAAGTATGAATTAAGTAATGCTCATGTTTGCCATAATGATGTTTGCTTTAAGATACCTTCTGTGCTTGTTAAAAACATGACTGATAGAGTGATACTTGGATTGCCTTTTATTGCTTCTTTGTATCCCTTTCTTGTTGAACATGATGGAATTACTACTGATCCTTTTGGACAAAAAGTTAAGTTTAAATTTTGTTCAAAAACTGCTGATAATGATGTTTTTAATCTGATTCATGCTAAAGTCAAATACCTTAATTTCCTTAAACAAGAAATTAGGCACAAGAAAATTGTTGAACATCTTTCGGATAGATTATCTACAATTGATAATATCCACAAAACACTGACAAATAATATCTGTCGAACCAACGTTCCCACTAGTGTCCGCCCCATTCCAACAAATGTTGAAACCATTTCTACAAAATTTGTCCCAACATATGACAAACTATTTCATGACTTATTGTCACAAACTCCTTTTTCAAACTACTGTTCAGCACAACATATATATATATATATATATATATATATATTAAGATATTTCAAAACATATCTTTTCAAAGACAATTTTAATGCTTCTTTTCTTGCCTCACAGGAAAAGCAAATTATTAAAACCCCACGAAAGTGGAAGGTAAATAAATTCTATGGAGTCTGACAATTCACTATAGATTCAATTGTGAAATTGTAATTCTTTGGACAACACTTCCTGCAAGGCAATAATCATGTCACTATTGGAGTATGCTACCTCAGCTGGTAGTGACTCTTGAAGGGATGTTGCATAACTGGATATTACTCCCGAAGATGCGCCTTCATGCATTACAAAGGATTGTCTCGCAGGGAGTCCTTTGTCTTGAGGATAGCCCTGAGCAGGAGCTTTCCCCTTGGTTCTATTTTTATAAACAAACCATATTCTTCTGCTGTTCGCCATCTCCAATGGACAAGCCATGATGATCCAAGAATATTTCTCACCCGAGATCCTGTTTACGATCCAATGTTTTATTGCAGACTCTGTAATCAGTACTGTACTTATCATGGTCATGATTGCAATGAAGATCCCCCATAGGATCCTTATCCTGTAAATGACCCCTATGAAGAAGGTGCTTCTACTGGATCTCACTAATCAGTTTGCCTAGCCAGCACAAAAGGCCAAATGATCCTGATAATTTCTTTGTTGACTGCTTTTGGCACTCCACGCCAAACTATTTTCAGCTCCTGAAAAGGCGCTCCTGATACTTTTGCTGCTTTTGATGCCCCTCACTATTCACTTTTACTATTCACTACTTTATTTGCCTATTTAAGGGGGGTTGTCCCTTATTGTTAAACTTAGAAGTTAATTTTCACAAGTTTTCTTTGAGCCTTCTTTAGGATTCTCTCTAGAACCTAAACACTCTCAGAAACTGCCTAATACTTCTCACTACTTCCCACAAAGCTTGTAACTAGATTAATGACTAGCCTTTAAGCCTTGTACTACTATCCCTGTTGATCACTGTAATCCTGTAATTACTACTACTGCTGTAAGTGTTTTGAATTACTTTCAATAAACACTTCTGTTTTCATTACTTTGAATTATTTTGCTATAACAATTGCTTGGCTGGTTCTACCGCCTTACTTTCAATTATATTATTTTGATATAACTGTTTGGCTGGTCCAACCGCCTCCTTTTATTATTATTAGTTGTGCTTCCGCCATCTGCACTGTGTCCCTCCTCCCTCTATTGTATCAGAGAGTCTATTAAACATTCTATTAAACAAAATGATGAAGGTTTGCCTATTTTTGATGAAGATATTGGTCGAGGTATTCTTGATGGTGTCAATACCTTGATATATACTATTCTTAAACATTTTGTTGATACTCCATCTAATATTTCATCCCGCATTTCTGATTATTTAAACAATTTGAAATGCCCTACTATGTCTGACTACAAATGGTACCAAGATGTGTTTCTTTCCAGAGTCATGCTCAGGAATGATTCCACAAAAGTTTACTGGAAAGAGAAGTTTATTGATGGCCTTCCTCCTATCTTTGCTCATAAGGTAAAACAAGAACTAATGGGTAAAAGAGTTTCTATTGATTATGATAATTTAACATATCGTGATATTTTCAGTACAATTAAAAAACTTGGTATTAACATGTGCAATGGTGAAAAATATTTACGACAATAATTAAAAAATAAGAAAAAAGCTAAATATGAAAAGGGTAATTTCTGTGAACAATATGGTTTACCTCCTATTGCCCCTAGACATGGCAATACGGGTCAGAATTTTCTGACCCGACCCGACCCGACCCGAAAAATACCTGACCCGAACCCGATTTTTTTGACCTTTTAAGCAAAAAACGGGTTGACCCGTGACCCGACCCGATTTTTTGCGAGTCAACCCGACCCGACCCGAATAACCCGTGACCCGACCCGTTAAAAAAATTCGCTAAAAAAATATTTACACTTAAATTATAAACTAATAAAACATTAAATTAATTGTCAATTGTCATGATATGACAATTGACAACACAAGTCATAACTACAACCTGCACACAGTACAACACACACTTACACTTACACCATTATTTAATTTATTTAGGTGAGTTTCATGATAATATGGCATTGGCATCCATCCGTCCAGCATAAGTACTTTACAAGACAAGCTTTAATTTTTTTTTTTTTTTTTTTTGAGAAACACAAAAGTAAGTGCACAATTTTGACTCATTAACTCATGACAATGACAATTCTTATGGTAAATGGTTGTATCACAACCGTTCAAAGCCAAAAGTAATTGGTTATATATATATCTCATGGTGTCAATCTGCTCTGCTTGCTGAATGCTGAGTTGCTGCCGCCTGCCTAGCTGTATTCCACTAGTTCGTAAGCTCATTCAGATTTTCCAAAGCACTAAAGGCAAACAACTGAACAAGCACAGTAAAAGTCTAAAACTAAATCACAAAATTTACATCACTCCTGTCCTGTTCGGCTCTTCCTCTGTTCCTCATTCTTCAGCTCCCCAAGTACCCACTCTTTTTCTTCTTCGTCTTCTTGCTTTCAGTCTTTCACTGCACCTCTTTCTTCGGTAATTTTTTTTTTCATTCCATTGCTATTTATCTCTGCCTTCAAGTTTTATCTAATTATTTCTGCCTTCAAGTTTTATTTTATTCTATGTAAATCCATATCTTTTTCTTCGTTTTTTTTTTTTTTTTTTTTTTTGGCATTCTCTAATAAATGAGATCTTTTGCAGGAATTTGGAACAAATATAGAAATCCATATCTTTATCTCTGTCTCTTGCCACCCACAACCACAAATCATCAACTATGGTAAAGGTAAGTTACATCCTTTTTATCATTCTCTTAAAACCCTAACTATTTTTAGTTTTTAGATTGAATTTTTAATATTATGAATTTATTATTTAGCAATTAGCAAAAATAATATAGTATAATGCTCACAGTTATTATGAATTTTTGGATGAATGTGTGATCAAATATGATCTATTGCTCTGCCTCTGGATGAATTTTTGGATTAAATAGACTAGAATTTTTGGATAAATGTGTGATCAAATATGGTATATTGCTCTGCCTCTGGATGAATTTTTGGATTAAATAGATTAGAATTTTTGGATGAATGTGTGATCAAATATGATATATTGTTCTGCCTCTGGATGAATTTTTGGATTAAATAGACTAAAATTTTTGGATGAATTTTTGAATTAAATAGACTAAAATTTTAATTTTAATTATATATTTTGCTTTGATAATTAGAGTACAGCGGCCTCACCGGCTGTAAATTTGGAAAGTGACGATGATGCTACAATTATGGATACTTCTACTAATCCCTCACTATCTTTAGGAGTCAATTCAAAATCAAAGTTTAAGAAATCAAAAAGAGTTTCAGGGAAAAATAAAAAGGAAAAACATCAAACTTCTACAGTTTGGACCGAATTTGTGAAATTGCCTATTGATGAAGAAGGGATAAGTAAGGCTACTTGTCAATGGTGTGGGAAAAGTTTTTTGGCAGATAGTCATCATGGAACATCAAACTTGCATCGCCATCTTCTCAAATGCTTAAAAAGAAATGAAGTAAAACAAGATGGTGAAGAAGAGGGTGGGGTGTTACAAAACAAGATAATTCAAGAAGTGTTTCGTGAGATGTTAGCGGAGGCTATTATTAAACATAATTTACCATTTAGCTTTGTTGAGTATGAGGGTATTAGAAAAGTTTTTAGCTATCTAAATTCAAATGTTAAACATATTTCTAGAAATACTTCAAAAGCTGATGTTCTAAAACTTTACAAGAAAGAGAAGGATGATGTTAGAAATAAGTTGAAATCAATTCCTGGTAGAATATGTTTGACTTCAGATTTATGGACTTCTGTTACAAGTGAGGGATATATTTGTCTTACAGCACATTATGTGGATGAGAATTGGAAATTGAAAAATATCATCTTGAATTTTTGTCATATGCCACCTCCACACACGGGAACTCTTTTATACGAGAAAATTTTAAGTTTCTTGGAAGAATGGGGTATTGAGAAGAAAATATTTTCCATTACTTTAGATAATGCATCTAATAATGATAATTGCCAAGATTTCATAAAGAAAAAGCTTAATGATGGGGGTTTATTGTTATGTGATGGTATCTTTTTCCATGTGCGTTGTGGTGCTCATATATTGAATCTTATTGTTCAAGAAGGATTGAAAGTAATAGATGATTCGGTGATTAAGATCCGAGAAACTATGAAATATCTTAAAGGATCAGAGAGTAGAATGTGCAGATTTGATGAATGTGCAAAACTAGTTGGTATGAAGAGAACAAAGGGTTTACGTTTAGATGTGTGTACAAGATGGAATGCAACATATGACATGATTGATAGTGCTATGAGATATCGTTCTGTGTTGAACCGTTTAGCAGAGGAAGATGCTAATTTTAAGCATTGTCCAACAATGGATGAATGGAATAGAGTTGAAAGGATAACTCGGTTTTTGAAACCTTTCTATGACATTACAACTCTATTTTCTGGAACCGATTACCCTACAGCAAATCTATATTTTCAAGGAGTGTCTCAAATTGAATTGCTCTTACTTGAAGAAATGGAGAGTCAAGATTTATTTATCAGTAATATGGCAGAACAGATGAAAGTTAAATTTGACAAATATTGGGATTGTTATAGTGTGGTGCTAGCTTGTGCCATTGTTCTTGATCCAAGGTATAAGTTGGATTATGTGGAGTTTATTTTCAAGAAAATAGAGCCAATTGAGCACATTGCTAAAATGAAGGTGGACAGCATTGAGACTACATTGTATAAGCTTTTTTCAGAATATGAATGCCTCAAGCCTATGACCACTGTTTCATCTTGTGTTGGGAGTTCTAGTCATACTAGTGGTGCTGTGGATGATCCTGATGAGGAAGATGATGTAAGTAAATTGCATTTTGTTTGGTATATGTTGTGCTTTATTTTTTTAATAATAAATATTGTAATGTTGTTTGGTATTATTTATCATTGCAATTTTAATGATTAGGAATTTGATCATTATGAAAGTGGTCGTGGTACCAAAACAAAAAAATCTCAGTTAGACTTGTATTTAGAAGAGAATAGACTTAACAGACAGGAAAATCCAAAGTTGGAAGTTCTCTCTTGGTGGAAAGAGCATTACAATCGGTTTCCAGAGCTCTCTTTAATGGCACGGGATCTTATGAGCATTCCAATAACCACTGTTGCTTCTGAATCAAGTTTTAGCACTGGAAAAAAAATTCTTACTCCGTATCGTTCACGTCTTTTACCTGAGAATGTGGAAGCTACGTTGTGTACTAAAAGTTGGCTATATGGATTTGAAGGTAATTTAAAATTTTTTTTTATAATCATAATTATATAATTTTAATTCTTTATTGATTTGCTTTCATGGTACATTAACTTATATTAAAATATTGTATTGTAGATGAAGATGCTGATGAAATTGGCCAACTTGAGTTACAATTTGCAAGTATGAATATTTGCAGTGCTGAATCTGCTACCAACATTAAGTAGATAGAGAATGAGGTGTAATTTTTATAAATATTTACTTATTCTTTTTTACTTAATATGTTATGTTTATTTTTAAATCTTTTTTTGTTTAGTTTATTTTTTTAAGTAATCTAACTTTACTATTATTTTAAATGCAACAGGAATATGTGCACTTAAGAAGACCGATAACTTGTTACTTTGCTGGCTTACTTGTTTTGTTTGTTTTAAGATTTATCTCTTTTTGAAGATGTAAAATTGTAATTATATGTATCTTGACAGTAAACTATTAAGTATTAACATTGTAGACTTTTTTCATCATGAATTTATGATTATAAATAATTTTTGGTATGCTCAAAACTGTCAGAATTAAAAGGATATTAACAAGTGGCATTAAGTGTAATTCATTTGCTTAATTGATTTTATTCATTCTCTTAAAACAAATTGTTATTGATTTGTTTTTGTAATTGAGAAAAAAAAAAAAAAAAAAAACTTGTTTTAAAAATATGGGTCAACCCGACCCGACCCGCAACCCGGTTGACCCGTAACCCGATTGACCCGTTTAAAAATGACCCGTTTTGACCCGTGACCCGTTTGACCCGTAAACCCGATTGACCCGACCCGAACCCGACCCGACCCGCCCGTTTTGCCATGTCTAATTGCCCCTTCTAGGCAAAAAGGAAAAAGTAAACATGATAAGATTTACAAAAATTATTCCTATAAAAAGCATAAAAGATATCGTTTTGTTAAACCCAATGATTATTATTCTGAAAAAAAAAAAAAAAAAAAAAAAAAAAAAAAAAAAAAAAAAAAAACCTGCTTTTAGAAAACATGTTAAACAGAGATCGGGAAAAGGTAAGTGCTTTAACTGTGGCAAATTTGGTCATTTCAGTAAAGACTGTACCCAAAAGCCTGGTAAACTAAAAAATAAATTGAAAATGTTAAACATCAATGATAATGATCAAAATGAACTGTTTCAGATTCTTGAATCTGCTGCTTCAACTAATTCCTTTGAAGAGGATTTCTCCTCCTCATCTGATTCTGATTATCACTATTTTAGTGATACTTCTACACCTAATATTAAACTTGGCTGTAAAGGGTCATGTTATAATGCTATGAAATCTGTTAATGTGTTAACCAAAGAAGAAGAACAAGATAATTTGTTGTTAACTACTATAAGTAAAATTGAAAACCGTGTTTTACAAAAAGAACTTCTTGATAAGTTAAAAAAAAACTTAACAAGAGACAAAACTATTAAAAAACGCAGAGCACCTATTAACTTTGAAGAAACTTTGGAAAGATTTAATAAAAATAGATCCAAAGAAATAACTGTTCATGATCTTCAAAAAGAAATTAACACTGTTAAACAAGAAATAATCCAATTGAAAAATGATGTCAAAAATATTAAACATGATAATAATAATCTTAAGCAAGAATTACTAATTCAAAAAATTGATAAAAATTTGGATAAAAACTTGTCCAATAATGATGAGCACCAAGATCAAAATGAACCAGAAAAAACTGTTCACAAAAACCCTTCAAGCTCTTGAAATCCATCTTGTTAACCTCACAGCCCAAAATGAAATCTACAATGATTACCTTATTAACCTCAATCCAGAAAATAAGACTCTTGCGAGTCACCCTGATACAACCCCTGATAATTCAAATATTAAACTTTTTGTTAGTCAACTCCTTGGCAAGGAGGAAATCCATTCAATGGATCAAAAGACTATAATGGGTACTGATTATGCTTGATTAAGCCTTAAGTCTCAATCCTTTGTAAGAAGTGATGTTGCCAACTTGCCTCCAGAAGTACAAACCTGTATTTTTGAAAGCAAGGTTATAACCAAGGATCTTGATCTTTGGCTTTAATATTTCAGAATCTGGATTGTCATCACCCCAACTCTTATGGAACCCAATGGTCCCAACAATGTTTACTTAAAAAAGAAATGGGAAAAATATTTCAAACACAGTCTCAGAGTCCACGAAAAAGGTCATCCTTTTCCTGGTCTTCTAGTCAACTATGAGGATGATTCCAGAAAAAATATCTTTGGTGATCCTTTCTAGTTATCTCAAATGTTTGAATCTGGTTTTATACGGCTCATATATATATATATATATATATATATATATCCTTTTACGAAATGCAACAGTTGTGAGAAAAACATGATAATTGAGTGTTATAACTAGGATAGTTATGGATAGAATGTGGTGATCCAACTCCTCTGTTACTTCCAGGACTGGTTGTCCTCCTGATATTGTGAATGAAGAAGACCACACTGTAGATAAAAGTGAGTACCCTGATTTCCGTAAATGGAATATCCCTAAGATGTCCAATAAATCTATTTTTGAACTTAATTGGTATGAAAATACTGTTTTTTTCTGAATATAGGTTAGAACTGTTGAACAAATCTTTTCTAACTCTAGATCTCATGAATAATTTTGTTTATTTTCCAGAAAAAATATTAATGATTTCACAACTAAGAAAGTCAAATATTTACATATTGGACTTGTTCAAGTTGCTATTAAACCTTTAACAAGAAAAGGTATTAACGCTTCTACTCTTATGTGTTTACGAGATGCTAGATGTAAAAGATTTAATGATAGCATTCTTAGTATGATTACTGCTTCTTTATATGATGGTCCTGTTTATTTTGATTGTTACCCTGATCTTGTTCTTGCTTTAGATGATCCTAATATTATTAAAGCTTTGACTTTGAATATATTGACATCTGGTTATGATATGGATGATGGCAGTAAGCCTTTTGCTCTTATTTATTGCATTTATTACCGCTTGCTTGGTTCTCAATTGAGTCCTTGTTCCAGAGGAAGAGATACTGCTGGTAATACCACGTTAATTCATTGTTCAACCCCTGTTACTAAGATTCAAGTCCCAAAGAATGGACTTTGGGACGTGAGTCTCCACCTGTTAAACCTATTTTTGATGAACTTGATCTTACTCATATTCAACAATTTGCTGATGGTACTGTTAAAATAAGTTTTGGTGATAATAAATGTTTATTTGAAAACAAACCTTTATACCATAAAGGGGGGAAGGACGATAGCGTAGATGGCGGAAGCACAACAATATAGTAATTGAAAGTAAAGTAAATGTAATTGAAAGTAAGGCGGTAGTACCAGCCAAGCAATTATATCAAAATAATTCAAAGTATAGAAAATAGAAGTGTTTATTGAAAGTAATTCAAAATACTTACAGTAGTAGCAGTAGTTACAAGATTACAATAACCAACAGGGATAGTAGTACAAGGCTTGAAGGCTAGTCCTGGTTCTAGTTACAAGCTTTGTAGAAGTAGTGAGATATTCTGATCTAAGGGAAGTCCTAGAGAGTTCTAAAGGAAATCCTAAGAAAGAATTTTGAATTGCAATAAGGGACAACTCCCCTTAAATAGGTAAATAAAGCAGCAATTAGTTACATTTTTCACTATTCATATTAGGACCCGTAAGGGACATTAAAAGCATCAAAACATAAGGAGTGCTGAATCAGGAGACGAAAGTAGTTTGGCAATTTTTCCAAAAAGTAGTCAACAAAGGAGTCTTTAGCAGCATCAGTGAAGATAGCCCCAATAAAGGCAACAAGGAAAGCAATAGTGAATATTTCACCTTAGGTGAATATGAACATATCATATCAGGAGTCTTAGTCATTGTGCAATAGTCATTAGTGGAGTGTCGATGGAGCCAAAGAAGTCAACAAAAGAATAATGTAGTAAATAGTTAACCGGAGCATTATTAATGGGTAAAACATTAGTGAAGGCAAAGCAATAGTGGCCTTTATACAGGCTAGGCAAATAGCAAAATTATCAATTTGCTCCTAGATCAGGAGTATTTTCTTCATCATGGCTGAACCAATCTTTGGGATATGGTTAGGGATAGGGGTTATAAGGGCTTTCTACAATAGAGCCCTTCTCTTCTGAGCTCCTATTGGCAGCAGCTTCTTCTTCTTTAATCTTCCTTTCTAGAAGGACATATAGAGCCTCCTTACTTAAGTCATCAAAAGGAGAAGTCTTTTTAATGGCTTTGGTGGAGGAAGTAGAGGGTGAATTAGCATTACGGACCAGATGAGTAGGAGAATGCTTTCTAGGCAAAGGTCTGGGAGATATTTCCCTGGAAACATTATCAATAATCTGTTGAACATATCCAAATTTATCCCACCATTTAAGATACCAGTATCTAGCAAGAACATCATCATCTTTTTCATATTGTCATTTTAAAATCCAAGGGATTCTAAATCGTTTAACAAAATGGAGGAGAATAGGAAACTTGGCATTATGAGCCTCTGTCTTGAGGGTATTCTCAAAAGACTTGTAAGCAGCCATTAATGGCTCAGGGAAGATATTAGAAACAGAGCCGAATTGATCCCACCATCGGAAAAACCAAAGGGGCAATTTGGCATTGTCATCAAATTCTTTATCAAAGTTAACAAACCATGAATGAGTCATTATGTCATTCTGGTAGAGCATAAATCTGGACCAAGTAGTAATATAATCATAATAAGAGTATGAAACAGGGGAATTTGGCAATTTTCTGAAGAAGGCAAGGGAGGGACCCCATTTTTCTTCAGTAATAACATTCTTTAAATAAACACTATGGTAAATCATTTTTGTTTTATCAATCTGATCAAAAATGGTATTAATAACAATAGATCTTTCCTGGCTTAAAATGTCAGAATAATATTCTAACTTTTTGTCACCATGTTTTGGAATATAGTGAAATCTTGGTCGGAAGTAGCTTTTTGCAATCTAAAGAGGGCTTTTGATTGCAGATTTGTTTGGTTCAATAAAAAACAGGTCTTGGAAATATTTCTTTTTGACATATTGGGACGCATTAAATTTTATGGGATAAATAGTTTTTACGGGTTGGTGAACAGGGGTCAAGGCATAAGGATCATAGGGAAAGGCCAAAATAGATGAGTAGTTGGGCTTAGGATTGTTCCTAAGGAAGTGAAACGATTAACAATTTCAGTAGGAGAGATTGGCTCATTTTTTACAATATGTTTGGATGGTTCAACAGAGTTTTTGTCTTTGGATCTTCTACTTGCCATCCTAGTACTGCAAGAATTCACGAGTTAGGAAATTAGGAAGAGTATTTTGAGAACCTTTAATATATTCAATAGTAAAATCAAAAACAATTAAAATAGCTTGCCATCTAGCAAAAATATGTTTTGAAACAATATTTTCAACATCTTTTTCAATAACATATTTGGCACTTTTGCAATCTATTCTTAATAAAAACTTTTGGTTTAATAGATCACTTTGAAACTTTGTAATACATAGTACAATTGCTAAAATCTCTTTTTTTATAGTACTATAATTTAATTGTACAGCATTCCAAACTCTAGAATAGAAACGAACAATTTGTTCTGATGAGTCTGGTAAAACTCTTTGTTTTAGAATACCTTCATAACCAATGTCAGAGGCATCAGTTTCAACAATCTTAAAAGCATTAACAGTAGGAATACCAAGACAAGGCAGAGTTTTGACATGATTTTTGATTTGTTTAACAATAGAAGTATGGTCATCAGTCCAAGGAGGAGGATTACTTTGCAACCGATCAAAAAGTGGTTTGCATTGTTTCCTCAGATCTTTGTAAAAATCAGCAACATAGTTTAGAGAACCAAGAAATCTTTGAAGTTGGGTTTTGTCAATAATTTCAACAGGAAATTTGTCAACAAATTGAATAGCTCTATCAATAGGACGGATTTGTCCCTTAGAATTATCATAACCAAGAAATCCCACTTTGGTTTGAAATAGTTTGATTTTCTTGGCAAAGATAACGAGGCCAATTCTTTTGATACTATCTAGAAATGAGTATAAATGTTTCCAATGTTCATCAATGGAGTTGGAGAAGATTTTAACATCATCAATATACACAATAGTGAAATGACTGAAGGAATTGAAAATATCATTCATAATATTTTGGAATTCACTAGGGGCATTCTTGTGACCAAAAGGCATAACATTCCACTCATAGTGACCAAAAGAAGTGGTGAAAGCAGTCTTATATCTATCTCCTTCACTAATTTGGACTTGCCAAAATCTAAATTTCATATCAAATTTGGAAAAGAAAACAACATCACTTAATCTGTGAACTAAATCATTCTTATTGGAGATAGGATACCTAATCCACTTTAAGACTTTATTTAGAGGTTTGTAATTAATCATGAGACGAGGAGTTCCTCTCTCAAGCTTAGCATTTTTCTAGACATAGAAAGCAGCACAAGACCAGGGAAGCTTGCTATTCCCAATGAGTTTTTCTTGAGCAAATCATTTATTTCATTTTTTCAAAATTCAACAATTTCAGCATTCATTTGAATAGGGCGAGTTTTAGTAGTAACATTCTTTTCATTAAAATCTTTGATATAAGGTAGGTCAACAATATGTTTCTTCCTATGCCAGAAAGTATTAGGAGGGTCACTTAGTAAAAGACTTTAAGTCTATTGGGGTTTCTTTTCAATCCTACTCTATCATCCTTGTAAGGCGGCAGGGTAATCAAGTTGCCCTTGCTTTAGCTAGGGATGCTAGGCTTTCTTTTCCGTTAAGAGTTTGGGGAGAAGTTGTTCCTCAAAACATTTCTTTCCTTGTTGTAAAAGACTTGCCTTAATATATTTTCCCAGCCTAGTTGGGGCTGTTTCTCAAAAAAAAAAAAAAAAAAAAAAAAAAAAAAACAAACATCATTCATCAAAATTTTCTGAAAATTATCAATTTTGGATTTTAATAATTTATCAGAAAGTTATTCAACAATTTTCTTGTATCTAACTTCTTGTTTAAGGAAGTTGAGATGTTTAACTTTAGCATGAATCAAATTAAATGCATCATTATTTGCAATTTCAAATTTTGAACAAAATTTGAACTTTACTTTCTGTCTAAAAGGATCAGTAGTAATCCCATCATTTTCAACAAAGAAAGGATACAAAGAAGCAATAAAAGGCAGTCCAAGTATTACTTTATCAGTCATGTTTTTAACAAACACAGAAGGAATCTTAAAGCAAACATTATCATGACAAACATGAGCATTACTTAATTCATATTTAATCTTCATTTGAGTACCATTAGCAGAAACTAATCTTTCAGTTGATTTTTCAAAATATTTGGAAGGGATCAAACCTTCTTGAATACAATTAATATCAGCACCTGAATCAATCATGGCGATAGTATTCAAAGCATAATCATGTGAAACAACAATTTTGACTTGAGTAAACCATTTTGGAGGCATCATATGTTTAACAAGAGCAAGTTGATTATCAATCAAATTAATCAAATTATCAGAAACATTACCAGAATGAGGAGCTTGTTGAGTGGATTCATCTCCATCTTCTTGCTCATCAAGATCATTATCAGACTGGTTTTTATCCAGACTTTTATGAATTTTAAGAATTAACAATTCTTGTTTAATATTAGCATTATCACTTTTAACAGTTTTGACATCATTTTTTAATTGGATTATTTCTTGTTTAACAGTAGCAATTTCTCGTTGAAGATCGTTAACAGTTATTTCTTTGGTTTTATTTTTATTAAATCTTTCCAAAGTTTCTTCAAAGCTTATTGTTGCTTTGGGTTTTTTAACAGTTTTATCTCTTGTTAAGTTCTGTTTAAACTTATCAAGAAATTCTTTTTGCAAATTAGGATTTTCTATTTTACTTATTATGGTTAATAACAAGTTATCTTGTGCATCTTCTTTAGTTAATACATTAACAGATTTTATAACATTGCAACATGAATCTCTATATCCAAGTTTAATATTAGAAGAATTAGAGGTATCACTACAAGAGTGATAAGCAAAATCAGACGAGGAGGAGAAATCCTCTTCAAACGAATCAATTGAAGCAACAGATTCAAGAATCTGAAACAGCTCATTTTGATCATTATCATTAATGTTTAACATGTTCAATTTATTCTTCAATTTACCAGGCTTTTCGTTACAATCTTTACTGAAATTGCCAAATTTGCCACAGTTAAAGTATTTACCTTTACCTAATCTTTGTATATCATGTTTTCTAAAAACAGGTTTCTTTTTAGCATAATAATCAATGGGTTTAACAAAATTGGTTCTGTATCTTTTATGTTTTTTATGGGAATAACTTTTGTAAATTTTATCATGTTTACTTTTTCCTTTTTGCCTAGAAAGGGCAATAGGAGGTAAACTATATTGTTCACAGAAATTACCCATTTCATATCTAGCTTTCTTTTTATTTTTTAATTGTTGTTTTAACAATTTTTCATCATTACACATGTTGATTCCAAGTTTTTTAATAGTACTAAAAATATCACCATAGGTTAAATTATCATAATCAATAGAATCATTTTTACCAATTAATTATTGTTTTACCTTATAAGTAAAGATTGGAGGCAGACCATCAATAAACCTCTCTTTCCAATAAGGTGTCGTGGAATCTTTCCGGAGCATTACTCTGGAAATAAACACATCTTGGTACCATTTGTAATCAGACATAGTAGGGCATCTCAAATTATTCAAATAATTAGAAATTCGAGATAAAATATTAGATGGGGTACCAACAAAATGTTTAAGAATAGTATAGACCAAGGTATTGACACTATTAGGAATACCTCGACCAATATCTTCATCAAAAATAGGCATACCTTCATCATCTTTTTCAACAAAGTGTTTAATAGACTCTCTAAATTCTTCTGTGAGATTTTTATCCCACCATCCTTAAAAAGTACCAAAAAAACCAGTAACAAGCAAGTTAACAACATCAGAGTGATCAAGATCATTGTGATTATTCATGTATGCAATGGCAACCATAGACATGTGAGTCATTTTGTTAATAATTTCTTGTTCAGACAAACCATCGATATTCCATTCATAAAACTTTTAAGTAGAGACAGAAAATAGAGTTTGAAAAGGTCTTTCTTCAAACTGCATATCAAGAGGAGTAGGTTTTGAATACCAGTTTTTTGTAAAGACATGGGATTGGGTTTTTCAACAAATCTTTTAACTTCTAGTATACCTTCATCAAAAACATTTTTGTAAGAAACAGAAGATAATGAGTCAGAATCTGTGTTTTCATCAGAAACAATTTCTTTCTCATTTCTTGAAATAGCACAAGCAGTACTTCTAAAGGTAGAAGGTTATTCGATTTTAACCTTTAAATCAGCAAGCATTTTTTCAACTTTATCAAGAGTTGTACTCTGAGAAGCTACCTTTTCAAGAGTTTTACTCTGAGAAGTTTTAAAGTTAATATTTTCTCTTTGACTAGGTAAATCAATCAAAGGTTTCTCAGGTTTTGAAACAACAGTTTTTTCAACAATTTTTTCTTCAATACGGTCAAGCTGTTGACCAATAACATGTAAAGATTCATTAGTAAAATTGTTTTGTTCAATAATAGCAGAAACAAGGGTTTTATCATCAGCAATTTTAGAAGGGGAGGCTTTCACCTCAGTATTTTTTTTAGTATTTTGGCAGGTTATCAAAATAGTTTCAAGAGGTGGATGACTAGACCGGTCAACAGTTTTGTCTTCCTTTACAAAATTTGATTTTCTTATTACATTCAAATAATTAGTATGAACATCATTTTTTGAAACATAGTAATTTTCAAGATAATCAAAGAACAAAATATTTTTTCACATCAAAATCATTTTTTCTTTCCATTTCCTTTTGACTCTGTCTTTTTTGAACTGAGCAAAAGTATTTTGGTAATATTTCCATTTACTTCTATTTTTTGGCAACATAAATTCATTATACAAAGCAACCATATCATATTCAAAAGGTTCGAGTCTGGTTAGAACTCTTAATTGATTTGGGTAAAAAGGGATTTCAATAGGTGGAAAATCAGATCCAGAAGGAGCATCAGATTTTGCATCATCTTTTTCTTCATTAGCATTTCTGCTAATATCAAAGGGAGATTTAGCTTTAGTTGAATAATAAGCATTGCTAACTTGAGAATTGTTGCTTGCAACTCCTTTTAGCTTTAAATCAGGTTTTTCAAAATTCTTTTTTTAAAATTCATCAACATCATGATTTCTTTTAACAAAACTCTCAGATCCAGCAGAGGAATGTCTTCCTTCGTTGATTCTCAAAGGTTTGTTTTCAAATAAACATTTATTATCACCAAAATTTATTTTAACAGTACCATCAGCAAATTGTTGAATATTAGTAAAATCAAGTTCATCAAAAACAGGTTTAACAGGTGGAGTTTCACACTCCAAAGTCCAT
Organism: Castanopsis chinensis; assembly: GCA_032878915.1. Taxonomy (NCBI): domain Eukaryota; kingdom Viridiplantae; phylum Streptophyta; class Magnoliopsida; order Fagales; family Fagaceae; genus Castanopsis; species Castanopsis chinensis. Next base: position 7,404,987 of record JAVQMG010000106.1, read on the forward strand.
TCTTTAGGAAGAGTAATATCTTCCCATTGAATCATTTTGGGGACGCGAATCTTAGTATTAGGGGTGGAACATTGAATTAACATGGTATTACCAGCAGGATCTCTTCTTTTGGAACAAAGACTCAGTTGAGAACCAAGCAAGCGGTAATAAATGCGATAAATAAGAGCAAAAGGCTTACTGCCATCATCCATATCATAACTAGAAGTCAATATGTTCAAAGTTAAAGTTTTAACAATATTAGGATCATCCAAAGCAAGAGCAAGATCATAATAACAATCAAAGTAAACGAGACCATCATATAAAGAAGCAGTAATCATACCAAGAATGCTATCATTAAATTGTTTAAATCTAGCATCACGTAAGCACATGAGAACAGAAGTATTAATACCTTTTCTTATTAAAGGTTTAATAGCAACTTGAGCAAGTCCAATATGTAAGTATTTAAGTTTCTTAGTCATAAAATCATTAATATTTTTTCTGGAGAATAAACAACATTTTTCATGAGATTTAGAGATAGAAAAAGCTTGTTCAATAGTTCTAACTCTATATTCAGAAAAAACAGTATTTTTAGACCAATTAAGTTCATAAACAAATTTAGTGAGAACCTTAGGGATATTCCATTTACGGAAATCAGGGTACTCACTTTTATCTACAATGTGATCTTCTTCATTCACAAAATCAGGAGGACAACCAGTCTTGGAACTAACGGAGAAGTTGGATCTCCACATCATGTCCATTACTATCCTAATTATAACACTCAATTATCATGTTTTTTTCACAACCGTTGCATTTCGTAACACATACCATAATTAACCCTATTCCTCTCATGCCCTCACACTTTCCTGGCTTCACAGGCCTTACTGTTTGGATCTGGGACTTCACTTTATGACTATGATGGCGCCAACGAAGGTAAGAAGAAACACAACAACGAAGTATCACAAGGTCAAACAGACACAAAAAGAGTATGAAGAACACAACAACACTATTAGCAGCCATATATATATATATATATATATATAGAAACTAAGAGTTAGCCACATGGGCAGAGGTGTTACATAGAGTCTGTTTAAATAAGCTATTTTAAAAAGTGCATTTTCAAAAAATAGCTTTTTTAAAATGAACGATTGAAAAACTCAATTTTTAAAGCTATATTTGAGCATTTGGTAAAACATATTGCTCTAAAATTGTTGTTTTTAAGAAAATTACAAAAAAGGACATGACAGGCTATGCTATAATGAAAATAATAACAGTAATAATTTATATTTTTTATTTAAAATTTAATAATAAGAAAATGTGCCATAAATAATTTAATAAAGAAAGTAGTAATAATAATATGGTTCTATTTAATAGTGTAATTTAATTTTGTTATTATAATAATAAAAAATTACACAAGAAGGACAACTAATTTTTATCTTTCCCAATGTCTATCTCCTACTACCACAACCTTCTCCATTACTTGCTGGGTAGCTGGACAAAAAACCCCCACGGCCAATCACATGGTCCGCATCTAACCTTGGTAATTTCTAAGAAAAATTCATTCAATTGCATCGAGTTTCTCCAGATTCATCTTCTTTGCGTCACCCACAACCTTATCCCATACCAAAGTAAAGAGCATAAAATTGAGATGGACGGTAGGATTTTACAAAAACAACTTTGGGATACGACACTAGGGTGACGGACACAGAGAGTAGGTAATGACATAATGAGTGAACGGATGAACCTTGTTGGACGAATTGGAAGGTAAACGAACACTAAGGTGGATGGTGGCCAAAGCAACGTGGCACCTACATGGTTTACTTAGTCCTTAAGGAACCTCAAACGGAAATAACTTGTACTTCACGATTAACCCTAGTCAACAAAATCTCTCTATGGAAAGGATCTCGTCAAATAAGCGCATTTATGAGGATCTTCTCTACAAGAAAATGTTCCTCTTCGCCAAGGAACTGAGATCAGTTCGCCCACTACAATAAAATCCTAAAACCCTTAGAAACCAAGGTACGCATAATTTACCCAGCTCTAGTACTCTAGAGTTGTGACAGTTTTATGACTTAACCTTCAGAGGGTATTTGGCAGGTACCACACCGGTACTCTCTTAGGGTCTTCTCTTTTGGTGTTGTGCAAGTGTTGTGTTGTGTTGAGCACATGAGGACCGTAGGGCTTACGGACGATTTTCAGCATCATTAGTTGGCGTCGTTTGTGGGAAAGGTACACAAAGAGATCCATACTACTGGTTTCCAGACAAAAAGTTGCATGGTGCTTACTCTCTCGATGGCAATCACCACCAACAACCAAGGAGACGAGCCCCATACTGCGACACTTGAGAGGTAGGTCCAGACTCTCGCTGTGGCAGTTAAGCGCCTCACCAAGCAGAACTATGACTTAGAAGAAAAGCTGCACCAAAGGGACAGCGGGCACCGGAATCAAGAAGAGGAGCAGGAAGGCAACAGCCTTTCGCACGCTAACGGTAGGCAGAATAGGGAAGGCCCAAAAGGCAGCAATGTCGTGAGTAGGCCGACAGCAACAAACATCGCCCCCTAAACCTAGTCGTAGATATGCAGATGATGAGGGAACAGATGGATTTGATGATGAATGCCCTTAGGGGACGAGTATTAAGTGATCTCGATGAACTGGTGCACCGAACGGATTCACCCTTCATTGCACCTGTTACTTCATTCCCCCTCCCGCCGAAGTTCCGCATGCCGCAAGTAGAATCCTAAAAGGGGTCAAGGGATCCATTGGATCACTTAGAGACGTTCAAGACCCTCATGCACCTACAAGACATAGCAAACGAGATAATGTGTAGGGCTTTTCCCACCATGCTAAGGGGTCTTACAAGAGTGTGGATTAGCAAGCTGATGCCAAACTTCACCAATACCTTCAAGGAGTTAAGCACCCAGTTTACCTCACACTTTATCGGGGGATATAGCTACAAGAAGTCAACCGCATGCCTAATAAACATCAAACAACAAGAGGACAAGATGCTAAGGTCTTACATCACCCGTTTCAACAAGGAGGCCCCCTTGATTAATGAAGTGGCCAACAAGATACTCATGGCCGCGTTCACTAATGGGTTACAGAAAGGGAAGTTTTTGTTTTCCCTATACAAGAATGACCCGAAGACCAAGTCAGATGTACTTTACAAGGCTACCAAATACATGAACATGGAGGATGTGCCACTCGCATGAAAGGAGAAGCCTAGAAAGAGGGAAAGACAAGAAGAAGCAAGGCAGGAAAGAGGGCGGAAGGCCATGAGAATAGGAAATGGATGAGAGGACAGACGCTCCAAGCCCCCCATGGGAAGATTCGCAAATTTCACCCCGCTAAACGTCTCCATCGATCAAGTGCTCATGCAAATCAAAGACAAAGGATCTCTAACATTTCCAAGCAAGCTAAAAGGTGACCCCAACAAGAGGTCCAAGGATAAGTACTGCCGCTTCCATTAAGACCATAGCCATGATACGTCCAAATGTTACGATTTAAAGTAGCAGATAGAAACCCTAATCAGGCAGGGGAAATTGCAGAGGTTCTTAAGCAAAGAAAAGACGAACCAGCCACCAGAGCAGGGCCACTAAGGGAAAATGAATGCCCAAAACTACCTATCGAGGACATAAGGATGATTTTATGGGGCACAAGAACATCCTGTTTAACTAAGAAGGTGTGCAAGACCTACCTTCGGATAGTTCCAAACGTTCAGCTGACAGGTTTGATCCCGAAGATGGTGCGCATTGACAACCCTGTAATCGAGTTCTCAAAGGAAAATGCTCAACTTCTCCATCATCCACGTGACGACACGTTAGTCGTGTGCATACGAATTGGAGACTACAACACCCACAGGGTCCTGGTAGACAATAGCAGCTTCGTCGATATACTCTACTACCCAGCCTTCTAGTAGATAAGGATTGACAAAGAACGGTTGACACCGACGGATGTAACACTTGCTGGGTTCGGAGGAACAAGAGTGTACCTATTCGATGCAGTCACCTTACTTGTCACCGTCGGCGATTATCCTCAGCAAATCCCCAAGAATGTCACATTCTTGGTAGTAGACTGTTCATCCGCTTACAACGCCATCCTAGGCCACCCTACACTTAGTTCGTGGAAGGCCGTAACCTCCACCTACCACCCTGATGGTCAAGTTCCCTACCGAATATGGCGTAGGAGAGGTGCAGGGAGACCAAGTAGCGGCACACGAATGCTACATCGCCATGCGAGAAATGAACGACCATTTACCAACAATGTGCATCGAAGAAGGTCAAAAGGTTGGAAGCAGTACTCCTTGATGATTCTATGCCAGACCAAATGATAAGGATAGGCACTCTTGTGAGCCCACCAGTCTGTTCGACATTGATATCATTTCTAAGGAAAAACCAAGACGTCTTCGCTTGGAGCCATGAAGACATGCCTGGAATCAGCCCTTCGGTCATGGTCCATAAACTGAACATATCGCTCACCTTTACCCTCATCCGTCAGAAGAGGCGGGTGTTTGCTTCAGAAAGAGACAAGGCTACAGCTAAAGAAGTTCATAAGTAGAAGGAAGCAAATTTTATACGAGAAGTATATTTTCCCGACTGGATGACCAAAGTAGTGATGGCTAAAAAGGCCAACAAAAAGTGGACGATGTGCATAGATTTTACAGATCTGAATAGGGCGTGCCCCAAAGATAGCTACCCGCTCCCCCGCATAGATATCCTGGTGGACTCAACGGCAAGGCATCAGTTGCTGAGTTTCATAGACACATTTTCTGGTTACAACCAGATTAAGTTAGAAGAAGCTGACCAAGAAAAGACCTCTTTCTTTACCAGCCAGGGTCTCCTCTGCTATCAAGTCATGCCATTTGGACTTCAGAACACAGGTGCCACGTACCAAAGGTTGATGGACAAGATATTTGTGCACCATATTGGGAGGAACATCTAAGTATACGTGGACAACATTCTGATTAAAAGCATATGGGAGGACGGGCACCTAGACGACCTCAAAAAGACTTTCGAAACCCTTCGGCACTATAACATGAAGTTAAATCCAAACAAGTGTGCATTCGGAGTGACGACAGGAAAGTTCCTGGGATTCATGGTATCCCAAAGGGGTATTGAGGTCAACCCAAACAAGATATGTGCTATCATGGAGTTGGCTCCACCAAAGACCATCAAGGAGGTAGAGAGTTTGAACGGTAAGGTCGCTGCATTGAACAATTTTGTTTCGAGGGCCACGGATAGGTGCCTACCCTTCTTCTGCACACTAAAAAAGGCCTTTGAATGGACGACCGAGTGTCAGCGCTTATTTGAGGACTTGTAAGATTACCGTTCTTCCCCACCTTTGCTAGGCCCATCTAAGCCTGGAGAAGAGTTGTTTCTCTACTTAGCCGTCTCTTCGATCCCTGTCAGCATAGCCTTAGTTAGGGAGGAAGACGGGGTACAGAAGCCTGTATACTTCACAAGCCAAGCGTTTCGAGATGCAGAAAAAAGGTACCCCCTATGGAAAAGCTCGTTTTGGTGTTGATAACTACAACACAAAAGCTAAAACTACACTTCCAGGCTCACACTATTGTTGTCTTGACCGATAAACCCCTGTGGAGAGAAATGAGTAGTCCAGAGGCAGTTATACGGATGACACTATGGGCAATTAAGTTAAGTGAGTTTAACATACAGCATCGTCCGTGCGCAGCCATAAAAAGGTAGGTTCTTGCCGATTTCATTGCAGAGTTCACCCACACGGACAAGCAGAGGGTAAGAGATAATCCCCAATGCATGGTCCACATGGACGAGTCGTTAAACAAGCATGCAGGAGGAGCTGGTATAGTACTTCGTAGCCCGGAGGGAGACGAGGTCGAGTGCATGGTCTGACATAACTTCCACACAACAAACAATGAGGCCGAGTACAAAGCTTTGATAGCAAGACTAGATCTTGCATGAGTAGCAGGAGCCACGGATGTGATTATGCATTGCAACTCCTAAGTGGTCACAAATCAGATTAATGGCGGATACAAGTGCAGAGGAGAACGGATAAAGGAGTACCTCAAACAAGTAAAGAATTGGATGCACAACAATACCAAGTTCGTTCAAATCCCAAGGGAGTCAAACGAGCGAGCCGACCGTCTTGCCAAGGCAGCGTCAGCAGAGCACATATCTTTTCCCAGTCAGGTACTTTTCTTTGTTTAAGACTCTCCTATGATAAACACAATTAGTGTGCAGGAGATAGGTATCGAGAATAACTAGACGACATTAATTGCCTCCTACTTGAAGGACGGTGTGTTGCCTAACGGTAAGGAAGCTGCAAGGAAGTTGAGAGTCTACACTGCACTATTCATACTGATCAAAGGTATCTTATACAAAGGGGGTTTCTCCCGCCCATACCTAAGGTGCCCTATCCTCGAGGAAACAGACTATGTCATGAGAAAAGTCCACAAAGGAGTATGCAAGAACCACTCAGGATTGCGATCCTTAGTTCACAAACTGATTAGGGCCAAACACTACTAGCCCACCATGCAAAAGGATGCCCAGGCGTATGTCAGAACTTGTGACAAGTGTCAAAGGTTTCACAACCTAATATGGCAACCAACGGAGGAGCTCAACCTAATGACGGCCCTGTAACCTTTCACCTAATGGGGGCTGGATATCATAGGACCATTTCCTACTGCAGTCCAGCAACTGAAATTCCTATTAATCGGTATATACTACTTCACAAAATGGGTAGAGGCCGATGCCCTGGCTACCATCACAGAGAAAAACGTACGCAGCTTCATATAGAGGAACCTCATTTGCAAGTACGGTATACCTAGAGTCCTGGTCTCAAACAACGGGGAAACAATTCAATAACGACACATTCAGAGACTTTTGCTCACAGCTTAGTATCAAGAACAACTATTCATCACCCGCACACCCTCAAGCCAACAGACAGGTTGAGGTCACGAACCGATCCTTGGTGAAAAATATCAAGACTCGGCTCGAGGGGGCAAAGGGTATGTGGCCGGAAGAATTGCCAAGCATACTATGGGCATACAAGATGACAGCAAGGACACCTACAAGAGAGACATCGTTTCGGCTCACGTATGGAAGTGAAGTGGTCATCCTAGCTAAAGTAAGAGTCACAAGCTACAGAGTAGCAAACCAAGACAAAGGGAAAAAGGACAAGGCAATGCACCTGTAGCTTGATATGGTGGATGAGGTCAGAGAGACAGCTGAACAAAGGTTAGCACAGTACCAGAACCTCATGGCTAGGCACTACTCCCATGTGAAACACAAGGACTTCCAGGTAGGAGACCTCGTCTTGATAAAAGTAACAGTCGCCACCAAAGATCCCTCTCAAGGGAAGTTGGGACCTAATTGGGAAGAACCATACAGAATCACATCATGGCATAGGAAGGGCACCTACCACCTCAAGACACTAGATAGAAAAAAACTGCACCACTCATGGAACACAGAACACTTGAAGAAGTACTACCAATGAACAAAGATCGCAAGTAAGGACACTCCTCATGCTCTAGTTTATTTTCCAATTTATTCTTTTTCTTTTTTTTTTTAATTTTTGCTATCTTCGGTACTCTTTAAGCCCACAGGGCAATTTTCCCATTTTTAAGAACAATTTTTAAGAGCAATTTTTACCTTTCTATCTATCGCCGTAAGAGAAGTTATTCAGAAATAAAATGTGAATATTTTATCAAGTCCATAAAGTGGACAGGTTCATTCCTAAAGGGATGAGCTTAAGTCCACCAAAGTGGACGAGTTCATCCAGAAAGATGAACAATTTTTCCAAGTCCATAAAATGGACATCCTAAAGGGATAAGTTTAAGTCCACTAAAGTGGACGAGTTCATCCAAAAAGATGAACAATTTTTCAAAGTCCATAAAGTGGACGGATCATCCTAAAGAAATGAGTTTATTAACAAAATCTAACAAAGTGGACGGGTTCATCCAACATGATGAATAATTTTTCTAAAGTTCATAAAGTGGACGAATTATCCTAAAGGGACGAGTTTAAGTCCACCAAACTGGACGGGATCATAAAAAAATGAACAATTTTTCCAAGTCCATAAAGAGGACGGATCATTCTGAAGGGATGAGTCTAAGTCCACCAAAGTGGACGGGTTCATCCTAAAGGGATGAGTTTAAGTCCACCAAAGTAGACGAGTTCATCCAAAAAGATGAACAATTTTTCCAAGTCCATAAAGTGGACAGATCATCCTAAAGAAATGAGTTTTTTTTTTTTTTTTTTTTTCTCAAAATCCACCAAAGTGGATGGGTTCATCCAAAAAGAAGAACAATTTTTTCAAGTCCATAAAATGGACAGATCATCCTAGAATAAGTTTTCTTCACTAATTCCACCAAAGTGGACGGGTTCACCCAAAGGGATGAGCTACTTTTACTAAGTCCGTAAAATGGACGAGTCATCATAAAAGGTTGAATTTTCATTCACAAAGTCCACAACACCCGATACATGTTGAATTCTTCCATCCTGAGCATTATAACTAGCGGATTGTCATAAGGCTATCTAACGCCATGAGCGTCCTTCTCAGAAAAGACGATGTCCAGCTCGGAGTATCTAGGGGTTTTTAAAGGTGGGAACCACATGTGTAAGCTGTTCACTTCTCTTGCATACGCCTTTTTCAGTGATTTGGAGGATCCTCTCACTACTAATTTTCTTGAGATCATCCTTATTTCTCCTATGGGTGCTTTGTTGCCCCCTGTGTTTGGCTTCCTTTCCTTCTCATCCTTCTATAGTCTTCTATAGGGCTTCATTCTTCATACAAACTTCTACAATTTTCCCTGACGAATTAATGTTTCTACTTGGTCCTTCAGATGCCTACATTCGTTAGTGCGATGCCCATGGTCTTGGTGGAATCATGGTCCTGGTGGAATCTGCAGTACTTGCTTTTATCTCTTACTTCTGCTAGGGCGTGAATGGGTCTAGGCCATTTCAGAGAAGGTTCGTCCTTTATCTGCATCAACACTTGCTCAATAAGCATCACTAGAGGAGTGAAACTACTAAACTTAGGTCTTCGATCTGGGAGGTTATTCTTTTTGTCCAATGCATGCCTAATACCCTATGTTTCCTTCTTTTTATCAGGGTTAAGACTGGTTCCTTCGTCTCTTTTCCTTTTAGTCGTCACTCCTTTAGCTATTACTGCATCCTCTACATTCATATACTTCTAAGCCTTGTGAAGTAATTTTGCTACTATTTTTGGCGGACTCTTGGTGATTAAGAAGAAGAAATCTCCTAGAAGTAATTTTGCTTGGAAGGTCATCAGGATCACTTGGTCTTTCGCTTCGTCCACCTACAGCAACTCTTTGTTGAAGTGCGTCATGTATTGTCTCAATGATTCTCCCTCTGCCTGGTGTATGTTGAGAAGATGCCCAATTGGCTTCTTGTGTTGTTGTCCGCCAATGATTTGACAAACAAAACCTTTGTTGAGCTGATCGAAGTTCGCAATGGTGCCTGAAGGTAGTTTGCAAACCACACCCTAACTTTGCCCTTCAGCTATTTTAGGAAGGCTCTGCACATTACTTCGTTTGGGGTCATCTGTAAAAGCATCAAAGTCTTTAACGATTCAATATGATCCAAGGGATCTCTAGAGCCATCAAAGGACTCTAATTGGGGAAGATGAAACTTTGGTGGGAGTGGATGGTTCAACACTTCCATGGTGAATGGTGAATCCGTCCTTCGGATCATTCTGTACAAGTTCTCCATGGCTCTGTCTTTTACCGCATTCTTGAGCTCGTCCATCTCCCTCTTCATGTTGCAAAGCTCGCTCTCCATTCTAGATGAGTTTTCTTCTAGCGTTCTCGTCCTTCTGTTTGCCTAGCTATCCGATCCTTCCTCATTATAATTTCCTTCGATCCTCTAATGCTTTTCTTCATTATGGTTTTCCATTATCGCTTTCGTTTCTCATTCTGGGATTCAGTGGCTCTCGTCAGCTTTTCATTACGGCGAGTCACTTCTTCCAAGTTGGCTGTCAGGGCTTGGATTTGTAGTGTAACTTATTCAGCACCCATCCCATGCTACAAAGTTCTCTTTTGTCACTTAGGGAAGATGGCTTTGAATGATCAGCGTTTCCCACAGATGGCGCCAAACTGATAATGCGAAGAATCACCAAGTTGAGGACCTCGTCTCATTGAATGGACGATCTCGTGGTTGGTCGTGTCTCTGGTGCTAACTTGCAGGAAAGCCTGGAAAAGAAGTGTAATACACCGATGTGGTGTTTGCCAAAAACACTCCAATGCTTAAGTCAGAAAGGAAGAAATTGATCCCGAGAGAAAAATGACTTGGAGTGGTTTTTAGGTGAGTATTTGTGTCTACCCTTGAATTATGTTGTCCCTTCCTTTTATAGTTGTTTCCTGTCCTAATAGGAAATGAATCTCAACATTCATGGGCAACGGTTAGTGTCTCATCAATGGGAGCTCTAAAGTACACAACTCACTTGTTACCGTTTCTCCATCCGTTACTTTTCATCATAAATGTGCACAATAAAGGTGTAACGCTCGTTTTGGTCGACATTGGCATGGAATGATGATCCCATGTTATTTTCAACTCATCACTATGTAAGTATAGTAGTTGAAGAAGAAGTCAATATTCTTATGTTGGGCTTGATAACCAAGTCTTAGAGAGGATGTTTAGAGTACTCCTAAGATTAGTTTCTGAGTAAGGGTTGAAGTTTTTGACTGTTGTATATCTAAAGAGATAGTAAGCGATCAATTTTCTTTTTGTTTGGATCTTATGGTGTGCTAGTTTAGTTAGATTTGGGTCATGTGATTTCTCTTAAGAATTCTTAGATTTTACAAGTGGTCCTAGCCAACTTAGCAAGATCTATGCTTTGGGTCCATGAGCCTAATCTTATCCTCCAAACCATACTTTTTTAAAAATCTCCATTTTTTTTTAGATGAAAGATAGAAACTTGTATTATTCATCAAGGAAAAATCAGAGTTACAATGAAGAGAAATAGAAGGAAACTCGTTGGAAACAAAATTCTAGGGAAAATATATATACCCCAATTGCTAAAGCCGCCCGTAGGGCTCGAGCTTAAGCCTGAACATTAAAGAAAAAATAAAGCTAGACCAAAGCGAATGTTGGTCACATTGTAGACACATCAAGCGTTTTTTTTTTTTTTTTTTTTTTTTTGCGCTTCCATAAGCCTCTGGTACTCTATCAACAAGGCTAAAGCCTTATCAGCAATGGCCTATGGCTGCAATTGAATTTTTTCAAAGTAGAACTTGTTGCAAGCATTCCAAAAAGCCCACCTGTAACCGCCCAAACCCTTAGCCTGCTGTGAAGCCTTAGGGCCACCTAGTAAGCCGACTTTACAGAGAATACTTAAGCTTTATTTTCCTTCCAAAATAGTTTGTCATCTACTTCGATGTTTGAGAGAGATATTGCCAGTATTTCTTCGCGAGTGGATGGGGCAAATAGATTAAACCAATTTCCCACGGTCTCATTGCCTTGTATGCTGGTTGATAAGGTTCCTCACACACATATCCAAGGTATCGTTCCAGTTCGGATCGGGGGATGATTGAGCCACTTATGCGTCAATAACTTTATTTCTTTTCCATCCCTCACACGCTATCTAGATCAGGGACGGCCCTGGACATTTTGGGGCCTTAGGCGAGAACTAAAAATGAGGCTTTTTATTTTTCTTTTTTTAAAAAAAATTTTTTGATACTTTTTTTTTTAAGTTTTTGATATCCAGATGCATATTTTCTAGTAGACATTTCTAATTAAACACTATATTTATAAAGACTAAAATAAAAAATAACTTTCAAGTGTAGAGTAAATGAGAAATAGAACCTGATTTATATAAAAAGTATTATTTTAATTTCACCGAACAATAACAAATTTTTAGCAATTTCAACCTGCATAAATAAAAACTTATTCAATATATTACCACTAACTAAAATATATATAAAAAAAACACAAGATTAAAATTTTTAAAAAAATTAAGCACAAACACAACAAAAATTTAAGAACAACTATAACACAAAGCTTATTAATAAGACCCACCTAAAAAAAAGCACAAAACAAAACATATCTAATATCTACAACACATAACAGTATAACCCAAAAAAAAAAATGCAGGCTTTAATAAAAAATAAAAAAAAAGCCCAAACAACGTGAAACACATCCAGGCAGAGGAAGACGGCCCAATTTTTTATCTTAAGTTACTTAAGTCCAACTGTCCAAGCAAATAAAACGTGTAGAGATTACAGAAAGTCTGAAGCCAAGCACCTATTCATCAAAAAAAAAAAGAAAAAAGAAGCCAAGCGCTGAAGCGCACTACCTGATAGCAGAGTTGTAGACTAGAGATGAGAGAACTCAAAATCTAGAGCCTAGAGTAGAGACATAGAGGCAAGCTTGCTTGAGATGAGAAGGATTAGGAATCAGAGAAGCGGAGAAAGCAAGCTTGCTTGAGATGAGAGAGGCTAGAGGCAGAAAGCAAAGAGAAAGAGGTAGAGCTACAGTGGGATTTGAGGAACAGTAAAACTAAAAATTTTAGGAATTTGAGTTGTTTTATTTGTTTTGATTTGTGATTGTTTTGTGGTTAATCCCTCAAACCGGATTTGTAGTTTATCTTGTTGGCTTTTGGTTTGTCTAGAGGATAATAACGTTATTTTTGGGCAATAATTTTGTTTAGAACCAATGTATAACCGGATTTACCAAAATTTTTATTTTTTGGTTAAAAGGAAAATAATGCTTTATCTGAAAATAAATTTTTTTTTTCCCTACTACTTAATTTTTTCTAAAATTTTGGGGCCTCCCTTCCAATTGGGGCCTTAGGCAATTGCCTAATTGGCCCAAGGGAAAGGCCGGCCCTGATCTAGATCCAGCCAAGATTACTTTCCTTGCCACTAGCAGGATGCGCTATACATGAGATGGATTGTGCCCAATCTCAGCTTCCAAAAATGATTTATCAAGAAAATATCTTGCCTTATAAATCCAATAGAACAAAGATTCGGTATGGTGGAGCATTCTCCATGCTTGTTTAGTGAGCATGGCTAAATTAAAAGCATGTAAATCACGGAAGCACATCCCTCCCAGATTTTTAGGATTACAAAACCTTTTCCAACTTATCTAGTGAACCTTTTTTTCATTTGGCATCTGCCCTTACCAGTAACGTGCCAGGATAGTGTTAATGTCATCGCATAAGTGGTTAGGGAGCCTGAAAGTACGCATTGTATAGGTTGGTATCACCTAGGCAACCATTTTAATAAATATTTCTCTCCCTACCTTGGATATAAACTTTTCCTTCCACCCTGTTACTTGCTTTGCTATTTTCTCCCTAACCCCCTTGAAAGTGTTCACCTTCGATTTACCGATGACCATAGATAGACCAAGGTACTGTTCACAATCATTGAAGACTTGTGCACCCAACATGGCTTGAATATCTTGCTTGACACTTGTCCTTGTATTTTTACTAAAGAATAAGGCCATCTTTCCTCTATTAATGGCTTGACCTGACACTGCTTCATAGCTGTCAAGAATACTCAACAGTTCCCGACATTCCTCAACTTTTGCTTGGCAGAATAGTAAGCTATCGTCTGCAAATAGTAGATGAGAAATATTAACTCCCCTTCTACATGATAGAATGCTCTATATCCGTCTCTGCTCCTCAGCTTTTCTTAGCATGGCTGACAATCCTTCAGCACATATGAGGAATAAATATGGTGATAGTGGGTCACCTTGTTTTATTCCTCTTGTAGGCTTAATGAATCCCTTAGGTTCACCATTGAGAAGAATCAAATATGAGGCTGTAATGACTGTCTCCATTGCGAGTGCAACCCATCTCTCATCAAATCCCAACTTAATCATCATCTTCCTTAAGAACTCCCACTCCACTTGGGCAGATGCTTTGCTCATATCCAATTTTACAGCCATTTGACCATCTTTCCCCCGTCTTCTATTCTGCATCCTATGTAGCACATCAAAAACTACTGTGGTATTATCAATGATTAGTCTTTCCGAGACAAAATCACTTTAAGCATCTGAAATAACTCTTGGCAAAATCAGCTTTAAACAATTGGCTAGAACCTTTGAAAAGAGGCAAGATACCACATTCCCCAAACTAATTGGCCAAAACTCACTTTTGTATTGAGGATCATTTTTCTTCAGCACCAAGACAATATGAGTAGTTCAATTTTTTTAGTAAGTGACCTGAATTAAGGACTGAGGGAATAGTTGTAGTAACATCAAAACCAACAACATTCCAATATTTTTGAAAAAAGAAAGGAGATAAACCATCCAGGCCCGGGGCTTTTGAGGTGTGCATATGGAATGAAGCTCGACATACCTCAGCTGTGTATGGTTGTAACAATGCTCTGTTCATCTCTGTTGTGACACGTTGATCAACCGATTCAAGGACCATGCCTATGCTAACATCACTAGGTTGGGCTGATGTGAACAAGCTCTGAAAATAATCTTCGGCTACCTTTGCAATTTGCCTCTCATCTGTACACCATACTCCCACCTCATTAAACTGCCCTAAAATCTGATTTTTACGTCTTCTTTGACTCGCTCTTTGATGGAAATACGATGTGTTTTTATCACCCGCAGGTAGCCATATAGCCCTAGATCTCTATCTCCATGTCAACTCCTCATGGTGCAACATTCTATTAATTTCGGCCTTCGTTTCATTGATATTGTCCAAAAGCGTTGGATCATTCATTCAAGTCAACTCCTCTAGCTAGTACTCAATGTTTTTTTCTTCAACTGGACTTTAGTGTTGCCAAAAGTCACCTTACCCAATTCACCAAAGCCAGTTGAGTTTATTTTATTTTCTCGAATAAGTAAAACATCGGGCTACCTTGGACTATTGTGTGTCTTCGTGCATCCTCAATTATAGACCTGCACTCGGGTGGGACGCCCACTTCGCCTCAAATCTATGGGGAATTACTTTTCTTCTGCACACTTCTCTAGCTGTATGGATAACTAGTAAGATTGGAATGTGATTCAAATAAGAGGCTGAGAGGTGTACAACCCAACTTCTAAGAAACAATTCTCTCCAAGCCCCATTTGCACGTGCCTTATCAATCCTTTCTTGAATAAAGGCGTCACCAGGCCTCCCATTATTCCTTATGAAGATGTTCCCATGAAATCCCTCATCAATCAGACCATAGTGAAGAAGAGTACTCCGAAAAGCTATCATGGGAGCATATGCCTTCAAAATTCACCACTATTTTTCTTCGAACGATAAAATTTCATTATAATCGCCTATGCACATCCACGGAAGAAAACAAACATGTGTGAGGCACAGCAAGGTCCAGGATTCATGTTTATGACATTCTTCAAAATGCCCATAAAACCAGTGATCTGCCATGGTACACCTGGGTCAGTAAGGATAATTGCATCGATGTGGTATGGTGAGTACATTTGGATATGTAGGTTAATGTAATACCCAAAAAAAAAAGGGATTAAAAGGAAGGGTATTTAAGTAAATCTTTTGTGGAGTCGATTTTATAATTTATAATTTATAATTATAAGGGAGTTTTTAGATAATAAGCTTGAAACCCTAGTTATATATAAGTTTATTATGTCAACGTATATGAAGAAATATTTTAAGAGAGGAGACTACCCTAATTACTCAAGTAGAGAAGATTTGATTGCACAATTGAGGTAAGAGTTTAAGAATTTCTTTCTTGTCAAATCTAAATTTTATATAGAGTTAAAGTATTTTTTATGTTAGTATTTTGGCCAATAATGAAACTATTAAAAGATTCAAGAGTTTGAATAATGCATACGAATAAAACGTTAGTTTTATTTTTCAGGAAACTAGAGATGTACCTGCAGATTTTTCTAGGTTCTGAGAAACTTTTTCTATAGTTTTGTTGCGTTATGCGAAGATAGAGGCTATAAACTTTTGGGCCAAATGGTCAGGTTTCTAAACGGTTTTCTTTGATAAATAGTACCTAATGTGGACTTCTTAGGATATATAGGAGAACCGAAGGGGTATTGGGGGAAATTCAGAAACCTAGTAGTCTAGGCATGCTTGGAGGTCTAACAAAGAGTCACGTGTGAAAAAAATAAAATAAAATAAAATAAAATAAAAATAAAACAAAGCAAAGCTCAACTTCTTTCTTTCTTCTTCTTATTATTATTATTTGTTTATTGATCTTGGCAGAAGTGAATAGGAAAGTCAATGAGGTCTGACCAGTTATAAAATAAAATAAAATAATTAAAAATAACAAACAAAGGAAACAAAGGAACATATGAAATTGAAGATGGCCCACATGCTTACATAGTAATAGGAGTTATGGTCATATCTTTGGGGCTTTAGTTGTGGCAAAAGAATATATATATATATATATATATATTAATATATATGAAGAAAAATATTATGAATAGAAGAAATTTTGGTGTGAGATAATAGTGGATAGTTATGAGATATTTTTAGTAGTCTCTTCGTCTGGCCGGGTACCATTATAAGTTCTTCTTAAATTATTTGATTATTGAGTAAAAATATTTGAAATTTGTTTTAGGTGATATCTAAGGATTTTAGAGGAATTGTTAAGGAAAAGTTTCTTCTAGAATAGCTTTTGGAGGTAAGTAGCCTTATCCTAATTGATTTTATTTTGCATATTTTAACTATAGAAAATTGTTTATAGTTGTTACAATTTTATTTCTATTGTATTACTAATTTCAAGTAAAGAATTATCATAAATATATCTGATTACTGAATATATGATATATTTTATTTAATTGTTTTTAGCTATACTAATTTAAAGTAAAGAATAAAGAATTTTCACAAATATATATAAGCATTGAATATAAGATTTATTTTATTTAATTGTTTTTTTAGCTATATTGATTTAAAATAAAGAATATAAAAATATCACAAATATATTTGAATATCACAAATGTATTTGAATAAGATATATTTTTGTTAGAAACTATGATTTCATATATATGATTATGGACAATCTAACTATGAATTGATTCTAATACCCAAACCAATGGGGGTTGTTAATTGGAACTCTGATACCTAGCCAATGGGGTCTCATTCATTGGTACTCTGATACCCAAACCAATGGGGATTATTCATTGGTACTCTGATACCCAGTCAATGGGGGTTATTCATTGGTACTCTGATTCCTAAACCAATGGAGGTTATTCATTGATACTCTGATACCCAGCCAATGGGGGTTATTCATTGGTACTATGATGCCCAGTTACGAGAATATAGCGTGATCATAGTCATAAGATTGTTAACAATATGAATTACATTTGAATATTTGAACCATTTGACTCCTTAAAACTACATATGTGATTTTGAAAATGTTTGAGTATTTGAACTATTTTGAGTCATTAAAACTGCTTATGTATTTTTGGAACCTATTGTAAATTATAGTTTTTGATATATGGAAAATAAACTACTTTCTAAATCATCTATGATATATTTGTAAGATTAAAGTATGTGATCTATTTGCAACTTATTATTTTAAGATTATGAAACTTCTTAGTTATTTTTAAAAACCCATAGTATATTATAACTTTTGAAAACTCATATTACGTCTTATTACTTTATAGATCTATTACTTGATAGAACTTAATTAAGACTTTGGTTACTTATTGAATTGTCAGATCACCCCCTTTTTT
The DNA here is from genome assembly GCA_032878915.1 of Castanopsis chinensis. Classification (NCBI taxonomy): domain Eukaryota; kingdom Viridiplantae; phylum Streptophyta; class Magnoliopsida; order Fagales; family Fagaceae; genus Castanopsis; species Castanopsis chinensis. The sequence continues at coordinate 7,422,557 of JAVQMG010000106.1, forward strand.
CCTACAGTTTTAGATTGTGAAGAATAGAAATTTGGGAGTTTTGATGTTGTGTTGTGAGCAGGAAAAGAAGCTTAGTGGTTTTGGGATTGAATGGTCTTCTAATAGTTTTATATTTATTGGCCAATTGCTATTATGTACATAAAGTTTGGATTTTGTTCCTATTAAATTATTGGAGATCTATTCATAAAGAAATTGTTGAGGTATTTTGGATTTTTTTGATGTAATTTTTGAGGATAAATTTTAGCTGCTAAGAAGGCCTTGCAAGCTTGTAAGGTTCTTACTTTATAAGCGTGCGACGGTTGTTACATGCCTATCTTTATAGTTGGATTCGGGACATGACAGTTAACTTCTTTCCAAAGCATCGCCAAGCCACCCCAACTTCCATCACATGATACAACTAGTCCTCCTTGAAAATACAATTCATCCTTTATTTTTTGCATCTCATCGACCGTTTGTTTAGTCTCCATGAGGAACACTATCTTGGGAGCTTTTTCTCTCTCCAAATGAGAGAGGACACTCACTGCATGTTGGTTCCTAAGCCCCCAACAATTCCAGCTTAATGCATTCATTGTATTCAGCGAGGCTAAGCTTCAACCTCCACCAATGGAAAAATTGGTTTTGAGTTTGGGCCACCTTAAGTTTTTTTTGTTTTTTTTGGAATCATGTGCCACCTTAGTTGAGGGATGAAATTGACTTAATTTAAAAGTTGAGAGATTAAATTGTCACAATTATTAGTTGAGGGACTAAATCGATACAATTAATAGTTGAGTGATTATATTGAACTTTGTCCCATAGTTGGAGGATCAAATTAGCAATTTAACCTTAGATGAATCGGATTGTGCTAATGTATGGAATGACAATTGTTTTTCATTGATGAAATCTACGAATGGATTGGGACTTTGATTGATTTATGCATTTGAACAAATCTTCAAAATTCTCATCTCATGTGTTGCTAAATGGTGTGGCAAGTACTGTCTTTCGTTCCAGACAATGAGTTGGTTCTTGAGCCCTTGACAGTATGGTTTGCTTGGCGTTTTAGTACAGGACTGCAAAATTTATAAATACAGGAAACTTACTTCATGATTTTTCAAAAGCAAAGTGCAACAGTTTCAATTAATTGGACAATTATTGAATCGTTTTATTGGTCTGTGGTGGGGTTATATAATTGGAATAACGAACTAGTACAATTGAGTAGTGACAGCTTTTGTGTTTTCCTTGGTTGGACTATATATGATGGAGTTATTTACTATAGTACTAATTATCGGACACAATAAAATTTTCATTCAATGTGTCTTTTTCGTCTGTGTACCGTGTATTTCATAATTTCATTCGCACAGATTCACCAACTAAAACAAGTAGAAGAAACTTTTAACTCTCTCCATGCACGTCACTAGGGAGACAATCTCGATAATTAATAATAGTGTTCCTGTAAATTTTTATCAGGATTGTCGAAGAAGACTTTGGTTTGCATCGAAGTGTCTCCATCAACTGTTGTGTTCTATGAATCACTAAGCAATTGGGTCACGCTATCAAATTAATTATATAGGCCTAGGATCCTAAACTTTCAAGAAAAAAAAAAAGAGAAAGAAACCCTTGACTTCCACGACAAAAAGAAAAATCGTTAACCCTAGGCAATAAATATGGTTTATATCTCTTTGGTAATCACAATTACGTTGCCATGGTAGTAAGACTGTAAGAGTACAACAAGAAGAAGCCAAATTATAATGTGACGCTATGATATTCTATTATTCATGATCTCTTAATTTCTTAATTTTTGGATATCCATCAAATCCATACAAGAGTTTTTCTTTCTTAAGAAAATGTAAAAAGAAACAAACAAAAATACCTAATTCAAACCAAAAATAATAATAATAATAATAATAATAATAATAATAATAAAGAAAGAAAGAAAGAAAGAAAAAGAAAAGAAATCTTTGATCAACTGCTAGATAAATGGATACGTATGGAACTTCTTTTGAGAAATTGACACTTATGTATCAAGCTTATGTCGGTAAAAATTAGGCTAAAATGCAAACTTATCTTCTATGTTTTACCATAATTCATTTCAATATTCTAATTTTGCTTTTATTCATTTCAATCCCCCATATTTCAAGTTTATTCAATTAAGCATATTTATCAACTTCTGTTAAGTAGTTAATTATCTAAATTTGTAATTTTTTTCTTTAAATTTTAAAAATTTTAAAAATCTAATTAATAATTGAAAAATATTTTTCAGATTTTATTATTAAAAAAATAATAATTTAACAGAAGTTAACGAAAATACCTTGACTGATTAATCTTGAAACTCAAAAAATTAATTGAAACAAATTTTAGTGAAACTTAAAGAAAAGATTTTGCATTTTAATCTAAAAATTATTAGAGGATCTCAAATATCTTGGACAGCATTGAAGACCATTTAATTTGTTTGTGTTTTGCACATGGTACCATAACATTGTATGTAGAGACAAATTGTGATATTCACAGAAAATTCCAAACCAGTGAAATATGATGCTATATTGGTGCTATGTCAAAATATCAACATCAAGAAATTGCATACACCGTCGGTGAGCTGTTGATCACATGCTAGATACCAAATTATCTCTAAACTTTAAAAAGACTGGCAAGAAAAAAAAAAAAAAGAAAAGAAAAAGACATCAAAATCATTTCGCCTTGACTTTCATAAATGTTGTCATTATCTTTAGCTTTTGAGAACAAATGGCATTTCAATAAATTTTTGAGCCCATTATTGTCTACGCAAAACTGATTCAACACTTTTTTTTTTGGTCAATTACAGTTTATGATATTTTTTTTTTGGTCAATTACAGTTTATGATATTTATGTTTTAGTTTCAAAATCAAAGGTAAATAGTAAAAAAGGTTATATGCACAGTTCACACAATTAATTTTGTGCAAGTAGGAAATTTTTTAACTAAGTTTAAAGAGAGATTAATCAAATTGAGCACAAATACATACAAATCCAATGCAATTCACTGTTGGTAGGACTCATACCATCCACCTTTAACTTAAACATTTGTGGTAAAAATAAATTGATTGATTTAACATAACCTTTGAGGAATACAATATTAGCTTCACGAGAAATTTTTTTCAAAGGTGAAATTACTTTTATTTATTTTCAGAAAAATAAGTAAAAAAATAACTTATTTTTTACCTCAACGAGAAGGAAATGGGTATCATATTTCTTTGAATCTTTTATATAAAATCAAATTATTTCTTTGCCTTGAACCAATAACCAAATTTAAGAGTAGTTATGATGAGTTGAGTCGGCACCTTAAATTATTTGTTGGATGTTTGTGTTGTAATACCTAATCTACAAAGGACATAAAGAAAGTCCTTTCCATCAAGAATGCATGAAAGAAACAAGCCACTAGACAAAAAACTTTTCAAATGTAACATCCTTTCCACAAGTTAATTGAACCATAATACAAAAACTGACCCCTGAAACATCGTAATCCCACATTCACTTTTCCTTTTCAACTTTCCACAGAACCTACTCATTATGCAACAGACCCAAAAAAGAAAAAAGAAAAGAAAAAACTAAATAATTAACTATGAGAAATAACACGAGAGAATCTACTAATATGAGCATCCCATTGACTTGTATTTGGATTGGGTCGGATTGGGTCGGTTTTAGCGTTTTCTTTCGGGAGTCCAATGTGGCAAGGCCGGACTAAAATGTGTCGAGACAACCCTAGAATCCAAAAGCTCCATTATGGGTGTAAAATTCACACACCTCGGCACCTTATACTGGTTGATAGAGGCCCCTCTTGAAATTGCATAATCCATTAACTCCTCAAACGTACCGTTTTTGACCACACGTATCTCAAGCGGTCCAATTGAGTTGTCAGCAACTCGGCCTTGTCTGTACACTGAGTTAAGCGATTCCTCCATCGCCAAACAGCACTGACTTAGTACTTCCTCACTTGGCGAGTTAGCCGAGTCTTTAACCAAAAGCTCCCAATATATCACGTAGTGACCAGGAATCGACTTCGTATCAGCGTAACTCGTGTACTCAACGACACTGGTGTTGAACTCTTTCAACAGCTGCAACGCGTTCTCCACGGCTTTCTGTAACTCGGCCTCGTCAGTCTTGTCTGAGTCAATACTCAACAACACATTCTTCCTCCTCACGAAGTGGAACTGTGGGGCCGAGTTGTGGAACCCGGTGACTCGGAGGATGTCACCAACTCGGTACCTGCAAAGTCCTGCGTAGGTACTGATCACAAGCTCATACTCTTTCCCTACTTCTACATCAACAAGGTCAATAAGTTTTGGAGGTGAGTCACGAGTTGTCCACCCGGCCGAGTTAGGTTCGTGAGGCAGAAACTCGAAGTAGGCCATGTTTGGCATTATGGTATAAGACACTTCGGAAGGTTTACACATGGGGTTTAGGTTTAGACCAAAGTAACACTCCGAGGACGCGTACATAGTACAAGCGAGTGGCAATCCACCACTGTAGTAATCCAACGTTGGAATATACTGTGCCATAGCTCCAGTAACAATCACATCCAAGTACTTTGTGTTGGGCCAAATTCTAGTTAAAATTCCCTCCCACTTTTCCTTTGAGCACTCCTTGGTAATAAAATTGGACATTTCTGGGTCGGGTTTCAGGATACGGGTCATGGTTTCTTTTAGTGCTGGGTCGGTAATTCTCGGGTTGAGGGTCCCAGTTTTGAGGTCGTGGACGAGTTGGGTCCAATTGAGTTGGAGAAAGCGGATGGCACGGAGGAGACCCGAGGCGAAGACTGCACCGAGGCGGAGGACTTGGTTGCGTTGGATAAGGCCACATAGCATTTGGGTGTACATGCTTTGGAATGAATCCGGGCATAGGATTGCCTCATTGGGGCTTGTGTAGACATTGTACGGGTCATAGGGTCGGGTCTTGAAGTGCTCACTCTTGTAGTAGCTGGTGAGAACGGGTCGGGCCAATAGCCCACCCGGAGTCTTGGTTTCGGACTTCACAAACAAGAAGTACAAGCCTTTTCCCTTGTCCAAACCCGGCACATAACTGTCACAATCCAAAAAACAAAAGAAGAACATTAAAATAAATAAATATACTAATTAATTAATTAACTCTTAAACTTAATAGTATTATTATTTAATTTAAATTTCATTTTTTACTTACAGGTTCATCACTGGCATGAGAAGGCTGTACAGTAGCTGGCGACGATCCAACTCTTCCTGAATTGTTGGCATGAGTTTTCTTTCCCCAGCTGAAGTCCCAGAACTGTAAAAAAATTCCAAGGAAAAAACACATAAATTTGAGTCCAAGTTTTAATTTTTTATTTTTGCTTAGAGCTTTTTAATCGAATACAATAATTATACAATGATGGGTTTTATTAATATTAATATATATTTACCTGGTGAGGAATTCAGAGATGGGGTGAGCAGAGAGAATAGGAGAGCGGTCTCCATTAGCAATACGTTGGATTTCAGGCTGAAGATCCTCGTAGGTAATCATGGGTAGCTTGGATTTGAAAGAGTCACGGTCTGTGGCACCGTTAAGGTTGAACCTTTTGAGGTACTCAGTGTTGGCATTTCTGGCCAAGATTTCAGCCAAGACTCTCTCTTGAACCAAATCGGCGTTTCTTGTAGTCTCTTCGATGAATTGGAGAGCTTTGGCGTCTTTGTCACAAGACGCAGGGCCAAGAGGGGATGAAATAGCAGAACCAACAGCCATTTTTTGGTTTTGGTTTTGGTTTTAGGACTCTAGAAATTAAAAGATGAGAATTTTTTGAGAGAAGCTGTGTTTGTGTTTGAGATGAAGATGATGGGTTTTTTTTTGTGTGTTTGTGTGTGTGTTGGATTGGAGTGAGGACTATAAAGTCTAAAGTAAAGACTGCCTGGGTGTGGGTGTGGTTTTGTTGTTGCTGAATCTGTGTGTGGTGAGATTGGAGCAATGGGGCTGCGCATATATATAGCTGAGCTGAGAGGACATGAAATGAAAGTGTATTTCGAAGAGAGTGACACGTCACATGCCATGTAATGGGTGGGGTCCAATGTGGTGAGAGAGAAAAGGGAGGCTTTTAGACTTTAGAGTGAGAGAGGGGTCGTGGAAAGTGAAAGACGAGTAATACAATTTTGGCCCCGTGAGTGTTGGGGAGAATGGGGGACAAGGTAGGGGCCCACAACACGTAGAGATTGCCAAATATAAGGCGGGCATGTGGGGTTAGGTGACCGCCATGTCAGCGGAGCAAAAGGGTAGAGATTTATTTATTATTTTGCTGTGTGTTTTGTTTTTCGGGAGATAATAACGCGTCACCAAACAATAAGGCTGCATTCTGGTAAAACTGTTGGTCATGGATAGCGATAGGGTGAGGGTGTAGGAAACAGGTACTATCGTTACGGCCATTTTCACGTGAGACAGATGCCTTAACCAGTTCAACAGTTGATTCCTATTGTACAAACCCTTTTGTTTTTCTTGTTTTTCGTTTTTGTTTTTGCCTTGCTTATAGACTTTTTGCTAAGACCATTTAATATTCCATGCTTGGAAAGATCAAAGATAAACATGTAGTAAAAAGTGGGTGCTAAAGTGCCTTAACCCAATCCTTAAAAATAAAAAAATAAAAAAACAGTGCCTTAACCCAATTAAAGTGAGCGAAGTTTGGATAATGGCCATGATCAACCAAAAAAAAAAAGGAAAGAATAATATGTGTACAAAAGTAAAAGTTGTGTTTTGTTAACATTTATTCAATAAGTAATTTGAAGTCCTAACATACAGATTTTTTTTTTTTTGTTGGGGGGGGGGGGGGGGGGCGGGGGGTGTTGTTAATTGATTAAAGAAGAAAAACACTATAGAGTTATAGCATTACTATGACCATGCCTACAATAAAGGTTTAGAAACAATGATCTTAGACAATGTATTAAGAACATTAGTTAAGGAGTACTTCCTCCATTGGTAATCTCTATACCATTTCAGGATAAAATTATTTAGTGTATCCGATAGATTTATAACCTCTTTTCACATAAAGATGGATTGTACCAATAGTTTCTCTACTTACAGTTCATTATTATGTGATACGAAGAAGCAATATATTCATTCAACATTACTATCTTTTTTAATATTTATTATTATTATTTGAAGGGTATGTGTTAATAGGTGCCCTTGGGCAATTATTAACAAATCATTTTTAAAAAATTTTGACATCATTTTTAGAGGAAATAGAAAAAGCCGTCAAAATATTAATTGTTTTTTTTTTTCAAAATGGTTCAATAACAAATGCTCTTACGATATCCCTTAACATTTCTCACTTTTGACAGTCAATACTCTTGTTTATTAATTTCATTTAATTAAGTTTAAATTAAATAGGGTATCTTTGGATTTTTAGACCTTTTGTTTTTAAATTTCATTTAAATAAGTTTAAATTAAATAGGGTATCTTTGGAGTTTTATACCTTTTGTTTATTAATTTCATTTAAATAAGTTTAAGTTAAATAGAGTATCTTTGGAGTTTTATACCTTTTGTTTATTAATTTCATTTAATTAAGTTTAAATTAAATAGGGCATCTTTGGGGTTTTATACCTTTTGTTTGGAATATAATGAACTACCTCCGTCCCAGTTTGTTTGTCCTCTATTCCATTTTAAGATGTCTCAAAATTTTGTCATGTTTCTAAAAATAAAAATTATTACTCTCTCCGTCCCAGTTTTTTTGTCTTCTATTTCACTTTGGGATGTCCAAAATATAATCCTGTTTCCAAAAATAAAATTAATTAATTTACTAATGTTCTTATTATACCCCTATTTTATTTTCAAAACTATTGGAAATACCTTTTTAGCTGCTTCATTAAGAATAACTTTTTTAAAAAAAATGATAAATTTATTTAAGGGAAACTTTGTAAACTTATACATTTTTATAAGGCAAACAAGACAATAAATGATGTTCCTTTAAAAAGTTTGACTTTTCAAACAGGACAAACAAATTGAGACAGAGGGAGTAGTTTACTAATGTTCCTATTGTACCCTTACTTTATATTCAAAACTATTTGAAAAGGAAACTGACTAATATTTTAAAAAACTAATTTAATTGGTACACTTTTTTAGTTGTCTCATTAAGAATAACTGTTTTTAAAAAAGTTAATAAATTTATTTAAGGGTAATTTTATAAATTTATACATTTTTATAAGACAAATAAGACAATAAATGATATTCTTTTAAAAAATTTAACTTTTTAAATAGTACAAACAAATTGTGACGTATTAAATAATGTTTCATTAGCTCTTCTAATAAATAAAAAGGAAAGGAGAGCATTTAATACTTATTTATGAAATGCAATGCATCTTTTTTCCATCACAAAACGTGTCAATGGTTCATTGGAGCACTTGCACAAATTAAAGTGGTTGAATTTCCTTTTATTAGGAAGACAAACTTATACTTAGTCCCTTCTAATTTAGTTAGTCCCGTTTTAAAATCTTAATTACCAAGGGAACATTCATTCATAACATTGTCTTTGCTTAGTCCTTTTAATTCACTCAATCATATTTTAGAAAATCTAAATTTCAAGGGAACATCATTTATAACATTGTTCATTAAATATAAATACTATCTATAAGTTTTAAAAAGGTGAAAAAAGGTTACGGGCTCTTCAAAAAAGAGGAAAGTCTACTTAGAAAAGTTATTAAGTACCATTTATTGGCTTTTCAGTGAATTAAATGACACTACGTGAAGAAGTTGGAGTTTTTAATTACTTTATTAATAAATTTCTTTAAGTAGAGTTAAAATACATTTAATGTTCTATTTAAATGATTTTTTTTCTTAAATTTTTTTTTTCTTCAAAAGTGGTTATTAACTTACCAAATAAATGAAAGTGCAAGTTAAAATGTCATTAACAGTGTGCATTGGCTTCTCAATGCGTTAAATGAAATTTCTTTAAGAAGTTTGATTTCATAACTGTAGACCGCAGTTATGCTAATGATACTATATATAAATTTTACTACATAGTCCTTACACGCGTTGCTAATCACAAAAAAAGAAATTCAACCGTATATTTATTGTGTTGTTTAGATGGCACCAATTACATTATTGCTGCATCAGTTTGTAATTTTTTTTGTAATAAAATATGTAGTAGATTTAATTATTATTTTTGAGTAATGCTATAGATATATATTATTTTACAATATTTTTACAAACTGTTGATATGACAAATTCTTACTAGTTTTAATATAGACCCATATTACGTATAATAATTATTTAAAAAATGCTAAAATCATATCAACAGTTTGTATAAATATTATAAAACAGTATGGTATACATAGCATTACTCATTATTTTTTATTATAAATTATTTGTTGTTAATAAATGTCTTTAGACAGAGTCAGGTTACATTCAATACTCTATTAAATGATTTTTAAAAAAAATAAGTTAAATTGTACACCTAGCACTTTAAATTTGTGTGCATACATGCGGGAGAGAATCATTGACAAATGTGCTTTCCAGCCATTTCTTTAGTAATAAAATACTAAAATGTGACTACCGCTCCCTTCTTAGTGTGGTAGTTATTCTACAAATATAAATATTTGTAGGGATGAGAAGCAAAGATAAGAGTTCAAATCTTTAGAAGAGAATTTTACACACATATACTTAAATTAAGCTAAAGTAGAAACTCTATTTTGTATAAAAATAAATTTAAAAATTAAAAAAAAAAAACTAAAATGTGTATCACAAGTAATGCTTGAATATTTATTATTTAAGTCTTCATGTGCTTCTTTATAGGTTCTATTTAGGAAAGTTTTACTTTAATGAAACCTTATTTATTGTAAGGTTTTGAAAAATGCACTCCTTATTTATTTAGGATTATGTTAACAGGCATCTTAAGATGCATGTTAACAATAACCTTTTGTAGCTTTTTGCATCATTTTTTTTTTTTTTTTACTTTTTGCAGCTTTTTGATAATTTTTTAGCAATTTTTTTTTGACAATTCATTTAATAATTTTTTATTCTTTTTATTAAGTAGGACCCAATTTGGGAAATCTTAACAGGCACTGTGCGGTGCTTGTTAACATTTTCCTTTATTTTATTTTATTTTATTTTTAGCTAAATTGCACGGCTTAATTACGTTTAAATGAGTATATACAATTTTTTGGTATAAATATTAAATTATGAGTTTAATTATTAATGCACTTTGTTTATAAATAGATACACCTTTCATTATTTCCTCAAAAAAAAAAAAAAAACAAAACAAAACAAAACAAAAGATACGCTTTTCATTATTTCACTGGAGGGTGCACATAAATTCAAAGTTGATGTGTGCACTTTTTTAATATTTGTGTATAATTTGATTTTTTTTTTATAAAATTAAAATTATTTTAAAAAGTATTAAAATGCACCTTAACTTATACCTTAATATAAATTATACCTTAATATTCGACATTTATTAACTCAATTCAATATAAAAATTAATTTGTATAAAAAACCTAGTCTAAAAGGCCTTTATTGAGATAGGCTAGCGAATACTTATTTTTACTTCAATTTTTTTCCACTCAAAAATCATTTTTTGAAAAAAAAAAAAAAAAAGAAGAAAAATACTGGATAATAATCTCGATTTGAGCTTGTAACCATGGAATTATTATATGGAAAAATTAAAAGGGAAAAAACAACAACTCGAAGCTTGAATGCATAGTCAAAGCACTACAAAAAAATCGTTCTATAGCCGCGTTTTTAAAACGCGGCTATAGGTCCAAAAAACGTGGCTATAGCATGTTTTGGTCTATAGCCACGTTTTTTTAGGCCACGTTTTTGCCCATGGCCTAAAACGCGTAACTACAGGCCTGACGAGTCTATGGCCACGTTTTTTTAGCCGTGGCTATAGGCCAAGTCCTATGGCCACGTTTTCCTAGCCGTGGCTACAGACCACCATCAATGGCCACGTTTTCTAAACCGTGGCCATACGTCAATCTATAGCCGCGTTTAAATGTACCACGTTTTTTAAGTATTCGTTTATATATATATATATATATATTAGAAACAAATATATGCAGAGGAGAGAATATAGTTCTAATAATTATTCTTAACTTTGAGTATAAATATAGTCAATTCTTCTTCTTTTTTTCTTTTATCTATAATTATATCGATTAAGTTGAACTAACCAAATAAAATATTATTATTTATTATACAATCCATATACGTATGTTTGGTACATTTAGTTTTCTAATCTATACCTATGTTATCATACCTTTCAAGAGTATCACATTATGAATTTTATAGCAACAAATACGTTTTTTTTTCCCTGATGGCTAGAATTATAATTATATGATTAAATTTGCTACTATGTATTAACAACTTAATATTTTATGACAATTAGTAATTTATCATAATATTAAAGTAAGTGGTCATGAGTTTGAATCTTATGTCTGATCTACCTCTTATTTAAGATATATTAAAATTTTAACTTATTAAGTCCCACTTATAAAGGTGGAGTTTGGATCCATATGTGAGAATGTTAGAATTACGATTAAGTAGAATTTAAACTTTTTGAACGATTAGTAATTTATTACCGGTCCGGGTGATCAAAGGCCTTTAGTGCTTATTATTTGAATTTCTATAAGTTTGTGGCTTATTGTCAAGCTCAAGGGCCATATTTTAAAAACGTAATGAACTCAACTTGCAATCCTTAAAGGTGCTTGTATTTATGAAATAATCCTTGTACTTAAATAATTTTATGTACCCTGTTTGGTGGGGTGCCTCTTCACAATTTTATAACACAGGTCGGCCGGAATGTTAGCTTGTACAAATGATCTATAGGTTGTTTCAAAAAGGCATTCTTTAAATAAACAATTATTTTAAGCATTAAAATAACGAGTATAAGTATTCTTAATTAATGAGCAAAACAACTGTAACTAAGACTAGAAGACTGTTATTAACCGTCACTATCATATATTAGTAAAATAATTAGAAGCTAAAACATATAATATAAAAAATTCTGCAGCCAACCGACATAATATTATCCTTGATGTTTACCTCTATATAAAATATAAAAATATAAAAAAAAAAAAAAGAAAAAAAAAAAAAGAAGAAGTTGATGCTCTTCAAGTCACCGTGCATTTTTTGAATTTCTTTCCTCACATTGCAATGCTTATATACTATAATTTATCCAATCACATTTCTACATATGTTTTTTTAAAATTTTGGTTTAGTTGGATGACCTATTCTTGAAACTTGCATACATAAAAACAAAACGAATATTGACCCATTCATACAAACTGTAGCTGCATGAACAATGCTTCACGAAATTGTGGAAGAGTGCTTAACAAAAACTACAAAAAAATATATATATATTTAGAATATGAACTCAAAGTCTCAAATTAAAAATATTTTAAAATGTTCTGTTAATGAATGCTCTAAAGGCATTAGTTAAATGAACATTTTAGAAAAGTGTTAATACTACTTTCAAGAAGAATATAAAAAATTGTCAAAATTTTCTTTTGCTTTTTTCTTTTTCCATTAAAATTTTTTAAAAATATTTCATAAACTAATATCTTTCGAACACTCGTTAAGTTTTCTCCATATAAAAATATGAACTCAAAGTCTCAAACTAAAAGTTGCTAGACGACTAGCTCCAAAATTATTCACACCTATATAACTAATTTTTGTAGACCTTAACCTCACTTTTGGCATACATATATAATTCATATAGAAATTGTGATGGCGTGTACCAACAGCCACGGCATATAATTACTTGCTGGTATCAAAGAGTTGTAATTGTCAAAATTTGGAGTTCTTCGAAAATTTCCTAGCTTGAGTTGTCAACAGTCAAACTGAGATGGAAGAGTTTTGAGTGTAAGGGAAAGAGCAGTATACTTTCCCTCTGATTGATTTTCCTTCCATGGTTAGGTTTTTATGGAAAAATTTAGCTTCAGAGACCTTGACTACTCAATTATTCTAAGCATAAAAGCAAGGGACATGTAAAAAGCTTTTCTCTCTCTTTGTTATTGTTTATTCAAAAATGGATTTGGAATGGGACCTCTCATCCTATATCTAAATGTATAGGTAATATCCGATTATTAGGTTAAGCTTAGATCAGATCACCACTTTATAATATCGTAGATAACTCTGACCAACTTCTTGTTTTAAATTGATCAAACATGAGCAAATCAACCAAGTAATCTCTCTTTTCAGTTTCACCAAATTTAGATAATTAGACAAAAGTTTTGTTTTAAATAATTGGGGTCTCTTCTAGGCAACAAATTGAGAGCATACATTATTGCGAGAGACTAATTATGCGACTGGTGTTAATTGAGGACATTACTAATTTTATTATATCAAACTTATAAATTTGAAGTGCCATCAATCAAAAAAATAATAATTGATGATGCACTGACTTGATGATGGTAATATCATATTCATAACTCCATCCTTTGCTGACTAGATTCTCCACTATATCTATATGTACCTTGACCACAGATAATACATTGGTGTGCACTTGTTTATGTTGTAATTAACAATTACGAACTTAAACAATTTGCATGAGAATTCCTGCTGTATAAATTATGAGCTTCTAGGTAGTTCGAGACGGACAAACATAGTGCAAGTTGAGACTCGATTGTGACCTTCCAAAGAACAATTATAATAAAAAAAAATTAATTAACCCACGTAGTTTTGTGCCTTTGACCCACTTACTGCAAGAGTTTGAACTGGTCAATACTTTAAAAAAAAAAAAAAAAAAAAAAGTTCTTTGATGTGCTAGGAAGGTTGCAAATGCAAGTAATCCTTATTTTTATTTTTGCAACAAATGTCGTAGGCAAAGTGACAAGCTGAGAATCTTGTTCCTTTTACGGAAATATATATATATATATATATATATATATATATATATAATAAACAATAACGGGAAGTGGATTACCAATGTACAACGTGATATGTATGGTGTAAAACGAGCTATGACAAAAGTAAATATCTTTTTGACATGTTAATAAATTAATGAATAAAGTAAAAAAAAAAATTAGTACCACGTGAAAGAATTAACTTTTTTTTTTTATAAGTAAGTGGAAAAAAAAATTAAGTTACTTGAAATCCATTATTCAATGTGAATTTTGAAGACTCTGGATGTTATTTGTCTTGTTTTTATCTATATTGGACGAGAATTTGTTATGGCAGATTTAAAATTTCAATTTCAAAACCTTTTGATGTAATGAGGAGTTTGCTATTATAGATTCGAATGAGATAGCCTGAATTATTAGTAGATTGTTGTTTAGGTCAGTCTATATTAATTCATAATGTGGACAATGAATAAAAGTTAGTCATGATTTTTCCAATTACAAATTTTTAACCAACCTAATACAGATTTCTTTCAAAGAAAGGCTTCTTATTCTCATAACTAATAAAAGAAAAATAAAAAGAGAACTGTCCTTCAAATTAATCCACCAATAAGGCACTAACAAATCAATCTATCAATCTATTATTGAAGCTGTTACCTAAGAGTATCCACACCAGTAGGTGTAAAAGCTTCTAAAATATAAATAATTACCAATTTTATACATTTTGTGCAAAAAAACACCCACACCAATGGGTGTAAAAATATCTAAAAGTCTGCATATCCATCCATGAGTTACAGTAACCGTGTATATTTATACGGCTACTATAGCTTGTTTATCCCATTATTTTACAATTTTCCTATTCGCTTTTTTTTTCTCTCTCCTTTCTGTGCTCAACAACCCTAGTTAAAACTCAACACAAAGATACACTTAAAAAAAAAAATAGTGATACACAAACACAGATCGGAGCCGCGGATCGTGGATCAGAGCCGCAGGGAGTGGATCGGAGCCGCGAGGATCGTAGATAGGAGCCGCGGGGAGTGGATCGGAGCTGCGGGGATCGTGGATCGGAGCCGCAGGAATCGTGGATCAGAGCCGCGAGGATCGTGGATCGGATCTGCGGGGAGTGGATTGGAGCTCGGAGCTCGTGGATCGGAGAGGGAGAGTTAATCTAAGAGGGTGGATCGGAGAGGGAGAGTTGATCGAGAGGGAGAGATGGGTGTAGAGGGAGAGAGCAACAAATCAGAAATGAGAAACGGGTAGAGAGAGGACGCACGTATTATATGTGGGTAGTTGAGGAAAATAATAAAAAATGTGAAGAAATTGATTATTTAATTAAAAGATATGTAGAATAGATGAACTGATGTGGATGTTTTGTAAAAGTAGATGTGTAAAATAGAAAAAATAGGTTTTTAATATAAAAATAGATGTGTAAAATGAATGAACTGGTGTGGATACTCTAAAATAGTAATACTTCACCTATATTTATGTACTTCAGAAACAATCATTTCTATGCTTTTTTTTTTTTTTTTTTTTGGAATAGAAAACCTTTACACTTTTTCTCTAATAATTACGTTTCATAATCCATACACTATTCATTTTGGATAAGTTTCATTACTAGTCAAATTATCGGCACTTATCCTCAACTTAAAAATCATCTATCTATTTATATAAATCTCTTTAAATGTCATTAAAAAAAGAGTAAAACCACCTAGCACGTTTCACTCTCCAATGTGAAGAAATTAAGCCAAGATTGACTACTATTTTGTACTCCTATATTTATTTTAAAACTGAAACCATTGAAGGATGTTTTGCATTTATACTAAAGTAATATGTTAATAAGACAGTAAAAATGATATTGTTAAAGAAGAGTGGGTTTCAGTTAGTTCAACTAATAAAGTTTTTTATAATTAAATGAAAGATTTAAAATTCAATTCGTACTTACTCCAAAAATTATTAAGTGTCTTGATTTGAAGATAAAAGCCGAACTCAATTATATTAACATAACAACCAAGAAGCAAGGATAGGTCTAATTATTTGGGCAGTACAAAAGTCTCATGAGTTCAGTCCGTCTTCTCCAACTCATAGAAGAGACTTAAATTTTATCAAGCTGGCCGTATTATTCCGTACTACACGAGCTATGCAAACTAATCTCATTCTCTCATGCAAAATATAAATTAGCCGACCATTCACAAAAAAAAAAAAAAACTTTTTTATTTTTTATTTATTTAATTTCAAAGAATATTTATGACTTCCTTGTTCTTAATATTCTATAATTTTTTATATATTCGTGTGAATAAATAATAATTTGAGGAACCCAAGAGAATAATAATTAGTACTCTAGTAAGTGAAAAATAAAAAATGAAAATTTAATATATATATATATATATATATATAAGTCTCAAGTGGAGAAAACGTGGAACCAAGGAAGGGTGGTGGAAAGTGAAAACCAACATGTTGTTGCCACACGTTTACGAAGTCAAAAGCCAAAGCTATTGAAAGCTTAAGCACGTGAAGATTTTTTTTTTGAAGTTTCAGAAGATAAAAAGCTTGGATGGTTCCTCTTTAGTCTCTACTCTTTAGTCTTGGCCATATTCACGTGGTTTATTTAAGTGGGGTAGTTTTGGTTGTACATATGGGCACCGTGGTTTTTTCTTCTCACTTTCTAGTCAACATTTATGGTGAATTTCTTTCTTTTGGTTTGGTCCAAAAGCTTCAATAGACTGGTAGGTGTGAGTGAAGTTTATGTTTACCACTAAAATGTGTGAGATAGATTTTTGCTTTGCTTTTGGGTATTGCTGTGAAATTTCCCTTCATGTATTTGACTGGTTTTGGGTTATGCTGGAAAAAGAAGTAACCTCTCGTTTGTCTTGTTTTCAATAATCAAGACCTAGCTAGTGGAGTAGGCACCCCCAAAATTCAAATTCTTGCTAAAGTAATAAACAAATATTAGTCCCCTAACTAGGGAAAATGTCATTCTAGGGGGAGAGAAAATTTTGGAACTCCTAAGTACCTACGTTACCATCTAATTTTATTGTAATTGAGCAAACTTTGACTCCAAATACATTTAAAGTTATCTTGCTCCAACTCATGATGTAGTCATTGAAGAGATTATTCTTGTGTGGTTTTAGACTTTTAGTTATATAACATTTTTTATAAATTATGTGACTTATTTTAAAAATACATATAGTTAGTCTTATAAATAATCATATAATGTAAAAAATAACTCCAATCATCTCCCATTAGAATTTGAAAGTTTGAAATACCTAATTTTTTTGGGGTGGGGGGCATCTTGAATACTAAAAAAGGGTTGTTGGACAAAAACATTAAAAGGAAACATGAAGAAACAAATAGGAGTAAAATTCGGATGAAATTTTTAGTTTGGGATTGATTCAAGATTTGGAAAAATTTCAAAGATCTAGGATGAAAATTTGGCCAATGAAACTTCAGTTGAATGAAACTTCAGACCATTCAAAGTCGTCAAAAGGGTGGCAAATTAGACAAATTTCGTAGGTGGCCATTGAAGGTATTATTATGTTCATGTTTCTCTCTCTCTCTCTCTCCTTCCTTTTGGAGGGGTGGCCGGCAGGGGTGATAGATATAAAAAAATTCATATTACCATTTATTCGACTGTTTCTAAATTTTATCCCCTGCAACACATTTTTCAGATATTTCACTCATATGGTATAATTTCTTTGTGAAAGAATTTATATGACATAACATTATTTAATTAGAAAAGTAACACATGTATTAGGCGGCACTTAACAAACACATCGTCACTACAAATCATGAACAAAAAGAACTTCTTTGAAAACATTACATAACATATAGTCTTCGTTAAGCTTATACTGTCTTTATTCTTCTTTCTTATAAGAGCTTTGACCTTGACTAAATATTTGTGTACTTTTTTTTTTTTTTTGGTAAAAGATAGAAGCCTTGACTGAAATTTTCAAACACAGTTGCTCATCATGCTTTTACCTCTCCACTTTCGCTGAAGATGCAAAACTGGAGAAAGAAATGCACTCATATAATTACATGAGGATGGGGCTGTAATTAAAGGCATGGTACGTGGCAGGGTTTGCAGCTTTATCAAACGAAGCACGGTTCCTCAATCATCATATTCACCATTATAGGAAAAATTGCTATGATTGATTATAGAGAAATCCAGAAGAACATGATGGACATACACTACAAAAAAACTGATTTTTTGCGGCGGACCTATTGCGGCGGGTGCGAAAACCGCCGCTATAGGTTGCCTATTGCGGCGGGTTTTCCGCCCACCGCTATACGTGAGACCTATTGCGGCGGGCATATGGCCCGCCGCAATAGGTCTCACGTATACTGGCGTACTATTGTGGCGGGCCCATTACCCGCCGTAATAGGCCTGTTTTACTGGCCTTCAGGTTAGATATTGCGGCGGGTAACTAACCCGCCGCAATAGACCCTGCAATTCCCCTTCGATCTCCTTAATTTTCCCTCTGTTTTTTTTGTCCCATTTCATTTTTAGCGCGTTTTCGTTTTTGCCCATTTCATCAGTCACACACACACACACTGTCACACACACTCTCTCTCGCACAGACACTCATCTCTACCACTACCCACAAACCCACAGCCAAAGCCACCACCGCCCACGACCACAGCCACCACCGCCCACGACCACAGCCACCACCACCCACAACCATAGCCACCACCACCCAAAAATCGAGCCTAGTTAGGTCCAAAAACAAATGTAGCCCGACCCATTTAACTCATCATTTCTAACCCTAGCTGCTCATCCCTCTTTCTGCTATCTCATCCGCCTCTCTCTCTCTCTCTCTCTAACCAACAACTAACAAAAACGAAGAAGTTTCTTCGGCTTTGGCGTTTCGAAACCCTAGATTCGCTCCCATTCTAATCCACAGGTAATTGTTTTTTATTTTCACAAATTCGTTTTTGTTTTCATTGTTTGACGAAACCCAATTGATATTCTGATATGAACTCTTCTCAGCTCGGTTTGGTTTTCATTTATAAAAGAGAATGTGGTTTTTCTTTTACTGGATAAAAAAAAAAGGCTTTGTTCTTCTCACTTTCTGCTCAGAAACAAGTTGTTATCAGTTAATAGAATTTGTCTATTCTTTTGGTGGAAAATAGAGTCACAATCCTAAACGGGGCCTTTGATATAAACAGTGCTGCAGTGGGGTTTCCAAAAAACCTGCTGTTATTTGTTAATGTGTATTTCTAAGGACCACCTTTTTTTTCTCTTTTTTTCTTTTTGGTTTTCCCTGGTGCATTCCTTAATATTTAATTTTAAGGTTGTTGTATTGGAATATGGTACAGGAAGCAGTACTGTTTACAGGTCGTCTTTGATTTCTATAGGTCTATTATTTGTTAATTAGCTTTATTGCTGCTAAATAAGAGATCATAGCTTTATTGCCATCTCTGCTGCATATCTCCCAATATCAACATTTCCAGGCATTTTCATTTTGTACAGTTCTGGTGTACTTCTAAAAAAGAATTAATGAACCTATAACATAATCATATGATGCTTGGATTGTTATGATAGGTTATTCCGTTATTGCTTATTAAGAAAGTAATATGTGTGAGCCATAAAGTGATGATGGGGTATCTTCAGAGTTTGAAATGTTCAAGTCAAAACAAATTTATACTGGTTTAGATCACATGATTGCACAACATAGTTTGCTAAAATAAAATTGAAACGGCGGTAACACTGCTATGGCCCCTTTGTATCAGATTACTATGGAATTTCATTAAATCATTCCTATAATGAGTTATGCATGAAAACATGCAAGAATGTGGCCCTTGCTTCTTTCAGGTTTTCAGTAATCACTTTCTAGTAATCTCAACTCTCCTCAACCTCTACTTTCTTTTTTTCATCTCAGTAAGTATTAACACACACACATTTGTTTAAGTATACTGGTCGTTTTAATCTTAGGGTTTTAATAAATACGCCAAACCAAATCAACATGTATTCAATGGAGAATTATATTAAATTTGGAAAATATATAAGTAGATGAAATTAAAAGCTAGAGGAGGAGGCAAAACAACAGTGAAAAGAAGATAAAAGTGTATAGAGATTGTGTTGTGTTGATTACTGCTTTGCAAATTGCATTAACAAAAAGCATAAAAGCATGGTGAATATTTTGATTGCAAGGCCTCTGTTTTTTGACGCTATCTATGGCTACTTCTGTTCTAGCGCTTTAATGGTTATTTATTTAAATTACTTTACATTTGCTTATGACAATGACCCTCTTCAGCCACATGGATGTTTTCGGTTTATGTCTGAGTACCTAAATTTTTAAAATCATTATGAGTTAATCAAGCAAACTCTTTTTATGATTGAAGTATAATACTAATTAGTTTTTTTTGTTTTTGTTTTTTGTGGGGGTGTGGTATCAGTCGCAATCCAGAGGTTCTTTGGGCTCAGCCCTCTGACAAGGTTTATCTGACCGTAGCTTTACCTGATGCGAAGGATATTTCTGTCAAGTGTGAGCCCCAGGGAAAATTTAGTTTCTCTGCTCGAGGGGTGCAAGGTGAATCCGTTGACTTAAGTTTGGAACTTTATGGAGCAATAGTACCTGAGGTAATGCTAACCTTTACTTGCAATTTTGTTTTGTTTTCTTTTTATCATGCAACTATTTTGACTAACTATTAAGCTAGTTAATTATGTCAATCAAGTTTCGGAACTCACTCAAACTGTATAGGGTATTGGAGTTATGAAAAATGAACATTGTACTTATACACCATATTTGCTTTGTCCAAGTCCATGAAGATATCTAGAAAATAGTGGGGGGAGGGTCTTTCAGTGCTTTTTTTTTTTTTTTTTGATGGGAGGTCTTTTAGTGTTGATTTGTCTTTATTGGGATAGGTTTTTAAAATTTTTTTTTTTTTATAATAAAAACTTTGATTTTTCATCATATCGATACATTCATGAGGTCACCATTTTTCCTGAAATCAGGTTGCGAGCTTATTCTGCCACTGGTTTGCCACCCATCTTTTCAAGGCTCTAACTTTTTCCAGGTTTCTTACCAAATCCCTTCGTATTTGATATGATTTTGGTTTGTTTTGTGTGATATATTTGGATGATTTAATTCTGGTTTTTTCTTGCTGTGATAATTATATTTATTGTTTGTAATTTTCTTAAAATTATCATTTTGGCTAGCTTGAGTTCATGCTGTGATATATTTGTAATTTTTTTTTTTTGGAGTGGGTTTTGAGCAATCCTAACTCCTCTGAAATTAAGGACTGTGGCTTGGAAAGATCTCTGGTTTTTTTTTTTTTTTTTTGCCTTATCAAGACACTTTTGGCCATTACCTTTGTCTTTATTTTGGGTGTGTTGGGTGATGCCTCAGATTGTGCTGGAAGAATTTGCTAGTTGGAAGGGGAGATTTTTAGAATCCATTTCGTGGGCAGTTTAAAACCTCATATTTTCAAGGTACAACTTTTTAGAACCCCCAGCCTTTTCAAACATCCCATTTTCTTGAAAAATAAGTTGTGCCAAATGGGCACTTAGTTGTCAAATTAAAAGTGGTGTGATATGGGTACAATTTATCTTTATATAATGTGGAAAACTTGGGAAAAGAGTAGTAACTGCATTTTGAACAAGTCCTTCTTTTTGTTCCTTTTCTTCTTTTGTAGTTATAGCTATAGGTTCTTATATAGATGAGTAGCTATCGTTTTGGTTAGGAGTACAGGTGATGGAAGTAGAATTATACATATAGGAGGTAAAATTCCCTTCCAATTTGGATGGAACCTCATTTGCCTGAACAACGACCTTCCCCTCCTGAACTGCTTGAGACAAACGCGGTAGTGGTATATGTCGGTGTTGTTACCACTCACACTACCAGTTTGAATTGTCTCGTAATTTACATTCTTTTTCTCATGAAGTGACATTTACTTTATCTTTTAGCTCCTTCACCTTCTTCTTCCTTGGGTGAGAATGGTGGAGGTTGATCCCCCTTTGTCACCACCCAAGGTTTGTCCAAAGGAGAACCAAAGGGCTGGTAATCATGATATTCACATCTAGAACATCTACCAAAGAGTTCTGCTTTAGGTAAACTTTGGGTGGTCCCAGGTGGATTCACTTCCTACCTTCTCACCTAAAGAATATGAAGAAGTTGAAAGCTGATTGATGATGTAACTTCTTCATCAACAAAAATATTTTAATTGCAACACAATCAGAGTTGGTAGTGTGAGTGGTGACATCAACAAATACCAATGTTTTGTTTATCTCAGGGAATTCATGTTGGTAAGGTTGTCCGGACACATGAGTTTCCCCCTAGATAGGACTTGAAAGGGAATTCTCCTCAACTGTTACTTCCACCTTTATTGCTTAAGTTGCCTAACCGAAATAGTAGCTACTCATCAGCATTAGTAGTACTTATATAGCTACCCAAGAAGAAAAGGATAAGGACTTGTTTCACGTTTTAACAGCATAAATAGAAGAGCAAGAAAAGAAGTAGAAGAGGATGATCATACTTTACCTATGGAAACAATGTGACCTGTAAATGATCTTTAGTGCTCCTTACCTTACTGGTCCAAAACTCACAGGAAATGTCAAAAAAGTTTTATAGGTATGCATCTTTAGCCTGCCAACACTCTACTGTCTCCTCCTGACCTAACTCATCTGGCATCTAATAAGTCTAGCTTTACGGGGTTCCCAACACTCCCCAATGCCAATGAGCTCTCATTGGCATCCTTCAGAATATGCATTTACAATATTATCCTTCTTGATAGTAAATAGTTATTGACCATCCAATTGTTTTAGAAAAAGCTTATAACCCTAAAGTTTATAGAGAGATATAGCCTAACTATGTTTTTTAAATGTTATATATATATATATATATATATATATATTAATAAATCATAATTCTACTCCTAGGACTTGCGAGGTTATATTGCCTAAGTAGGATTTCAAATTTACAATTCAAAAGAAAGCAAACGATGAGCATTGCAAGTGCCTCTTGGCATTGAGGAGTGCTGTCAACCCTTTCAAGCTGAACTTATTAGATTATTATCAAGGAGAGTTGTATTAAAAGGAAGGTTCATTAGAGTGTTTTCAGGTTGAAGAATTGTTTCTGTGGGTAAAGTAATATGACTGTCCTCATCTTCAAATTGATATTTTCCTATTTGTAAATTGGGGTTCATACTTCAAAGTGATATTTGCAAATGGCCAAGGTGTGACGCGTGTTCAATGATGGAATTATCACTTGGCATTTGTAGGTGAAGTTTTGATGCAAACAATGAACAGTTAGAAGGAAACCAAGATTAAAGGAAAAGGTTATGTAGGAGTCCTAGTCCTTGCAGGAATTGTATTGGTAATAATCTGTAAAACAATCTTTATGAATTGAATAAAGGAGATAGAGACATTGAATTTAGTAAAATTCCAGTAGCTTATTTTAAGCTTTATGGATGTGATTCCCTTCTCATTCCTAAATCTAACTGCTTAGGGAACCTAGGTGTGATTGCCTATACTTTATCCTTATCTGTTTCTTGTTCTATTCACTGTTTTCACACCAAACAGGCAAACAATCATCAAACTCATTTAAGATCCAATATTTTATTACCTAACTTACCTAAATCCTTAAACATCAAAACCCTATTCAAGAACCTTAACTGAATGCTGAGTTTTTAAAAATCTTGCATCAAAATTTGTATCAGATCCATTAAGGCTTCTGTTCTGTATCAGATTCATTAAATTAAAGTTGTCACAATTGTTGTTTTGTGTTAGAGTGAAGTTACAGCAGTCTTAAATCATGCATCACCTCTATCTCTGTTGTTAGAAGAGGAAGTTTGGCAATAATTTATAACAAAGGAATCCTATGTATAATTGTATATTCAATCCCTATTATCAAAAAAATTATCTTTGCTTGTTATTGTCCTTTTGTTTTTTAATTAAGCCTTTCTGAAAAGTTGTCATAGTTTTCATCTAATTCACCTCTATGCATAATATGATTTCATTTTTTGATGAGGCTGTACAAATTTGGCTGCTCCTTTTGTGCTGAATGCATAATTTATAAACTGAATCCTATGGCCCTCTTTCCTTTTTTCTTAATTCCTTTATTTCAACTCTACGAGCATTATATGTTTGATTTGGGATTAGTGCCACAATTTTTTGTAATTGAAATAACTGCGTGGAGCTCAGTGGGTTTTTGTAATTGAAAACCATGCAATTGACACTTTCCCTTGATAATAAGCCGGTCACTTCCTGCTCCCTCTATACAGGCCCCACTCTCTATTAGAAAGCAAGCAAGATCAACCACCTCAGGTTCCTGTGGATAAATTTTGGCCCAAGAACTCAGTTCAATATTTCAATTTATACCATTAGACAACACCTTAATTTCATTAATAAGTTCCACCATCTTCACAACCAAAATGTAGAAAAATCAGTGAGATTCCTAATGTCATACTTGGGCAACATTTGAGAGTACAGTGACTCCATCAGCCATACATGCTGCCATCATAAGAGTTTCAGTTGCCCCAACACTGGGGTATTCAAGTTGGAATCTCCCCCCTACCAATCCTCTGCCATTCTTTGTACGAGCTTGAACTTTCCCATTCCTGTAATATTGCACAAATAATACTTAGTGGATTCTTTGCATGTGAGTGGGTTCCAATGCAATAAGATCCAGGTTTATCATTAACTGACAAGTCTTCTTCTTCTTTGTCTTTTTTTTTTTTTTTTTTTCTTTTTTTAGTTTCAAATGCCTTTTCATTTTTGGCCTGACCCCAGTTCAGTTTTAATTTTATTAGGAACATGATCAGCAGTTTGGGAAGGTTTACAGAAGAAGGCATATCTGATTTTGATAACGTAAATCTGGTTCAGAATTCGAAACCATAAAATTGGCATGGCCCCCAACTGTGACCTTCTTAGCTAAAGGGATTGTTGGAGTCTTTATTTCTTCTGGGTCCTTATGTTAATTATACATTTTGCTGCATGATTAATGCTTAGTCTTTGGAACCAAGGGAAATTTTATACTTATCGTCTAAGTAGTTGATAAGGTTCTCCAAAAAATCTATTATATAAGGAATAGTAGCAGCCATCATATGAAGTAGATAAAAATTCTCTAGATAGTATTACCAGTCATTTTCTTGAATGTATGACGCGTTCAAATCCTAGTAGTTTTCCAAAGATTTACTGCATAAATTACAGCATAAGTCACTCACAATACCAAAAGATGAGTGACACACCTTTCACCATATAACCCACAACACCTAAGCCCCAAATCTTAAATACCAAAACCACCATGTGAATAGGAATAGAAAAACTTCTATTCAAAGTAAGTGATACTTCAACCGTCGCCTAAGCCCTACATAAAGAAAGTAACAATACAACTACTCAAAAGTGTTGATTACTATGATGGGACAATAAAAAATAAAAATAGACATGAAGTAGGCAACTCAGAGTGACAATGCGGGGCTAGCCTATGCACTTTGATTTGTGAAGCATTTTACACCCTAGGAATCTTATCTCTATCCACTCTTATGATCTCATCACTTAATTCCATCCCACTCTTAACTTTTTTGGATGAGCCCAACTGTAAGATCAAGAAAGATGTAGAAGAGAATTGACCTTACAACCTACAATACCAGTTAACTTGAGCATTTGTGGTTAAATTTTGCAGTTACACTAGTTTGCATTTTCCAAACTCCATTATACATAAAAACAAGTACTGTCCAAATTAACCAATTTGCAGTATGATCACTGTGACATAACGAAAAATGTTCATAATGACAATGATTGAGCTCATCCATAAAAAAATTTACATCATTGACCATGCTATAACTTATAAGGGTGAGATAATCAGATAATTCAAGTTTGGAATCCATCACTCTAATCCTCTCAAGTCATTGTTTTGAATTCCTTAAAATTACACTGACAGACAATGTAAGAAAAGGAATGTTGGTTCCTCGACATGACAAGACCATCTTAAGAAACTAACCCACTTAAAAGTGATGTTATTTACAGCCATACGTATCTCGTTGGTGAGATAATTTAGTTGGTTATACACCTGGGCTTATTATGATAGTTATTTTGTAATTGAAATAACTGCGTGGAGCTCAGTGGAATCTCACTGAAAATTATTTTCCTTTGCTCAATATTCAACTGGCTGTGCGCTTTGAGCAGTATTCCGATTCTTTGTTGGAATTTTTTTTTTTTTTTTTTTTTATTTTTAAATTTTGGCTGTAAATCTTGAGAGGATGTAGTATGTTCATCCTGTGTACTTATTCAATTGGTTCTATATTAATTATTATTTCTTTTTATAAAAAATAAAAAAGAAAAAAAGAAAAAAGATAAGAGATATGTTGGTTGAAATTGTTTATCCACAGACCCACATGTTTTTTCTCTACTTCTGAAGCTTTGCTTGGAACATGAGTGCACAATATTTATATTCATAGTTTGTGCAGGACTGTTTCTTAAGTTGGGACATACAACTATCTTTTGTTTTATGTTTCATTGATGTTACTTTTGCTAATAAACAATCTAATCGGGTATTTGTAATTTTAAGGATCTTTTAACAACAATGGAATTGGTATTTATTTATAGGATAAAATGCATGCAAAAGAGAAAGAAAAAGTTGCTGTATCTGGAAGGAGTTTATATATCATTAAATGTGAATTGCTATTTGGTGCAGGCAATTTGCTCAACGCTCATGGGTTCGGAAGCTTCAATACATAGCTGATCTTGAAAGGAATGTGCAAGCGCTACAGGCAAGTATCAGCAGAAGTTGAAATACTACATAAAATTGATTTGGTGTTTAAGTGGACTTTCTGCTGTACTAAAGAGTTGAAATCTTACTTTTCTACGTTTTACTTTACAGGCAGAAGGGTCTGAAGCTTCAGCTGAACTTGAATTTCTCAACCAGCAGAATCTTATTTTGAGCATGGAGAACGAAGCCCTTAAGCAGCGATTAGATAATATAGCCCAGGAGCAGCTTCTCAAATGCTGTAAGCTTGATATTCCATCCTTATCCAACTCATTTGTTGCTTGCATACAGATATTGCTTTTTCTTAGAAGACTTCTTTTTACTGGAAAATGCAACTTCAGGAGGTTCAGACACAGAAGCATCCTCATCTTTCTCCTCATCATTAGCCAAAACAGCACTAACCAAATTACCACCAGCCTTCTTTGGCTTCTTTTTCTTACCCGAAAAAGTAATTGCACTAACATCTTCATCCTCGTACCTTCCTTCCTTACTCTTCTTGGCTTTCCATTTGGTTATTATTCTAATTGCATGGCTGTTATCAAAAGTCTTTAACGTTAAGTTGTTGGTCGTATTTTTTGTTTCCATGGGACGGTTTGTGTTTGCTATTTTTTTATATCGGTTTTGCCAGCCGAAAACGCGGATAGGAATTTATAACAGTGGAAAACAGACTCATAGTTGATCACATTCACATATAGTGCCAACTGGGTGCTCCAATGTGGTCACGTGTATTTTTATTTTTCAATATTTCATGTCATGGCCCATTTTTGTACAATTTAGTCTATAATATTTAAGTACTGCTTCAGTTGTTGTCTTTAGCTAAAGGTATGGTTTTGATGTATCTTATATGTTTTTCTTTCATGGTTACAAAGTTTTTGTTTGTGTTTATATTGCCTTTTGAATTCTGCTTGACAATATGATGGAAAAGTAATTAAATTTTTTGGCTGCGTTCAATTTGTATGAGAGTATTTGACTTTCTTATACAGCAAAAGTAGTAGTAGTTTTTTTTGTTTGCTTTACTTTTCTTGTTTTATGAATTTCTGTTTTCTAAATTCTTATTCTTGATTTTGATTATTTCTATTGTTGCGAATTTTAGGAGCTACCTGATCTCATCACCTCAAACCGGCACCACCACCATAGGAGGCGGCTTGCTTCTCATCAAGAACCCTTACCGCTACTGCTACTCCTCTCTTTACTCCATTCCTTCCTCCTAAACTGTAAGTCTCTCTCCCCGCCTCCAATCAAATCCCCAAATCTTTTCTCTAGTATCTTATTTTCATTTTGTGGGATTTTGCAGTTCCTTCCGTGGCAATACGAAGATCCCAAGAGCGCATTTTGCCAATTTTGCAAGCCCTAGATGTGCTGTGGATACCCCATTCGGAGGTATCATTTTTAAAGGTCTAAGTATATCATAGCAAAAATAAATTTCTATGATATACTTACCTCAAGAATCTTCAAGCCTCCACCTCTTGGAATCCTTGGTTAGGTAGTCTTCTCTGTTTGGGTTATCTAAGTTAGAAACAAGTAATCAGTCTATGGGTTTTCTTTTAGCCTTATTTTCTTTTTCCCTAGATTGCACGGGTGTTGCTGAAATGTTTATAATTTTAGTAGTTATTTATTTTTAAAATTAAAAAGAGAATTTTCACACTCAGAACTCATGTTAAGAGGCAAGTAGTTGTTTTGTTTGTTGTTACTAGGGGAATGTTTAAATGGTCTAATACTTTTGTTTAGGTCAAAGGTATTACAATTACAAGGATCATATCATTATTTTCTATTAAACTATATTAGCAATCATATCATTACTTTCTTTTCATCGTTTTTAATAATATATAATTGTAACTTACCAATCATAATAGGATCATTACTTTTTATTACCAATTCAGTCCAGTTTGGTCCTTTTATTCCCTTCAAACCATTTCAGTTCAATTTAGTTCATTTGTGAGCATTAGATCCACTTTCGATCCAATTTTGACCACTTCGGTCCATTCAGTGAACTTTGGTCCATTTTGGTCCACGTCGGTCCACTCAGTCCACTTTGGTAATTCACTATTTTTGGTCCATTTCGGTCCACTTCAGTCCCTTAGGTCTACTTTAGTCCATGCGGTCCATTCAGTCCACTTTGGTCATTCACTCTTTTTGGTCCATTTTGGTCCACTTCGGTCCCTTAGGTAGACATTAGTCCATTCAGTCTTTTTGGTCCATTTCGGTCTATTAGGTCCAGTTTCATGCATCCTGTCCACTTCTGTCCAATTCAGACTATTTGGTTCAAGGTAGTCCATTTGGTCTAGTTTAGTCCATTTTGTCCACTTCAACAAACACTTAGCTGTTTTAACCATACCTGAGTTAAGTTGAGTCTAGAACAATTTGATTGAATTAGTAAATGATATGAATTTTGTGTTGTTTCATCCTTATTAAAAAAATAAAAAAGGTGCATATATAACATATCCAAATTCATCCGTAAATTTTGAAGAAAAGTGCTAGTAAAAGCCATGTTAAAACTATTACTAAAATCTCAAACATTAAGTTCATATAAAACATAACTCAACGAAATTAAAGTAAAATAGTCATTTAACATAAACACGTAATGCGGGACTCACGTTCTTGATAATTTGGAGAATATATTATTTTTTCTCTAAAGTTTATATGAAATTCGTATAACATGCATGTTAGACTCTTATTTTTGGGTCGAGTATATCCATACCCAACTCGAAAATTTTACCTTTAAATGCCCTGATTTTGATAGCCGTTAAATGTTCATACCCCAATTACTATATGTAGTTTTATCTGTAAATACCCAAATTACAAGAATTGATTAACTAACTAAATCTAGGAATTGAGGTTTAGAACATTGATTCTCCTCACAAAGGATAACAAGTAATACCAATAAATACAAGAGTTAGTTAACTAACTAAGTTTCATTCTTGCTAAGAAAGCAAGAATGAAAAGATGAAAGACAATTATTTGAGCCTCATCTGAAGAATCTAAAACAACCACCCAATAGAAAGTGAAATACATGTGCAGATTTATCTCCCTTTGATTATTATTATTATTATTTTCCATATGTATCGCCATTGACCCAATAGAGAATTCATGAAGAAGAAGTAATCAATTTTGGGCATCCATGTTCTCTTTTGTAGCTTTCATTTGAGATGATTGGAGTGACTTGAGTCTAAACCAAGCAGCTACCCGGTATTTAGTAAAGTGTAGAAAAAAATAATTATTTAAATAAAATGTATTGTTATCAAATAAAGAGTGAGATATATGATGCACTTGTAAGTAATTTGCTGGTTTCATCTAGTGGTCAATGAAACCATAATGAAGCATATGTCATAGGATTAGATCCTTTTCTTTTAGAGAAAAAAAGACACTTAAGAAAGAAATAATCCAACAATAAAAAAACCAAAGTTTAGATGGTCATATTTATAAAAATATATATGGATAATAATGAAAAGTAAAAATATTTATTTTATTTTCAATAACATCCCCACCCTATGCACTTTGGTGTATTAATATATTGCTCTCTTTCTCGCATTATCTATATCTGTTTTGGGTCCCCAAAAGATTTCATATCACTTCTTTTAGTTTTACTATCAACTAAAAGAATATGATGTTTCAAAAGCTTGTCACACAAACTCTATAAAAAAATGCTCGATCTCCACCACTTGCTAATTTTGTTTATTTGTTGTCTTATTTCTTCTTTAACACAAAAAAGGAAATGTCTTAACTTCCGTTTTGAGGCATCAAAGCAGTTTGTGCTTTTAAAAAAGCAAAGTTAAGAATTTTTAAATACTCAATTCGTACAACTTAATTAACAATGCTTGGCAAGGTCTGGACCAAAAAGCTGTTTGGTAAGGGAGGCCCACGTCTCAAATTTTGGGTATTTGAGAACATTTTTGTGATCCAGTTGTGTGGAAAAGTTTACTATATTGTTATTATTGTTATTTTTTGGCTTTTTACTATATATATATATAAAAGGTGAGGTGCATGGAATAATGGCTATAGTATAGATAGGGATTGCAACCGGAGGGGAACGATTGGATCATGAATGACAACTCAGAAACTTATTCTCATCCATTATTATTACTATTTTTTTTAAATATCCTAAACATTTGGTACTTAAATAAAGAAATTAAAAATTGATTAAAATGTCATATTCTTAAAGAATAATTGTAAAATTAGAAGCGTATTACCTGTTTTCCTTTTTAACTGAAGACACTGATTCATCATCTACATTTAGAACACATTGAATATATTATTAGATTCAAATATTATGATGAATTAGTTTCTAATGATTTAATCTTATAAGAGCATGCACATCATTAGATTAGATGACAACTTCTACTTGCTACATAAATTTGAAAAACCTCTTTATTAGTACTTCTTTTCTTTCTGACTCTTTTCGGTTTACTAATAGTACTTGTTCCTATTTCAAGTCTTAGAATTAACTTAGGTTCATATATATTCTTTTCTTGTTGGCAGATTGCAAAAAGAAGAGGCACTATAAGTTCATGTGATCATATTTAGGTGAAGTTGGTGAAAGACTTAAGGTACTCTCTCTCTCTGTCCCTCTCTGTCTCTCTCTCTCTGTTTGTGGTGGGTTGTTGAATTGGGGCAAGCAGGTGGCTTGCATGGAGTAATAAGGTGGTTTTTAGCTACTATTGGGAGTGTTGATTGTTTTCTGTAATTGAAAAATGATTGTTGTTGAGTTGTTCATATTTGATTAATTCATTTTAAGGGTGTCTCTCTATCTTTTTCGCACACATGGAATGCTAAAATGGAATTGCATATTTAAAGAGATGTCCATTCCTAAAGAATATTGCTAGTAATGATGGTATAGTTAGTAAATGTATTGATAACTTCTCTATACATTTAAATTCATTGTTTGTTTAGGAAGATAGCTAAAAGTGAATGATTAAAGATGATTTCTTTCTTAAATTAAGGTGAAATTGTGTAAATGAAATGTGTGTTAACTCTTAGTTTGTGTTTTCATGAAATCATATTATAGGTATTTCTTGTGATCGGCTTTAGAAAAATGGATAAGAGTTGGATGAAACTTACCAATAGAAGGTCGCAAGAATATTTAGATGGAGTCCAACAGTTTCTGAATTTTGCATCCAACCATGCACACCCGGATGGAACGATTTCATGTCCGTGTAAAAAATGTGTGCATACAAATTCTTTGCCCATAGATACTGTACAGGCTCACTTAGTGTCAAAAGGGATTTGTAGGGGTTATAACCCTTGGATTTTTAATGGGGAATCATCGTCTGCAAAGACTTCTACTGAAACTTCTAATAGTCATGTCCAAGAAAACCCAATAGAGTATGCCGATCTTCGTGACATGTTGCATGACATGTTTCCCATACAAGATATGGCATCTGGGCCAACGGAAGAAGTCCCTAGTGTGCACCAACCCACAGAAGGTCCTGCAAAAGGTCCTAATGAAGATGCACTTCAATTTATGAAATTGCTTGAAGATGCTAATCAACCCTGTTATGAAGGTTGTAAGCATTTTAGCAAATTGTCAGCCATTGTGCATTTGTACCACATGAAGTGTCTTAATGGTTGGACGAACAAATCATTTACCATGTTGCTGGAATTTTTGGTTGATTTTCTTCCTGAAAATGCTAAGTTGCCAAAAGATTGTTATGAGGCTAAGAAGATTATTAAAGATCTGGGCTTGAGCTATGAGAAGATTCATGCTTGTCCTAAAGATTGTATTTTATATTGGAAGGACAATGCGAACCTTGAAGCTTGTCCAAACTGTAACCTTTCAAGATGGGAAAGAAATGAGTCTAACGGTCAACAAAGTACTAATGTTTCCTCCAATAGAAGAAAAAAGAAAGCTGCAAAGATCCTACGGTGGTTCCCCTTAAAGCCAAGATTGAAGCGACTATTTATGTCTCCTCAAACAGCCAATCATATGAAGTGGCATGCCAATGGTCGAGTTAATGACGGGTTAATGAGGCATCCTGCTGATTCTGAAGCTTGGAAATCATTTGACTCTAAGTATATAGAGTTCTCATCTGAGCCTCGTAATGTAAGGCTTGGATTAGCAGCTGATGGATTCAACCCGTATGGAAATATGAGTACTACTCATAGTACATGGCCTGTCATTTTGATTCCATACAATCTTCCTCCATGGATGTGCATGAAAAGGTCTTATTTCATGCTATCCTTATTGATTCCCGGTCCATCCTCACCCGGGAACGATATAGATGTGTACTTACAACCCCTAGTAGAAGAACTGAAGGAGTTATGGGATGTTGGAGTAGAAACGTTTGATGTGTCTTCCAAAAAATCATTCCAAATGCATGCTGCATTATTGTGGACCATAAATGATTTTCCTGCATATGGTGATATCTCGGGTTGGAGTACCAAAGGTGCTCTTGCATGTCCCTCTTGTAACTATGATAGTCAGTCTCGTTGGTTAAGATATGGAAGGAAATTTAGTTACATTGGACATAGGCGATTCTTGGATAGAGATCATAAATTCCGTAAGCAAAAAAACTCATTTGATGGGCATGATAATATGAGAGCAGCTCCTATTACAGTATCCGGAGAGGAAATCATGTTACAAACGGACGCTGTAGCCGATCATGTGTTTGGAAAGAAAAAAGTTAATTTGACCAATAAAAGAAAAAGAGGGGAGGAT
Organism: Castanopsis chinensis; assembly: GCA_032878915.1. Taxonomy (NCBI): domain Eukaryota; kingdom Viridiplantae; phylum Streptophyta; class Magnoliopsida; order Fagales; family Fagaceae; genus Castanopsis; species Castanopsis chinensis. The sequence goes on from JAVQMG010000106.1 coordinate 7,455,676, forward strand.
GCCTTAACTAGGTGGAAGAAGAGAAGTATATTTTTCACCTTGCCTTATTGGGAGAACCATGTGTTGCGTCACAATCTTGACGTGATGCACATTGAGAAGAATGTAGTGGATAATATAATTGGCACATTGTTGAATTTGGATGGCAAGACAAAGGATAACTTGAAAGCACGCCAAGATTTAAAGGATATGGGTATAAGAAGTGAACTTCACTTGGAAAAGGTTGGCAATGATCAGACACGTATGCCACATGCTTGCTACCATATGAATGCCAGTGAAAAGGATAGTTTTCTGCAAGTTTTGAAACATGTAAGAGTGCCAGATGGATATTCTTCAAACATCTCACGTTGCGTTAAACTCAAAGAACGCAAAATTAGTGGGATGAAGAGCCATGATAATCACATCTTAATGCAGCAGCTTTTTCCAATAGCAATACGTGGATCTTTGCCCCCTGAAGTGAGTAGGCATTTAATTGACTTATCTTGTTTCTTTAGGGAGATATGTTCCAAAGTACTAAATGTCGAGGAACTTGGGGCTCTTGAGAAGAGAATTGCAGTGACATTGTGTGAGTTGGAAAGGATATTTCCTCCCTCTTTCTTTACAGTGATGGTACATCTAGTCATGCATTTGGCTAGCGAAGCCAAAGTTGCTGGCCCAGTTCATTACCGTTGGATGTATCCCATAGAGAGGTAACACATATGTTAACTTGGTCTATTTGGTTTTGTTTAACTCACCAATTTCCCGTTGTTGATCTTGGGTTTTCCAATAGGTACTTGTCAAGACTTAAGTCTTACGTGCATAATAAAACTTATCCAGAAGGCTCCATTGCAGAAGGGTATATAGCAGAGGAATGCTTAACATTCTGCTCACGTTATTTTAAATCTGTTGAAACTGCATTCAATCAGCCTGTAAGGAATGTTGAGGAATCCATGGGTGCAGTGGTGAGCATTACATTAGATTCCAATTCATGGATCCAAGCACATCGTTATGTGCTATTCAATTGTGAAGAAATAACTCCATTTCGTGAGTAAGTAATATGTCCTTGCGTAGTGTCTTAACGGAATTCCAATATAATAGTCTAGATTAACACTAAGACGTTTGTCTACGCAGTGTACACATAGCAGAGATCAAGGCTGGTTTTCCTGCCCACATAACTGATGATGTTATTCAAAAGAAGCACATAGAGGAATTCTGCAGTTGGTTTAGAGAATATGTAAGTAAAACATATATACATATGTATTTTGTTATATTTTCGATTGTAATACTTCAGATAGCATACTTATAATAAAAGTCTTCCTCTATAATAGGTGATGTCAATGGATGCCTCTAAGAGAAATGAACTCTCTGATAAAGTTAGATGGTTTGCTCGATATCCAGATAATGAAGCTAAACGGTTCAAACGTTATGTCATAAATGGTTTGAAGTTTCGCACCAAAGATTGTGAAACAACTAGGAAAACTCAAAATAGTGGAGTCTGTGTTGTTACGGAAGGTGGTGCTACTTATTATGGTGTACTAATCGATATTATTGAGTTGAATTACTCTGATAAGTATCGATATGTATTATTCAAATGTCAATGGGCTGACGTTATTAGTGGGAGAGGATACAAAAAAGATGACTTTGGCTTTCCGCTTGTCAATTTTTCAAGATTGATACACAAGGGCGATCGATTGATTGACGAACCTTATGTATTAGCATCTCAAGCTTCGCAAGTGTTTTACGTGGAGGATGTGAGACATAAAGATTGGGTGGTGGTGGTCCAAACAAAACCTAGGGAGGTATTTGATGTTGGTATTAAAGCTATAGATGATGATGAAGAAGTGGATACCTATATGGAGAATGTTCCTTATAATGTAACTCCTGATGATGCATGTGATGATGCAAATGACAACCATACTTGGGCTCGAGTTGATGAAGAAGGAACCATTTATGATACAACGTTGATTAGTGAGGATGAAATGCTTGAACAAGACTTTATCGATGATGAAGAGTTTAGTGATGATGGTTATGAGTCTAATGACGATGAGTTCAATGATGATGGGTCCAGTGATGATGACTCTAGGTAATACTTTTGTATTACTCTAGCTTGTGCCCCCTTCTTGCACATTCTTTAACGAAATTCATTATTGCTTAATAGGAAAAAAAAAATTAAAACTAAAAGGTCTCTTTAACACTTAACTGAGTTGTGTTGTAGCAGTTTACATTGAACTTCATAGAATGGATGAGGGTTAAAGTGACAAATACTAACTTTGTTTGAAGTATATATTAATTTTGCTATTCTAATGAACTTCATAGTAATTTTATTACATGTTATTTAATTGGGACTTGAAATTATTATTATTATTTTTTAAATTCGAAAACCTATTATCTTGACTTAAGCCCACAAAATTGTATTTGTTAAATTCTAAAGTTGAATTGCATGAGTAGTGGGTAATTTGTGTTGTTTTAGTGTTGAAAGTAGTTGGAGTTGTTGTATTTTCAATTACTTGTACCATTACTTGTCATTGTACTTATATAGTTGTTTATTTTAGACTTTGACAGTTGAAATGACAAAGCGAAAGACAAAACTGCGCACTCGCTCCAAGAGTCTAACATTGGAAAGAGCTTCTTCACAAAATGCGGATGAAGTGGGAGACCAAGAAACGCACGAAGCTTCTACACAAGGTATGTGCTTTTTACTCAAAAGTAAAAATGCATATATATATATATATATATATGCATAAAATTGCATATATACAGTTTGAAAGCTCAAATTTCCAAATGAGTCCAAGTTTGAGGTGGCTGATGCTGCCATAAGCCATTTGTGAGAGTGTAGGTGGGCATTTCCCAATTGAGCAAATTCTAGGAGACACCTTACTGAATTAAGAGAGAGATTGTAGGGGCTAGCTAGGTATGGATGGACAATAAGAAAACAACTCTTAGGTAAGAACTAATCTTTTTAAATTGGTTCTATATTCTTCATCAATACTTCAATAGTAGTATTTGTATAGAAGGAAGTCTGTAGTTCAGATCACGTAACCCTAGCCCCAAGAAAAGGAAAAAGATAAGGGAAGGGCTGACAACAAGGTTAGAGAAATAAAAACATTTTTCCAATGTAGTTTTCCATTTTCTTTATAATTACGCATGAGAAAAGTCTTACACTACTTGTTAGAAGAGAACTTGGTTTGGGTTTGCTTATATAAGTTGCGTATCATGGTTCAATATGTACGATTAGCCACCCAAAACGACTCTAGTTATTATGTTGGTCGAGATGGTGAAACAAATGAAAATATAGAAAATTTAAGAATGATGGAAATATGGAAGTATAAAAAATGTTTCAATTTCTCTTACGTGTATAGTAGGGACTAGGGACTAGGGAGATTAAGTGAAATAAAAAGATTGAAAATGTAGTTAGCATAAATTTATTATTCTTGCCTAATAAATTTGAAGCAATTTTTATTATTATTAGTATATACAAATATTTTCTTTTCTATTCTGTTATATCGGTTAAATTAGTAGAGAGTGAATGTCACATTTATTATGTTATATTATTTACCTATCAATTTTATACAATAAATTTTCTCCAAAATTCCAAATAAACACATCATGAAAAAAATTGCAAATATTGTACAAAAATAAAAGGCAGTGGAATTAGAGAACACAATCAATATGATAATTCAAGAAAAACAAAAGAAATAGAAATTTCAAAATAAAAACCACTAGGGGGTCACAAGTTTAAAACAAAAATCTACTAACTAAATACAAGTTTCACAATGCTAAATAACTCTATTCTTAGTAAAAGTAACCACCGTTGCTAAATGTAGCTCCATCAATTCAAATAAAGCTCCATTTATCAAAAAATTGCATTTTTGATCTATCTAACAATTATCGAAAGTGGTCGAAAAGCTGTAACTTGCACAGTGACATGCAGAACCTAGCTAGGATGCAATCTTGTTCATACAAAATACAATTCTAAATTAAATACAAGACTTGGGCAGTTAAGTGGGAGCTATAATTATAAATTGTGTTTATCTGCTTTGTAAGGACTGTAGGATTGTCGACTATTCCATTATTTTACTTGTCTTGCACTCTTGCCTCCCATAGCTGGTATAGATGCAAAATAACGTGATGCTATTTTCCTCATTTTTATTAGTGCCCACGTATTTTGATGGAAAAAGAATCATTCTTATCCACTCATTTCCAATTGCTTTCATGCTTATCTGTACATCAAACAAGTCCATCTCAAAGAGAGTTTTTCAGCTAATTAGTATTTCAAACCATACCCATAAGGTCCACCCCCTTTAATTTCTGCAAGCTTGGAGGAGTGCTCCAGGACTATGTAAGAATTGCCTATCATGCATAGTGAATTTTATTTTTATTTTTTTGATAATATAGTGAATTAAGTTGAAATCATGGTTACATTTGCAAAATTTGAAAATCTATTTTATCCTTTGCTCATGATAATTGCTAAAGACACAGAGATGACCTTTTCGAGTGAGCAGCCAAGGCTTATAGACCATGGCAATATTGTCATCACCACAATTCTCCTTGTACCTCTATACAATATCATGTTCATCGGCTTGTAAGTTGTATCAGTTCTATGGCTACCTGCCTCCTATCCTATGGGGCCATAATATGCCATACAGATAGATATAGAAGAAAATTGTTTTATGCAATCACATTCACATTCACTAAGTCTTGGTCAAACTTTCCGATGTGCAAACGTGAAACAGACGCTACATATATAGATTATATAGGACTACTATGACTATAATAGCAAAACTCCTAAGGGGAAATTAAAAAAACAATTTAAAACAAAAAACTAGGGAAATTCAATTTTTCAGAAGAAAATTCATTTTTCTTCCGGAAAATTGAATGGTTTTGACAACCCAAACGTAGGAAATGGGAGCAATCGAAAAGTATATTGTGTATATTATCATTTATAAGGCACAACTTGTAAAGGAAAAATATAGCATAAGTAATTGTGAAATCCTTATATTTCCTTATGGTTTGCTAGCTTATCTTAAATCTGGTCAGTTAACAGACCTTCTAGCATGTTTGAATCTTGTAAATGGAAAGAATTTGTTTTCTAGGATTTGTACATGGCTATTACCAAACAGTGTGATACTTTTATCGATCATTTAACTTTATTATTAACCAAATCGCATAAGCTTGATTATGTCTAAAGTGAAATCGCAGAAGCTTTTAATCACGTATTTAATAAATCTTAATGTCAGAATCATAGCCTACATAAGCTTGATTACGTCTAAAGTGAAATCGCATGAGAAAGATTTGTTGCTATGGTTATTTTTTTAAGCAAAAACCAATTTTTTTAAGGTATATATACATATATATATATATATATGTTAATTAAGTCAGTCTAATTGTTTTTATTTTTAATGGGAGGTAGTTGTTTCTTTCATTAATTAGTTTGGTGACTATTTGCATGCTTTGTTGTTTGACATTGGTTGATATTGTCTCCTTTTAGGATCAGATGCGCAGCCAGCTGTACGTGTCACTCGCGGCCCAACCAAGTACTTGGATATTTGGGATCTTCCCTCTGACGAAGAAATTGAGTTGCCGCTAAATAGTATGCATCAGCCAGTTGATGACGGGGCGAGGACTTTTACTGGTTTTTTGGGTACGATTGCGCGAAAGCCCCACATGTGCCCGATTAAATATCTTGATTGGAGGGTCATGCCAGAAGAACTAAAAGAAGCGTGTTGGCGTGTTGTAGAGGTATGAAAGAAGTTAGAATACTTGTAATTATGACATTTTGTAGTAGGTGTTACATAAGTATTTTAGCATGAAAACATTCGTAATTTGATAACTCAATTATTTGATTGTAGCGAAAGTACCAAGTTCCTGTTGATCCTAAAGCATATGCGGCTTTGAAGACATTTACTTTACAAAAAATTGGGAAGGCTTGGAGGGATCATAAGTGTAGGCTGAAGAAGGACCATTATATACCAAATTCAAGAAACAAAGCACAGGTGAAGAACAAGAAACCCAGTGGATGTATACCAGAAGATTGGGATGTACTTGTTGATCATTGGTATACTGATGATGCAGTGGTATGTTTGTTTTTCTCTCTTTTTCATCATGGATCATACGTAAAGGAGAATGATTAATACATATTGGATTGCTTTTAGATAGGATTAGCTAGAACCTTTATTGATTGCATATTCCACCTTTTTCTCTCTCATTCCTTCTTTACTTTTTTTGCTTTTTTATTCTCTACAATCTCTCCATCTCTTTAACAACCATTTCATGTTTGATTTTTCATAGTTTTGATTTGAACATCTCTCTCTTTTTGCTGCTGGGGTTGCTTTTGTTTTTAATATTATTTGAAGCTCACGTGGATTATTTTGTACTAATAAGATCTTCTAGGAAAGAAAAAAAAAAGATATAAGTAGGACTATTATATTGTCTTCTTCGGTGTCTTGGTGGAACATATATTTGATTCTTAGAGCTGTTTCTCGTGATTTTGTGGCAATATTGAAGTCAAGACTTCACCTTTACCATAAACAATTTAATAATGTTCTTTGTAACTAAAAACTAGCACCCATAAAAAAAAAAAAAAAAAAACTAGCAAGTAAGCCAATGAAATGAGAACACGTTGGTCTCTTCTCTTCAAATACAATTTTATAGACTTGAGATCATACTTTTATCTGTTGCAACTTGCAGCCACAGAACGAACGAGCTGTATTTGTATGGATTATCCAGTAAAAAAAAAAATTATCATTAATTTGTTTTATATATATATATATATATATATAAATAAATGGAGTAAGAGAAATGGTTTTGGCTTTTTCCTAATTAAAGCTTTTATATATATTTATTAAATGTCGTCTACACTCTACAGTAAGTATGCGCTGGAAACAACTTGATGGTAGGTACCGTGTAACAATTAAAACAAGTAACGAGGTGCTGTACTCCGTACTTAGGATTATTTTATTTGACATGTATAGTTTGTTTGTTGGAAGTTTCCTAACTTGACAACGGTGTTGAAGTTTTTTAACTAATAAATTTCTAAAATTTTAGACTAAAGTTGATAGTATTATTAGTAGCCAATAACAATAAAATCTAGTCACTGATTAGATTTAGGGATGCCATAGCAAAGTGCATTTCCTAGTGCAGTTCTACTTTCCTTCTTTTTTGGGAGAACTCTGATACCATTGATGGGTCCAATATGTCCTTATTTTTGCTTACGATTGTTTGCCACTATTCACTTCATCATTCCAATGCACTTTCATCATTCCTATTAGCTGTCATTAAATTACTCCAATTATGAAACTCTGATGCTATTCACTTTAGCTAAAAGTGGCTTTAGATACTTAAAGCATATTGTATATAAATATGTAATTTTGTTGAATGCAGATAGAGTCGGAGAATAATAAGGAGCGTCGTTCTAAACAGGATGACATACATACTGCTGGTTCTTTGGGCTTTGCTATGCACGCTGCAAAAAAGGTAATAAGTATTATGACTATTTTTTAAATGATTTTGACTTCTCCTAAGTTTATTATCAGTGCAATATTGATCACTACATAAATATGTTGTTCATAATGTAGGCAAAAACTGATGGACGTCCTGTAGAGCGTGCAGTATTATATCAAATTGTACATACTCGTAAAGATGGAACTGCAGTTAATCCTGTAGTGCAAGAAAAAATGGTGAGTAATTTTTGCATTTCTTAACTACTAGTACCTTGCATGATTTTGAGAGTCATATGCTAGAGTTGTTGGCTTCTAAAAGGAAGAAGTAGTTATATTGCACTGATAAAAAGAATCCATCAAGCAATTGTGAGCTAGTTTTTTTTTCTTTTTTTTTTGTTAATGGCAAATTAGTCTTCCTGATATGTATATATTTATTCACACCTCAAGGTTACACTTTGTACATGCATGGATAACGACTCAATCAAAAGGACTATGATAGAGATCGAGTGAGAGAAAGCAAAGAAACGAAACAAAATGGTTGAAATTTAGTTAAACTAATTAAATTCAAATATGACTTTCTACTTTGTAGCACAAAATTTGGTTTGGCTGCGCTATATATATATCAGTCACTACATGTACATGACAACTAAGACTAAGCCGCCAAATGGTGATTGTAACTTGTTAGATATAGACTCGTAAGAATGTTATCACTGCCCATTGTGGCCCATGTAAGTGTGATGTACTTTGCTTCCTTTGCCTTCTCATGGGGAGGGGGGGGGGGTTCAAGGCTTGTCAGACTCCTCCTCCCATATCGGCTTGGACTTCTTCGTACAAAAGGAACCAATGGGCCCCCAATGGAATTTCAAGACTAATGAACATTCAATGAAAAGTCGAAAATACTTCAACTATTTCTTTGTTTCTTTCAAAGTTGTAGACTTAAAAGTAAGGGATTAGAAAGGAGAAGTATTTTTTTTAAGAAAAAAAATTTAATGATAAGAGAATGTTGTTGTGAGGGAATGGGCTGAAGGAAACGACAAGGTAGCTTCATTCTTTAGAAAATCGGTACTTATTGTTGAAAATTTATAGGTCTCATGAAAATCTTGATTCTATGGTAGATGACTACACGTTATCTTTCAAAGGCTTTTGTTAAAAACAAATTGGTAGTCCAAATTGGCCTGATCAAGTTCCACATATGCAAAGATGTTCATGTACTACTGCAACAATTTTTCCAACCCTTCTTAATTTCATGATGTTGTTTCATTATGGCAAATGTAAATTGTAGTATGAATACATAATCTGTAGTGACTGATATATTTTGATATCTATTTTTTTTTTTTTTGTAAGATAATAAAATGTATAAAGGGAAGATGAAGAATTCAGCATACAAATATGTAGGATGAATACATAATCTGGCAAAGTGTTTTGGTCCCTATTTTATAAAGAAATTAATAGCATTATATGATGTTAACATAAAAGTATAATTGTTAATTTTACCACCAATATATATATATATATGCGTGTGTGTGTGTGTGTGTGTGTGAGTGAGTGAGTGTGTGTATGTATCCATATAATTGTTAACAATCTTGTAACTCAATTAGTTGGCATCTTATAATGTTTCCAAAACATCCAAGTCTATCTTCTCTTGTGGATTTTATTGGTGCTTGCTTATCCCATCCTATATACATGTATATATATGTTGTGAGGTCATTTTAACTATATCATTTCTAACTTTTGTTGTTTTGTTCAAACTCAAATATCAGGACAAAATGAAGGAATTGTTGGCTGACGATTCAAATCATTTGCAATCATCTGACACAAGTGGTAGTATTGCATGGTCAACAGATGATGTGTTTGCGAAAGTGATGGGTAAGGAGCGCAAAGGTCGCATTCGAGGGGTAGGATTTGGTCCAACCCCAAGTGGTCGAAGTAGCAAGGCTGCTCTCACAGACAGTGAAATGCAATCAAGTCAAACAAGGGACAATGAAGTTGCACAATTGAAGGCTTCCTTGGCTACTATGGAGGAGAAACTAGCAGGTTTTGAAGAAATGAAAGAAAAACTTAGTCATTTTGAAGAAATGGAGCAAAGAATGGCGCACATGCTTCAACAAATGCAACAAATTTCTTCACAATGCCATCAGGTATAATAAATGACTTTTAGGATGTCAATTTTAAAATGGTTGTTAGAGGTTTAAAACAATTTTAATGTCTTCATTTAACTTGTTCTCATTTTTGCCTTCGTAATATTTTTTTGTCATTTTATTCCATTTATACGCACTTATTGAGTAATTGTACTTTGTATGTAGGATGCTCCTCTACCCCAACAATCTCCAGCTCTCCCCAGATCATCAGCCGCATCTCATCAACCAAACACCTCATAAGTTTTATCTTGGTGTTGGTGAACTTTTTTGTGTACAAAGAATGGAAGAACAACCACATTTTTTGATAGTGTTGAAGGATATTTTTGTATACCACTTTCGAACTTTCATTATAGTATTTTAGATTAACTTCAGCACTTGTTTTATTCAGAGGACCACATCATTTTTTGTTAATCTTATGATGGTGGTTCTAAACAATGTTATGTATATATTTCTATGTTAATATTATGTTAGTTTTGAGATATTTATGGTGTTAGTTACATTTGTGGTATTATGTTAGTAGAGGTAAACTATTACAGGTTCTTTCCAACAGGTTTATGAATCATTTTTTAATAGTAAACAGTGATTTTAAAACTGACCAGGGAAAAAAAAAAAAAAAGACCTACAGCGGCGGTCAAAAAACGCCGCTAAAGGTGTACATTTATGTTTAACCTGAAGCTCTATAGCGGCGCTTATGGACCGCTGCTATATGTCCGAACCTATAGCGGCGGTCCAGAAGCGCCGCTATAGAGCTTTAATGAAAGTCGACAAAGTTCACTTATAGCGGCGGTCAATAAGCGCCGCTATAGGTTCGGACATATAGCGGCGGTCCATAAGCGCCGCTATAGAGCTTTAATGAAAGTCGACAAAGTTCACTTATAGCGGCGCTTATTGACCGCCGCTATAGGCTAGGACATATAGCGGCGGTCCATAAGCGCCGCTAAAGATCATCCTATAGCGGCGGTTTTTGACCGCCGCTATATGTATCTACCTTCAGCGGCGGGCTCGACCCGCCGCTAAAAGTGCTATTGGGCCGAATTCTAAACCTCTATAGCGGCACTTTTCCCCCGCCGCAATAAACCCTTGACCGCCGCTAAAAGGTATATCTATAGCGGCGTTTTTGGTGACCGCCGCAATATACCTACAGCGGCACTGGAGCACTGGCGGGTTTGACCGCCGCAATAGCACCCGCCGCTAAAGGCTATAGGTACCTTTAGCGGCACTTTTTTGGGCTTTAGCGGCGCTTCTGGACCGCCGCAATAGCCTGTTTTTTTTGTAGTGATAGGTTAAGTCGATCTTGTTAACCACGACAATATTAAAAGATAGGTTAATTTTAGTAGCTAGATTTGTTTGCTAATCACATTGTTTTTGTTTTGGAATTGAAAGCAATCAATGGCAATATCTGTGCGAGGAGATAAAGCACTCTTTTCAGTTTTTATTAGTACTATTTAGGACTACATATGTCTGTTACCAAAATCATGGGAAAATTAGAAGAAGAAAAAATTAAACCAAGATTAGGGTTGAAAATTGATATCACAGGGTATAAACCAGTTTCCATGAGATTGTGCATGTATATGTACCTATATATTATTGTTTGACCCAACTTATTCTGCTCTGTTTCACGGGAATTTTTCTCCTTCTAAAAAGGTGAAGAAGTAAGAGAGGTTTTGCTTGCTCCACCTCACCCCAAATGTGTGTCTATATATATGTGTGTGTGAATTTAAAATATAAGTACATATATTTTAAGTCTTTGTACATAAATATTAGAAAATAATTTATTAATTTTTTCCCAACAATTTTTGGGCTTCCAATTTCAAAAGGGCAAAAGGAAAGAATGCTGGGTTTGTCTTTTCTGACATTTTTCGGGCATCCAAACAGAACCTTTCCCAGGCTGGCAGCCTCCCAACAAACATAGCAGAAACACTATCACTATGATGTAATTACTATTCAACTTTTTACAGACCAATTACATTATACATATATAAAAATAAAGCAATCCACCAAAATTTTTCTCCAAAAGATTAGAACCCAAAAATAGGATTTGAAATCTCACATGTAAGAGTTATACAAAGTGTCAATATTAAAAATTTAAAAAAATAAAATAAAATCAACCCCATCAAAATCTTTACCAATCAATCTCCAAAGTCCAAGCCCTTTTCTAACTTCTAAATTAATATCTACAAACAGGCATTGTAAAAATCCCTTGTTAATGTGCCCATTTGGGTTTTTAGTCACTAAACACATACGCATGCCCCATGTATCATGGATGCATACATACCATGCTTTCTCCAAGACCTGTTATTCTTGTTTTTTTTTTTAAATTGAGTTCTCTTGGGTCATAGCTGTTTGGGCTTCACTAAAACTTATGTTTACATTCCAACAAGAAGATATTATTTCATTATTAGGGTTAGGAACCTTAGTCGGTGGTCCATGCAAAATGAGCTGACTATATTCATAAAATTATAGTAAGCTCATAGTTATCCTTACAATTATCTTCAATAACAAAGGAGAAACAAATAAGAGTCTTAGTCCTTACACATTATGGATTGTAATTTAAATGAAGATGCTTAATTTTTTGGGTTCTTGTTAGCTCAATTGATAAAATATTTTGTTTTCGAATAAAAAATCTAGAATTTAAATCCAGTCTACACCAAAAATCAATTAGTATCTTTACTTCATGATAAAGAGAAATCATTATAAAGTACATGTTATAGATTGAATTTATATCATATCTATCAACCAAAAAAAAAAAATTAAGCTTTTATTTATTTATTTTTGTAATTTTCTATGCCTATATTGATTAAAGATATCAAATCTTTACATCAATATTGACAAATTTTGTCAAGTTTAATAAATATAAAAGATGATTAAAGATATCAAATCCTTATATCAACTTTGACATAATTTGTCAAGTTTAATAAATATAGCTTTTGTAGCACACATATTGATTATGAACATGGAGATGAATGGAGGCTTCATCAGTTCCTTCCTTCTTGTTTCTTCTCAAAACCTCCTTGTTTTGTTTTCTTTCTGGTAAACAAGTCTTTTGGTATTTTAAGATAAATAAAAAACTATAGTTCAACATTTTTTTTTTTTTAAGAAACTAGGCCAACAGTACTTGTCTAGTAAGAATCTCGTTTGATCGATTTGTGCTTGCCCCAATTTAGGCTTATATCAAGCTTAAGAGCACGAGTCTCGCATTGCATCGCTAAATGCTAATGAAACATGCATGGAACAGATTCGTCATGCATGATGATTATGACTTCCTAATGATTTGTCCCTTTTTTTATTTTTAATTAATTTATAAATTTAACTTAACAAAAGAAACAGACTTGGCGAAAGAATTTTTTAAATATGGTGGAGAACTTTTACATAATCATATAAAATGTAATAAGGTTAAAGTTCTTAAAAAAAAAATAAGGTGGAAGTTCAATAAAAAAAAAAAATTAAGATTACGATTATAATATTACACTCTAATTTTGGGTCAGTTGTCATTCAGATAGAAATATAATTTCATGTCAAATGCCTTTAGAACTTTACCGTAGTCCAATTTCATCATGTCAAGTGTCATTCAATTATACTCTAGTTTTGAATCAATTAGAACTACATGCAAATTCATTCCTTTAGTTAAAAATATAGAAAAAATCAAATTTAATTATTATGTTTCTATGTGGTACTACGAATGTGTATAATTTATTATTTATTAGTAGAAAAGTTACAAACACATACATAAAATTGTGGTAATTATTAATTATACTTATGCTATGCAATGGTTGTTATAAACTAGTATTAATTAAAGGGGAATAAGGGGTTGGCACTTGGCAATAAAGAGGAAAAAAATATCAACTGCATTTAAATATATATATATATATATATATATATATACCAGTCACGGAGCTAGGAATTTAGGTCGGGGGCAAGAAAAAGACAAGATTAAAAGTAAAAAACAAATTTAAAAAAATGAATCAATATTAATAACAAAATAAATAAGTAACTATATGCTAATGTAATTGTCATATAGAATCTAACATAAAATGTAAACTTTAATTTAGCTTTTCACACCTAACTTAATTTACTCAATTGATCTCAACGATTTTTCATATTTTGAAACCGCTGCATGATTTTTTCACACTCAATAGTCTTAAATATATATATTTTTTAAATCATTCATCTATTGATCTCTCATTTAATTGTGTAATCAATTTTTAATTATGTTCATTGCTAAAAAAGATCTTTCAATAATTGTTGTTGCAACTGGCAAGATCAATGCTTGAGTCACTAATGAGTAAACCAATAGATATAAAACATTATTTTTCATTTCTACCATTTTTTCAACAAGCTGTCCAATTCCTTCAAGTGCCAAATGCTTTTAAAAACTTAACAAAAACTCTAAGGTATAAATCGAAAGAGACTGGTATCAAAAGTTTTTTTTTTTTTTTTAATGTGTGGCATCCTTTACTCCTTTATACTATTTTTTTTTATAGAGTCCTATTAGTGATAGTATTAGGTTGTGTAATTCCGTTTTTGTTTGGCAGTAGGATCCTCTTTTCTTTTTTTTCTTTTTAATCATTATTAGGTCAACCCCATTCCCCTATGATTCCTATACCCTTATGGCAGTAGGATTTGCATGTTGTGTAACCTATTGTCATTTGTGTTAGGGGGGCATGAGCGATATATGTATCATATTAGTACTAAAAAAATTTGAAAGTTCTGGGGGGGCACTTGCCCCCCCCCCCCCCTTCTCTTTCCCTCCGCCCCTGATATATACATACATATATATATATATATATATACACACTAATAGTAGCGGCAAGAGGGCACTTAAATTAAGGAGCTTTATTTTTTACTCTTGAAATTTTACCATTGCTTAAGTTTAAGTTTTATAGTCAAGTGTCTTGTAACTCAATAGTTTAACATGATTTCTTTTATTAGAAAAATTATGGTTTGCATCCCTCCTCATCTGTTATTTGGACCGGATTTTTTTTATTCCAAAATACCCCTACATTCGTAGGTTTAAGTAGGGACAAAACTAAAAGATAGTCCGGTAAAAATACATGTCTAACTTGCAATAAAATATTGCTTACAAAATATGAGCACTCTTCCACTAACCTATTTCTTCAAAGTAACTATACGTTAATTTTTTTTTTAAATAGAAAAGTAAATTAAACAACCAACATTGCTGCTTTTTTTTTCCTTAAAAAAACCCATGTTTATCCAAAAACAAAACTAAATATAAAAACAAAAAACAAAAAACAAAATAGATATATACATTTTTTATATAGAAGTAGGTACATCTTTAACTCCCACTAAAATGTCGCTTACAAAAAACAGCACTACTCCCCTTATGGTTTTCAAACTATAAAATGACTAAAGTGTAGTTGTACCATCCATTATGCCATTTTGGGTTCTTCTATACTACTATTTAAGGAGCTTCTCCTGTTTGGACTGAATTTTTTTTGTTCAAAAATACTCCCACATCTCTACGTTTAAGTAGAGACAAAACTAAAGGACAAAATAGGGCCATTCTCCTGTTGATTTTCAAATTTATTTATTCACTTACAAATTAAATTCTCAAAATAAAAATTATATATATAAAATAAAAAATAGATAGATTTTTTTTTTTTTGCTACTACCACTAAAAAAAAAAAAGCTGCATCGCACGCGCGAAGCGCATGTGAGGCTAGTTACACTATTAAAGAATTAGAAAGAGGTAGGCATTTGAGTTATTTTCTCTATATGTCAATGAGTAAGATTTGTTGCCATGATCATTTTTTATTAGTCTAAACTGAAAGCTCGGATTTGTGCTAAAACACAAAAGCTTGTTCAGGCCCTCAAATAAAAATTACAGCTAGATAACTTTTACTGTAACTTATACTGAATGAAGAACAAGAGTAAATAAGCGCAAAGATCCGTTAACACCACCCTAAGTCATATTCATCTATTACCAACAATAAAATGAAAGTTTAAAGAGTAGGGAAGAGAGATATAAACACAAGATAATACCAAGACGTGTTATCGAAGAGGAAACAAAAAAACTTGGCAAAAAACTCTCCGCGCCCCTCCAAGTCCAGATTAATCCACTAGAGAATAAAGTTGGAGTACACGAATAACAAAAGATCATCCAAGCATAGTCTACCCTATGTACTTGAGCCCTTCAAGTTTTTGCTACCAATTGACTTCTTGGAGCTTTGTCTTTCTAGCTTTCTAGATCTCGCAATTCAGCCCGATTGCATCCACCAATGAATTGCTCCTTCCAATGCTTCCCAGTAGCACCAAAATCTCATTTTACACTCAAAATGGATGTGGTAAGTGTTTGAGCTAGCAAACTCTCAAAGATATAGAGATGGAGAGGTAGGAGTTGAGGAAAACCACAAGGAAATGTGTAGATGATTGTGGGTATAATAATCTCTAACTCTCAAGTGTATTTTCTAGGGTTTTCTCTTCGAAAAACACACCTTACAATTTATGGTTAATGAGGATATATATAGTGTGAGTAAACACTTGGTAAAACAAAACACAACTTTTTACCAAACAGAGAGTTTCGTGGGTCCTTTGCCGGTTGGCTTTACCCGCGAGATAGTCACGAAAAATCTAGCCTAGCACGACTCTTCATCTTCTAGTTATATGCTCTACACGTGGCTTTTTTCATGAGTAAACTTCTCGCAAAACAATTGCGAAATCCGCTTGTTCAACTATTGAAACTAGATTCGTCACGAATATCTCACACTCATCCCTTACAATTAATCCCACATATATACAAAAAAATGATTGAAGAAATTACAATCAAATTTGGTACGAAAATTAAAGTCAACACAATATAGTTAGAAATCACATCTGTACATAAACAATTTTAGATACATCACAAGATAACTAAATCTAAGCAACCACATGCTTTGCTAAATTATTATTAAAAAAAAAGTATAAGTTATTTATATTGCTATTTAAGAGGCTTCTCTTGTTTGGATCTGATTTTTTTTTTTTTTTGTTTGTTTCAAAATACCCATACATCTCTAGGTTTAAGTAGAGACAAAACTAAAGGATAGTCCGGTAAAAATACATGTCTAACTTGCACTATAACATTACTTACAAAATATGAACACTCTTCTACTAACCCATTTCTTCAAAGTAACTATACGTTTACTGTTTTTTTTTTTTTTAAATAGAAAAATAAGTTAAACAACCCACGTTTGTTGCTGTTTTTTTCCTTCGAAAAACCCATGTTTATCCAAAAACAAAACAAAATATCAAAAAAAAAAAAACTACTAATAGTTATAAAAAAAAAAAAAAAAACTAAACTACTAAATAGATATATACACTTTTTTTATATAAGTAGATACATCTTTAACTGCTAATAAAATATTGCCTATAAAATATGGTTTTCAAATTGCTCTTCTATTTTTTTTTTAAGTTAATAATTTGCATCCATTATAATGTGAAATTACTATACTTTTTAATCATATAAATACCTAGGGATATGATGAATGTTTTGCGTTTTGGATGAATAATTTATTCATCACACCCCTAGGTTTTTTCGTGATTAAAAGATGTAATAATCTCAAATTATAATGGATTTAAATTATTAACTTTTACCAAAAAAAAAAATAGAAGAGCCTCTGAGCACGCACGTGAGCGTGTAGTAAGAGGCTAGTGTATAATTAGGAGTGTATATTCAACACACCAGCCCAATAAAACCAACCCAATTTGACACATAGGTAACTTGGCTTAACCTACCGACTCAACCTAAGCTATTAGTAGTTTAATAAATATATGTATTTCAAGTTAGTTAATTTGTTTTAAATTGAATTTTGAGGTTTGGTTAAATTTGTTTGTTTGATTTATTTTCATATTTTAAGATTTACTCTGGATGAAAAATGAATCTTAGGCCCGATTGTGTAAATCATAACAATTAGTTTAAATAGCTGAATGAAAATCAACAGACTTTATTAGGCTTCACAAAATGACTTCAACTCAATGATCTAACCTAATCAACCTGATCCATACGAATTGGGCTTGGTTGGTTTTAAGAGCCACTCTAGGTTGGGTTGGGTTAGAGATTTCTCAACTGGTGGAATTTGGGTTGGATTGAAAAATACACCAAACCCAACCCATGTATACCAATTTATATGATTTTACTTAAGAATCCTCTATTTAAGATTTTCTTAAAATCTAAACTGCATTTTTTTTTCTTTCTATTTATAGTAAACAACTATTTATTTAAATGATTAAAATGTGTTTACACCTAAATTTTATTATTTGTACCTACATGTGCTACCCATAAATCAAAGTACTGGATTGGATCCTCCCTATTTATGCTCAGTCTAAGAGAAGCAAGCTAAAGTTTCAATACAAATTTTTTTGGCACTCAAAAACACTAAAAATAGGTTCTTCATTTTGTTTTCCATCTTATTTTTATTGTATGCTGTTATTTATTTATTTATTTTTATTCTTTCATCATATCCAAATTTATATGAATTGGAGTTTATATGGTTGTTATGAAGTTTAATAAAAATTAATTATAAATGATTCTAATACTAACTACAGTATGGCTTTGCTAAGATAAGACAAATTTATAATATATACTAGCCTCATTATATGTGCTACGCGCGTGCAATGAGACTTTATTTTTTTTAGTAATCCTATTTTGTAGAAAAAAAACTGTGTTTTCTTTATTTTTTATATATATAATTATTATTTTGAAAATCTAATTTATAAGTGGATAAAACAATTTGAAAAAAAAAAAAAAAAAAGGACAGTGGTCCTACTTTTTAGGCAATATTTTAGTGACAGTTAAAATTGCATTTTTACGGAAGTATTTTTTAGTTTTGTCTTTACTTAAACATAAGGGTGTAGGGGCATTTTTTAACTAAAAATAATGAGAAATCCAAATAGAGAAAATCCTTTAAATAATAGTATCTATACTACTATTTAATTGGTTCGCGTCATATTTGGATTGACACGAAGGACTCATTTGATAAACGGGTTGGGTTAGGGTTCAAACCATAGAACCCGTTTAACCCGTTAAATTAAATGAAATTTTACCAATATACCCTTCAAACCCTAGGTTTATAAACTTATTAGTTGTCGTAGTTTATTTTATTTGACATATTGTGATTGATTATTTATGATATTGAGATATGCTCTAGTTTTGAATGATTATTTGCGATGCAGTTACTCATTAGTTCTGAATTTTATATTTAAAATATTTATTTTCTTGTTTTTTTTATATATGTTTTTCTTCATTTTGATAAAATCAAATAAACATGTCGATACGACTGACCCGTTTAATAAATTGGTTGTGTTAGGGTTAAGGAATCTTTACCAGTTTAATAAATATGTCGGGTTAGTGTTAATTCATATAGTCGGATATGCATGAGTTGAAATGACACGAACCCAACACGGTAACACAAATTGCCACCCCTAATTTAAGGTGGGTAAGAAGAGTTTTGAGAGTTGTAAGTTTCGACTAGCTTAATTGGTTTCTCAAAAAAAAAAAAAAAAAAAAAAAAAAACTAATAATAATTGGTAAAGTCTTTTATCATTAAATAAAATATATAAGGTTCAATAGTTCAAACTTTTGTTTTCTCAATAGTTCAAACTTGTTTGCAAAAAATATTAACCAAAATCTTAGTTTGATGATTAAAACAATTATCATAAAATAGATTTCATAGATTAAAATTCTATTGTATTTGTCAAAAAATAATTCAAGAGTTTTTTACATGTCAATTGTGTGTATTTTATAATTATTATAACTTTTTTTTTCCCGATTGCTATAACATATAAAAGCATAAACAACATAAAATTATAGTTGGAGCTTAAAAAAAGTTGAAATTCGAAAATTTATGCATAATCAAATAAAAAAAGAATTATGTTAATGCCTAATATCAGTACACTTTATACATATACCTTTTCATACTTTGAATTAATGACGTTTACTTCATAATAATTATTTTTTAGCATCAAGTCAAAATATAAATTGATGGGAGACAAAAGAAATTCATCAGTTTTTTTTTTTGATTGGAAAAAATTTAAAAAAAAAATTATCAGTTGGAGTTAGGTATTATTGGTACATATACACAAAATTTAAATTAGAGGGAAACAAAACTTGGGCTAGGACCAGGAGGCCTAAATTTAGCCCCAAAAGAAAATGAAGGCCCAGAAATAAAAGGGCCAAGGCCCTCAGACGGTGGGTGAAAGCAGCCCTAGTAGTGGTAGAGTGGCACGAGTCACATCGACGCCGCCACCGCGGCCACGAACTTACTCGAAAAAAGCCCTATTCCATTTTCTGCTAAAATTTCAATTACAACTATACGGTGGCCCAGATTTGGAGGACCTTCTTTCTTTCTTTCTTTCTTTTGTCAAACTATTTCTCTCTCTCTCTCTCAGAACTATCGGTAACGCACGCACAAACCATTCAAACAAAAGATCTAAACCCCCCCCCCTCTCTCTCTCTCTCTCTCTCTCTCTCTAACAGCGTCGGAGAATACTATGGAAGAACAGGCAAGTCTTTCAAATATATATGTATTTCTTTGTTTTTTTGCTTTGGTTTTTTTTTCTCTTTCTAAAGCATTTGTTTGTTTCCCGAGAAACCGTGGAGGAAAGAGAATGAATCTTTTGCTTTTTTATGTTTTTATGCTTTTCAGAAATCTTTAAACTTGAGATTTTTGAATCTCTAATGAACAAGGTTAGCTCAGCTGGGCCAATATAATAGTTTGCAGCTGTTTCTTTTCTCTGTTTATTTGCCTACATTTTTCTTAGCAACCAAAAGGAGGTTAAATGCTTGGATTTTGAGGATTTAGTGTTTGGATAAGCTTCTGTATTTGGGGCAAAAAAAAGGGTGATGCTTTAATAATTTGTACATAAGATTATGGTAAAAATAAGCTTGACATTTATGCTAAAACAAAATATTACTGTCTAAAAGAGTTTTGAGTCAATGCTCTAGCCTCTAGGTATGAGCATAAACTGCTTAGCTTTTCATGAATGCTCCTGGATTACCTGGCAACTGGTTTTGGCAGGTGGGGTCAGTTGCTCGTAGGTTTTACTGCTAGAGGTAAGTTTAAACTGTAAAGGACTCTTCTTAGGTTCCCTATGTTCTAAGAAGCATGGACACGGGAGCAATTTTTTTAAAATTATAACATGATATGGCTACGGCACCCCCAAATGAAGTGTCAGTGCTTCCTAGCCTATGTTACCAAAAAAGAATTTGAATCAATAAACTATACCATGAAAGATGGATCTATGCTACCCATTGTTTAGGCCCACTCAAACAACCCTTATGATTAATGATTTCAGCTCGACTACTGGGAGCTCAACATCATTGAATGTAATGTGTTTCTTTCTCTATCATTTGGACTTGAGACCGACTGTGTACAAAATTTAGGATTTTATGCATTTACACGCCCCAATCAAATTGCTGCAAGAACCTCACTCTAGTTATTTTCTCTATTAGGTGCTGTGTATTACGACGAGTTATGTACCTTAAAGGATTATCCCACCTCTCCTTTTTCAAAAGATTAAAAAAAGAAGAAGCTTTTGATGGCCTTCTTTGAGCTACATAATACTTCCTTTTGTATAACATATTTAAAAATTGGCTTGCTTTCGTTGCACATTGTTAGTTTTAATTTGGTATTCCCTTTTAAA
Source organism: Castanopsis chinensis (assembly GCA_032878915.1). NCBI lineage: Eukaryota > Viridiplantae > Streptophyta > Magnoliopsida > Fagales > Fagaceae > Castanopsis > Castanopsis chinensis. The sequence continues at coordinate 7,476,863 of JAVQMG010000106.1, forward strand.
TGTTAAAATTGAAAAGCTTTATATCTTAAAATCAGCATTTAGTCTTTACGGGCCTGTGTATTAAATTTGATAATGAGATTACTACTTAGTTGTTGGCCTGTTTACAATGAATGTACAATTTAGTTTACATAGTTGTCATATTTTGATTTCTTCTGAAGCTTAATTTAACATAGCCATATAAGAAGATTGATTGGCCTGTAATTTTGCTCAAACTTCTATAGCATAAATTGTTGACAACTTACGTTGTCTGTTTTGTTAGGTTAAGTTTGCATTTGTCTAATCTTTTCACGTCTGCTGCAGGTTTGTGAAGTGCATATGATGGTACAACATCAAAACTAGTTATGATGCGTTTGATTCATTCTTCACCTTATCAATATTGAGCTGAAAACTGTTGAGGCATTTTTTATTTGTGAATTGTTTGTTTTGAGATTTTGGTTGTAAATACCACAAAAGCATATTGGAGTTTAATATCTTTCTGTCGCTAGCCACAATAGTTAACAGAATAAAAGTTTCACCTTTTTTTGTCAGCATTGAGTTAATTTTTCAGATTTGTTGAGGCAATCAAAACAGATAGGACTGGTGATATTTATCATTATTATCATAATACAATGAATGTAGCTGAAGTTGGGCATATGAAAGTTTCTTCACCTGCAGTTAGTCAGACTGGAATATCTGCCTGCCCTGAACAAAGTGAATCAGGACAGATACATGGAAGTGTATTTAGTGGAGCATCAAAACTAAGACATCAACTTGGCTCTGAAACTATACGAAATGCACAAGGGGAAATCAGCTTTTCTGAAATTGTGACTGAAAGTTCTCTTACTGAACCACTCGGACCACCTCCTGAAGATGTTAGCAAAAGTGGGCAGGCTGCAGAAGATTCATCCCCTCAACAAATTACATCAGAAAATTTATATGATTCTAATTCTGCAAGCCTTAGTGAACCATCATACCAAAAACATCAGCTTGGCTCTGAACTTGTACATAAAAAACCAGTAGAACCCAGCTCTGAAGTATCCAGTTGCGCTGATAAGAAAAAATTGCAACCATCTTATGAAAATGTGACCAACAGTTCTCTTGCTGGACCATTGCAGCTCCATCCTCTAGATGTGAGCGAGAGTATTGAGACTGGAAAAATTTTCTCCACCCAACAAATTATTTTGCAGCAACATGATTCTGATTCTGGAGGTCTACTTGGTGAACCATCTGAAGGAAAAGATCAGCTAGCCTCTGGACCTGTGCAGACTGGATCAATAAAAACAAGCCCTACAGTATCCAGCTGTGTTGCTGACAAACAATTGCAGTCAACTTTTGAGAATGTGCCTAAGAGTTCTCTTACTGAATACTTGGGACTGCCTTCTGAAGATGTTTTCAAGAGTAGTCATGCTCAAACAAGTTTATTTCCTCAACAAACTACATCAGAACAGATACAAGAATTTGGTTCTGCAAATGATCTTGTAGAACAAAAACGTCAGCTTGGTTCTGAACTTATGCAAAGTGAACCATTAGGAACCATTGCTGCAGTGTCTAGCTGTGTTAATAAACAAATGCAATCATTTCCTGATAGTGTGGCCAAGAATTCTGTTACTGATTCTGTGGAACTGCTTTGTGAAAATGTGAGCAGGGATAGTCAGAAGGGAAAACGTTCATGCTCTCAACCATCTATATCAGAACAGACATGTGAATTTGGTTCTGGAACTGGTGAATCATCTGAACAACATCAGCTTGACTCTGAATTTGTACATAATGTACCGGTTGAAACCAACACCGTGGTACCCACTTGTGTTGTTATTGAACAATCCAAGCCACACCTTGAAGCTACAAAGAAGAGTTCGCTCAGTGAACAAACCGGCCCACCTCCTGCGGAGTCCAACAAGGATCTTGGCACTGAACCACGGGGACCACCTCCTGATGATGTGGCCAACAATTCTACTCTTGAACAGTTGGCAACACCACCTAAAAAGACAATCAAGAATCCTAGGCAGTTGAGTCGCAGGGATAAAAGAACACCAAATTCCTTAAAGAAAAAATATATGTTGAGGTCTTTGGTAGCAAGTGATAGAGTTCTTCGCTCACGGTCACCAGGGAAGCCTAAAGCTCCTGAATCAAGTAATAATTCAGCACATGTTAGCACTGTGGAGGAGAAAAAAAAGAAGATTAAGAAAAGAAGAGGGAAGAGGGTAGTAGCTGATGAATTTTCAAGAATCAAGTCACGTCTGAGATATTTACTGAATAGAATAAGCTACGAGCAAAGCCTGATTGAAGCATATTCTAGTGAAGGCTGGAGAGGAAGCAGGTGTGTATATTGTATATACAGTTTGCTTTCTTACATAGTACTAATGTTCTGGGACACTGTGTTTTAGATTTTTCACGCCATTTAAGATGTTTCTTAGAAAACTTTCATGGCATTTTTTTCTTTTCCATTAAGTAGTTTCTTTTGCATTTTTTATATGATCACCTGTGTTTTGCTTTATCTTCTAATTTACTAATGCTTCATATGGTTGGCAGGAGGTGAACAGAAAAAATATAAATGGAGTTTTAAGAATATTCAGGACTGAATGGTAGTGCTTAGGCTCATTCTCACTTACACTATAATGTCACTCTTGACATTGCCTTTATTAGACTAGCATTTCTTTCTTTCTTGAGGTCTTCTTGAGGTGTTACTCTATAATCTCTTACTCATTTCCTAGTGGTGGAAGTGGAACCAAAATTTGGTGATAATATAAGTCATTCTAACTTACACAATAATATCGGAAAACACTTCCCTTGTCATGTCATCCTACCTCTTTTTTAATCATAAATTTGGTGATATTTTAAGTCATAAACAGAGCAAAAACCAAAATTCATGCATCACTGTGCAATGGAGAAGCAATTGATGCAACAATTAATGGCACCTATACATGGTAGATCAACAGATCATTTCCTCATTTTCAACTTTCAATATTCTGCTGTTAGAATCATCCCTTATAGTTCTGTACACCTGACTTTCACTTTAGGAATTTCAGTACAGCACACACCCTTCCCAGGGAAAGCAAGGCTGCTTGAATTTAGATGAAACTAGGTTACTTCTACACCTACAACGGTTTTATTTTCATTTTTTTAGTTTCCTTTTGTAGTCAACCATTTCGGTGGCAGCACTTAAAATTCTATAAAGTAGGACAGGATTGAGAAATTCAATCTTAGAGGTTGTCTGACAGGGGAGAGGTGGTTGGGTGGTTGTAGAATCATTTTATTCAGTGATGAGGGTTGTAGTATAGGGTTGGATTCACCATTGTGTATTGTGCAGCTCCTGTTAAATATAGAGAGAAAACTTCCGCTGAAGACTTGTGGGCTAGATTAAGAACACTAGGCAACTTTGCATTGCGAGAGAGAGAGAGAGAGCATTGGGAAACAATGTCTAACCTCAGATAACCAGTAACCACTGTTAAAGTCTTAAATTTATTTGAGTACAATGAAGCATACCCATATTGTGAATAAAAATAAAAGAATGTAGCATATCTCTACCTTCCCAACTTTAAAACTTTTCCTTATCCAAAAATAAAAGAGCTTTTTAACTTTTCCTTTCCTTGCTATGACTAGCACTTTTAATATGAAAACAATTTAATAAGCGCATATAAGACAAAAATAAATTCCATAAAAAGAGATTTCTCTGTACTATAAAACATCAGGACTATAATGACAATACTCCTAAAATACTAACTATAAAATTGTGCAATTAATTAGTTTTAATTGATGGCTTTTGGAGTATCTAATGTATACATTCTGTGAATATGAGTTGTGCCCCTTTTGTGCTTTTTAATGAATTTCTTATTTATCAAGAAATAGATAAAATAAAATAATAAAACAAAAAAAAATTATGCAATTGACTTGTACAAATTTACAGTTCTGCCACTGAGTATAAAAGCATCTATGCACTGAAATTTTCTTTGATAATTCGATAGTTGGGGGTGGGGGAATTTGAACCATGGATGTCTCATTTGGAAACATAAGGAGGTGCCAACCATTTACAAAGACTCTTGGAAAATCTATGCACTGAAACTTGTTTTAACCTTGCACTCATAATGTCTTGACCTTTAAGTCTTTGTTCCGTGAAGCAACAGCCAGTCATAACCTCCATCTAGTGTTGCATTTGGAGTTTGAACCCATGCCAAAATAGAAAATTAAACCATGGCTAAAATTTTGTTCCATGGCTGGATCATATTGTGTGTTCTATGGTGTATTTTACAAACACATATGAGGGTGTTGGTCAAATTGGCTCAAGTTAGATGAACTAGGATTAAGTCTTTAATTGGTTGGTTGCTTATTTGAAAGAGGGTTTTTTCTTTAAATATGTTGATCAAATGAGCTTGAACTTGTTTTAGTTTTTATCCCCAATTGTGTCTTTTTTGGGTGGATGATTTATGACTGGCTGTTGCTTCTGATTATTTTTGTAACTTTGCAGCCTAGAAAAATTAAAGCCGGAGAAGGAGCTTCAACGGGCCACATCTGAAATATTTCGACGCAAATTGAAAATAAGAGATCTATTTCAACATATTGATTTGCTATGTGCTGAAGGAACGCTTCCAGAATCTTTATTTGATTCTGAAGGACAAATTGACAGTGAGGATGTAGGAGAATCCTTCAATTAGATACCATGTTCACTCTTTATTTAAAATCTTTCACACCTTATAATATGCCAAGTTCATGCTATTTTACTTATTGAAAATACGTAGCCAGTGTCTTCTCACTGTAAATACTAAGTCATGAGATCTTTCCAATGCAGATATTCTGTGCAAAATGTGGATCGAAAGACTTGTCTGCAAATAATGATATTATACTCTGTGATGGTGCTTGTGACCGTGGGTTCCACCAGCACTGTTTAGAACCGCCACTGTTAAGTGAAGACAGTAATGTCCACATCACCAATTTGATGGCAGCAATTCCAAGTTTTTCTTCTTTGGTTATTTGTCAAATGTGCTTTCCTGGGTCTGTTCTTATCTTACATTTTTTACTCTTTTTTAAACAGTTCCCCCTGATGATGAGGGTTGGCTATGCCCTGGATGTGATTGCAAAGATGACTGCATTGACACACTTAATGACTTTCAAGGAACAAATCTTTCCATTACTGATAGCTGGGAGGTCTGATATATCCTCAAGTATTTGTTAGTTGACTAGAAATACATTTAACTTTTCCATTCCTTATCATGCTTCTTTCCCATGTGCAGAAGGTATATCCTGAGGCTGCTGCCGCTGCTGGACATAATCAGGATCACAACTTTGGACTTCCTTCAGATGATTCTGATGACAATGATTATAATCCCTGTGAACCAGATGATGAGAAATTTGAGGGAGATGAATCAAGTTCTGATGAATCTGAATATGCTTCTGCAGCTGAGGATTTGGAGGCTCCGGCTGAGGAATTGGAGGCTCCACCTAATGAGGAGCAGCACCTGGGGCTTCCTTCTGATGACTCAGAGGATGATGAATATGATCCTGATGCTCCAGATCTTGATGAGAAGGTTACGGAGGAAAGTTCTAGTTCTGATTTTACGTCTGACTCTGAGGACTTTGCTGCTGTACTTGACAAGAACAGGCCTTCGGGAGGTTCTGGTGGAAAAAGATCAAAAACTAGTGAAAAGAAGCAGTCTTTAAATGATGAGCTGTTATCCACAATAGACACAGAACCTGGTCAAGATGGTTCTGCACCTGTTTCTGGAAGAAGACAAGTAGAAAGGCTGGACTACAAAAAGCTGCATGATGTGAGTACCTTTTCTTAGTATAATTTTTAAATCATGTTTCTACAGTCCTGCATGTGCTCCAGCTGCATCCTCTTATTTAACAGTGTGGTTAACTCATTACGTAATATAATTACCATTCTAATGTCATTGATTTTAGTTTCTTTGTGTTTCTATTTAGAATCTCGCCTTTGAAAACATTCCGTAGGTTCTTTATATTACCTCACTATGATTAATCAAAGTAATGCTATACACTAGCCAAAATAAAAAATAAAAAGGAAATAAGTAATGCTATACTATCTCATGCATCTTGTCACATATTTAAGTTGTTAATACTTATCTCTGTCACACACACATGGGTGCGGGAAATGCAAAGAAATGTTTAGTTTAATTTATTTTTATATAATTTGGAAGTCAATTTTATTATTATTGGTCAGTTATATTTTATTTCAGGTATTAGTTGTTAATTAGGTCTATTAGTATTTTTATTTAATTTCGTAGAGACAAGGGTATTTTTGTGACTTCCCAAGTCATTAGAATTAGGTTTCCTTATTAAATTAGAATTAGGGTTTAGTCCTATTAGTCCATATAAGCATATTATTGTTACTTATGGAGAAGATACAGTGTGATTGATAATAAAATGTTTTTTGGATTCTGCCTATGGTTTGGTGCTGACTCCAACCAACCCTAGGTGCCGACTCCTAGACAAGGTTTTGAATTCCGTTCCGGGTTTACTATTGGAACTGAATCTTCTAGTACCAGTGCACCGTTTCAGGATTATGAACTGGATATGTATATATATATATATATATATAATTTTTACAACTTCATATTTCATTATATCTAATTAACCAACATAAACTTTTATATATGATATGGGAATAAAATGAGTCCAATGACAAGTTTGGGCTTCAACGTATAAAAAAAATCCACTGCAGTCTGTAACAGCCAGAATTTATCCGGAGCATACCGGAATTTAGACTGATACAGAAATATGGGGGGTTATGGGGGGCAATTGAACCAAATTAAACTCCAAAACAGAAAATTCGGGCCAGAATGAAACGGAATTTAAAACCTTGCTCCTAGAGATTCATTTTCACTTGGTGCTGACGCCTAGGTTATCTATCCTATAGTTTGCTGTACTTCAATTTTGTTGTTGCATCCTGCGTCAAATTTGGTATTAGAGGAAAATTCGATTGTGTTCATGGGTCACAACTAGAGCCGCAACAAGAAAAGTAAAATCCCATATCATGTCAATCCATCCTTATCGGTACTTAAGATCACTGCCAACCAAGACTCAGACTTCCATGAGTGGACCTCGCTGCCAGCCAGACCTTGATGAGGCCCCAAATAAAAGGAGTCACCCCATTGCCATGAGGACCACCATAATGACCTGCAAATCTTGCCATCAGCTTCATCAATGCATTTCCACCAACTATTGTACCTTTCCAACACCATTTGCAAGCTTGCACTCACCAACAGTGTAAGAGTCTTAAGTTCCAGTGTCACTATCTTCACCAAGCCTCTGTCGGAAGCCATGGTCCCAAGCTTGCTGTCTCCAATCCAAACCTGTGCTGCTCAATTCAAAACCCATCTTGAAGGGTGTGCTTTGGAGGTGCTTCGGCTTTGTGTACGAGCGAATAGATGGGTTAAAGACACATGGGCTTGGATCCACAACCTTGACTCAGCCCATTAAACTAGAAAAAAACTGTCATCCAACCTGACCCTCGTTCTATGTAAAAAGTCAACTGCCCTGTAGCCCAGTTAAACTCCTAACTTCCTTCACTTCAAGAGTCGTATGCTTGCCATATGTCCATGGCCCACACAATGATCAGTCTAGAGCACATAAGCTATTAAACTATTCGTGTTCTTGTTCCAATTGTTTGTTGAGGTTTTATTCTAGTGCATGATGGTCATATTAGAGGCATCTACTTTTTATGGTTATCAAGACACATGGGATTTTCAACCATTGGTTACTTGAGATGGACTGATTCTTCGAACAATGTTTTACCAGATAACAAAAAACGTTATGCTAAAATGAAACTTATTGGTAGAGCTATATAACTAGAACGATGTCAAGAACCTTCACTTTAGACTGTATGAACCTTAGATTGTATGAACGTGCCATTTCTGATTGGGAAAAAATGAAAGAACTTCGAGATGAATATCTATCTGAATTCTTGTGAAAGGAATATTTACCCCCATTTCATGATGGTAATATTCTAGATCAAAGTGATAATCTGAGGCAACGGAACAGACTGTCAATTGCACAATTCAAAGCAATGGAACAGCCTGTCAATTGCACAATTCGGATAAGACAAGATTAGCGTGTGCAGTTTCAAGACCTGCACCCACTCCAGCGTTCCATTGCCAGTCAATTGCACAATTCGAATAAGACAAGATTAGTTTGTGCAGTTTCAAGACCTGCACCCACTCCAGCACAGTTGCCTAGGAAAAAAAATTTAAAGATCTAGTAAAAACCTCTCAAGACATGTCTTGCAGAGATGAAATGAATGAATACCCGACTTGAGTCAGTACTGAAGTCCTTCCAAAGAAAGACCAATCACTTGGAGGCAAAGCTTCACACATGAGAAATAATAGTGTTAAGACACCAAAATATTGTGTTGAAATAGAGCTACAAGTGCCAACAAACCAATATATATATATATATATATATAAAAGCAAAGGCCTCATGCACTAGCAAAGACCTCATGCGGGAGTGCATGAGCTCCTACTATGTGGTGCTCTAATATTACATTTAGCATTTTTAACCTCTTCTCATTAAGTTTTTTTAACTGTTATCCAAAAGATCACATTAACTTTTTTTTAACTGTTATCTAAAAAATGGGCTGTAGTTCAAAATTAAAATAAAATCAGACCAAACCTTATGAAAAACCCAAGTCCACTTATTACCTTACATATTATGACCTAAACCGTTACTTATCAAAAAAATATTATGACCTAAACCGAACCTTCCACATTAACTTTAAAAGACACTCTACAATCTTCCTGATTAGACTCTTATTATTTAGTGCCACATCAATTTGCTCTTTTCTCTTCCTATCGCTGATTGTATTTTTGCACAAAAATGGATTATTTCTACATCATCTTCTTTTATATGGTGGAATCTATTAAAAATAAATAAATACACAATTTACATGATAGAAACAATAATTCCCTCAATTTGTTTTTTTGTTTTAATTTCTAATGTAGAAGACTCTTGAAGCCAACAAATTATATGCCTAGTTGTCCACTCTCTTTCAAGGAATGTAAAAGATAATTGTACACTTTAATTAGCCAAAATAATTAAATAATTGTGAAATTCATTTAGGCTACATACATTCATATTCTTAATTATGTATATTCATAATAATTTGGTTCTTTTTATTTTCTTCCTCTCAATGATACATATATTATAATTGAACATAAGATGAGTGTTATAGGGCCATAAAGAATAGTTAGAAATTATTTCAAAATAAAAGTATAAAGTTTCCACGCATTGCGTGGGACATCGACTAGTCTTACTTCAATGTTTGTGCTGCAAGAACTTACCATAGAGCCTAAATATCAAGGTGAAATATCTAAACCCTGTGTAGTAGATTTAATTCAACTTGTTGAAGATTCATACATTGCTAACTACTGAGAAGGAAGTTTTCCCACTCCTTCATGAGGGGAAGTTCACGCAATGAGCAACAAATCAAAGGGTTGACGTGAAAATTGAGCTTCATGTATGTGCTACTAGTTACAACTCTCTTCATAGTACATGAAATGGAATGCTTTGATTCAATGATTCATTCTATGGCTCAAGATAAGGTTGCACCATTTGCATGCTGATTCCACAAATTAATTTTGTAATTCCGGACAAATTTGATGATGTGGTTAATTATAAGGCTCCTTTGTTTGCGGTGCTTCCAAAGGTGATTCCAGAATTGAAGAAAGTTCCATATGCCAAAATCACTATTCTTTAGCACTTCAAAACTCATCCTTCTCCAACTAGGGGAGTATGGCGTGGGAAATGCAAAGAAATATTTATTTTAATTTAGTTTTATTTAAATCTGGATGCAGGTTATAATTTATTGGTCAATTGTATTTTATTAGGTATTGGAAGTTAATTAGGTTTATTAGCATTTTTATTTAATCTCCTAGAGTGAGGGGTATTCTTGTAATTCAATAATTGGGATTTCTCAGGTCATTTAAAATTAGAGGGTAGTCCTAATAGTCTTTATAAGCATATTATTGCACTCCTATGGAGAAGACAGGGTGTCCATTTGGCAACACCGTGTTTGGCTTTTTGTTGATTGCTTTTTGCTGAAAGTTGATTAAAATATGATTGTACCTAGAAAAAGTTTAAAAAGTTGTACATAAAAAAAATAAGCTAAAAAGCTAAATAAAAAAGCTAATGGCAACCAGATTGATGATAAAAGTTTTCCTAGAATTCTTCCAATAGTCTAGCGTTGACTCTAGCCTTGGTGTTGATTCCTAGAGGTTTCCTCTTCTTTACGTTGATTCCTAGGTTATCTATACTTTAGTTTTCTGTTCAATTTTTTGTTGAATTGTTTTGGTTTTGTCCCACGTCACAAGCACGCTGCATTCAAAATGAGACATTGCTGTTTGGTTGTCCATTTTCAGTAACCAAATCAATCATATTTTTCTCTACAGTTTTCTTTTGAACATGTTGTTTTGACTGAAATTCAATTTTGTGTACAACAAAATAATTAGATCGAACAGATTCACGTATGTAGCTTTAATTGTTGATAGTAGTATATAATGTACATACTGATATTTTGACATAGGATTGCCACAGGTTTTCACTACTCAGCTGACATATATTGGACAAAAGTTAATAGACAAAATTAGGAAATGTTTTGCTCTAATTGGCTGTTACCTGGTCAAGAAAATTTTTGTTTTGTATGATTGCACCAGGAAAAAGAGCTTTCTAAGAGAGAAACAGACCATAATTTGCTATCTTTCCTTGGCTAGAACTGGGGGTTATTATCATATTCGAACAATTTAATGTGTCAATCAACTCTGATTGCTTGTCATTCTAGGTTGGTGTTGCTCTTCAAGTTTGGTATAATGTCATGAGCACACCCCTTGGTTAGGTTATATTTCGCAATCAAATTTAGTTGCACGTTGGACATTCCATTGCACAATATGCTTAGGTTATATAAGTTCAAGGTGGAGGGTGGGGTCATGAATTCAAGACCCATTGAGTGTGCATGTAAATTGCCAATAAAAAAAAAAGAATAACTTAAGCTGATAGGAAAGTGTAAATTTAATCATTTAATTATTATTCCAAGACGCACCCCTTGGCATCATGTGTGAACCTAAACTCCCCTCAATAAGTGGGACCCAACATAGAGAATTTTAACTTTAAAGAGAGGTAGAGTTCAACTTCTAGACCATTTGCTTTGATACTATAAAAAATTGCCATTAGCCCAAAAAAGTTAAGCTGATAAAAAATTGTTAAATCAGTTAATAACATTATTAACAAAAACAATTTAAAAAGAAAATTTTGCTTTAACTAGAACTAAAATCCGTAATGCCAAGTGCATGTGAACTCTCTTTCTACTGCTTGGCAAGCTCATTGTTAACCACACAACTGTATGCGAGAACTAGCTTGTTGTTCTATGGCCTTTTTTGATTGGCCTCTGTGATCCTTTTGTTGCCTGACTTCTTAATAACATAACTTTGCTGTTAGCAAGTAATCGCACAAATTTGTGCAACTTATGCACCTGTATGAGAGAGAGTACTGAACCAAATTTACATGCACGTTGGACACTCCATTACACAACATACTTAGGTTATACTGCATGTAAAGTTTCATGTAAAGTTTCTTGATTACTGTATTACATTTATCCACCTTGCTGGTACACTTTTGTCCTTGTCTTGTAGAGATCAATCTCTGGATATCAATGATTCTTAATTTTTTCCTACAACAATGAGTATAGCTGTATAACTGGGTTATCATTTACTCTTTTACCATTTTCTCTGTCGATCTTGGGCATTTGATTGATTGTTGTTTCACTTTGTCTGGTTTGTTTATATTTGTTTCCCTTGCTCTGATTTATAAAGGAGGAATATGGAAATATTTCTACTGATTCAAGTGATGATGAAGATTGGAATGGTATTGCTGCACCAAAGAAACGGAAGAGAACTACTGGAGAAGTTGCTCCAGTGTCACCAAATGGAAGTACTCCAAGTGGAAAGAATAATAAGGATATAAAGCACAACCTGAAAGAGATTGATTGCGCTCCTAAGAGAAATACTCGTCAGAAGGCAAATGTTAAAGATACAAATAATTCACCATTGAAATCACCAAATGGCTCTGGTAAATCTGGTTCTATTGGTAAAAGAAGTACATCAGCATATAAAAAACTTGGGGAAGCTGTGACTCAGGTAATTGCAAGTTATTGTCCCTAGCTTCCAAGTTTAGATTGTGGGTAAAGTTGATGTAGCATTAATATCCTTTTAACTGAATTTTGGGTTCTATGCTAGTATTTTATAGTTTTATTCTTTGAAAATGAAATTCTGTGCTGTGAAGGGGTCAGGTGTTGTTTTTTAACATCTGTAGGAAAGTAGATGTCCCAATGTTATTCAAGAGATTAAGAGAAGTAGAATAGATCCAAAATTAAGGATGAAAATAGATATCACTTTATCTTGTAGATTTTTTTTGAAAAAAAAAAATTATTGAAACTCTTTTGTTTAGATTTGATTCCATTATGCCAATCAAATTCTTAGTTGAGTTGGTAAGAATATGAAAGTTTTACTTAGTTTTACTTATCCAAAAAAAAAGAAGAGAAAAGAAAAGAAAAAGAATATGGCTTTAATTATCATCAGTCCTATACTCTTCCTGGACAGAGCAAAATTGATTCTCTCTCTCTCTCTCTCTCTCATATGGGCGTGCAGGTATGCACACAAAAGAAACAGTCTATCTTAGACTTAAATCATTCTATTTTTGCAGAGACTCTACAAATCATTCAAGGAAAATCAGTATCCGGAGCGAGCTACTAAAGAGAGCTTGGCACAAGAGCTAGGACTCACATTTCAAAAGGTCCTATTTTTTGCTCCTACAATGAAAACTGTTTCATTTTTCTTAAAAAATTTAGTGGATATTGTTGTGTTTTGGTTCTCACTTTTTATTTTTTTCAATTCTCATAGGTTAGCAAATGGTTTGAGAATGCTCGGTGGAGCTTTAACCATTCATCACATATGGAAGCTCATATGGCTAATAGTGCTTCAAAGAAGGATACTCCCCCGCCTCAAAAAAGCAAAAAAACGCTTGAGCCAGTACCGGATATGTTTACTAGAGATTCCACCTGCAATGGAGCCCCAAGCAAGGCATTACCTAAGGATAAAATCATCATGCCAGAACACAGTGGGAATACGAGGGATAGTGAATTGGTGACTCAGGAAAGAAATGAACGAAAATCTACAACCCGAAGTTCTAGAAAGAGAAAGGGTAGGTCAGAATCAGATTGTCAGGCATCAGGTTTGGATTTGAGAATCGAGGAGACAAAAAAGCCTCCAGCTAAATCGCCAAAAGCAAATGAAGTGCAATCAGGTGGTGGAATGATGACAAGACGAAGGAAGTCACTTACTTGACATTTCCAATTTTAATCCTTGGTTATAATTTTGACCATTCACCTCTTGCAACAGCTGTTTTTTTTTATGAGAGAGCAACTGGCATATTAAAAGGTTTACTTTCTTCCCAGACAGTAATACAATTACCTATGCCATTGTTCTTTCATTTAATTATAGCTCCCTGGTATTCCTCTCCCAACTAATTTGCCATTTTTCTGTAATTTGATTGTAGTATTATGGTCTTCCTCTGCCAACTAATTCACTTGTGGTGTCCTTAACATAATAAAGCTTCTCTGTAAAATGTAGCTCACTCTCATTCGTAAATTCCTTCGATGTTTGATTTTGATGTTTGCTGCATTGGTTCACAATTATCACGATATCAAACCTATGTGACGCCTAATTAATTATGTGAATGCAGAGCGTGTGGATTTATTTTCTGTGATTGAATGATGGAGCTGCGTAGGCGTAGCTCCAGCAGCCACCCATATACTTGTACCTTGTTTGGGTTTATGCTGAGATCTGCCGTTGATAATATTAAACTGACCTCAATAAGGCGGGTGTAGAGAGGAAAGAAAAATAAAATTTGGTTACTTGAGCTGGTTAAGGTTGTACTTGGTGGGAATAAAAAAGAAAAATACACTTTTTTTTAAAAGGTTTTCAGAGCGTTAGAATGCATTTTGCATTTCTTTTATTGTTGGTTTGGATTTGTTAACTCGACTTTGTTGTAGATTATGAGAATGTATTCTCTCTAACATTTACAAATGAATCAAAATGATTCTACCTCCTTTAGTCAAAAAAATCAAAATGATAAAATTTTAAACTCATTACTCTCATTCTTGATAATAATAATAAATAAATAAAAATCATTTGAATGGTTTGGTGAGGTCCTTTTTATGCGTGGACATGTATCAAGAAGATTGATGGCTACGAGCCTACGAGTACACTTCCAAACCTATAAAAGAAACTAATCTCAGATACAAATTCCAAGGAAAGGAAAGTTGTACAAGAATTTTTTTTTTTTTAATAAATAACCTTATTGTATGCCTCGTGTTAAAGTGATTCATTGGTCTGATCCGACGATAAAAATTTAGGACAAAATGATAAACTTCCAGCAATAAGTTAAAAACATAATAATGCTCTCAAGTGGTAAAATAAAAGTAAATCAGAACAGCTCCAACGATTAATATAGTTTTTCATCCAACGGTAAAAGATCAATTCAAGGGGTACAAATTCAAGAGTAACAAAAACTATGAATACAACTGTAGTAAAACTAAGAATCCAAAATAAGTTTTTCCATGAGAATTTCATATGAAAAGGGCAAACTTTAAGTGTGATTGGACTAGCTATGCACAAAGGAGGGTTGGCTGAATCGCCTTTGTTGAGCACTAGCTAGATAGAATATGGGTCTCTTCAATGAAAATACTTTGCTTTTGGTTAAGAGAGTTTTGGGTTAAGTGAGGTGTGTGATCATGGGTGAGGAAGCTTTTCTGAAAGAAGATTTTTTTAAAAACATGTTTCTAATTTTTTTTTTTTTTTAAGTCCAGATGTTTCTAGTTTAAGTCATAAGGCGATAAATTTAAGTAAATTTAAAAAAATAAAAAATAAAATATCAATTAAATAATCCTATTTATTTAAGTTTTTAAAAACTCAACAAGATCCTAGTTTACAAATTGTTTCAAAAGTGCCAATTACTCCCTGTTGCTATTGTCATGGGCCCAAATCGTTAATATGATGGTATCATACACCTATACTGTCAGGTCTTCTCATTGAATTGGACTAGAGTGGACCAAATAGGATCGAAGGGGATAGAATAGACCAAATGCATCAAAGTGGACATAATGGACTGAATAGGACCAAAGTGGACCTAATAAGACCAATGGACCGAATAGGACAGAATGAATTGCATGGAACAAATAGAACCAAAGTGGACCAAATAGGACCAAAGTGAATAAGATCGACATGGATATAATGGACTAAATTGGACCAAAATGGACCGAAGTACACAAAAGAATTATAAGAGAAACAAGTTTGTAGTGGTAAAATGTGGTATAAAAATCAAATAAATAAGATAATGATGTTGTGAAACCTTCAAAGTGAGGTAGCAAATATAGATATAGAATATATATATATATATATATGACCTTGATTTTTATTTATTAATTCTTATTTAAACATGCAATCCATGCATCATATATAAATATAGGACATTCAATGTTTGGCACCTTCTTGTCAATTTGAGTTTCAATGTATTTAACATCATAAAAAATAGTGTGCATGGTTGTTATCGTAGTTGAATTTCTAATTTGATTGTATGGGCTCTGCGCATATTTGGTATGTGAAGATTGGATGATCTTCCGATACTTGGTCATGGTGTGTTTCTTCTTCTATATGTCTCACTAATGTTTCCACGACAAGTTTCCCATGACTTGAAACTACAATCACAATGTTGTTTAATTTTTTTTATGAGGGTTCTTGCTTTTATATGGATGCATGGGTTAAGATTAGTCTAGTTCTTTCAGTTGTATATGAGTTTTAGAAGAGTAAGTTGGCTACACATCCTTGTGTGGGCCTTTTTTGCAAATGTTGGGCTGGGTCGCCTCCTGCTGCACTAGGCCCAAAGTTTTTTGGATCAGGGAGTTGAGACCGGTCCAATAGCAACCCTCCATGGTCTGGCTTGTACGCAAACGATGAGTCCAAGTCCTAGGAAAGACGCTGCAAAGTGGACTTATTCCATGTTTTTGCCATAGAAGGAATTTTTCTTCAGTTTCTACTGCAGGTCTAACTTTTCTGCTATGCAGTAAAACCGTCTGCTGTGCAGTAAAGCTTTCTGTTGTGCATTAAAGCCATCTGCTGTAAAGCCATCTGCTATGCAATAAAACTGTCTGTTGTGCATTAAGGTCGTTTGCTGTAAAGCCTCTACTGTGCAATAAAGTTGTCTGCCATGCATTAAAGCCTTCTGTCGTGTAGTAAAGCCTTCTGCCGTGTAGTAAAGCCTTCTGCCGTGCATTTTAGCCTTTTGTCGTGCAATAAAGCCTTCTATTGTGCAGTAAATCTGTCTGCTGTGCATTAAAGCTGTCTGTTTTGTAATAAAGTCTTCTGTAATGAGAATGACTATTCATTTTTTACTGCAAAAATGCTTTTCTACTTCCTGCATGTTAAAGACATATTTTATGTAGTTGGCTAATCCTTTGACAAAACGCACTTTACTTGTATTTGGGTAGATCTAGGATATGTTTAATACTTCAAAAAACATATTGTTCTAGTTTAGTATTAAAGCCATGAAGATTGGACCAAGAAACGAGTGAAGAAAAGGTGTTCATTAAAGCTGGACAGATAGCTGGACACCTGCGGACAGATAGCTCGATAGCTACTCGACAGATAGTTATCTATCAAGGTTTAATGAGGCTCGACACCTTTATCTATCGAGGTATTTATCGAGGTTACAGAAATTCATATTTCCAAATCTGATTTTCGGCCCATGTTTATGTATTTGTGTAGGGTTTATTTTCTCACAACCCTAAACATATATAAGTCTTATTTTAGAGGTCGTCACATAAGAGAATACAAGGAGAACACATTCAAAAGGTGACCGAAGCCTTATTCTCTCAAAAGGAAGCTATTGTGTCTTTGCGCCTTAAGGTTTTGTAATCAAGTGCTTCTTGATCTTCATTATTGATGAAGTGAAGAACTTTGCAGCCAACATTTTTCTTTCTCAAGTTGGTGAGTGAGTCACGTACTGAAATTCGTGCAAAGGAGTTAGTCACGTACTGGGATCCGTGCATTAAAGGGTGGCATTCATATATTAAAGAGTTCAGAGGTTCTGAAACGGTAGAAGGTTTCTGCTGTGAGTTTATCTACGGGGATTGTAGAGTCTAGGGACAAAGGTTTTATACCAGATCTGAAACTTCTCTTTACTATAGTGAATTGCTTTTCAGGAAAGTTTCCCCCCAGGTTTTTTACTGTGAAATTGGTTGGTTTCATTAGTTTTCTTGAGTGATCATATCTTGTCTTATTTACTTTTTCGCTGCACTTATATATGACATAATATTGATGTTTGTTTGTTTTAACAAGTTTAATGCATAATAAATCTAATTAACAACTTGGGTTTAAAACTTGTTAAATCTATCAATCGGGGTCTAAATTTCCTAACAAGTGGTATCAGAGCGGGTGGTATCAGAGCGGGTACACTCTGATTAGATTAATTTCCTGAGTGTGATCCTTGACCCCCGTTGTCATGGATTGTGAACAATCTCTTTTGATTTCTCCTTTATTTGATGGCACTAATTATGCGTACTAAAAAGTTCGTGTGAAAGTTTTCTTGCAGGCTCTAGGTGAACAGGTATGGCAAGCTGTTAAAGTTGGCTGGATTAAGTCAAAAGAATTTCCGGTGGATTGCGATGATGCAACAATCATAGCGGCAAATTTCAACAGTAGGGCATTGAATGCTTCGTTTTGTGGGGTGACCAATGAGGAATTCAAGAAAATATCATCCACAGAAGTTGCCAAGGAAGCATAGACTATTCTTCAGACCACCTATGAAGGTACCATGGCTGTAAAGACTGTGAAGCTTCAAAGACTCACTAATAGCTTTGAAGAAATAAGGATGGAGGAGAATGAGACCTTTGATGAGTTTTATGCTAAACTCAAGGATATTGTGAATTCTGCCTTTAACCTTGGAGAGTCTATAGCAGAATCCAAAATTGTTAGGAAAATCCTTAGGTCCTTACCTGAAAGATTCCTTGCCAAGATCACTGTCATTGAAGAAGCAAAGGACATTGATCAAATTCCTTTGACTGAGCTTGCAGGGAACCTTCAAACCTATGAGATGGGATTAGGCTCAATGGGAAAAGGTGGAAAGAGTCAAAACTTGGCTCTTAAGGGTATAGAGGAAGAGATTGAGGACTCTGAAGATGAAGATGAAGATGATGATGAGGATGAGGATCTAACCTTCATAGCTGATGAGATTATCAAACTTCTTCAATTTAGGAAAAAGGATAAGAGCAAACTTCTTAGGAAAACTAAATCCTCTAGGAAGGGTAAGAATGAGAAACCCCTCATCCAATGCCATGAGTGCAAGGGTTTAGGTCATATAAGGATAGAGTGCCCAAACTTCTTTATGAGGGAAAAGGCCAAGAAGTCAGAAGATAAAGGGTTGGTTGCTATTTAGAGTGACACTGAGAATAACTCTTCTGATGAGTACATGGATGAATGTAGTTACGTTATGGCCTTTGCTACCTCAACCGATAAGGTGATTGTGGAGAGTGCTAGTGACAGTGAGGATTCTTCTGATGAGGAAGTACCTAAGAAGTTGACCCTTCAGGAAGCCTATGATAGGCTATACACTGAATTCATAAAATTTGAAAAGACTTCTCATCTTTGTAGAAAAAAGCTTAATAGGTAAAAACTGAAAAAGCTTATCTGTTAGTCAAACTAGATGAGACTACAAGGTTAGTTGAGACTCTTGTTGTGGAGAACACCTCATTAGAAGAGAAGGTCAAGAATCTCGAGGTTAAGCTTAGTCAAGCTAGAACTCAAATAGAGAGGATGCCTAGTGCAAAGCTTGATGAAGTCTTGAGCATGGTTTTAAAAACCGAACTGGGTATCGAATTGTTTTTTTCAAAATTGTCAGTTCAACCCTGATTTTTCCCCGATTTTTGGCCGGTTTTTCAGTTTTTGACTGGTTGTTGATCGATTTTGGGACTTATAACTGGACCGGTCTGAATCGATTTTCCTGGTTAAACCGATCAGATCGACCGGTCCGGTCCGATTTTTAAAACAGTGGTCTTGAGTGCTCAAAAGCCTAGTACTGAAAAGACTGGCTTAGGATATGCTGTCTCCTCCGGCCCCTCCTCTTCCACGGCTTCTGGATCAAGGACTGTCATTGTGCCTCAATCTGAGAAAGGTAATAAAGGTATGAAATTCAAAACTAATTTGGCTAATTCTAAATCCTTTGTTAGATCTCATGTTTGTCACCATTGTGGTGTTTCTGGACACATTCGTCCTAATTATTTTAAGTTGTATCCTCAAAAGCAAGTGTCCAAATGGTCACAGGTTTTCTCTCAAGGACCTACACCTTTGTTTGGAGAGTTATTAAAAGTTTTAAGCTTTTTAACTCAATTTTAGGAGAATTTTAATTCTTCTATGTCCTTTAGTAGACATACTAGGACACGTGCATTTTTATCTTCACGGCCAAAGACTCGTGTTGTGTGGGTGAAAAAGGAGTCTAAGACTTAATTGTCTTTTTTGTTTGTCCTCTTCTTTAACTCTTTCTATCTAAAGTAGGACTCTCTTTGTTTATTTTCTTATCTGCTTTTGGAATCATGCTTTCATGCATCTGCAACTTTCTATCATGCCTTCATGCATTTGCATATTTCTTTCATGCTTTCATGTTGTTTGTCTGTTTTTGTTTGGTTGTTTAGTTTTTATTTTGCTTGTTTTCAAAATAAAAAATTGAAAAATTAGAAAATACAAAAACAGTGTGTGTATGTGTGTATGTGTACATTGGTTCTTGTGAACCTTAAAATGGCCATTGAAACAGAGTTTTCTAAACTTTGTATCGTCTGTAGCCTAGATGAGCATCTTTATGCACAACTAAGCAAGTAAGCTTTGTGGCTCTTTGTTGTGATGAGTACGGTTAAGTGATCTCTTGTATTTAACACTCGTATAACTCTTTTTGACGGGAAAGACTAGAAAATCCTAAGAGAAATGCATAAATAACCATCTTACCACTATTACCTGCCAATCATGATATGACACATGTATGCTTCAGCATAGCAAAAATGCAATGTCAATGACATCTGTATGCTTCAGCATAACAAAAGTGCAAGGTCAAAAAGCTTAACATAATTGGGTATTTCTTTTTTCTCCTTTGTATACCCATGCATGGTTTGCTTATTAAAAAGAAAATATGCAAAGAAAATAAAAGCAAAAAGAACAAAATGCTTTAAAAATGATTGCAAGCGTGTTTTCTAGGAAATGTGGGAGTTATAAGATGTACCTCAAAGGTGATAGTCCCTATCAAACAGTTATGATTGTGTGTGAGTTAAAGTGATTTTCTCATATCTCAAATTGTCATAACAATGAGAAACTTATGTAATCTTGCAATGTTTTTTCACACACAACACGCAGTATTCTTTTCTACTTTTGATATATGTGCAGGTACAATGTGATTTGGCCATCACAAGATTTACATGCGCTAATGTATGCTTGACTTGTTTTTGAAATATAAAATTGGTTAGACTTGTTGTGTGTGTGTGTGTGTGTGTGTGTGTGTGTGTGTGTGTGTGTGTTTTGGATCAAAATGCATGACATTTTTCTTGATGAGAGATGTTTTTGAGAGGTTACAATGTTGTTTGGGTCATTGGTTGAGTTGTATGTGTGATTGCATTTATATCTGTGTTTTTCCCTTCTTAAAAAACTGTTTTTAAGCAATCTCGACACCTCCTCGACACCTCTTGTTACTTGGCTTATTTGTCGAGATCTTCAGTTGATTTTATAGCTAGGTGGATCGATCGAGAAAGTTCATGTCTCCTCGATAGCTTCTCGATAGCTGTTCGATCCATCGAGGTATGCTCGATTGCTCCTCAACACCTCTCGATCCCTCAAGGTTCTCTTGCATGCATTGTTTTTCACATGTGTTGCATATTTCTTTGATCTTGTCATCCATAGCATCTTGTTTCATTACATTCATGCATTTTTATGGATTCCTTGTGCCCCCTGGATCATTCTTGATCATCTTTACGTTTCTCTTTATAGCTTCTTGTACCCTTTGTCAATCATGTCAAAAATGGGGAGAAATTGTGGACATATGTGGTTTCTTTTTAAAGATTCTACATGTTAAGGCGAGAAATACATGTCCTTATAAGGGGGAGATGTGTTTGATTTTGTTAGGGGGAGATGTGTTTCTTCTTGTACCTTAGGTCTTGTGACCATGCTTACATACATTATGCTTATCTTTGATATATATGTGATGATGTATGTTTTCTTCACCTACCTCTACATGTATTGTTTCTTCTTTATCTTTATACACATGTTTCTTTATTTGTATGCTATCTATTATTTCTGCTTCACACAAAGATGCCATGATGTATTTTGTTTAAAGTGTTTCAGAAATACAGGTTGTCAAAGTCTGCTTATCATAAACTCTTTTCTTGCAAAATTTTTCAAGAATTTGTGTTAGGATAGATTTTATTGTATTCAACAAGTGAGCATGAGTTGAGTGTTTTATGACTTCTCTCATATGTTCATATTTTTGTTGTGGTTTTGTCACAAATTGCCAAAGGGGGAGCTTATTAAGGACATATTTTATGTAGTTGGCTAATCTTTTGACAAAACGCATTTTACTTATATTTGGGTAGATCTAGGATGTCTTTAATACTTCAAAGAATATATTGTTCAACTCTAATATTAAAGCCATAAAGATTGGACCAAGAAACAAGTGAAGAAAATGTGTTCACTAAAGCTGGACAAATAGCTAGACACCTGCGGACAGATAGCTCGACAGCTACTCGACAGATAGCTATCCATTGAGGTTTAATGAGGCTCGACACCTCTATCTATCGAGGTTACAGAAATTCAGATTTTCAGATATGATTTTCGACCCATGTTTATGTATTTGTGTAGGGTTTCTTTTCTCACAACCCTAGACATATAAAAGTCTTATTTTAGAGACCGTCACATAAGAGAATACAAGGAGAACACATTCAAAAGGTGACCGAAACCTTAATCTCTCAAAAAGAAGCTACTGTGTCTTTGCGCTTTAGGGTTTTGTAACCAAGTGCTTCTTGATCTTCATTGTTGATGAAGTGAAAAACTTTGCAGCCAACATTTTTCTTTCTCAAGTTGGTGAGTGAGTCACATACTAGGATTCATGCAAAGGAGTTAGTCACGTACTGGGATCCGTGAATCAAAGGGTGACATTCATATATTGAAAAGTTTAGAGGTTCTAAAACGGTAGAAGGTTTCTGCTGTGAGTTCATCTACGGGGATTGTAGAGTCTAGGGATAAATGTTTTGTACTAGATCTGAAATTTCTCTTTACTATAGTGAATTGCTTTTCAGGAAGGTTTTCCCCCAGGTTTTTTACTATGAAACTGGTTGGTTTCAATAGTTTTCTTAGGTCATTACATCTTGTCTTATTTACTTTTCCGCTGCACTTATATTTGACATGATATTGATGTTTGTTTGTCTTAACAAGTTTTATGCATAATAAATCTAATTAACAACTTGAGTTTAAAACTTGTTAAATCTATCAACCGGGGTCTAAATTTTTCAACACTGCACCTAAATAAATCTAAAACCCAAAGAAAATATCAATCAAGCAAATGTTAGCTTACATGGGTTAGCATATTCTCAACTATATGCATACACATATTCATAAGTATACTTATACGTATGCACATATACCTCTATAAAATATATTCTGCAGAACATGAGAAACAAGTTATATGTATATATATACTTATGGCAGGATAATAAGTCAAAAGTAAAACAAGTAACAACAAATAAAGAAGAAAGCTTCGGCAAAAAAGATTTAGGCTAATACAGTAAATATAATAAAAAGGTGCTACAACAGAATAACTAGTACAGCAAGTAAAGATACCACAACAGAACAACTGATGCGGCAGACGTGATAAAAATGTGCTACGGCAAAATAACTAAATACAACAGATATAAGTTATAATGAGAAAAATCAAATATATTTGTGATCAAAATTAAATATCGAATCTTCCCATAGAATAAGTAAACCAAGAAGAAACCTAAACCCCAACTTGAACAACCTTGCCACAGGCTTCTGCCATAAAACTTGTGCATTTTGGAGAATAGGCCTAAATGGCTACTAGCTATCACTTTTGGAGACTTCAAAGAGTGGATTTGCTAAGAGGGAGGGAAAAGATGGTCTAATGATGCATGCCCCTATTCCTGCCGTGTTTTCTCTCTTCTTTTTACTACTTTCTTTCTTTCTCTCCTTTCTTTTTACTCTTAGTTTCTTATTGCTCTCTTGCCGTAGGTTGTTTTTCTCACTTGGGTCTTTTCCCTTAGGTGCTTCCCCTACTGGGTCTCCCCTTATTCCGGTCCCCCTTTTCTCATCCATGGCTACCTCCTTTTAAAGTGAGCTAACTCAATGGGATTTCTCTCTTTTACTTCTAGGGCTTCACTAACTGTTTTTGGTTCATTGTGGGCATCCATTCAAGACTACCCACTAACCCATTGGTTGCCCCGACCACTGCCATTGCTCAGTTTGTTTACTGCACCATTACTCATTTCATGACAAAATTCCCTTTTGTTTGTTCCTGCTGTGTACCTCTACCTCTTGGGTTATCTCACTACCTAGCTCTATGGCATGCATCAAATGGTCCCAACTATCTATTACTTCTTTTAGGTAAGATACCATCCCAGTAAGGCATTTTCCCAAAAGAAGTTATGACAAGAAATTAAATATAGACCCCCTTTTCCCCCCACCACCAAATCACACCCTTTGAATCTCCTTGACCGTAGACCCACCTCCCTTGTATTGGCTGGGTACAGGTTGGTGGTGTTCCGGCCCTTCTGTTCTTGCTCCACTATCCTCTGTTTTTGTCTTCTTTCGTTCCCACGCCGTTTCTGCCGTAGTAGATTAGTTTTTGTTTCGTTCTATTACGTGTTTTTTGTCTTATTTCTTCATGCGTTTCCTGCTGCATTTGTCATTTCCTTTGGTTTGACTTTTCTTTCCTTCATGTGATTCCTGCTGCTGACACTTCCTACTGTTCCTTATTTCTTTTCACCGTGCTTTTTCATATTAGCTTTCACGCCTATCTCTTTTATACAAAAGGATCTGGGCCTTTGTGGGCCAAATAATGTTGATTGGATCAAAAGGGTCTTGGGCCAAATTTTTCTTTATCTGCCGAAGCCATCCTGCTAGAGAACTGCATTCTGTGGCAGATTTGTATTTTGTGGCAGATTTTTATTCTGCGGTAGATTTGTATTCTGCTGCGGATTGCTTTCCCTTGCATTTCTTCCTTTGGACCTCTCTTGCTTGTTGCTCTTCTTGGTGGGCTTTTGGGCCTTGCTTTTCATTAGGCTTTCCTCTGTATAGTTTTTTGCGTCTTGGATTTGCAAAAATGGGCATCAACAATCCTTTACTACAAAGGAATTTGCATTGCATATAAACATGCTTTGGAAGCAAGTTAAGCCACACTAAGAAAAGAAATTCATAATGAGAGTCTAAATTTAAGCTATGTATTGGGTATTAAAAGGAATGATTGACATTGGATTGGTCTTTGTCAAATAAATGAGAAATTAAAAAAAAAATTATTTGAAAAATTGTGAGGCTACCAAAGCTTTTATGGCATAATAATGTTAGGGGTGAAAAACCCTTGGATTATTCGGTAACTAGTTCTAGTGGGTGGGATCAATTGCTCATAGGTGTTTGATTAATGTTGATGCTCATTTTTGAAAGCCCAGCAGCAAGATGAAACCCAACAATATGGGCAAGAAGAGAGTTAGTGGATTGATAGGAATGAATCATTAATGGCAGGAATAATGGATCACAGGCCCATAAAATAAATAAATGGGTCTTAACAAAAGCAAATGGGCCCAGAGGAGGCCAAAGAACCAAAGGAGGAAGTAGTAAACTCATGTGTATAATGTACAGTAGAAAAGCAAGAATAGACCACAGCAGGCCTGAAGTAATGAAGTAAGAAAGAAAGGGGTTGATGAAAAGCTCATGAGTCCCAAGGATAAAGGATGAAGTAATTGGGCCTAGGAATCCCAAAAGAATTAGCAAAGTGCCCATAAGAATGCAGAATTAGAAAATGGGTCAAGGATGCCCAAAGAAAGTGAACGGACCGAGGATGCTCAAAAAGAGAGAAATAGAACAAAAGAGCCCACAAGCAAATGGGTCAAGAAAAGCCCAAAGTAGCATGAGTATAAAACTCATGACCATATTGAGTCGTTGGGAGAAGAATAGGCAGCAGGCCCAAAAAGGCCCAGTGGGCACGAGTTAAATAACATCACGGTAGGAACAACAAAGTGGTATGACAGAAAATGACAGTAGGATTACGGAAGGAGCAAAGAATAGGTTGAAGGAAGAAAAGTCCACAATCAAGTAAAGCCCAGCCTTTGAAAGAAGTAAGCTATAAAAGATGAGAAATCAAAAAGCAGTTCATGCCATAAGGGGTCAAGGATGGGCAGCAGAGTACACAAACGAACCCCATACCACTGCAAACATATGAGCGGCAAACAGGTTTTGGACATACACAAGAAGTGTAGCACGCGCAAGACCCAGACACTACCAACCTGTACCCAGCCAATGTAAGAGTGGTAGTCATGGGTTAAAGGTAAGAGAGGGTATGGTTTGGTAGTGGGGAAAAGGTGAAGCCTATTCTGGGGTTCCCACTCAAGCTCTTTTGGGAGAAATGTCCTGCTGGGATGACATATCACCCAAAAAAGAGAGGATGAGTTGGAACCACTAGGTGCATGCCATGAGGGATAGGAAGAGAGAATACCCATATCGTGGCAGATTAGACTGCCACGGTAAGCAAACAAATAAAATAGCCTTCTTTGTCTGGTAATGGGGAGTGGTACAACTAGCACAGGTAAGTGGTGGTGGCTGGGCAGCTGGTAAACCAGTGGTGGTCGGTAAGGACACCTAAACCAGACAAAGGTTGTTAAAGGCTAAAATGGTAAAAACAATCCTGGCAGGCAGTATATAAAAGGCCTTTGCCGTGCACAGTGGATCAAGGTAACAATAGCAATCACCACAAGAATAATCACCATCACACTGCACAAGTAAACACTGTTAGGACATATGTGTTTCATTTTTGTTTTGAACACATGTCATTCTTTTATGTAATTGGCTTATCCTTTGACAAAACACACTCAGCTTATATTTGGGTAGCTCTAGGATGATTTTAATACTTCAAGAAATAAGACTTCAAGAAATAAGGTTTCAAGATTAAGTGTTAAAGCCATGCAAGTTGTCCAAGATTTAAGTTGAGAAGTGCCAGATTTTAAAGCTCAACACCTGGCTCAACAACTGCATCTATCGAACTTTAAGAAGTTGTTCAGCCTAGAGGCTCAACAGTTGCTCGATAGCACCTCGACACCTCTAGCTGTCGAGATTTAAGAAAAACAGATTCTGAATTCTGTTTTTATTCTAATCCGTACATGTGTCTTTGGGACTTCTTTTCTTCTAACTCTAGACATATAAAATGATTATTTTAAGGGCCGTCAATGTGTACACAAGTTGCATAAGCATTGAGAAACCCTTGTTCAAGCAATTTGTGACCTGAGACAAAGTTCTTGCCCTAGTTCATCTTTCTTGTAAAGAAGTTGCTGTGAAATGTGCACCGTAGGGTTTTGTAATCAAGCATCTTCTTGATCTTCATCGTGTGGATAAATTGAAGAACTTTGCAACCAACAACTTTTTCTAGTTGGTGATTGAGGTCGCGTACTAGGATCCGTGAAATTGGTTAGTCACGTACTTGGGAGTCATGCATCAAAAGGAGAAATTGTCATTACAAAACAAGTCTAATTGGGTATTGGGGTAAGGGTTCAACTGTAGGTTGGTAAGGTACTTAGGATTTCTTTACTTGTAACCGCTTGTTATGATAATAGTGAAATTTCGAGAGTGGTGACCTTAAAATCACCCGATAGGGTTTTTGCCTTGTAGGTTTTCCCCATTCGTAAATAAATCACTGTGTCATTTAATTTCCGCTACATACTTTAGTTTATTAGTAATTTGTTTGTACTACTACGAAATTTGCATGTTAATTTGATTAATTAATAACTTGGCTAATTAATCAACTTATTTCATCACAAGGGATCAACGCGTTTGTAGCCTTTCAAACACAAAGGAAAGAAAGAAAACAAGGGGAAGAAATTGAAATAGTAACAACAGAGGAAAAGAAACAGAGAGTTAGGAAAAGGGCAAAAAAGAGTAGAATGGCAGGCATGCACTAATAGGCTTTTTTCCTTCTCTCCCTCCTAAAGCCTACCCTCTGCTAAAGATAAAGAATTCGTTTGGAAGCAAGCTATTCAGGTCCGTTGCCTCAAAGTGAGTAATTTCCACACCAGGATCCTCCTGCAAGGTTACCCACATTGAGGAAATAGTTCCCTCCTTGTCCTTAGTTCCATGAAAAAACTGAATGTGACAAACTAATCATCTTCTTCTCTGACTTTACCAATTATTGCTATCATTTATCCTCTTGTCTTTATTATTATTACACTAATAACGTGTTCTCTTTTTTTTTTTTGCCATAATGAAAGATTGTTTACTTAGTTTGCCTAGCAGTAACATATCCCGCTTATCATTGTTTCGTTACACTCATTTGCCATAACTTTTATGCGGTAACTTCGCCTGCCATGGGCATGTGACTAAAGTTTCGGCAAATGAGGTATAGTTTGTGCACAAGCTAGACCAAAGTGAGTTACAGTTGGACCGGTCCTGACTTTCTTATCTAGAACACTTAGGCCCAGTACTTCAAGAGGTAGTCCAGGCCAAAATCACAAAAGGCCTACCGCATTTAAATTGGCGACTCCACTAAGGAGTTGGGAAACAGTCGAGATAAAAGACAAAAGTCCTCGCAAAAATATGCCTCCAAAATCTAGGACGACATGAAACATGAGTGTCGTGCCCTCACAGGAAAAATCTAGGCCAACAATGCCTCACCAACAGCATCCCAACCAAGTGGAAGGCATCAACAAAGTAGGGGTTGAACCCTAACCGCAGCCAAGGATCCCCACCAACAATGCCAATGTTTTCATTGAGGTGTTGTAATCGTTGCAACATTTGTAACAACAGATGATGGAGGAAATTCGTTAGCTGAAAACAGATAAGTCAAAGGAGAAAGGGAGCCAACATGTCCCGGAGCATGCGGCAGACAAAGAGGAGACACTGGTTGGAGGTGCTCCTCAAAATGCGGAACAACAATTTATCACTACGACTGAAGTAGCGGTTCTCCTGGAGTAGAAGTGGGCCAGGGCGCCAAAGGAGAGATTTTATGCATGAAGACCTCCTTACCCATTAAGAGTATTCAGTAAACCATACCCTAAGAGATATGAACCACGAGTTTTCGCACAGTATGATGGCAAGAAAGGAAGTGTTGTCGAGCACATAAGCAAGTTTATTGACGAGGACTTATGTTTTTGGGAATTTTCCAAATCACTATGCAACCGTGCCTATATCTAGTACATCGGTCTAAAGCCAGGATCAATCCAGACCTGGGATGACATGGTGGACGTATTTTGCACTAAATACTTCTATGGAGAAAAAACAGTAACACTTGCGACCTTGCAAATTACCAAGCAAAAAAGTGGGAAAGATTTAATAGAGTACATCAAAAGATTCAGAGACATAGCATTTGACTAATATGATTATTGTGAGGAAAAGACATTGGTAGAAATGTGTATAACAAACATGATCAAGGAGTACAAAGCCATCTTGGATAACTTGGAAATCTCCCAGTTTGCACAGTTGTTGCAAAAGGCCAGAAAGACTACTTAGTCAAGGCAAAGTTCTGACAAAAGAAATGCCCCATAGGCTATGGTAGTATCCATTGGCGAAAGAAAAAGGAAAGCTGACGGGAGGGAGTACAATACCCCTTTACCACTACCATGCACCCCAAAGGAGTTCAATGTGCTCCTAGATAAATGGATATCAGATGGGGTCTTCAAGCTCAATCAGGTTTCCAAAGAACCCACAAAGGAAGAGCGGAGGAACCCATACTTCTGCCGCCTGCACAACTACGTGCAACACCCTACCACAGAATGTTGGGCACTCCGCAGATTGGTACACCGAAGAATCAAGGAAGGGACTCTTGAGCTGTCTTAGCTAGAAGTTCAAAAAAACCCACTCCCAAACCACAAAAGGAAGGGTGTAGCAGCAATTGTGATTTGTACGGATCCAAGGGAGGACGAAGAAGAGAGTTTAGCCTTGCCTGCCGCAGCAATTACCACGTTACAAATGAGTTCCAAGTTTAAGAATTTATTTAACCAATTGGGGCTCACAGCGAGAGAGCGAACAATAGCCATAGAAGCCTTGATGAGCATTGCCTTTAGGGCAGGGATACAATGCCTAACAGCAGAAGTTACAAGTGACAGGGCTCTATTGTAGAGTCAAGTGAGATCACTTTCAGTGATGAGGATATGAAGGTGGGGTACTCAGATCACAAGAAGCCCCTTTACTTAGCAAAATCTATAAACCAAATCCCTATCAAGAGGGCCATGGTGGATACAGGCGCTTCTGTAAATCTCATCCCATTAAGCATTCTACAAGCGGCAAGAATTTAGAAAGAAAGATTCAGGGGTCCCCAATGGAAGTGATAGGATTTGGAGGAAGGGGCAAATACATCACAGGCCATATCCAGTTATGGTTAAAGGTGGGCCCCATAGCTTCCCTAGCTCAGTTTCACGTAGGTCTCATATCATGTGCTTTTGGGGAGGCCATGGATAATATGAGACCTTCGTTTTTACTACGCGGCCTTCCTTTTGGGGAGACCACGTAGAACATAGTTACTACTGGATGGCCATGTAGTAAAAATGGAGGTTTCATATCATCTACTAGATAGGCACCATCTGGGGAGAGCTCAATATCAAAACCACGAGGCACCTTTGTGCCTAGGTGGGAAGATATCCGGAGTGACCCAAAACCTGATTTGAGTGAGTTACTATTACAAAGGAAGAAAAGGAAGGAAGCACCCGCTGCGGAGTCAGATGACACACCACAATGTGTCAAGGTCCGAGACCCTAATGGTAGGATTGTATATAAGTTATGAAGGTGCGCGGGACCCACATGTGAAATGCAATCGGGCCTAGACAAGAGTGGCAACACAAAAGCTTGGTGTTGCATCACTTAAGAAGGTTCGGGGGAAGAAATTAATAAAGAGAAAAATGAGGAATTTATGGCAGAAAAAGATGCACAAGTTGTGACCGAAGAAAAGTTAGAGGGAAATTGACTTGAGATCTAACTCACAGAAACCAAGACCCATCTCAATCAGTTCACGACTGTCAGAAAAGGAGAAATCAGAATTAATATTGTTGTTGAAAGAATTCAAAGATGTCTTCGCATGGGATTACAGTGAAATGTCAAGATTGGATCCCGGGCTAGTGGTGCAGCACTGAATGTGGATCCCGAGGCCAAGCTAGTGGCCCAGATTGCGAGGATATTCCACACCGAGATAGAAGGGCAAATAGTCAAGGAGGTATAAAAATTGCTGACTGCAAGATTCATTAAGCCCATTCAACATCCGCACTAGTTGTCCAACATAGTACCATTGACAAAAAAAAAAAAAAAAAAAAAACGGGCAGATAAGGTGTTGCATAGAACCTCAACAGAGTTTGCCCAAAGGATGAATTTTTACTGTCAATCATGGATTTACTGATAGATTCTGCGGTGGGAAGCGCCATGTTTTCATTCATGGACGGATTCAGTGGGTACAATCAGATCAGAATGGTGCCAAAGGATACGGAGAAAACTGCTTTCAAAACACCTATAAGGAACTTTTACCACATTGTTATGCCTTTTGGGTTGAAAAATATAGGTGCAACTTACCAACGAACAATGACGACTATATTCCATGACATGATGCATCAGGAATTGGAGGACTATGTGGATGACATAGTGGTGAAATCAAAGAAGCACGAAGAGCATGCCTAAGTTTTGAGAAGGGTTTTTGAGAGGTGTAGAGCTTTCAAACTAAGAATGAACCCTCTCAAGTGTACATTTGGAGTGTCTTTCGGAAAATTCCTGGGTTTCTTAGTTCATTACAGAGGAATAGATGTGAACCCTGCCAAAGCTACAACTATAGTAACCATGAAACCTCTAGCCACAGTGAAGGAGTTGAAAAGTTTCTTGGATAAGGTCTCATACATCTGAAGATTCATCCCCGGTTTGGCATTAATTACTTCCGCTTTTGTTAAATTGCTCAAGAAAGGGCAAAGCTTTGAGTGGGGAGAAGCACAACAGATGACTTTCAAAAGGCTACAGCAGATTATGATGAACATTCCCACTATGCAAGCCCTAATTCACAAGAAACCATTGTTGCTCTACCTAGTCACCAACTCGTTTGCTATAGGTGCATTGATTGCCCAAGAAGATGGAGGTGGCATTGAGTAACCAGTTTACTACATCAGATGTGCCCTAAAGGATACAAAAACTCGTTATCCAAGGGCAGAAAAAGTATGCTTGGCCATTATGTATGCTTTGCAAAGGCTACGCCACTACTTCTTGGCCTACGAGGTATGGTTGATGACTAAGTCTCATGCACTCAAAGCTTTGTTACAGCAGTTGATTCTCTCTAGCAGAATATCCCAGTGGTTGCTACAATTGTTGCAATACGACTTGAAAGCAAGAATATCCAAAGCCGTAAAGAGCCAAGATATAGCCGACTTGCTAACACAATTCTCAGGAGAAGAAGAATTCTCGCTAGATGATGAGATCCCAAGAGAAGTAGCTATGGCAGAAGAAGTCAAAGAGTAATGGGTGATGAAGTTTGATGGGTCCTCTACCACCCAATCAGGAGGAGTAGGAGCAGTCTTGTATCATGAAGAAGACAAGGTTGTGGCACTTTCATTCAAATTAGAATTCCCTTGTTCAAACAACACGGCAGAATATGAGGCCTATCTAATCGGGTTAGCCACGGCCATTGAAATGGGGATCAAGCATTTAAAAGTAATGGGAAATTCAAACTTGGTAGTCTACCAGGCCAAAGGAAGCTTCTCCCTGAAAGAACCCAGCTTAGCCCCGTATAGAACAATGGCCCAGAGATGGAGGAAAAGTTTTCAACTTTTGAAATAAAGCATGCCTTAAGGAAAGAGAATCAGTATACGGATGCATTGGCGTTAGGCTCAAAAATGATTTTCAAAGGGAATAGCACCAGGATAGAAGTTAGCAAGAGGAAAGAGTCTATTATCGAGATGTTAAAAGAAAGGTTCCAAGAGGAATAATGTGAAGAACATTAGAGGATTCCCATAAAAGAGGCCTTGATGAAGGGAGAAGACACGACAGAATTGAAGGTGCTAAAGATTGCACCTTGGTAAAATGAGAATTGTACCGCAGGATGCTAGGTGGGGTCTTGTCTAGATGTGTGGGGCAAAATGAGGCCCAAAGGAAGTGGAATGAAGTGCAGTACAAGATTTGCAGATCTTGTGGAGAAGTCAATCTTTACTACAGACTTCAAAGGGCAGGTTTCTATTGGCCAAGTGTAGATAAGGACACAGATCAAGTCCAAACCCAATGTGAGACCTGCCAGCTAACAGCAGACCAAGAGGAAAGTTACGTTGTATTCATCAACGAAGACTGGAGAAGTCCATTCACATAGTATTTGATAGAAGGTATCCTGCTGCAAAAGCACAATGAAAGATACAAGTTTAAGAGGTTGACAACATGTTACTTTTTGCATAACAGAGTCCTTTTAAAAAAAGGATATGATGGGGACTCATTATAATGTTTGAGTCCCGAGGAAGCAAGAGAGATGATAAAAGAAGCGAACGCAGGAGAGTCAGGGGAACACTGAGGGAGGATAAAGTTGTACAGATGCTTGCTATAAATGAGTTACTACTGGCCCACCATGAAGAAGGATATAGCAAAATTTGTGTAAAAATGCCACAGCTGCCAAGTACAAGCCAACCTGATCCACACTCATCCTCAGAACTTACATAGTATGGTTACCTTATGGCCCTTCCATACTTGGGGGCTTGATTTGGTGGGGCCAGTTAACCCACCATTACGTGGATACATATGGATTCTGGTGGGTACAGAGTAGTTCACCAAATGGGCTGAAGCTATACCACTCTGTAAAGCCACGGGAGGAGTAGTAGCAAACTTCATCAAAGAAACATAATTGTAAGGTTTGAGGTACCTCATGGGATTGTTAGTGACAATGACACGCCCTTTGTCAACAGTGATGTGAGGAAGATGCTGAAATTCTATCAAGTCAAACACCATCGTTCATCACCCTATTACCTTCAAGGAAATGGGTAGGCAGAGGCGACAAATAAGACCCTCATAAAGATCATCAACAAAATGAGCCAAGAATATACGGGAGGATGAGCAATGCACCTGCCAAATGCTCTTTGGGCTTATAGAAATTCACCAAATTCAGCCACAGGGGTTTCACCCTTTTCCTTGGTCTACGGGACAGAGGAAATGAGCTCGGCATAAGTGATGACTCCATCTTTAAGAGTTATGCAGATGTGGGAGAAAGAAAAAAGAAAAAGGAGTCTTTACGACAAAGAGATGCAAAGGGGCTTGATGAATAAAGGGAAGAGGCCCAAGAGATCAGCCGCAGATATAGATAAAGGATGATTGAAGCCTATGGCAGAATGACTAAGGAGAGGGTGTTCGTAGGACAACTCATGTTAAAAGCAACGGACCACGTCAGAAAAGGTGTGGTAGGACCATTTAAGTTTTCACTAAAGTGGGAGGGACCCTTTGTGATAAGAGAAACACATGCAAGTGGGTATTATCGTTTGGACCAGATGGACGGTAAGGATCCGATGGATCCCATCAATGGCAAGAGGCTGAAGTGTTATTATGCTGAAAAGAAAAAAGTTATATAGTTATCCCTTTTGTTTAAGTAAGTTTTATGTTTCCTTCTCCTTCAAGTGACTATGTCATAAGACAAGATTGTAACATGTTTTTTAATAGTATGTAATGAAAAAGTATGAAGTATTATGAAAGCATACCATTTCATAGAAATAGCAAAAGTAGTAACAAAGTGTCGCATCATAGTTACAAACCCAAACTATGGCAATCATATCAGACTTGCCAAATAAGTACTATAGGAAACATAAAGTGTACTGGATAAAAATAAAATAAAGGGGAAGCTACATCATCAGCGAAGCCCATAAATAAAGAGCTGATTTCCAAAACGGTTGGATCCACCAATGCTAGAAAGAAGGCGATCATGACAACCCCAAGTCTACCGCCTCCTTGCTCAGAGCCTCAATGCATGTATCAATGGCATCAACAACAGGTTGAACTTTTTTCATGAAGAAGGCTCAGGCAATCTCACGAAGATGGTCTAGAATGAACTCCACAGCAAAGCCCACGCTAACAAGCTCCTGTACCATAGCCCTAGCTTCAAGAACTGCAGCCAAGGCAGAATGATGAAGTTACCGCGGCTGCTATAAACCACCTCCAGATGAGAAGCACAATCCTCAAGAACTCCGAAGCCATGGAAGTCAATTTAGGGAGGTCCAAAACACCCTAGAAGTCTACAAGATTGATGTCATTCACCTCAGGCTAATCAAAATGAGCAAAGAAGGCCGCAACCTCACTCACGGGGTCCGGAACTACGACAGAACTGCTGCCCACCTCAAACTAAGAAGGGATAGTGGGAATCGGTCCTGACGAGAAATGACCATGAAGTAAGTAGAGTGAATTTATAATGAATGAACAAGGAAGAGAAGAAAAAGAAGAAAACTTACAGGACCTATGAGAATGGGTGCTGTAGGAATGGCAGAAACAGGCAATGTCGGTATGGCAGGAGAAGTGGCAATAGGCATCGCTATATTTGCTACAACCCTTGGCTCCTCAAAAGTCTCCACAATCAAAGGAATAGACATGCTGAATAAAGGGAGACCGCATCAGGAGGTTATACAAATATATATATATATATATATATATAAAGAAAAAAAAAAGGAAGGTGATGATAAAAAATAAAAAAAAAGGGAATGTAACAAAACAAGGGAGATACATACCCATGAACTCAGTCTTATGGTCAACATTCTCCTTTTCAACAAAATAAAAAATCCTCTTCTTCACGGTGGGCTCGTCATTAGGATCCTTAAGAACATCCTCAGATCCCTCAAAGGACAAGTCTGCGTTAGGCCCACGTGTAGCAGAGCTAAGGATGGAAGAAGGGGTAACCACCAAAGAAGAACCATCCTTCACTGCCTGAGACAGAGCCGCGAAGGGATCACTAGTAGAGATAATGAGAGGTGTGGCAGGAGAGGCAACTTCAGTCTGAGTAGCAACGGGAGGAAAGGCCCCCTCTTAAGGAGTAAGTGTCTCGGCAGTAATGGGAGTAATCTCACTAACCCTCTTAGTACGAGTACCCTTATCTATGGGTACCGGTTTAGTAGGAGGAATAAAAGCCTCAACAAGAACTCCATGTGCAGCAGCAGGAACGGTAGAAGTCGTGGCCGCGAACACCACATCAACCCCATCAAAGAAACCTTCCTTGGGTATGCCTATAGAGCAGAAATCTCCTCAACCGTGGGGTGACATACGAAAATAGGCTTGGGCTTGGCCTGGGAAACAAAAAGAAAAGTAAGGAAGAGAGGAATACATAAGGGTTGATGATGCAAACAAAAGGAGAAAGAAGAAAAGCGGGCAGAAAGGGAGACGGGACAACCAATAGCATATGGCAAGGGGAATATGTGCAAAAGAAAAGGAAAGGAAGGAGACATGCCTCAAACTCGGGCTCATCAAGCAAAATAGGACGGGTAACATATGTATCCTCCTTATGCTTAGACTAAAAAATAGACAAGAAGGAGAAAATGAGTCAACAAGTATATGGAGTTAGCCGCAGGAAAAGCCTTATACAAAAATAATGAAGGAAAAACAAAATTAGAGATAACATACTCTCCTCTCAATAGTGGTGGACACAAGAGGGGGAGATGTCTTTCTCTTGCTACCTTAAGTCCTACTAGTCCAAAACTCAAAGGCAATGTGCAGCAAGAATGGCCAAACAGAAGTAAGGGAAGAAAGGTCATCAGGGATATCCTGATCCAACCCAAACTATCTCCTTACCCTGTTAGCAAGATAGTGTACAAACCTAACACTCTTTCAGCCAGATAAGGCAACCACCTAGTGTTAGTGGCTACCAAATAAGTAATACCCTTCTCCTCAAAGCCAGTTAATGGGGTAGTGGTCCCAATAGTATCAACAA
This sequence comes from Castanopsis chinensis, assembly GCA_032878915.1. Lineage (NCBI taxonomy): Eukaryota > Viridiplantae > Streptophyta > Magnoliopsida > Fagales > Fagaceae > Castanopsis > Castanopsis chinensis. The sequence goes on from JAVQMG010000106.1 coordinate 7,513,034, forward strand.
ATAGACCCATCACAAAATCAGGACATGTATAACCCATGCTTAAGTTCCTAAATGCTCTCCATGAGAACCAAACTCCTTTATCAAAAAAATCAATAGCAGGATGACCAATCGGCTTCAAACCAACACAACGAAAAACTAATGGAAAGTCAGACTCAAACCTACCGCAAAAATCAGTAATGACTCTTGGGCATGACTGGTATCTCTCCTTGGTAAAGCGAACAGGTCTACACTTTGCCAAATGCCTAGCACAGCGCTCGTACAACAAGTGCTGCAGAATGGTACTATGAATGGAAGTAGTGACTATATGGCAGGAACCTGCCTGATCCTCATCACTCCACAAGATATCCAACTAAACATATAGATGTCCCAAGAACATGGGTTCGAACGGCAAACTCACCCTAGTAAATATCTTAATGGCTAACCGAAAATACAAAGGCTTCACAGCATAGTAAGGATGAGAGCCAAAGATAAACTTACTAAGCCAGAATGTGACAAAGGCTGCACGACGAGCAGCAACAAAGATCTTAGAAGGAGAACCAACCCAACAAGATAATTTTGCGTTGCCACTCATCTTCTTCCTTAACTCGATCTCTACGGCTTCTTCTATCGGAGAAAGCTCAAAAGCATCGGGGTCAGCATCACCAAGAATAGGCAAAAGCAACTGGTTTGCCACATCTTCCAAAGTCATGGTGATCTCACTGCAAGAGAGAAAGAAAGTGTGAGTAGCAGTACACCACTGGCGGACCAAATGGCAAAGATTACACAAATCTTTGTAGTTAGACAAGTAGTGGGACGAGACAATGGCCTCCATAAAACCCGTGTCGAACAACTCCTTGTCCACCCATTCCATCCAACCCAAAGTCGTACCCAATCCAAACTCGAAGAGAATGGGCACAAAAAGTGAGGTACCTTGGCTGATGACAAGATCAGGAATCGAGGAAGCCAACAAAGCCCAAGATATGTCTGTGTTATGACGGGAAACGGCAAGCCACACACAACCTGGTGGCAGAGGCGGCATGTATTCACCGAGAACTTTTGGAAAATGGGCATAAGTATTGTACCAAGGGTCTATAAGAGGAGTGCACTCACTATTGGGATCACGATATTCCTCTTCCTCGTTGAAGTGGCCCGATTTGGAATAGGTGGCCTCTTCGCCTACCTTTCACGCGGCAGGATCATCGGAGACAACCTTTTTTCCCTTACGATGAGAAGAACCTTGGCTTTTCGCCGGCTTCATGGTGTAGCGGTTGATTGGAATAAGTGGATGATAGTATTTGAAAGAGAGGACACGGTGAAGAAAAAGAAAAGGGGAAAGTGTTTGTGTTTGGAATGTGAAGGGAATCTCTCTTAAGTACCAATGTCATTAAAGTTGACGCGAAAGGATGCGACAGGTCAGCCATTGGATAAGGAATAGAATTTATGAAGCGGAGGCTGTGTTTTAGAATAACTACTAAATTAGGAAATTCGAAGAGACAATACTATTCATGGCAAGAAAAGAAAAACATATAAGTTGGGGTCCATTGTTTGAAAAAGCCTGCGAAGAAAAAGAAGAAGAAAAGACAAGAAGGGCAGGGAAGTCTTTTATTCGCATATGAACAGCAGGGGCATTTCATATGCTCAGGGGGCTAAATATTGAAGCTCATTTTCGAAAGCCCAGTAGCAGGAAGAATCCCAACAATATGGGCAAGAAGAGAGTTAATGGATTAATAGGAAGGAACCATTAATGGCAGGAATAATGGATCATAAGTCCATAAAATAAATAAATGGGTCTTGACAAAAGCAAATGGGCCCAGAGGAGTCCAAAGGAGGAAGCTATAAACCCATGAGCATTATGTAATGTAGAAAAGCAATAATGGGCCACATCAGGCCCGAAGTAATGAAGTAAGAAAGAAAGGGGTTGATGGAAAGCCTATGAGCCCTGAGGATGAAGGATGAAGTAATTGGGCCAAGGAATCTCAAAAGAGCTAGCACACTGCACATGGGAATGCAGAATTAGGAAATGGGCCAATGATGCCCAAAGAAAGTGAACGGGTTGAGGATGCTCAAGAAGAGAGAAATAGGACAAAAGAGCTCACAAGCAAATGGGTCAAGAAAAGCCCAAAGTAGTGTGAGTATAAAACCCATGACCATATTGAGTCGTTGGGAGAAGAATAGGTAGTAGGCATGAGTCAAATAACACCATGGCAGGAATAACAAAGTTGTATGATAGAAAATGGTAGTAGGATTATGGAAGAAGCAAAGAATAGGCTGAAGGAAGAAAAACCCACAATCAAGCAAAGCCCAACCCTTGAAAGAAGCAAGTTGTAAGGGATGAGAAATCAGAAAGCAGTTCACACCATAAAGGGGTCAAGGATGGGCGGCAAAGTGCACAGACGAGCCCCAAACCATGACAAACGCATGAGCAGTGGACAAATTTTGGACATATACAAGAAGTAGAGTATGCGCAAGACCTAGGCACTACCAACTTGTACCCAGTCAACACAGGAGTGGTGGGTCATGGGTCAGAGGTAAGAGTGGGTATGGCCTAGTGGTGGGGAGAAGGGGAAGCCTATTCTGGAGTTCCTGCTTAAGCTCTTTTTTGAGAAATGTTCTGCTGGGATGACATATCACCCAGAAGAGGGAGGATGAGCTGGAAAGATTAGGTGCATGTCATGAGGGATAGGAAGAGAAAACACCCAGACCAGACAAAGGTTGTTAAAGGCTAAAATGGTAAAAAACAGTCGTGGTAGGCAATATATAAAGGGCCTTTGTCATGCATAGTGGATCATGGCAACAGTAGCAATCACCAATAGGCTTATTTCTTTCTCTCATTCCTAAAGCCCACCCTCTGCTAAAGATAAAGAATTCGTTTGGGCGCAAGCTATTTAGGTCTGTTCCCTCAAAGTGAGTAATTCTTGCGGTAGGATCCTCCTCCGAGGTTAGCCACATTGAGGAAATGGTTCCCTCCTTAGCCTTAGTCCCATAACAAAACTGAATGTGGCAAACTAATCATCTTCTTCTTTGACTTTACTAATTATTGCTATTGTTTCTCTTCCTGTCTTTATTATTATTATTACATTTATAACGTGTTTTTTTTTTTTTAATTAAAGATTGTTTACTTAGTTTACCTAATAGTAATGTATCCCGCTTATCATTGTTTCGTTACACCCATCTGCCATAACTTTTCTGTGGTAACTTCACTTGCCATAGGCATGTGACTAAAGTTTCGATAAACGGGGTATAGTTTTTGCACAAGATAGACCAAAGTGAGTTGCAGTTGGGCTGGTCCCGACTCTCTTATCCAGAACACTTAAGTCCAGTATAGCAGGAGGCAATCCAGCCCAAAATCACAAAAGGCCCACCACAATTAACAATGGGGATTGTTGTATAGTATAATTTGCAACGTACAACTAATTTGAGTGAAGTTCTCCTATGTAAAAAATAAATAAAAAGTCAAATGTTTTCAAATATTATATACTAATATTATATGGTTAAGATAATGGTAAAATTGAAAAATTACCCATGAGGTTTGCTCTATTACTATCAAAATTATTTAAAAAAAAATCAACTTGCTGCATAAGCACAATTATCATTTAGCATCTTTTGAAAATTCAACAACTCCCCATGCTTATCTTTGGTTCACCATGTGTGCAGTGAAGACAAAGTGTTAAGTTTTTTTTTATTTTTTTATTTTTTTTATGAACAAAAAGGGAGGCAGGAGCGATCATATGTAGCTTACCCCTGAGGGCGTGACCTAATAGGGACACTCCCCACTAGAGAATGTTAGATTGAGTCATAGTTACTGTGACTGAGATGCCACAGACTTCACCCTAGCACCTCAAGAAAGTTAGTTAATGAGACGCAATGCATGCTAGGAACTCACCCCCTACACGGTAACTGCCACGACTCGAAAGTGTAAGTGTTAAGTTTTATTTGGGCGTATAGAACAACTTGAATATATCTTTTGATATTGTTTTTATTATAGATAGTAGATGATATTATTTACTATCTATAATATAATATTTTTTGTATTTTACCCTTATTAAATAAAATACCAAATTTTCTACCTTTAAACTTAAGCTCAAAAAGAAAAAGAAAAAGAAACCGTCGTCCGAGTCCGAGTCCGAGTCCAAGTCCAAGTCCAAGTCCAAGCAAGCGCGCGTGAACAAAGATTTTGAAATGGTGAAAATGGCGGCATAAGCATAAATTATATATTGCATCAACTTCTCTCCAAATGCACCAACTTCTTCTTCATTTATTATAAAATATAGAAAGTTTCAGAGTATAGAGTTCAAGCCATGCGCTCCACCAAGAAGCGAGCCTCCTCAGCCGCAAGCTCTCTGCAACTTCAACTCCCCACACCCAAAAAGCGAGTCGTTCTGAGTGACCTCACCAACTCGCCCGATGTTGGGTCGACTCGTAACTCGGAGGATTTTGCTCCCAACAAACCCAAATGCGAAAACAATGGCGCGTACCCCAATTGTGAACTTGATGAACCCACAAAGGCGGAGGCTGTGATTAGCTCCACCTCCACGGATCTGGATCATTTCAATTGCACTTACTCCAATTCTATACACAGTCATCTTCGTGCCCAGGAGGTTCAGCTTGCTTTTTTATTTTGATTTTTATAATCTATATGATTCCAAAGTGCAAAATAAGATTATTGAATTCATGGTTAGAGTTTGTGAGCTCAACTGCCTCTGGATTTTAGCTACTGCTTTTTAATTGATGTTGTGCTTCTGGGTCTTGATTTTGATTTTGAGTTTGTTCTGAGAAGTGGGTTTTCAATTTTTCTTTTATTTGGTTTTCAAATTTTGGGATTGATTCAGTGTTTTTTGAAGCTTAGGATTGTATTTTTACTTGAATTTAAGTTTAAGTTCAGGCAGATGTTATTACTTTCTATTTAAAAAATGGAGCTACTTTTGATATTCTGGGTTGAACTTGGGGTTTTGAGATTTCAACATATTTTGTCGAATTGGTTATTGAGTTCTCGAATTCAAATTGAAAACTAGTCTTTTGTTATTTATTAATATTGTTATTTTTTTGTGAATTTTGATTTTGAGGTTGCCCGATTGATGTTAAGGCTTGTGGTTTTATTTATTTATTGATATTTGATTTGAGACTTGAGATATGTTCACTGTTGAATTCAATTTGGAAGTTCTGTTTTCCTGTGTTAGGCTTTTATGAGTCCCTTCAGTTTGCTGTTTTTGAAAATGGAGGGAAATCAATTGTGCTTTTGTGTTGAATTGTTTGTTGCTTTATTATTGTTTCTTTCAGAAATATAAGGAAACATCAACCTATATGGTTGAACTGGTTTTGGTTTTGGGAAAATTAGTCAATGCTCCTGGAGTAATGCCCTCTCGTTCCACATGAATGATGGGTCCACCATGAATTTAATTAATAAGACCTATTATTAGGTGAGAGGAGGGAGCATTGTTCCCGAATAATTACTCTTTGGTTTGACTAGTCTTGTTATTTTTTTACTTTTGATTTTGAGGTTGCCAGCTTGATGTTAAGGCTTGTAGTTTTTGATTGATGTTTGATTTGAGACTTGAGATGTGCTCTCTGTGTAATTCAATTTTGTGTTTATGAACTCAATTTGGATGTTTGGTTTTTCTGTTTTTGGCTTTTATGAGTATCTTCAGTTTGCTAAATGTGAAAATTGAGTGCAATAAATGTGAAGCAAATTAGGCTTTTCTGTTGAATTGTTTATTATTGTTTCTTTCAGAAATATATGGAAACATGGACCTATATGAGTTGGTTTTTGTTTGGGAAAATTATTCAATACTTCCAGAGCAATGCCCTCTTGTTTCACATGAATGATGGGTCCACCGTAAATTTAATTAATAAGACAGTCCTATTATTATGTGAGAGGAGGGAGCATTGCTTCCGGGGTACTGAATAATTACTCTTTGGTTTGGGGTTAGATTTTGTTTTCTCTAGTAAAAGGAAATCTAGTCTTAAATTCTAACATCTGTATTTGCCTGTATTCGTCATTAGTAAGCACAATTGAACGTTAAATTTTTAATGATGATGTTGGTTGGTAATTCAGATAGAGGCGCACAGAAGGCCATTTCCTGATTACGTGGAGACTGTTCAAAATGAAGTTTCTACGTTTATGCGAGAAATTTTAGTGAACTGGTTGGTGGAGGTTGCAGAGGAATACAAGCTTGTCTCAGACACCATTTACCTCACAATATCATATATTGACAGATTCCTCTCTTCGAATGTTGTCAGCAAGAGCAAGATACAGCTTCTCGGTGTTTCATGCATGCTTAATGCCTCGTAAACAAATGAACCCATATTGTTCTATAATTTTTCCTAATATTTGCATGGGTTCTCATTCTTGAAATATTCATTGCTCCTGTCTTCATGGCGCAGACAGTATGAAGAGATCAGTCCTCCAAATGTTGAAGACTTTTGCTATATAACAGATAATTCATACACCAAGGAAGAGGTTTGATCTCTTTCAGACACCCTATTTTCTTCATTTACCTTGTATAGCATGTGATTTTGTGGTCATTGTGCAGGTGATGGACATGGAGAGAGAAGTGCAAAAATTTTTGAACTTTGAGATGGGCATCCCTACAATAAAGAATTTTCTGAGGCAAGAATGATGTAAAATGTTATTGGTCTGCCGTTTTTAGCTGGCCTTAAAATGTTATTTATTACGGCATCTTTGTTAATTGCCTACAATGTATTTGTTCTTGGTTCTTGCTTTTCCTTCCATACATGTGGCTAATATCTAGTATCTATTTGATAAACACTACATTGCTTGTTGGATTTCAGAATCTACACGAGAGCTGCTCAAGAGAATTGCAATGTAGGCTAACAACTTCACCCCAGTACTTCATTTTGTCATTTATTCGTTCAATCTTTAGTTAACAATTCTGTAATGTTTGTGCTTTCCAGTCATCAAATTTGCAATTTGAGTTATTGGGTTGTTATCTTGCGGAGCTAAGTTTGTTAGATTATAGATGCGTGCGGTTCTTACCATCAGTTGTTGCTGCATCGGCAATTTTTCTTACAAGATTCACAATCCAACCTGAGATGCATCCTTGGGTAAGAAAGTGTTTATTGTGTGCAAAGAAATGACTAACCTGAAAATCAGCAATTTTTCTCATTGTGAATACTCTGAAAAGTAAAGAGAATTTTTTAAAAAATTCAAAAAGCAAGTAGTAACTTCATTGTTTGGTGTTTATTCTGATTTTAATTTGGGAAAAGACTTTTCAGTGAATTTAATTGGGGGAGGGGTGGAATGGTAGCATGCTAGGAGTAAAAGAATAAAAGCGGGCATAGACTATGTTATATCATAGATGATAAAATTGGTATTCTATATCATATTGAAAATTGTTTGAGACTCCAGAATTATCTGGAAAGTGTTTTCTATCAGGGATGGACAGTGAATTTGTTTTACATATTATGCAGAGTTTGGCACTTCAGTGTTATTCTGGTTATAGACCATTTGACTTGATGGAATGTGTCCTCACTCTTCATGACTTGCAAATAAATAGAAAAGGAAGCTCTTTACAAGCAGTAAGAGAGAAATACATGCAGCCCAAGGTATTTTTGTTTTATAAATATTAATTTAGTGATCTCATGATTGTAGCTTCCTTTGGAATTGTAGATTTTGTAGTACTGTAAATGGCCGAAGTGAACTGGTTGGGTATGGGATGTGTTGGATTTCTTTCAGTGCTGTCTATATGCTATCCACAGATTCATTTGAGCTCAGTACATGAGATCACTGCTTTGTCGCAAATATTAATTTGATCATAACTGAGTGATATTTTATGATAACACTAATTTGACTTTCTTTGGCCTCATTTTCATAACAGTATAAATGTGTAGCATCATTGACTTCTCCCTCAGAAATCCCTGCATGTTATTTTGAGGTCATCAATGGATAGGCATCCCAACATTATGAATGGCGTCAACTTTGGAGTCAGAACTAGCCTTGTCATAGAATTCCTTTTACTTTCTCTTTTTGATACTTCCATTTTTGCTAAATTGGAGGGTGTAATAAAGGATAAAGCACATGCTGGTTAAGAGCTGCTCAGTTTGAAGTTGGCTTGTATTAGATTGCCTTAAGACATTGTGCTTCGAATTTTTAGCATCACAAGCAGAGGCTATCATTGACTACCATCAGCCTTTTGGTTAGTACAGAGATTGATAATTCTGGGTTTGGAAAGACTTTGTACATTGTATGGAATTAAGTGATCTAGGAATATCTATGATTCAATGGGGCTTCTGCCACCAACTGAAGCCTCAAATAGTTTTATTTTTGTATAGCTCAAGTAAAAGATAACATTTTCTAAGGTGTCTTTTTGTTTGGGCAGCATTGGTAAGACTATTATAAATAGATTTTGAATTTTTACAAAATGAATTCTAATGCGTCCTTCTAAGAAATAACGTTTGGCATCATGCTGAGTTTTATTAGCATCTTCTATATTATCTGCGAAATCAAATGTTCCTCTCTTTGTAGTATATTTGTTATCATAAGCAAGGATTGTGAAAGCGATGGTTCACTTGATTTGATTTCTTTTAAGTCAAGCCACGTTTATTCCTAAAAATTTTCACAAATTCTGTCAGACTGAAACATTCATATATAAATCGTTTTTGCTTACTTGGGATATAAAAAAGTGTTCATATTGTCTTTGTTTGTTAGGGAAGAAAAAAATGTTTTCAAATGTTAAGGTCATGTCAAGAAAGTCTTCCTTTTTTTTAATTGGGTATTTTACATGGTAAATGGTGTTTATTTTCTTAAAATGATATATATTGAGGGAACCTATGAATCAATATTAAAAATAAAAATAAAAACAAAAATGGGAATTTGAGTTGGTTGCAAAAACGAGTCCTAGAGTTTCAATCTTTCCTTATAATTCCATAAGGTTTCTATATCTGTCAAATTAACCTCTAAAATTAACTTTTGTTAGCTTTTATGAATGAAAAAAATCATGCTGACTATCGTTTAATTATATTAAAAAAAGACTTACCAATTGATTCATGTTATTTCTTAGGTAAAAGTCATGGGATTTTTAAGCTTATCAGAGCCAATAAAAATTAGTCCAATGCTCAATTTAGCTTATATGGAAACCTCAAAAAGTTATAAGAAATAATGTAAACCCGAAGGGGGTATTTTTGCAACTAACTCAAACACCAGTTTTGTTTTTTTTGTTGGTCGCATTTAGACCTAAATAAATAAAATGATTTTGTTTTTTCAGCAACAATTCATGGGCAAAAGGACAATGAAGGAATATGGCGTGGATTGTAATTGGGCTTAAATTAAGGGAGGCGGGTCAGGGTCCAAGTCAAGCTCTGTTCTCATGTAGACAAGACTTAGACAACACCGAGTTTGAGTCCGAGTCCGAGACCCAAATGAAATCACAATTCACAGAAGAGAAGAGAAGAGAAGAGAATAAACCAAAGAGAACGTACAAACCAAAGCCCCCCGAATAAAACTAAAAAGAGGGAAGCGTTGTGAGAAAAGAAATGGAAATAGAAGTAGACGAGAAGGAACTCAAAGCCGCCGGCGCTGAACCCTTGCCCGACGGCCGCCGTGGCCTCCGCATCCATGGCTGGGAGATCGAAACTCGCAAGCTCTCCATTCTCACCTCCTCCAACCTCCAGCTGTCAGTCTCTCTCTCTCTCTCTCTTAAATTAGTAAACTCAACAGCATGAACAGAACCGTTTCATGTAATGATTTTGTTGTTGCGTTGATTTTAGCTTCTGCAAATTTAAATTTGAATTTTGCTATATTATATGTAGAGTCGAAAGAAAGTGGTGATCAGTCAGGTTTTCTTGAATGTTAGGAGAAGTTTTTGAGTAGTTAATAATGTGTAGTGTCTGTAATGTGACAATTTAGATTATTTTATTTGGTCGAGTTCGGCAAGTGCCTTCCATGAAAAACAAACAACAGGTCACGGGGCTTATTTGGTGGTAGTTATGGAAAATTGGAGATGTTCATGTTGCCAGCCAGAAAGAAGTTTGATGATATATGTTAGGGGTCTATGAGTATGAGTCATGATGGTTATGTTATGTGGTTACAGGTGGGAAGAAAAGCTTCAGACTTCTCACTTGCCAGAGATGGTTTTCGGGGACAGTTGTTTAATTCTTAAACATGTGGATAGTGGCACCCAAATTCATTTTAATGCATTCGATGCTCTAACTGGCTGGAAGCAGGAGGCGTTGCGGCCTGTTGAGGTCCCTGCAGCAGCACAATGGAAATTCAGAAGGTAAGATTGGTGTCTCTATGTGATTTCTTTATTGTGGACACCCGGGTCTATAAATTTCTTCAAGTTTTAGTCTTGAAGGATTACTACATGTGGAATTGAATTTCTGTGTGTGTCCCTGATTTTGGGTCTTAAGTAGTTAAATTCCTTTTGTGAATTTGTAGCAAACCCTCCGAACAGGTGATACTGGACTATGACTATACATTCACAACACCATATTGTGGAAGTGAAACAATTGAGATAGATACTGAGAAGGTATGTGCTCCCCCTTTCTCTATCCCTGTAAAACCCTTTTCTAAAATCAAGATTTCATGCTGTAGTGACTTCTCTAGGCTCCTCTTATGGATTTGGCTTTGCGTTTACAATGAATATCTGTTACATAACTTGATGGTTTCTCTTTCCCTTGTAGTGCATTCCTTAATTATGGGGTTGCAAATTTCAGAAATATTTTGCTGGAGACTTAAAAGTCTATTTGTGTTTTTTTTTATTTTATAATAGTGATATTGTGCTGTTTTATATGGCCAGCATGGAAGAGAGGAAATCTCACAGGGGACATATGGTCTCCATTGGGATAACTGTGAGGAGAAAATTGACGTGGTTTCACTAGCATCGAAAGAGCCTATTCTCTTCTATGATGAGGTGGGCATCTTGATGTATAGATGAAGTCATATTCTTTTTCAGGAATATATTTTCATGCCATGACCAAAATAACCCTTGTTACTGAACAGGTAGTCTTGTATGAAGATGAATTGGCTGATAATGGAGTATCGCTCTTAACTGTAAAAGTGGTAAATTTTCCATCTTCTGTTAGATGTCAATCTTCTTCTGCACAACTTTGAGACGGTTAAAGACTAATAATTTTTTGTTTTTTGGGGATTTTTCAAGAGAGTCATGCCAAGTTGTTGGTTTCTTCTCTTACGATTCTGGGTGAGTCAACTTTCTTTCTTCACTATTTTTCCACAAAATTATATTAAATAAAGGAGAATTTATTACATCATACCTTATTTTTAATGTTCATGCACCCCATTCGATAACAAAGCTTACAAAGGGGATACTCTGTTCTAGTGAATCAGACAATTATATTGAAAGATATATATACTTTGGTTCTTTTGTTTGGTAAAAAACTCACAAACCCTGTTGGATTTAAACCATTGACCTCACTCATTACTCTGTACATATTTAGGGTGGAAAGTGTCATTAGGGCTAGAGGCCATATCTCCACCTTCTCTTTCTGTTTTTTGAACTATAAAAATTTTGTTTAGTCTCTGAATCAGTTCTTCTTATAGCTTAGAGTTGATGGAGTGCTTATGAGATTAAGGGACACTCGTATGCATTGTGTCTTTGGAGTTGGTGAAAATCCCATTATCCTTAGAGAAAGTTGCTGGAGAGAAGCCACATTTCAAGCTCTATCTTCTGTAAGTTTTCTCTCTTCATGTATGTGCATATGTGCATTTGCATACTTGCAAAATCATGTCATTCTTTGATCAAGTTGGGATAATAATCTTGTTATTTTTGGTTCCCATTCTTTAGAAAATTTGGCACTTGTGCAAGACTTGACCTTGATGTTAGCTTGATAATGTTGTTTTGTCTTTTTGTTGATATTAGCCTGATAATGTTATTATCTAGTTGCAAATATATTTAAAAAATTCTTATTTTGTTTGTGATTGGAGTCAAAGAGGTGTTTGTGCATTTATGGGTTTTATTACTTTGTCTCTACCAATAATGTCTACGCTCTCAACTCATTTAAAAAAAATCAGATTTCTTGTTATAAGTTTTTGATATTCAGTAACTCCTGTTAAAAAATAATCACCGAAATTCAAATACTTATCAATCCAGCCATAAGGTAGATCAGCCACTACTCCAATACGAAAATAATTATGCATCATTATCATACCTGTAAATTTGGTTGCTTTATAATATGATGCTGCCATGAAATATTGATTTGTTATTACTTTGTGAATTCTTCTATTCAAGATTTATTTTATGGGACCCACATGTGAAGCCCAAATAAAGTAAAAGTTGCGTTGTTTTAAAGTTCTAGTTATGTGTGTTTTGGGTTAAAAACAACTTTTTTCCGAGAGCCTCCCCCATCGTAACTATCGAAAAAAGGGTTAAAATAGTTTTTATTTGGTTTTTATTAAAAAATTTATTGTCAATTTTGTATTCAAGGGAAATTTTTAATTTCTGCAAATTGAGGGTATTTTATTAGTTTGGTTGAGTTTAGAATTTTCTAGGAAATGTTTAGTATCTTCGGTTATATGTTCTTATTGTCCAAATTTGTCTTTCATTAGGTTTTTAGTTTACTAGTCAAACTAAGAGTTCTGATACTACTATTACAAGAAAGTCTATATATATATATATATATTCGTGTTCAATGTACTCAAAGGAGAGATGAAGTTGATTAATAAAAATATGGAGTGTTTTCGGCATTGAGGCAACTTGGCCTTCATGTGTTCTTTTCTCCTTTTCTCTTTTCCTGTCTTCTGTCTTGTGGTACTGTTTATAAATCCACTGAACATTGTAACTTCTCTCTTGCCATTCTTCCTTACAACTCCAAATCAAGCACTTTCTTTTACCTTCTAAAACCCTAAAAATAAAAAATAAAAAACCTGAGGCTCTTGCCTTAGCACCTTTTTCATTGCTTAATCCTTGCTCACCTAAGCTATAAAGGCGAGCACATCACCTCACCCGAGTGCCTAGAAGAGCACCCAGCTTGCGTTTGACTACAATGAACTCCACATACTTTCTTCTACCAAATAGCCACCAAATAACTCATTCAGCCAATTTTCAATTTCTATCACAACCCCAAACCCTTTCTTCAACAATTCTAAACCCTAGATCCACAAATTTTCCTAACCATAAAATTCCCCACAAGTACCCGTAGACAAATTCCCCATTTTTTCCTTTGTCAATATAATTTCCTCAAAGGTATTAGACTTTTTTTAACGAATGAAGAGTCTGTGTTCCCCTTCTCCCTGGAAAACACACACACTTCTGACTTCTCTCATTTGTCTTTTTTGAGCAGGCACAGCATTTTCTTTCCAGCTGATTTTGGAAAGGTCCTAATGTGTTGTGTGTAGGACTTATTGAAGTTGTGTCTGTTTAAAGAAATAATGGACATCCTCTAGTTCTTTTGCCTAAACAGTCTTTCCAAGAAAGTACTCTTATTACCTTGAGGAACTCTTGAAGAGTCATTATATACATGTGTGTATTTTCTAGGACTTCTTTACAAAAAATTTATTTCTTTGAAAAGTAATAAATTTTATTGAAAGAGAGACTACTCTATAGAGGGGGACTTACGAGATGACCCCAACGACATACCAAGATAAGTCATTGGCAAAGACCCAACCCTACAGCCCAATATCTCTGCCAGAGCATGCACATTATTCACCTCCCCTATAGGAACCATTTCACTCTTAGATACATTAACCTTCAAGCCAGTCACAGCCTGAAAACAATTGCGTAACAATCGAACATGTAGGAGCTGCTCCACATCTGCATTACAAAAAAGAATTAGTATTATCTGCAAACAATAGGTGCAAAATACATTCTCCTCCACCCCTCCTACCATCAGCCCTAAAGCCATTGAGTAATCATGCCCCCTCCATTCTCTTCACCATCCTACTAAACACTCACATCATCACCCAAAATAACATGGGAGACAACGGATCCTTGTCTCAAACCCCCTGAACTACCAAAGAAGTTAGCTGGAGACCCATTGATCAGCACAGAAAACTGAACTGTGGTTATACAGGTGCGAATCCATTTACACCATTTCTCCCCAAAGCTCATTTTCTTCAACAAATTCAGAAGAGCTCCCCAATTCACATGGTCATAAGCTTTCTCAATATCTAGCGTACAAATCACCCTCAGAATCTTACGCTTCACCTGACTATCAACACATTCATTGGTAATAAGAACTAAATCAAGGATTCGTCTTCCTCCCACAAAACTATTTTGAGATTTTGATATTAACTGGTCTAACACCACTTTCAAACAATTTGCCAAAACCTTGGCCAAGATCTTATAAATACTCCCCACTAAGCTAATAGGTCTGAATCTCGAATATTAGAGGGGTCATTCTTCTTAGGAATTAAGACCATAAAGGTAGCATTAAGAGATTTCTCAAATTACAATGCTGATAGAACTCTTCAAAAACTGCTAAGACATCTCTTTCCACAACTCTCCAGCAATGACGGAAAAAGACCATAGAGAAGCTAAATACTTGGAGCTTTATTTCCTTCCATTTCTGTGACAACTAACAGTATCTCCTCCTTCTCGAACCTCCTTTCCAGCCAGCCCCTCTCCATCCCTCCAATTTGATCAAACTCCAAACCTTTCACAAAAGGCCTCCACTCCTCTGATTTCAGATACAAGGTTTTATAAAATTGAACAACCTAAGCAGTCACTTCAGCTCCCTCCTCATAAATCACCCCATCTACCTCTATAAAACTCAAATGACTATACCTTCTATGGGAATTAGCCACCCTGTGGAAGAACTTAGTATTATTATCGATCTCCTTGATACACAACATCCTCGATTTCTGTCTCCAAGAGATTTCCTCCAAAGAAAGAAGATTCTCTACTTGAGACCTCACTCCATTTCTCTCATTGAACTCTGCCTTAGAGTGTCCAAGATCCACTTCCTTAGTATCTAAAGAATCTAAGGCCCCCAGTAGTTCTTTCTTTTGACGACTTACATTGCCAAACTCTCTACAGTTCCACTAAATAATATCTTCTTTCAAAGCCTTCAACTTTTTAGCAAACACATAATTAGGTGTACCCGAGAAAGAATGGCGATTCCACCATGAGTAAACTCTATCAACAAACCCATCCGTCTTCAACCACATGTCTCAAACCAAAAAGGATTCTTCTTCCTTGCCATACCCCCTGCCTCCAAAAGGTAATAAAAGACTAACTTGAATTGAATGAAAATAAATCTATGAACACTTTGAATCTCCTAAAATATTCTAATTTGAACTCAATTACCAAATTGTCCTTAATCCACAGAAGTTGCATAAGATATAGTTCTAACGTTGGTTATGAAACTAACCATAATTTGTAAACCCAAATTAAAAGTTATTTCACACTAGACTTCTATTGATATGACCTTCAAAACCATAGGACTTCTGCTTCAATTGGAATCACATGTGGCCTCCATAAAGTAATCTTGAATGGAAAAATTTGTGAAGTACCAACAAATTAATCTTCAATTCTTGCATCACTCCAGACCATATTAATTTTTGAAATAGCATGCCACCCCCCCCCCCCCCCCCAAAAAAAAAAAAATTTTACAGACAACCATAAAAAGTCCTAGAACTCCTCAATGAATGACAATTTAACTCTAGCTCTAGACTCTGTGACACAACTGTGAAAGATATCGGGCTTTTCTCCACTATCTCATTTGTGATCCACATAATAGAAGTTCAGAATGCCAGAACTGGGAGGTGAACATAGAAGCATTCTGAAACCAAAGCTTCAGTTTCATTTAGGTTTCAGATTGAGTCATGTGTTTTTGTGAATTTTAATTTTGGCAGATGATTTTCGACATGGCCTTTAATATTTTATGTTGAGTTATGGCAGTGAAAGTTTGATGTAATAAAACTTCACTGACTCTCACTGCAGAAGTGGAGCATGGTAAACATTAGTTTGAACTCTATTTAGTGAGTGCAAAGTCAGGACATTGATATTATTGAAATTGCGTAACATAATGTTTTAAGTTTTTTGACTGCTTGTGCTAGGTGTAGATTTTGTACTATCTGTCAGTCATGCTAGCTTGCATTCTCAATCTGTTCTCTTGTTCTGTTTTTCCTCTTCACATTGGCAACTCATTTCGATATTTAAGAAGATATACAGTTTTACCTTTGTATTGTCATGATTTTGAAGTTTTTCTTTTCTCAATGCATTGATTGATTAAATGTGGTGCAGAAAGGACACCCTTCGGATTCTGCTGCCTATAGTGATCCAAGCATCATCAGCCAGAGGCTTCCTGTCATCATGCACAAGACCCAAAAGCTTAAAATTCCCGGTAATTTGTAAGGTGAAAATTGTCTTCATACAAAAAGGACTCATTTGTTTCCTTTGTGGTGGTTGTAGAGAATTTAAACATCCTAAACTCTGATACATATTCTTGTTGCTTATTCTCTCATGTTTTATTTATTTATTGTTATGTTTACCACATTTACACAAATTATGGCTTGAGAAATTTTACTGTGATGTTTATACCATAGCTTCAATGAAAAATTTGGGGAGCAAATCAAAAGCAATGCAATATAAGTTGATAATGCTTATGTATGTTTCGACTTCTACATGGAAATTTAACCTCAAGGGGTAGCACATTCGTTGGGGACCATACCTCATGATGAATTCACTAGTTCAAATCTCCCCTTCCCTCTCCCATTGGTGCCAAACTTGCTTATCAAAAAAAAAAAAAAAAATCCACATGGAAATGCCCTTGGTTCGTCTGCATAACACCCAAGATGATGAAACGCAAATTGCCGAAATCTAAGCCCCTGCACTGCCAATTTAGGAAATTTGTGATGTGTCATCTTGTCTTGTAGTTCAAAGATCCCTGAAATTTGTCAGGAGCTCAATTTTATATGAAGAAAGTAGCTAGAGGCAAATACATTGTATTCAGGCTTCGTAACTGAGAGTGGCATATTGGCTGGTGCATTTAAGTAAACCATGCGCGCATTTTTTAGCCAAAATTAAGCTGTTCGATCTGATAGATAAAATTTATCCCACAGGATTATCAGTCATAATCTTACCAATGAGTGCTCTAGCTCAACTAGAATCTCCTCCCCTTGTAAGTTGTTGGGGGGGGGAGGTGTGGTCATTGGTTCAAGACGTATGACCCGCGTGTGTAACTTACTAATAAAAAATTATCAGTCATAATCTTAGGACAAGATATGTACTGAATTCTTCCTTCTTTATTTTCTAATCATCTTTTTCTCTACTTAGTACACCTTGTAGGCTAAGTTAGGACAAGATGTGTACTGAATTCTTTATTTTCTAATCATCTTTTTCTCTACTTAGTACATCTTGTAGGCTGAGGACAAGATATGTGCTGAATTCTTTCTTTTGTAATCATCTATTTCTCCACTTAGTACAGCTTATAGGTGGAGTTAGGACAAGATGTGTACTTTGTTCATAGATCTTTTAACATTATTATTATCAGGAAAGCTGACTTTTTGCTAATTATTTGGATTTTTTCCCACTTCATCAGAAATGCATGGCGTCACCAATATGAATTGTGGAGTTGGTAATACTGATCACCTTAGGTACTTCATTACATTTGAATCATTATCGCCATAATTCTGTTTGAACATATATATATATATATATATATATATAAAAAAAAAACTTGAAAATTGATAATTATGATTAGAGGCACTCTCTAAAAACTTTGTAATGTGTACTGCACCGGGAATTATTTTAGGCATCGACAGCGTGGGATAACTTAGGGTTGCTTGTGCTACAACCGGCATAAGTGGTAGGAAATTCTTGGTTATTCTTCTAGTTTCATTAGGCAGAACCTCCAACCAGTATTTGAGCTTTGGATCCTACCTTGGTTAGTTTCTGTACTTGCTGGATGAAGAAAATCAAAAGCTGTTCCAACAGAAAAGAGTGGAAAATAAACCAAACTGAGGTAGGATGGATGGGTCAGAGCCGCAGATTTAAGTCAAGCTTCTGTGGCTCTGATGGTGGCTCTGGTAGTTGCAAGTCAAGCTTCTGTGGCTCTGATGGTGGCTCTGGTAGTTGCGAATCCAAACGAAAGCTGCCTGGCCACATCGAATCCATTGCATCCTCCAGCGTGAAGGGCATCCATGCTATTCCAAAACCTGTGTTGGTATCATTAAATCTTGCTCCAATTGTAGTTACATCTCTGCTTGGCTTGTGCACTAGTGAATGGGGCCGAATGCCAAAGGATCGCGACATGGGAGTGCTGATAGGCAATCCCATCATCGCCATCATCCTATGAGACTGGTATCTTCTGGCTGCACCTCTTTCCCTCTTGTGAGCATTCTGATGGCCCCCTAATGCTTGTGAACTAAAGAACTTTCTCATGCAGAAGTTGCATGAAAAAACCTTGGTAGCAGTTTTTGGTTGCGGTTCAGAGTCTCCTGCTGTTGAGAGCAAATTCCTCCCTAGGCTCAGGTTCAGCCACTCTCCTGGCTTATAATCTTCAGTTCCATTGTTGTTGTCACCATCATCGATCACTATTTCACTCTGCCGTTTTTCTGCTCTTACTTCAGTTGCTTCTTCTCCCTGAAAGATCATGTCTCTAGACTCTCCAATTTCAATTAGGTGACAGGTGATGGAATGAATAGAGAGGCTTTGTGGATTGGTTATGATTGAACTCTTCAAAGAATTAGATCAAAGAAGAAGAGTAAATAAGTGGGGAGAGGTATCAGAGTGTATGGGAAGTGAGATTGGAGGGTTTTATTTTATTTTATCTTATGTCCATTCAGTGACCCCACCAAGTGATGCTTGGTGCTTCAGGGGACATTGCTTATGTCATCTTTACTGTTCTTCTATAGCTTTGGATTCCCCACTTTCATCTGCCTTTCTTTCTGTCCTCAAATGACTATAACTTTACATGGTTCTCTTTATAGTAACAAAAGAAATACAAGGTTGACAATGATGAAACAAATCCTCGTTAGTCAAAACCATAATCTTACCAATTTATTTGAACTGCCTGCCATTAGTGCTTCTTACCCACCAAGCAAACAGTACAATTGGCTGAATTCTTGTGACTTCAGCATGCTGCTTGTGCATGTGTATATTGATTTTGATAATTTCTGAAACCATAGGATCAACCCAGGTGCTTGAAAGCTGAAAATTTTTGACAGAGGAAACTGTTTATGGCTCTAGAAGGGCTGATTGTTTGGTTGATAAACCAAATCACTAGATTGTGGAGCATGAAGTGATGCAGGGGCAAGCTACTTTTACTTGATGTATTGGAGCACCAACTGCTTCTGAATTTTACATTTTTCAATTTTGTTATGTAATTCTTCCCCTTAGTGTATCAATAGTGATTAGTGACGGAAGAGATTCAATCAAGTACTCTAGTGCATTGGACCTGTTGAGATGATAACATGTGTCACCTTGCATTGAGTCCAATGTGTGGCTTGAGTCCAATGCACTGAACTCAAGCCTAAGTCCTATTATTTGGTGAGCTCATTTTAATCAGGTGGAATAGTACCCATATACATTGTCCCTTCCACAGAGAGCATGAATTATTCACGGACCAGAACAGTGACAGTAGTCAGTAAACTATTTCATGTCAATTAGGTATGAAATAATATAAAGATGGCACCCACCAGAAAAGAGGTTTGTCCTGATCAGAGAAGTGAGTGAATGATAAGTTTCTGTCTGCCCTAAAAAAAGTTAAAGTTTATGATGAGCTTTAATCTACTGAATGCAGCTATTGTAGTAACTCAGTAGTAGCAACCGGTAAAGATTAGTTAGATTATTAAATGGCGTATTGATTTGATTTATTGTTGGGTCCCTGAAATTTGCCAATAATGGTGATAAAAAGTAAACCAAATGGGCTGGTTTGTTCCCATTTTGATGTAGTGTTTTCTTTTGAGCAGGTGTATCTATGTGCGTGTCCCCATGCTGGGGATTGTTGGTGTTTCTAACTTTCATTTCAATGTACATTAGGAGATGTGCACTAAGCCACTTGTACTTTCTCCAAGTCTTTTTTCTTATAAAATCTGAGAAGAATTAAAGATCAGTTTCCCATAAAGGCCATCTCTCTCTCTCTCTCTCTCTCTCTCTAATATACACCCACACAAAAGACCACATAAAGATAAATAATACCCCCAATCAATGAATGAAATTTCAGATTTTTTTAAGTACACAAAGTTAGTCACATTGTGTTTGGTTGTCCGTTGCTACTGTTACAACTTTCTTAAAGGCTAAAAGTGGCAGCCCCCTGGAGCTCATCTCAAAACTGCTAATATTGATGTTAGAAGAAAATTAGAAGTTGATTGATTTGAAATATTTTTTTGATATTAAATAGTTTGATCAAGTTTTTGGTTCACTGGATTGCATTAATAACTAGATAATCGAGTTGTATAAATTACAGACATCGGCCTATATTATTAGGCCTAAATTTATGAACTTTCTTTTGCAAATTTAGTTTATCCAAATATCTACTTCTAAGTTTCTAAAAAAAAAAAAAAAAGAACTACTTCTAACAAATCAGAATCTATCTATGATTCGTCTCTTCACACATACAACTTAATAGATTCTCAACTTTTTACTTTTAGTAAAGAATTTTGTAGTTTAATGATATTTCCAGTTTTCCTTTGCAAGAAGTATTATCTCTCATTGTAAGTATCAAATTTTTTTATTAAAAAAGAAGAAGAAACCTTCCGCTTTATTTGGCTTTTGCAAGATTCTAATTTGAGTTCAGACTAAGTTGGCCTCTATAATCTATATAGCCTCCTTTCAAAAAAAAATATATATATATAATCTATATCGCCTCTATAATCAATATGCAATAATTTTAATTGGATAATGGGAGATTATTGTCATTTGAGAAGCAATAGAGGAAGATAAAATTAAAATTGCTGTAACTTGTCACTGAAAGAATGTTTGACCTACAAGCTTTTAATGGATACCTTACAATCGATAATATGCAAATAGAGCGAAATTCATGGTGCTGACGCTAGATGGCTAAGATAATGCTTCTTTCTTTCTTTTTTTCTTTTTTCTTTTTTTAATGATGATGACATTGGTGCAAGTGGTGGAGTGAATTTATCCAAAGTCCAAACACTTTTGGAGTGCACCAATGTTTCTATACTCTAGTTGACAGTAGTTCTCATAGAAGAACAATTGAGATAAGGCTAAGGGTATACTGATACAACTCTATAAAGCAAAAGGCTATATATTATTGGTTGCAGATGCAATCATCATTTTAGATTAGATAAAATTCTTCGAGTTGCAATGCAAATAGTATTGTTGTTCAAATTCTTCATTTCCAATATCGTGTTCTAGAAAAGAAGTTAAACTGCATAATTATCCTTAACCTTTAATTTTTGTTTCAAAATTATACTTACTTTAAAAAGTTTAAAAGACATCCTTACTATCTTCTAAAGGATAAAAAATAGCAATTATTTAGCAAACAACATTTATGAAACCAATGTCACTTCACTTTGATAATACTGAACTTATGACATGATATGAATTTTGTTTTTTATGTCAAAATTTTCTATGATTTAGACAATAATAAAATATCTTTAAAAATAACTTTTAAAGCATAGAGACTTAAGTGTAACATTTTAAAGATTGAGATACAAATATGCAATAATCGACAATCCTGTCACATTCAGATGAGAGACATTTTTCTCTGTAGAGTTATGAAACAGAGTCAAATCCCATGGATTTTTTAGTTCATGAGTGTTTTTGAAGGACCACTTGTGAGAAAAGAATTCGACAAAGTTTTTTCACCAACTTTTTTCCTGGGATATGTTCTCTCCAAATAGTTGCATATGTACAATGAACGAGTTGCAAGTTGCATTTAGCCCCACACACTGTCCCTTATGGAAGTATGAACTCTTAAGTCTTAACTCCAATGTTGACTCAACATTCCCTCCTTTGTTTTATTCGTGAGAAGCGACCTCAAAGCCATATAATTCAATCATCTTTCAAGAGAAGTAAGGGCGAAGAAGAGCACCACCATAATTATGAGGTCTCTAGTTCTCCATGGCATTGTTGGCGAATAAGAAAACTTACCAAAATGAACACCACTATCAAAGGTTCAGGAGGTATCATGAGAAAAAAAGATGCTGTCAGGAAAACTCCAAGTAAGAAAGGAAAAAAATATACATATTGGATTGGTAGTATATGAAAGAATGATGAAACGTGATTCACGGGACGTGACATACGGACACTATATCTTTATTTTTTGCCTAAGCATAGATTTTTACAAATCTAAAAATCAAACAAACTGTTTTATTTTGAGATTTCATGTTTGAATATAAGTTAAAAGACTTTGCAAGAATCCAGACAACAAAATATGCCTTGAGAAAGAAAATGATACTGAGGTGAACTGTTTCTGTCCTAGTACATTAAAGCAATATATGAACAAAACCAAGCAATCAAGTATTGCACATTATTACTAAGAGAATAAATTGCAAAAGACACTGCTTTATCCTAAAGTATGGAGCTGTTTGAATTTTACATCATAAAATTTGATTTCATTAACAAAAATCCCATTATTTATTAGTTTTAGCTGTTAAGTGATACGTTGGCGTGCTAATATGCATTTTTTTTTTTTTGGCCAAATTAACCTCCCAAAACTACAAAAATCGTAATTCAGCTTACACCCAAACTCATTTCTTTGTTTCAAGTGAAACAATGTCATTTTGGGAGACTGATTTGGCAACAAAAAAAAAACGCTTCAGCATGCCGGCGTGTCACTTAACATCTAAAACTAACGGAGGATGAGGTTTTACTAACGAAACCAAATTTAAGAGTGTAACATCCAAACAACCTCAAACTTTATAATGTACTTTGCAATTTATCCTTTTATTTATTAAGTAGCCATATTATTAGTAGTCTCTTTCCCTTCACATGTCAAGTATAGGGCAAGACTTGGGTATTTGGATCTACTAAACTTGTGCACTAGACCTGATAAGACATTGTCATATGATTAGTGTTGGACACTTAACATCCTATTCAATGGCAGAGCTACACATACGGGCATCCCCCCCCCCCCCCCCCCCCAAGTAAAGGTCGTCCAATGTTGCTTTTAAAAAAAGTAATTAGTCTAATAGTTATAGAGACATAACTTTAATTTTCTCCATTCTATTGTTTATTGTAAAATGTGTTATTATATATATATATATATATATATTTTATAAAGTTTGGCACCAAACATGTTTGGATTTATCTTTTTCAACCCATTATGTGGCAAGCCATTGACTCATTAAAACAAAATTGTGACTAAAATTACACGCGAAATGTCTCTTTAATTGCCACATAATGGGTTAGAGCAAGATAGCTTCAAATATGTTTGGAGCCAAACTTGTTTCTCCAAGTTTTAGATCATTCATGTTTTTGAAAATTTCATTAGTTGAATTGAAATGTGTTTTTACTCACTTTGGTATACAATTTGATAATTTATATTGAAAATGAAACTTTCTAATTCATATCGAATAAATGACGGATAAAGATCGTCATCAAACATAATTTTGATAGAAAATACTAGGCATTATTTTTTAGTTTGTCTATATATAGCTTATCGTGTGTGTGTGAGGAGGTAGGGGGGGTTGTCTTGACTAATATATTAGTGTCAGAGCTCGGTCCCCCAAACAAAAATTCTTGACTCTGCTCCTGATCCTCTTAGATCTAATACACAGAAGCCTTAGACCCAAATCATGTCCACTATGTTAAAGTTACACATTTTAACATTCTCCTTTTATTTTTATTTTTATTTTTTAACTAAAAGCATGTTAACATTCTCATGAAATATAAGATTGAGAGCCTTTGTGTTTCCAAAATTCAAACCTTTAGTTTTGAATGACCATTCAAGATTAGATCATAGAGGAAAAAACTATACATGCGATGGAAAGTACACACAAGATTAACGATCAATTATCTTTTGGTAGACCTATGAGGGGTTTTGTTTATGGCCCAGTAATGCTTGTGATGGTATCGTTGTGCCGGTTTCAAAAATTTTTCTTTTTCTTTTTAAGTAATTAGTTAGGCAAACTTGCTATCAGAATAATTGGGTTCTTTCAAAAAGTGAATGGGCCATAACAATCCGTTCGGATCTTTCCCTAGGATTTGCTGTCATAATCCTAGTGATTTGAATTTCTTTGTTAACTCTTTCCTCCAAAAAAAAATCTTGTAAAAGTTTACTGCTTTCAAGTGAAGTTGAAGATGAGAGAAATAAGAGAGAATGAATGGTTTCCCATAGGATTTTGAATAACTTAACTTAGGAAAAAAATTTGTTTATATTCGTTTATTAACATGAGTCAAACTCAAAGCTCGACTATTAAATAAGCTGAACTCAAACATGATAATGTGCCTTTGATCAAGTTCATAAGAGACTCGATTAATATATAATAATGTAAATGTGCAAAATATATTTATATAAACTTGAGATTAGATTATGTGTGTAAATAAGTTTGAAAAAATCAAATCATTACTTATAATTTATTGATGATATAAAGTCCATTTTGTAGTAAAAGTATACACAATTGTTAACAATACAGGATTGGTGAATCTAATTTTTATAAATATATATATATATATATATAAATCATTCTATCTAATTAACTTAAATAATATAATTTCAACTATTAATTAATTACTAATTATTAGCATAAATCTGCAAAGGGGAAATATATTTTAATCATAATGGTTACTATATATGAAAAAGGAACAAGTTAATTTAATTGCGTTCGAAAAAGCTTGAGCTTATTCAACAAGAAAAGAACCAAACTTGAACATATAATATAGTATAATAATAAGCTCAAACTCAGCTCATGATCGAGATAAATTTAAATGAACAATTATGAACTTTTAATACTAAGCTGGTCTCATTTACCACCATAGC
Organism: Castanopsis chinensis; assembly: GCA_032878915.1. NCBI lineage: Eukaryota > Viridiplantae > Streptophyta > Magnoliopsida > Fagales > Fagaceae > Castanopsis > Castanopsis chinensis. The sequence goes on from JAVQMG010000106.1 coordinate 7,537,817, forward strand.
TTCAAGAGAGATCCTCTAAACAAATCCAAAGCAACATTGGATGAGATTTTATTTTATTTTATTTTTAAGTACGTTTTAACTGGTGTTTAAACTTTAAAGTGGCGTTCACCAAACAAAAAAAACAAAACCTTTAAAGTGGCTTAATGAGGTAACCCAATCTAAAGCATTGATTAAAATATATGGTGAGTATTGCTGAGTTTGCTACAATTTCTAGAGGAACAAATTCCTGGATGGGGACATGGACCATATCCCATTATACGACCAATTAAATAGAGTAATGATTCATAAACCAACTTCTCTACTTTGGAGATCAATTTGCTTCAAAAAAAAGGTCAATGGAGAAGACCATGCTACATGAACCTATAGTGACAGCCTTCGAGGTCGTCCATAGTGAACGATTGTCATGACATGGGGCATCCCATGTGCGTATCATGAAATTAACATGCATAACCCAAACGTTTAGCTTAAGAAAAAAAAAAATAAAAGCATAAACTCCAACATAGTGACAGACACAACCATAAGACTCTTGTCACAAAACTTCTGTGAAGTCAGTCATTCACACTTTTCTTTCATGGTGCATTTTCACTAGGCAGCCGTCTTATACTGCCAGTGTACGCACCAAAAACTCACAAACTCCCACCTCAGTCGGCAATTGAATCATAACTCAGAAGTTCGTAACAGCTTGAATTTGACTAGCTGTAGAAATATGTGCCCTGAACAGAAAAAAACACTCACCACCCCAGCAAGTGCACTGGTATTGAGCACTAATTATCATATGATGAAAAAGCAATGCAGTTTTATTAAAAAGAAATAAAGCAGCAAAAGCAAATAGATGTGCTTCAGAAACTAACTGTACCAGAAATCATTGAACAAAAGATTCAACTAGCCAAAACTACTGCAAGTTGATGACCATGATATGGAGGAACTCCCAAGTTTCTTCTTGGAAATGGCATAACCTAGACGACAAACTTATTAATTTCCTATCCTACTAGAAAGCATTAGCTCCGACAGGATATCCACTCTCTACGACTGTCCCAAATTAACTTTTCTTCTTCTTTTCTTTTTTTGGCACACAAATGTGCTGATACAACTGCCGTTTCAAGTACCTGCAAAGACAGAAGAAAATGAACATTATATATGTAAGAATTTAGGACTATATACACCAAGACCAAGTGATTTCAAAATCACAGCAAATCCCAGGATACCCAAACATAACTTGTTCCCAAATCCCAAGAATAACCTTCACAAAATACTCCCCTCCAAGCAACAACATGCTTAATATGAAATTGAAAGAAAAGTAGATGTAGAAAAGAACATATTCAAGCAAATTTACCGAAAAAAAGATAAGTTACACAAGCCATATTCACAAAAGAAAGTATCAAAATTCTTCAAAACTTGTGAAGACATGAAAGACTCAATAAATCACACATCCAAAACTATTGCTGCAAAAGCTTAAATGATAGTGTTGTGTCATCTTTCTTATTTCCATAATCAACATAGGTTACATTACTAACAGAGACAGTGATAGAGTTACTATCTCCATGAATTATATGTCAGAAGATTCCAAATGATCCTCTTGGTAACATTTAAACATTAGTTATGCAACTTATCTTAAGAAAGATGGAGGGAAAAAGGGGAGGGAGGGGGGGGGGGGGGGGGGGGGCAGGTGAACAGACACAATTAAGGTACCCATAATGTCTGGTGATTGAAATGCAACCTCCCACAACCTAAACAATGTATAAAGGACAATGTCCATAGGTATCCAGTTTCTCCTCTATGTGATATCCTTTTCTTTTTCTTTTTTTGAGGAAAAGTTCCTCTTTGTGGTTTTTTTTAATTGGCAAGTTAAACATGCACCCAATGTGTCTTGAACATGTGACCTCACCCTCCACCTAGAACTTATATGGGGAGGAGGAGCCAGTTGAGCTAGTGCTCACTGGCTTCCTTTCTGTGACATCACATAAGTAAACATTACAATCAGTAAAGAAAATCAATAAGTGCATGGATCATAGTATAAAATGATAGAAAATCCTACATTCGAGTTAAAAAAATGATATTTTTAGTTATAACTAAAGGATCCAAACTCTGTCAAAGATAGGCATATTCAATTAGTCACATGGAAAATATTCTCTCAACACCACACATTCAGAGAAATAAGTATGTAATGTTAGTTGAAGAGCTTTCCCTATTTTTTTCCTCTCCCACCTTAAACAGAGAAGGAAAGAAAGTTGAATGAGAATGTATGATTTTCATCAAACAAAGAATCCAGGAATATGCTAACAAAAGGACCCTATATAGCACCATCAGAAAGAGTTATGGTTTCTCTTCCCAAATGGAAAAAAACTTTAATCAGTTGCCCTGGAAGTTTTATATGGTCTTTTTAGAATCTGATGTAATCCTACATGGACAACTTTATTAGCAAAAGAACCATAGCTAGTATTCATAGAACAAAGAAAATGATAAACACATGAGATTTTGAGTATGACTCTTAATATATTTCATCCATAACACAGCAGATAAAAGTAACAAATAAATAAACATGAATAGCTACATCCCCCCCCCCAAAAAAGAAAAATCATATATATAGTAAGAGACTACAGTAGAGGTAATTAGCATTTCCAACTTACTTAATGTGCAAAGAAGATCCAAAAACCCAAGATATAAAAAAACCACATGCAGATTTGTGTGTGTGTGTGTGTGGTTGGGGGGGAGGAGGGGGTTAAAATGATAGGTAAATTACTCAAGATGATCTTGGTTAAAATTTTAATTACAAGTTTCAAGTTTCGTATAATTGTCATTTAAGTCCTTGAAGTTTCAATTTTGCCAATTACATCTTCAAACTTTGCAAACATTGTTAATGAGATCCTTTCATACACGACTATTAAATATTTTCTGTTAACAACACAACGACATATTTTTGTGCCTTCTTTGAGTTCTTTCCCATGTTAACCTTTTAACTCTGTCTTTATTTTTCTCTCTCTTTCTCTTACCTAAACTCTTTCAACAATCCAATTACATTATATACAATCAATTAACCAAATTTGTTCCCAAGAATTGGAATGACAAAGTGGGAATCGAAGACCTCATATGAGAACAAAAGAATTCAATCCACTAGAATGAATAAGATCAAAACTAAATGTTTTTTTTTAAAAGAAAAGAGTCATGCAGAAAAGCCCCATCAACCCATTCCCAAACCCTTCTAAAATCAATCCATACAATAGAATTAAGGAATATGTTAACAATGTAGCAAAGAATCATAAAAAAATGCCAAGCACCCAACCAATTTCAAATACTACACCATTGAGGAGAACTCTAGTCTAATGTCTGGTCTTTTGCAGCATGGTTAGGTGATTGTGGAGGAAACCTCTGATAAGAAGATCCAAGAGAAAGACATTTAAAAACTCCTGTACGGCTGTACCTCAAAGCTATCATAAATGAATCAGTAAAGCCACAGCCACCTCTCCCTTTCCTAGTACCACACATGGCCATGGACTCTTACAAGATGCCAGGCTATTATAAAAGAAACAAAAATCATGTCAATGTTTGGGCAATTGGACTGATGGCATATATGGATGTCTAGGCTATTTCCTCATGTGGACCTTCGATGTGAGACTGATCCCCTGTCCACCCATGCCAAGTGCTTTGTGTCGGTGGTGGAAGGTAAATGGGTAAGAAAGAAAGGGTTTGAGGGGAGAGAGAGAGAGAGAGAGAGAGAGACTCAATGGTAAAATGGGAAAGAAAAATTAAGCTACATCATTTTTGTAGTGTTATGTATTAACGGTGAGTCAGTGACTTGGATCAAATTGACATTGTTTGCAAAGTTTTAGGACAAACTTGAAAAAAATTGAAACTTTAGGTTCCAAAACAACCACAAAGTTAGAGGATGCAATGTAAAATTTAACCCACAATAATTTACCAATATTATAATCTCCAAAAAAAAAAAAAAAAGTTTCTCTATGCAAATTATTTGACTGAATAACTCGCTAATCTAATCATTTCTAGGGTTCTACATTAACCATTTACTCATACAAAATCAGCAATTTCACCACATTTGTTTTTTAGAAAGAAAGGATTAAAAAGATAACCTAAAATGCAGCATCATTCTCCCTGCCATTTGGATGATTGAAAGTCCTCGTGCATCACCCGTCTTTTCCATTCCACCCTATCAATTCCCAATCCCAAGTCTTTTTCATCAACCACACTTAAAAATACTAACAAACTCCTACCATACCAAGCCCTCACTCTATCAACCAAACACAACAACCATAACCAGATTTTTTTTTTTTTTAAGTCTCAAAACCTTTAAATGTTTTCTTAGGCATTAGTGGATACATAACAACAAAAGTAGAAAAAAAGTTTTTTTTTTTTAAATTTAATTTAATTTAATTATTGTCATGTATCCCAAAAACAGCAAGACTCACAAACTACTAGCGATCCTGACAAGTACGGCGGAAGGTACCATGAGACAGCTCACAAAAAGCTCGCACGTTGACAGCAATGTGAGATGTAAGGCGAGTCGCAGCCATCACGTTCCCAAGCGGCAGCAGCGATTGTGTGCATCCCAATTCTCCCAAGTTCCTATACCAAAACACAAAAAACACATTGGATCCCTTTACTTTACTTGCTAGCTACTATAATGTTTTTCCAATAGCTAATTCATTGTGAAACTTGTTTTATAAGGTAGATCATTATCATTTGAGGCCCCCAAGAAACACATTTAGGAACTTATTTTCAGTGTTTCTGGCTTGATAAAACACTTTTTTCTTTAAAAAAAAAAGAAAAAAAACATATTTAATTTGTATGGGGTTAGGGTTAGAGAGACCTGGAGAGGGGAGCGAAGGAGAGGCGGCGGGGAGCGGCGAGAGGCGGAGGACGGAGGCGTGGAAGTGGCGGCGATGCGCGGCGCGTTGAAGCCCTTGCGGTGGAGATCAAAGAGCGTGACAGCAACGAACCTGATCTCAAAGCCATTTCTCACTCTCTTCAGTCACTGTTTTTTGTGTTCGAGAAATGAATTAGCGTGTGGGGGGGGCTAGAGGGTTTTTGAGGGTTTAAGAAGGTAAGGACGATAGTAGAAACGAAAATGAATACTGAGTACAGTAGTATTTCGTACTTATTGGTATTCTGCGATTGATATGGTGCTGTGGCGAAGTACGAGGATTTGTGTAGCGTCACTAGTTACGACCGTGTGGATTTGCATCGTGTGACAATTATGTTGTCTAGTAGAAGTGTGAAACTAGGTTTTGGAACCACTGCATATACATTTAATTTTTATTTCTATACTTGCTGATCAAGTTTTGAGTTTTTTCAGTTTGTAATCTGAAATCTAGATTATCTTGATCTTTGAAGTATTATCTATCCCCTTGTCTGTCTGTACTTTTTTTTTTTCTTTACTTATCGTATTATATATATATATATATATATATATTTTTTTTTTTTTTTTTTTTGAGAAGAGAGTGATTTAACTTTAATTCATGTATACTCATTTTCTCTTATTTTGTTGTATGGAATTTTTCGCCTGTTGAACTATTAAATTAATTCATCGGATTAACTTAAAGATTTATGTATTATACTACTTTTTTTTTTTTAATATTTTCTTTTGGCAGCACGTGCAAGGCACTGCTTGCCGTGAAAGAAAAGTAGTGATTAAGGTCAATTTTTGATTTTATTTGTATCATCGGATTAACTTAAATCATTTGATTTTTAAAGTATATAGAGTTTTTTATTAATTAAAAAAGACATTAATTTTAAGAATTTTGTTAATTATGTCGTAAAAAGTTAATCTCATTTGTATAAGAATTTTGATCAACCACAAAGTTGGGTAGCTATTTAACATATAAATATTTATTTCACTATAATAGTTTTTTAGTACCTACTTGTTAAAGACAATATATCTACTCTCTAAAAACTTCTAAGAATGATAATGAATATCATCATCTTCCAACAATAAACAATTAAGTTTTACTAAGAATTTTTTTTTTTTAAAGATAACAAAAGGCATGTGTCATCAAATTTTTCATTAGATAAATTATAAGTTATGAAAATTTAAACCTAAAAGTGAACGTTCTTTAGATAACAAATAAAACACCTTATATCATCATTTCAATTTTCTAAGAATTTTTACCATTTAAAACTCAAAATACATAAATAAAATTTTTGGGATGCTAAAATTTAGCAAAAGTAATTTAGACATTACACAATAAAATATTTTAAAAATCATAAACTTTCATTAGGGTTTAACTGAGAGACTAAAAATATGACATATTTGTTCTTTTCCAAAATATTAAGGGAAAAATTGCTTGATTTTAAAATTTAAGGAAGAATTGTAAACTACCCTAAACATAAAGGATAAAAAGTGTTTTTTTTCCTAAGTTTTTGTTTTTTTATGTAAAACTATGTGTTTTAACTTAAAATGGTGTGTAAAAAAAAAAATGCAAAAAGTCACCCAAAGAAATTGTATGTGGAATAGTGAATTTTGGCTCAACAAAGTTGATTAAACCAACAAAAAATTTCTAAAAACATAACAGAATGATGCAACATTTTCATAATACTTTTATAATTTTCTTATATATTATTTTAACTTGTAAAGAATTGACAGCTTAACAGTTTTAAAAATATTGTGACGACATCAAGATGTCTTAACATTTTTTACACAAATTAATGCTATGTCCATGACATTTTTACAACAAATCCTAAGTAGCAGGTTATTACAAGTTGTTATTAGTGGGCAAAAAAGTAGTTTCATTGGTAAGTTTAAATTAGAACCAATAACAATTTACCACATTTGGTTTGTTATGAAAGTGTTGTGGAAATTATTGTGGATGTAGCATTTCTTTTGCACAATACTTTTATTTTTAATTGTGATTGATTCTAGTATAATATTTTATTTTGACCTATAATGAATTAACACCTTAACAATTGTGATAACATTGTGCCAATTTGTGGTGTTAATATTTTATTATAATATGAAACGGCGCGAATTGGACAATCCAAAAATAATATAGCAAATCTACTACAGCTTTATGCATTCACACCTAAAAAAAAAAAAAAAACCGACCAACAAAATAGTGAAAATTGAACAGACTAAAATGTTGTAGCAAAAATACTATAACTTTTCCCATTTACTCTTCTTATATATAGAAATATACATTGCACTTACAATGTAAATTTATATTGTAAACACATAAAAATTGGTATATATTGTATGCATTTGCAAAATTTGTACAATTTTTTTTTTTTTTTGCAAATGTATATAATATTTGCCACTTTTTGTGCGTAAACAATGTAAGCTTATATTACAAGTAAAAAGTAAACATATAAAGATCCTTAAAAAAAAAAAAAATTAAAAAGCTCAAACCTTTTGAATTTTATTAGCCACAAGTAGAAAAAAATAGAAAAAAAAAAAAAAGGAAAACTGGAAATGTACTAAACCAAAAATACCATTCATAACACTGTTCATAAGCCTATTGGCTCTTTTTATATATGGATTTTTTATATGTTAACAAATAACAAATGCCTCAATTTCCCAACCAATCAAAGACTAGATATGAATAGTCAAAATAAAAACTAGCTTTAGTTATAGAAAAGTTAATAAACTCAATATTTTGCAACCATATTCAGGAGTTATAAGTTTTTATTTTGTTATTGCTACTAAAACATGTAAGGGGGGATTTGAAATTCTAAATTAGAATTAATAACAATAGGTCACCCATGATTTATTGCTAAAAGTGTTCTGGAGATGATACCATTCAAGAAAAATTTTTAGTTATAATCATGTGACTTGTTGCTAGCTAAGGCATACTCAAATGGGAACTCAAATTGACCTTGACCCTATTGGGAAGGTGGGTAACACCAAGTGCACAAAAAGTTTGAAAAAAGTGTGTTTACTTTTGGAGAATAACTTTAATTCCTATAAAAAATGTAAATCTAAAATGCAAATGCTTTTCTAAATTTGGTAAAATTTCATTTGAATCCTTAAAGTTTTATTTTTGCTTTACTCATCCAAGTTCAATTTGCATTATCATTAATCCTTCCAGTAAAAAGTTACCATTCAAGACTAACAATTATTATCAAAATATAAACTTACAAGACCAAACTACAAAATTTATAGAATAAAAAATGACAATCGGCTAAACTTAAAATGATAATTTGTATTTTAGCAAAAAAAAAAATTATAGTATTAAAATTTTATTTTGCGTAATAATTATCAGGAGCCAAGGGCGGAAGGACTAAGAGTGACAGCATCTACGAGACCAAAATGACTCTCTCTCTCTCACACACACACAGGAAGTGCAAGTTGAGACAGACAAGTCAAGCAGATGGAGAATTATTGCCATCCCTACAAATTCCACAACATACCACAACCATAATGTCATTATTGTTAGTATACTATCGATCGCGAGGAAGATAAATTTTTGCATGAATGCTACATCGATTATGAGGTGAATAAAATTATGCACAAGAGTGAAACCTGTATATATTGTGACACTCAAAGAAATCTATATTCCCCCCAAAGTAGCTGATTCCATTCTCTTGGGAATTTCAGATTAGGGTAGGGTTGGTGGGCTTGAGTTGTTATCCCTATGTGGCTTCACTCAACTAAGTCTTGACACTCGTCTTGTCCATTGAGGCTGTACATAAAAGTTACATGTTTAATGGTTACTGGCAATCAAGAACACAACAAGAAGTTGAATAAAATATATCTTTATGGAAATGAAACACCTATCCCCATTGAGCATGCAAAGCAGAGGGTAAGGAAACAAAAATCAAGCTACGCACAAGAATGATTAATTACCTTTGCAAGCAACTATAACACACAAGATAATTACCTCAAGCGATCTCTCAAGTGGAGAAACAACACCAAAAATAAAATGTAAGATTCAATAGGAAAACATATGAGTAATGTTCCTATAATCCGATTGATCTTAACATCCAGGAAAAAGCTGCTTCTAGACTGAGTATTTTTTCACACATATTAACTGTGAATTGAATGTGTAGACCATGCCCGATAATATGTTTGCTGTGACTACAGCTCCTCTGTAGTGTAACATTTTTAAAGAATTCTGGTCCTTTGACCAAAGACCAACTTCATGAAGATTGCCATCTTTCCAGCAGATGCTGACTGTCACCCCACCACGCGCCCTCAATCCTTTCACACAACCATCCGTCCATTTATCCCGGGGAAGAGCAGGAAGTAAGTACAGGTCCTCTATGGTGCTCTGGATAAGCATTTCTGAAACTGCTGCAATGAAACTGAAACCAAAATACTATTTAGCTGTGTTGATCACCAACATATTGATACTTCATTGTCAAAATCTAGTTGCAACAGAGTTTAAAGGATAAAACATCAATTAAAATATATTGCTTTGTTATTTCCAGATATCGCAAAGCCGGGAAGTTAGTACTTCCCCCATTCAAAATTCAACCCCTTGAACAACCTCCAATAAAGAATAGTTTTATAAAACTGAAACATGAACAAGAGACTTTGTTTGAGGCACATTAAAAGCAATTGAGCGTAGTGGTACTTGCAAAAATAAAAATTCCCCTGAAGGTTTCTTACTTTTTTTCCACCTTAATTTCTGATTGGCAAAAAACTTATTTTCGTCCCTACATTTTCACGCGATTTCCACTTTGGTCCCTAACTTTTTTTTTTCACCGATTTTAGTCTATCCTGAAAAATACGTCCCGTTTTTGTCCTTAATCTTACATCAGAAACGAAAATTGCACAGCTAGCAAACGGCATAAAATAAAAATATTAAAATAATGCCCACAATCTCCACGTGGATTTCCACGTCAGTATCTAAATTAAAAAAAATTAATTTATTAATTTTAACTAAATAAAAAAATTTAAAACAGAAATAAAAACAAAAAAATTAAATTCAAGAACAAGAAGAAGAACAAATTTAAAACCCAAAAAATTAAATTCAAACCCATATTTCAAACCCCCACACCAACAAAACACTCTAGAATCCACCATATCCACAGCTACATCACACCCAATCAAAACAACCACAGCCAAACCCACACTCAAACCCAAAAATTTGAATCTAAAACCTCCACAAACACATAAACAAGCACATAATTAGTAATTTTAATCTAAAAGCTCTCTACTTTCAAAGACGAAAACACCAAACAAAGATATATAAAACGAATAGAAAAATCAATGACAATAAACCAAGAAAAAACTATACCGATAATGTTACGTTTGGTTGCCGAGAAAACGCAAGAAAATACAAAAAATAAAACACGAAATCACAAATTCAAAATACACCTAACCTAATAGTAGGGGAAAGTAATCCTCTACGTTATTTTCTCTATATTAATATTGAATTTTCCAAAGCTTTCTCAGGAACCAAATGGAGAAGAGAAAGTTAGGGTTTAGCACACCACAATATCAAAACACCCATCATCACAGCCGCAGACAGACCCATTACCACCAAACCCAATCAGCTCTTTGTTCTTCGCCGCGATCGCTTCAAGACCACAAGGAAGAACTAGTCCTCGCTGCTGTTCTAGTGAGAAGAAATCGCCGAGAAATTCAATTTCGCCGTGATCGGAACCTTCCTTTGCTGGTGGTGACTTGCGCAGTCTCCTCCCACTCCACCTATACTGGCGTCGAGGTAGACTGAGAACTGGTGCGGCAATATTCCGATCTTTCAGCTCAAAATCGATTGGAAGCCCTTGAATTGCAATGACGGGTAAACGAACATGCTTACCTTCTTCCAATGTCAGTGTGGGTGTGATGTAGTCGTGAGTATGGTGGATTCTGGAGTGTTTTGTGGTATGGGGGGTTTGAAATATGGGTTTGAATTTGGGTTTGAATTTAATTTTTTGGGTTTTAAATTTGTTGTTCTTGAATTTAATTTTTTAGTTTTTATTTTTGTTTTAAATGTTTTTATTTAGTTAAAATTAATAAATTAATTTTTTTAATTAATTTAGATGCTGAAGTGGACAATCACGTGGAGATTGTGGGCATTATTTTAATATTTTTAATTTATGTCGCTTGCCAACTGTGCAATTTTCGTCTCTAATGTAACGTCAAAGACAAAAACGAGATGCGTTTTCCAAGATAGGGACTAAAATCGGTGGAAAAAAAGGTTAGGGACCAAAGTAAGAATCGCGTGAACATGTAAGGACAAAAATGAGTTTTTCACCTTTCTGATTTTACTACAAGTTAACATGCTTATACAAAAGCAGCAAAATGTGCACCCTGATACAAGCACATTAAACTTAAACAATGATGCTCCCGCATTTGAAAAGATACAATTTATCAACAATATGACGAGGAAAATAAATACATTCATGCCATCCCCTCCCCCCAAAACCAAAAAGAAGAAAAAAGCCCTTCAATCCTCCCCTTCTTTTCTTTCTCTATTATGTTTTTAAAAAGTGCAACTCAAAGCTCAACTCCTGGAAGTTTGCAAAACCTACCAAACATACTTGGCATCAGGCTTTAGTAAGAACACAATCTATTTTCTTTTTCTTTTTTTGAAAGGTTTAGAACTTTAGACAATCATTTGATGGTTTCCATACAGTATCATTGGAATGCACACAAAAACTGCTACTTACCCAAAGTTTGCATCAATCTGGAAAGGAGGGTGTGCTGCAAATAGATTACCATACAGTCCTCCTTCAAATGGTCTCTCAAAATCTGGATCCACCAGCTTTATCAACTTCTTGACCATTCGATATGCATTGTTACTGTTGTAGAGACGCGCCCACAAAGCAGTTTTCCATGTAGTTGACCATCCCGGACCATCCTCTCCTGTTTAAAATGATGAAAAAGAAAGAAAGTAATATTATTTGACTACTGGTCCTAGCAATGTCAAACTTGATGTAGTCCAGAAAGCTACTCTAGATTTCAGGCTGCATAAGTTCATTAGTTGCTATGCCAAAATCCTTACCATGGTAGCATGCATAGTGTGATGTCTAGTCCAATAAAAAGTCAAATTCCAAGTGAAAAGTTGGTATTCAAATATTTTAAATTTAATTGTGAGATATAATAGTAGACCTACTTCCTTTATTATTTAAAAGTCTGTATACAATTTTGTGTGTGTTTGTATGTGTGTAGAAACAACATTTTGCATTTTAAAGTCGCACAACATTTGGATTTTAAAAGTTTCTATTGGTGATAATGTATAACAATCTGATTATATAAGTATTTTATACTATAAGACATTTGAAAGTATAAGTATAAAATTCTCTAACACCCATCCAATGTTATGTCATTTTGGTCACACCCAAGAGTCTCCAATAATCGTACTTGTGCTTTCTAGAGTTTATGCATCTTCTTCACCAATTTAGAATGACTTTTCAAAAATGTAAAATTAACACTTTTGTTAAATATTATGCAACAAATTTACATTTTGATTCCATTGAAAGATATAGGAATTAGAAAACAAAACAACCTCAAATGAAATCCCAGAGCAAACGCCAATCAAACAGAAACCCACCAAAAAGGACACACCATTAAAGAAAGAACCATATTCAAATCATGTCCCTTTTTACGTGTTGCAGCAAACAAACAACTAAAACACAAACCCATTAGACCTACCACATTTGGATCTGAATCTAAATGTATTCTTAGATCCTCCCATAACATGTCGACTCCCCTCAACAAGGGTGCATTAAAAAAAAGGACCTTAGGGTTAGGGGAATGTTAAGAGAACCCCAAACTTGGAGAGATGTTGGTTGATCAAAATTAGCACATTTTAGACTATATAATCTATGCCTATCCCAAAAAAATAAAGTTAAAGACCATTGTTCCAGATCTAGGGTGACATAGCAGCACCAAATAATCAAACTAGTTAGTTCCTAGCAAAATAAATAAGTAAATAGAATGACAATAAATATTTACATATTAATACAAACCCCGTTTATAGAGAGAAGCCTCTGCAGCTTTACAGAGGTCCGGAGTATTCTCAACAGTTATTGTGTGCCCAGGAAACAGCCCATATAGGTGTGAAAGATGTCGATGATGCACATCTGGGTCCTCAAAATCTTGTGCCTGTCTTCACACAGACTGAGTTTGTTATCTCATTGTATAATCAAACTTCATTACTAACTCCAAAGCAAGAAGTTTTTACAATCAAGCTACTCACATACCCACTCCATAATGGAACCATCTCTGGCAATTTTTGTTGGATAAAGCCTTGGTAGAGCCTTGTGCACTCTTTCAACAAGATAATCCTCTTTCCTCCCTAGAACCTGTGGTCAAAATCTATCAGGATATAAAGATATAGAATATAAGAAAATTAAAAGGAGGATTGTTTGTCTGGTATAGAATAAAAACTCCACCTCAGAAGCAGAAATAACAGCAGAAAAAACTTCTTTTATGATTGCCATGTCCATCGTTGATGAGTAGCTCACGGAAGCAGACTTACCATCAGGAGCAACAAAGTCATGCTCTGGAGAAGTTGAAGGGTTGGTTTCCAGGTATCCTCCACGGCCTTCGATCAACCAATCCAAAAGAAAACATGCACATCCTTCCAACAAAGGATATGCCTTGACTTTAAGAAAATCCTAATTTAGCACAAACGGCAGAACATATTAGCAATGATTTGCATCCAGTAAGTTGGCTTCTGTTAGCAGAAAATTTTTTTTTTTTAAGTAAGACGAGAATATTATTAATAAGAGAAAAGCAAGAAAAATACAAAGAATCCACGGTAGTGAACAGAGGAAAAAGGAAACAAAAAGACATAAGCAGCCTCTAATCTATTCTAATAGACAAAAGAAAATTCATAAGGGTAAAACAATCCGAGAAACCCCAATATCGAGACCAATCAAAGAGGGTCCGTTGGCAAGACTCAAATAATTGAACCACAGTTTTCTCCTCGTCCTCAAAAGACCGCTGATTCCGTTCAGACCAAATAATCCACATTAAACAAACTAGGACCAAATTCCAAATATCAAAACTATGCTTTCCAAGCCAATGATACCAACTAAAATATAAGTTCACAACTGAACCTGGCATGACCCAATCGATCCCAAACAACCGAAGCATATACATTTACAAAGAATGAGCTATCGGACAAAAAAATAACAAGTGATTCACAGATTCTGCATTACAACAGCATATACAACAATGATTCACCAAAGGACAACCACGAAGCGTAAGGTTATCCAAGGTTAGAATCTGACCATGAGTTGCTGTCCATATAAAAAAGCCACCCTTTTAGGAACTTTAACTTCCCAAATGCCCTTCCAAGGAAAATTGGAAGGAGCTGCATTTCGAATCTTATGATAAAACGACCGAGTATCAAACTTATTAAGATCCCAACTAAGCCTGTCACACCCTCCACCCCTAGGAGTTCGGGTTTGGATGAAATGAAGGAAGTAGGAAGCCGCTAACTTCCAATCATTGAATTCACTATAAAATCTTAAACTCCACACTCTGCCATTATCACCTATAGGAGGGCTTAACACACCCAAAATAAAGGTTTCCTTATTGGCTGAACACAAAAAAGCTGAGGATAAAAAAATTTAAAAGGAACATCTCCAATCCACTTATCATGCCACAAAAGGATATGAGAATCATCCCCCACCACAAAAGAGACATGCTTTGTGAAAGTTTTCCACCCTTCACTAATACTTCGCCATAACCCATAACCATGAGCCCTACGACAAGCTCTAGTGCACCAACCCCCTTTCCCTCCCCATATTTCATGGCAATGACTCTTCGCCACAAATGAGTGGTTTCATGGCCATACCTCCAAAGCCATTTCCCTAATAGGGCCAGATTAAGAAAAGCCAAATTCCAAATTCCCAAACCACCAAACTCACGCGGTAAGCAAACATTTTCCCAAGCCACCAAAGGATATTTGAAACATTCAGCTGATGAACCCCACAAGAAGTTCCTCTAAATACGTTCCAATTTAGTCGCCACAGCCTTAGGGATAGTAAAAAGGGAAAGGTAATAAGTTGGAAGGCTTGAAAGGGTACTTTTCAGCAAGTTGAGTCTACCGCCCTTTGACAAAAAAAAAAAAACTGCTTCCAGCCTGAGAGCTTCTTTTCCATCTTCTCAAGGATCGGATTCCAAATAGATGCTATTTTATACGAAGTTCCCAATGGCATACCCAAGTAAGTCATAGGCAAACTGCCCACCCTACATTGAAGAATATTGGCCTAAGATTGAATGTTACGCACCCCCTAATAGGGACAATTTCACTTTTCCCCACATTCACCTTCAAACTAATAAAAGCTTGAAAACAAAAGTGTGTTTAAGAAAGGTAAAACAATAAAAATATTCAAGCCCCATAAGTAAAATATGTTATTCCTTGATCTAGTAAAGTAGCAATAAAAATATGAGACACAAGTGCCACAGCACTCCGCATAAGCTTGATATGTGTGTGTGTGTGTGAGGCTATTCACATATCAACATAAACGTTCATGACAATTGGTATAGCACGAGTGGTTGTGTGTTACTTTCTACAGGTTTCATACCTTTTGTTAAAAATTGATGTGTTCTGGTTCAGCATATGAGCAGTTGTGTCATGTGTGATATTTTGTTTGAGCTTATGTACATAGTTGAGCTTGTTTACGAGCTTTAGCTTTGGACAACTGGTTCACCAACAAGTTTATTTTAGGCGAAAACCACATTTTAGTCCCTACATTTTCGCCCGATTCCCATTTTGGTCCCTACATTTTTTTTTCACCACTTTTAGTCCCTGTCCTGAAAAACGCCTTCTATTTTCGTCCTTTCCGTCAGTGCCCTAACGGCACTGTCCTACGTGGCAAACGGTTTGATTAAGATAATAATAAAAAATTTATTTTATCATTAAAAATATGCCACGTCAGCAATTAAAATAAAAAAAAAATTTAACTAAATTTAACTAAATCAAAAAAATGAAAAACCGAAATAAAAATAAAAAATCACAAACCCAGTAAAAAAAAACAAGAACAACAACTCATCAAAAAAAAAAAACAAGAACAACAAGAACAGATCGGCCGAGCGTGGTGGAGGAGAACGCGGTGGCTTCGGCAGAGGCTTCGGTGGAGGACGTCCCAGGGGAGACAGGGGCCGCGGTGGAAGGCGTAGGGCCCGTCGCGAGGAGGAGGAGAAGTTTCGGGCTGAGTTTTGGGCTGTGTTTGTGTTTCGGTATGGGTTTTGGCGTTTGTGTTTGTGTTTCGGCGTGATTTCGGGCTGGGTTTTGGGTTTTCTTTGCGTTTCGGGTTTGTGTTTCGGGCGAGGGTTTCCGCCTCTCTCTGCGTTTCGGGATGGTTGTTCTCGATCTGTTCATATTTCTGGGTTGCTCATATTTCTGGGTTGCTCTTTTTCTGCTCGTTTCGGGATGGTTGTTCTCGATCTGTTCACGGGTTTGTTTTTCTTGTTTTTCAGACCTAGTTTCGATTTGAGCTTTTTTTTTTTGGTTTCAATCTGGGTTGCTCACATTTTTCTAGTTTTTATGATCTGGGTTGCTCACATTTCTCTTCGACGGTGGTTTCGGCTGTTTGTTTTTTTTTTTTTTTTTTTTTTTAATTACTGGGTTTGTGTTCTTAAATTTGTTCTTATGGGTTTGATTTGCTGAAAAATTTGGTGTGGAATGGTTATTTGTTTGTTTGTTTTTTTTTTTTTTTTAATTACTGGGTTTGTGTTTTTAAATCTGTTCTTGTTGTTCTTGATATTCTTACTGGGGTGATTTTTTATTTTTATTTCGGTTTTTCATTTTTTTGATTTAGTTAAATTTAGTTAAATTTTTTTTTATTTTAATTGCTGACGTGGCATATTTTTAATGATAAAATAAATTTTTTATTATTATTTTAATCAAACCGTTTGCCACGTAGGACAGTGCCGTTAGGGCACTGACGGAAAGGACGAAAATAGAAGGCGTTTTTCAGGACAGATACTAAAAGTGGTGAAAAAAAAATGTAGGGACCAAAATGGGAATCGGGCGAAAATGTAGGGACTAAAATGTGGTTTTCGCCTTTATTTTATCACATCGAAAAATTAAAATTTAACACAGTTATTAATTAGCTAAGCCTAAATTCCAGGGCCCTTGCACATTACTTCATGAGTAGGGTACTAAGGACCATCTGTCACCTAAAAGAACTAACGGAAGTACTTTGTTCAATTTGTTTCAGTTGTCCAGTTCTATTACAAAGGGCAATTTTGAAGAATTGCAAAGCTAACCTAGGATTTCGTCTACTACAGGTTCTACCTTAGTATCATCTGTCACCTAAAAGAACTAACGGAAGTACTTTGTTCAACTTGTTTCAGTTGTCCAATTCTAGTACAAAGAGCAATCTTGAAGACTTGCAAAGCTAACCTAGGATTTCATCTACTATAGTTTCTACCTACTAGAAGAATCTTTTCTATAACCTTCCTCTCACAAGGAGCAGATCTTTATGCCAACAATAGACTGAAGCTATAAACATGTTACAAAAAAAATAAAGAATCTTACCTTGTCTAATGTATAGGTATAGTGATCCCATAAATGGGTACAAAGCCATGCTCCACCCATTGGCCATAACGCCCAATCAACATTACCTTGATCTGCCGATGTTTTTGCCCAAATGTCAGACTTATGATGTACAACCCAACCACTTGCTTCATAATTTACCTGTAACATTCTGTGATGAGATAGTTTACCAATAACATTTTGTGATATAAAAAAATTACACAAAGGAATATACAAATGAAAAATTTTTATTGGAAAAACAATCATATCAGATGCCAAAGGTGTTAACAGAGAATTTGCTGGTTTTAGGCCTTCTGATGCTTCATTGCCTAAGTTACATAAACAAATTTTCATGGTTTAGGCTGCCTCCACTTTTCTGAAAGCTGACAATTGTTTCTGCATTGATTCATCTGGATAAGCACTATGCTATCCTAACGGCACAGTATAAAGCATAACAGCATTGAGTTAGAGACTAAACTTTCCTATTAAAAGATTACCAAAATTTTTTGTCATGAAAACCTCATATGCACAGGCAAATGCAAGACTTCCTCACCTTAGTCTATTACTATTTCTGTATGCCTGCTACTTAAAATGGGAATGCTAACTTGCACCAATTGAGAATGTTCAAAATTGGCTTGACATGAGAACATTTTAATAAATGCTTCAGAAACAAAAACAAATAATATGGATGAAATAGAATAATTTGATTTAAGGCCTTAATATAAACTAGAATGGGGAAACTGTCTTACTTCAGCGGTTTTACGCCCATTAATTGACAAAGAGGAAATGAAATCAAACAACGGCTCTTGGCACTCACTAAGGTTGCAAGGAAAGGAAGGCCAATAATTCATTTCAAGATTAATGTTCAAGTGAGGAGCTCCGCTGAACACAAACATGAAGGGGTTAGTAACTCTCAGACTAAATCTTGATGCAAGTAATTTAAAAGTAATTGTAGGCATGTAGGTGCTTTATGACCTATCAATATCTTACATCAATGTGTGACCACTTATAGGAAGAGCTTTAGGCAAATTTTGCATATTATTTTACATGCAAAAAAGTAGAAACTCAAGTACTTTTGGATATGACAGATATTCTCGTTTCTATCTCTCGCACTCTTTTATGTCTTTCTAGACAACCTCATTTCCTGCACAATCTTTTTACTGGGGATATAAAAATCTCCCAAATAATTAGAGATGGACAAGGAATATAAACACTTCTAAAAGTCCAAAAGAAATTCTCAGGAAAAAAGGAGAGAAAAGCATCCTTTGATTCTCCAATTATTTTTAAATTGGAATGGTGGCAAAAATTAAAGACATAAATTACTTCTAATGCATCCAAGAAAACAGAACAATTGCAATAGTGAAAGATGGGGCTACAAACTCAACGAGCTGCATTAATTAAGGTCATTCTTTTGGTTAAAAATTGCCTCAAATTCTTATTTTGAATTTGTTTTGGGCTTTCTTAGTATGAAAAGTCAACTCCATATTTAGGAAGTAAATTGGTATTCCTTATCCAGTGACAAAGGTATTCTATACTAGTCCACTAAAGAATAGGTATTTAAGTATTTTATATAAACAATATTGCAAAGATTTGGTAATTTTAGCCCAAGAGGGGGAAAATGGAAAAATGAGAAGACTCTTAGAAGAACAAAGAGAGGTTTCTTCAAGAGTACTTTGGTCGTACTTTCAGGGTTGAAAGATACCTGTGTGTGAGTTGGGAGTTTGTTATTGTGTAAGTGTGAGAGCCTCAGGTGTATTGGAGCTTTGGGATTGTGAGCATCTCGTTTTTAAGTTTGTTGGTTGGTATTGAAAATTTGTTTCGGGTGTAATAAGAGTTGGACTAGTTTATGTTTGTGAGATTTGTCAGAGTTTTTGTATGATTGTAATTCCTATTATTAATAATGCATTTTTGGTTGACATTGACTGTGGCTGTAACGCTGTATGCATAAAGTTTGTCAAACCATGTTAAATTTTGTGTCTTGTATTGCTTTTCAATGTTTTGGGTGTTCTTCACAACATTTGATATATCTGAAGTACACACTAAACCCCTGCTGAGTGTGTGTGAGTGAGTGAGAGAGAGCAGAAAATATCAAGCAAAATAAAAATACAGCAAAAGTGGATGAGAGAAAGAACAATAGTTAAAGGAATGAGGAGAATATAACATACTCCCATTTTGGATGAAGTTCGTTATTCCATAGTCCCTGCAGGTTTGCCACTTGAGTTCCAGGCCGTGAACAAGAAATAAGTAGATATCGTCCATACTGGAAAAGAAGCTCCACCAAGGAAGGATCTTCATCAGTTTGAAAAGATTTCACTCTCTCTGCAGTTGAAACTGTATAATCTTTACATCCTTCAAGATATAAATCAGTTTCTGCAGCTGCATTTTTATCCAGAGACCCAACAGATATTGAGCGTTTTGCAAGCTGCAGTGAGAGACGATGAAAAAGATTCTGATAATCACCCAGATGATGTGCATAAAGATCAGAGTATGACAAATCCCTAATTCGCTTCAATGCACTGATAGACTCTGCCGTAGGATTCCTTTTAGAATCTAAAGGCTTCACGAATGGCCCATCGAATGAAGATGAGGCGACTAAAAGCAAAATAGCCCAATCTGAACCCTCAACCCTCAACTTCTTGTCATCCAAAACATGAATCACACCTCTGCCATCACTAATCTGTAAATCAAGAACTGCAGAAAACTTAATTCCCTTTGAATTGCCATTTGCATCCCTTGCTGGGGGGAACCTTTCACCAGGACAGCATCCTTCCATAATAACCTGATTTTTGTCATTAATGTAAGAATGATGATCTAACTTGCTATCTAGAGACACAGAGAATGATAGACACCCTGGTTTGCTTCCAGAAATCTTTGTCACAATCACTTGATCAGGATTGGAAGCAAAGTGTTCCCTAGTAAATTCTACATCACCCACAGAATATTTTACTCGTACTGTCGCAGTATCCAAGTCCAACTCTCTGTGGTATGTTTCTTCAGCGTATGTAAGATGGGAAGCATCAAACTCCAGCTTGATGTCACCAAGAAGTTGGTAAACCTGGATCATCACTAGTTATAATCATTACAATATAATACCCAGACATAGTTGAGCTTTCTCCGTGAATGAATTAATCAACCTCAACAATGAAGATCATGAGCTTTTAAAAATGTACAGAAAACTAGGATACCCTATATACCAGTAATGCAAGGCAACGAACTCTCAAGGGGAACATTTGTCTGAAAATTAAAAAAGAGAACAATCCAGACGGATAGAACCTAAGATTCAGCACCTAGAGATGAAAACAACAAAAAACATACCTAAGAATCACCACCTAGAGTTGCTTGGAATCAACACCAAACATGAGAAAAAGATATGATCACAAGAATCACCATCTAGGGCTTGCTTGAAATCACTACCAAGCACTGGAATTCCATGCGTTGACAGATTCTATCACCTTTTAAGGCAAGTTTCTTTCATGAAACAAAGACCACTTTCATAGTTACTAACATAGTTGATGCTGAAAAACACAATATTATTTTGGGTGTAGCCATAATAAGCTCCCCGAAAGAAAAACAAAAAATAATTCATAATATTCTTATTTATCAAATGCAGTTTGGGATATAAAAGCCTATATATAAAACACAAACCACCAAAACAGTTTCAACAATCACTATAAAGTTACACGTACAGGGTAATGAGAAGATTAACAGCTATATTAATGGAAATAAATAACACACCTCAGCTAGATTTCCAGTCAACTTGATGGCCGCTTCAGTAGCTTCTGAGTATTTACCATTATCAACAAGTTTTCTGACCTCTAATAGAGCCTCTGGAGCATTAGGGTTAGTGTAGTTGCCTGGAGTCCCAGTCCAGAGTGTGTCGTCTGAAAATTTTTGTACACTGTGAGTTGTCCACTTCTCTGCTCATTTGTATGTCACACAAAGCCATGAAACAAACGTATATTTCCTATTATTATAAACTTTGATTAATATTGTTAATCGATTTCAGATGCTCCATTTGGTTGCCAATTAACTATAGAAATAAAAAAAAAAAATTTGAGCTTCAGATCTTCCATAATCTAGTCGTGGAACACTCCCACCCATCCGGGCATAACACCAATTGTACTAGTACAACATAAAGCATAAAACTGATGATATTATTGATCAGAAGATTATCTGACATATGATATCTATGAACCTTATTTGCATTGGTAAGTAACACAAGCACCCGATGGATATTGAACCCACAACCTCACCTTCCACCTAGCACTTATAAGGGTAGTTAAATTAGAGTTCATTGAACTCAAATATGAAATCTATGAGCTTTGCCTAATGCATGTCAAACTTGATTGAAATAAAGCAGCCAATTAAACAATCAGTATCACAATCAATACTAAAATTACTCCAAAAACTAAAAGCAGAAGCTACTGTACAGCTGTGGTAATTAAAGAAAACTCCATATTTAGCAAAGACAGCCACAAAAGTCCTGCATTTACATGTTAATCATTCCAAGATATTCAGACCATTTCAGCAAAAAAAATAACTGTCCATATGTATTATTTTCGGGTGCTGCAAAAATAAGGAAATTAAGCAAAACGAAACTTCCTATCATATCACTTCTCACAACTTTTAACTAGAAGTAGAAAGTTGTTAATACCAATTTTGTACTAAAACATTTTAGGCCTTTTAGCAACTAAAAATTATCACAATATGTAAACTATTGCAAATGGGTGTTTTGGGTTGCTGTTGCTAAACAGGGAGGGTTTTGGTTTGGATTTTAAAAGCGCACTTTTACATCGTTTCTCCATGATGGTTGCGGTCTATCATTAGACCTAAGACACCAATTGGGTTTGGAGCAAGTGGAGTTTGAACCCTAAATACTTTACAAGATGAGCTAACCAACTGACCCTTATTTTATTTATATACACTCTTTCTCCATGATCATTGCTGTGTATAATTACATTACTTTAACACTACGACACCAGTTGGGTTTGGAGTTTGAACCTTTACAAGATGAATTAAAGTTTAAAAATAGCAAGCAAAAGACATTGGTTTTGGTTACATAGTACCATTGAGCTGGAGAGTCTCAGACGCGACACCGCCCCAGACCATGGCTCCAAGGCGGCCGTTGCCAATGGGAAGCGCGTCGGTCCAGTGGTTGGCCGCCCCACTGAATGTGACTTTCAGAGGCTTAGCCGCCGTCTCCATCGGATTCCTCAGATCCGGCCGTCGCACCAGACCCCACCCTGATCCTTTTTCCAAAACTCAAACTCAAACTCAAACAAACAACCAAGATAAAGGACTGTATTGTTGTGATAACAAACAAGATAACAACAACAACAGTAAAAAATTCCGTTTGCTTTTAAATTTCCACCGTGGGAGTGGGACCCGAAAATGTTTTCACTTTGACAAATAGGCGAAAATAGCAATTTAAGCATCAGATTGTAACTATATAGTTAGTTGTTAAGGTTTACAAACTATATTCCATACTAGCATCTCGAGTCTAAGAGTCTCGATTTTGGGCCAAAAAATCGAGTATTTGATGCTCGATTTTTATAGCGTGATCTATCTGACGTGACATTTTCATCCAGGTGGAGTCTACTTGGAAATCGAGTCTTTAAGACTCGATTTACAAGCCAAAAAAATACAGAGAAGAAATACATCTCATCAGAGAAGAGAAAAAAAAACCCAGATCGCAGAAAGAAAGAGAGAGAAAAAAAAAAAAAAACCCAGGTCGCAGATCGCAGCTCGATCAGATCGCGTGGCCACCCAGGCGTGACCAGGTCGCGCGACCCTGGGTGCCAGGCGCGGGACCCAGGGGTGCCAGGGTCGCGCGACCTGGGCGCGACGCCTGGGTCGCACGCCTGGCACCCAGGGTCGCGTGACCCAGGTGCGCGACGCCTGGGTGTGCAACCCAGGTGCGCGACGCCTGGGTGATTGGCGATCACAGACCTCATTGCTGGGATTTTTTGAGTTTCTGGACTTAGTCATGCGTTTGAAATCTTTTTTCGTTTGTAAATCGAGTATCTAAGAGTCGATTTCCAAGTAGACTCCACCTGGATGAAAATGCCACATCAGATAGATCACACTATAAAAATCGAGCATCAAATACTCGATTTTTTGGCCCAAAATCGAGACTCTTAGACTCGAGATGCTAGTATGGAATATAGTTTGTAAACCTTAACAACTAACTATATAGTTACAATCTGATGCTTAAATTGCTATTTTCGCCCAATGACGACAAAAAAGAAAAGTGATGAGTAAACATATATAAAATATCCGTACAAGAAAAATAAAATAGTTCGGAATAATCAGTGAAATTGAGGGCAGAGTGAAGCAAGTTTAACGAAGCAAGGAAGTGAAAGAGAGGAATGACAGGAAATCAATGAAACAGAAGGATTTCAAAAGAATAATAACTATGATTTTCTATTTTTTGTACCGAAAGATTAAACAATCGGTGGAGTTAATAGTAATATTCTTTCGAATCCTTCCATTCAGAAGAATTTCCATTGCACCATCTCCCTTTCGCTCTCGCTCTTTCATACTCTCATATCACTCTCTCTCTCTCTCTCTCTCTCTCTCTCTCGCCCTCTCAAACTCTCTACTCTAATCGCATAGATAAAATAATGTGGAAACTGGTAACAGATCCTTTAAAAATAATAATAATAATAATAATGTGGAAACAGCTTATTTCGAGTTTGTTTGGACATGAAATAAACCCAGTTTATTTGAGTTAGAGCATGTTTAGATATAACTTATTTTTTAAAATTAAAAATTTAGAGTTTGTTAGAACAAAAAAAAAGTTTAGAGTCTGTTTAGATAGCATTTTTTATTGTTGAAAACTGTAACAAAATAATTTTAAATGTGTAAATAGTGCTATAAAACCCAGTTTTAAAATTATTTTTCTAAAAAAAAAGAAAGAAGTATTTGTGGGTCCTATGAACAGTGTACGAGATCTACTAAAAAAACATTAGATGCTAGGAAACGTGCAAAATGCGCTTCCCAAACATAAGCTTATTACTGAAAATGCTATAACAAAATAATTTTTAAATGTATGAATAGTGCTGTGAAACCCAAATTTACTTAGAATTCTGTGAAAAAATGAGTTTGGTAGTACATGAACAGTACCACCAGGATCCACTAAAAAACGCTGGACATGCAGATTGGGCAAAATGCCTAATCCAAACGCACGCTTAGTCTTTTTTTTTTCCACTATTTATGGGTCTTATTATACCATTTGGATAGCTTTTAACTTCTTTTTTTTTTTTTTCTATACTTTTAATAAGTTTTTAGTTGTAGCTAAATATGGTGTTTCTTTGTTGAAAATTTTTGAAAAAATAAGAAAAGTTGGGAAAATAGTATAAAAGAGGGAAAATTTAGGTCCTTTAGGAGCATAGATAAATGGTAGTTTTCCGTTCTTCGAAAATACCTGAATATTACTCGTAAAAGAGTGTGAATGGAATGTAAATCAAAGGATGCTTAAAATAAAAATTTTAAGACCACATAAAAAGTTTTGTCATTTTATGTAGTACTATAATTATTCAAGCTTAAAAGCCTCTCACATCATCTCATAAAAAAAATACCTCTCACATTAAAATCTTTCATTTCCTTTCTATTCTTAATTAGATAAAAAATATGTGGCACTTAAAAATTTCAAAGTTATCCACAAACTATTTAAAAATATTGATATAGTTAAGTTTTTACTAGTCTTCATTTAGGTCTACCATTAATATTATTTTTTTGTGAGTAATACTACCAATACAAACTATTTTACAACATTTTTATAAATGATTAATGTGGCTAACTTCTTACTGATTTTCATTTTGGCCCACCATTAGAGATAGTCGTAGATCAGGTTTGAGTCCGATATACCAAAAACCAACCTAAAATATTTATCCATGAATACTCGAACTTCAATATTCATTAAGTATGTGTACCCAATTCTTCCCAATTTTTTACTCATGGATACTCATACCCAATCCAAACCCAGTTTTGAGAGGCTTTTTTTTTTTTTTTTTTTTTTTTTAATGAATTTCACTCACCCAATTACTTTTCTCACTATAGGGTCTATTTAGGATCTACTTATTTTGCTGAAATTAAAAACTTTTTGCTGAAAGTACGGTAAATAAAGGTAAATGTTAGCTAAAACAGTACAGTAAGACTCATGAATAGTACAAAAAAGTATAATAAGACTCATAAATAATAACAGAAATAAGCTAAATAGTTAAAAAAGTTAGAACATTCATAGCCCATATGGAAAATTGCAAATGTCAGTCCAATTTGCCATTTAAGCCAAAAAACGTCACTCCATCAAAACTTGTAAAAACCAATAATTGCAAATTTTTTTTGCAATTATACTACAGTGTAATTGTAAATGTAGAACACACTATAGCTAAATTGTAAATGTAAATACTATTATTTAATTCTCTCTCTCTCCTACTTTTTATTAAACAATCCCAATACTCTCTCTCTCTCTCTCTCTCTCTCTCTCTCGCGTTATTTCTCTGCTCTCTTCCTTCTCTCTTCAGACCCAAAACTCATAGCCACCACACCATGGCGAGCCACCACTCCCATTATTTATTCTCTTTCTCGTTGTAGATCGGCCTGGCTGACAGCAGCGACGTGGCTTGGTTTTTCTCTCTGGCTGACGGCAGCGACATAGATCGGTGTTGGTTTGTGTTGATTGTGTTGGATTTTTGGAATGGGTTTTGATGGGGTTTGCTATGGGTGGATTCCGATGGTTTGGGTTTGTTGTGGGTCTGGGTCTGGGTTTGCTGCTGTAGGTTGTGGGGACCATAGGTTGCTTTTTTTTTTTTTTTTTTTTTTTTTTGTGGTGTTGATGGTCGGAGAGGGTGGTGTTCTTCAGATTTTCAGTGGTAGTGGTGGTTGGTGTTGGAATCATACATGCGCAGCGGAAGAATATGTAATGTAAATGGATCTACTTCATACATACAAGTTAACATGGGCTATTTAAGTTTCAGAATTAGAGAACAAGAGAGTGTACCTTGGAGCGGTGAATTTCAAAAACTTGAAGAACGGAAGCACTTGGGAATACTTTCAATCTTCACTCCAATTCCACTAACGCCCAAGATGTGTGGTCTCTCAATCAGTTTCAAAGGGAGAACATGAAAGTGTGTCTCACACTCTCTTTTTCAAACTCTCTCAATTATCTTTAGAATCTCTATAGAAAATTCTGTATGTTTCTCCCTTTGTATCTAACTGATTATCTAATTGGGCTGGCCTTTTGGGCCTTTCCAATTGGGCTTAAGTATGTGGCTTGGAGTGGGACCAAAAGGGACCAATAAGACACTAGCTCCAATGGGCCTTGGGCTTTTCTGTCAACTCTTGACAAGTCCAAAGTTACCATTAACTATATTTAATACCACTATATAAATATAGTTGCACTCTAGGCCTTATTAATAAATTATATCCCAAGACTTTATTATACATGCAACCCCTTCATAAAATATTCATAGTAATACAAAGTCATGAAAGAAGACTGCCACTTTGTATATTACTACATCTTTATTCCTTGAGTACCCGGTTTAATCCTTTAAGTTATTCATCATATATTTATGAAATCCAATTCCATAAATATATACTTTAGTAACTCCTTACTAAAGTGGTTAGGCCCAACTCTCTGAATAACAAACACATTAAACTTATCTCAAGGGAATATTTTATATCTCCGTTAAGAGACTATGAATTCCATCTTGAAAATATATGTTCCATCAACACTAAATGTGGCTGCCCAACATACTGAGATTTTGACCTTAACCATAGATCTCACTCCTGATATATCAAAGCAACCTACACTTCATGATCAGGTCCATTATCCTCTCAGGATTAAGAGTTCATGCAAATATAAGTCGTGAGTTTATTATTCATTTGACAGTCGTTAGGAGAATAATAAATCTCACACCGGTCCAGTTCAATATGTCTTAACTCTTAAAACATATCAACATATCAACTAGAAATCTCCATTTCCATGATCAAGACAAATCATCTTAGTTGATATGTTATAGTCTTCGCAGATGAAATGCCCAATTTCATCACCGACTACGAACTATATTTCTGAGTTTACAAAGAACTTGTGATTTATATCTTCTGTGACTAAATCACATAAATCACATACTATGCATCTCATGGACTATATGATAATGTCCCAATATTCATGTTACCAATATTTTCAAATAATAATACAACTTTATTAACCAAAACATTAAGTCATACATAATGTCTCACATAATAAAATACATAGCATCATACAATAGGATTTAAGGACAAATATCCCAACAATCTCCCACTTGGCCTAAAGACTATTGTGCACTAATCTAACTCCCATCTCCTCCAAATGTGACTCGAAAGTCCTTTGAGGCAAGGCTTTGGTGAAGGGATCCGCTAGATTCTTTGCACCATCAATTTTTGCTACAATCACATCTCCACGAGCAACAATGTCTCGAATGATGTGGTACTTTCTTTCTATGTGTTTTCCTTTCTTGTGATTCCTTGGATCCTTGGATTGTGCAACCGCTCCACTATTGTCACAAAACAATGTAATAGGAACTTGCTCAATTCTTATCACACCAAGATCACAAAGGAATTTCTTGAGCCAAACAGCCTCCTTTGCTGCCTCACAAGCAGCAACATATTCGGCTTCCATGGTGGAGTCCGCAATACAAGATTGCTTAACACTCCTCCAACTTATGGCTCCACCTCCCAAGGTGAAAACACAACCCGACGTGGATTTTCTGAAATCTAGATCCGACTGAAAATCTGAATCTGTATAGCCAATGGGAATCAAATCCTCACAATGGTAAACAAGCATATAATTTCTCGTTCTCCGTAGATACTTGAGAATATGCTTTACAGCTTGCCAATGTTTAAGTCCTGGATTTGATTGATATCGGCTGACTATGCCAACTGAATAACAAATATCCGGTCTAGTACAAAGCATGGCATACATGAGACTTCCCACTGCAGAAGCATAAGGAACTTGTCTCATCGTATTTTCTTCCTCTTGAGTCTTAGGCCTTTGGTCATCAGACAGAGGAACTCCATGTCTAAAAGGAAGTAATCTTTTCTTGGAGTTTTGCATGCTAAACCGTTCTAGAACCTTATCTATATATCCAGCTTGTGACAAACCTAACATCCTATTCTTTCGATCTCGCCAAAGCTTGATCCCTAGAATATAGTTAGCTTCGCCCAAGTCCTTCATATCAAATTGGCTTGACAACCAAACTTTAACCGATGACATCACTCCTACATCGTTTCCAATGAGTAGAATGTCATCAACATAAAGCACTAGGAACATTACTACTTTGTCTTGATGTCTCTTGTACACACATGGTTCATCAAGATTTTGCTCAAAACCAAATGATTTGATTGCTTGATCAAATCTGATGTTCCATGACCTAGATGCTTGCTTAAGTCCATAAATGGACCTATTCAACTTGCATACCATATGCACTTGGTTCTTTGCTATGAAACCTTCTGGTTGCATCATATAGATTTCTTCTTCAAGATTGCCATTAAGAAATGCAGTCTTGACATCCATTTGCCAAATCTCATAATCATAATGAGCAGCAATGGATAAGAGAATTCTGATAGATTTAAGCATGGCTACTGGCGAAAAGGTTTCATCATAATCGATACCTTCTTTTTGTGTATACCCTTTAGCCACTAGCCTTGCTTTAAAGGTTTCAACCTTTCCATCTATCCCTCTCTTCCTCTTGTAAACCCATTTGCAACCAACAAGTTTAATGCCGTTAGGCGCCTCTACAAGACTCCAAACTTGATTGGAATACATAGAATCTAATTCAGATTTCATAGCTTGGACCCAATGATGTGCATCTATGTCATTCATTGCCTCTTCATAAGTGTAGGGATCCGATTCAGCCTCTCCTGAGATAACCTCATAAGTTTCTCCTAAACCTATATATCTCACAGGAGGCCGAACAATTCTCCCACTACGACGAGGCACTTGTGTACTAGACATTTCATGTGTAGTATCTTGTGGTGTATCTAATACAACCATATCATCCCTAGATTCATCCATTGGTTGTTGATTTACAGATTCATTCATTTCAGCCAACACAACTCTACTTCTAGGAGTAAAATTATTCATATAGTCATTTTCCAAAAATTTAGCATTTGTACTAACAAAAACTTTGTTATCATTTCGACTATAGAATAAATAACCCCTAGTTTCTTTTGGATAACCAACTAGCAAACATACTTCCGACTTTGGTTCCAACTTATCAGGCTTCCCCTTTAGCACATGTACTGGACAACCCCAAATATGGAGATACCTCATACTAGGCTTACGCCCACTCCACAATTCCATGGGTGTTTTGGGGACAGATTTTGATGGAACTAAATTCAAAAGATGTATTGCTGTATCTAAGGCATATCCCCAAAAAGAAATTGGTAAAGTTGAATAACTCATCATGGACCTAACCATTTCCAAAAGAGTCCTATTCCTTCTTTCCGCTACACCATTTTGTTGAGGTGTTCCAGGTGCAGTCAATTGGGATATAATCCCATTTTGAATTAGGTAATCCTTGAAAACCCCAAGAAGGTATTCGCCACCTCGATCAGATCGAATGGCCTTTATGCATTTGCCTAATTGATTCTCAACTTCAGCCCTAAACTCTTTGAACTTGTCAAAGGCTTCGGACTTTCGTCTCATTAGGTACACATAACCATATCTTGAGTAATCATCCGTAAAAGTGATGAAATACTCATAACCTCCTTTTGCTTGGGTTGACATAGGACCACATACATCCGTATGAACTAATTCAAGCAACTCTTGGGCTCTTCTACCTTTTACATTAAAAGGTCGTTTGGTCATTTTACCTTCCAAACAAGATTCACAAACTGGAAATTCATCAAAGTCCATGGGCTCTAAGAGTCCATCTTTGATCAGCCTTTGAATTCTTTTTGAATTAATATGACCTAAATGCAAGTGCCAAAGATATGCATCATTTGAAGGAAACTTTCTCTTTAATGATTTTACATGTGAGTTAGTATCTAATTCAGAATTATGTAGTTCATGCTTAATAGGAGTTAAAATATAAAGACCATCCACAATATTGCCAGAACAGATAAACATTTTATCCTTCTTTATTACAACATTGTCTTTTAGGATAACACAATATCCTTGTTTACCCAAATAAGTTGCAGAAATTAAATTCCTACGCACATTAGGTACAAACAGACAGTCTTGCAATATTAAAACCCTAAACTCAAAGCACAAATGAACAACACCAACAGCTACAACCGGAATCCTGCTCCCATCAGCCGAAGTTAGAAACAATTCCCCTTCACTCAGTTTTCTGGTCTCCTGAAACCCCTGCAAAGAATTGCAGATATGATTAGTACAACCTGAATCCACACACCAGGAATTAGTGGGATTCTGTACCAAACATATTTCAAGTAGAAAGGAAGTTTTCATACCCTTGTTCTTGGCAGCTTTAAACTTTGGACAATTCCTCTTCCAATGTCCTTTCTCACCACAATGGAAACACTTTCCTTTGAGCTTCTTTCCTTTATCGGCAACCCCTAAGGCAATTTGCTTACCCTCTTTCTTAGTGAAGTCCTTCTTCTTCTTCTTACCCTTACCTTTCGGCTTAGGTTGTGAAGTAGAAGCTTCACCAACATTGGCTTCAACACTAGAAGTGCCTAGGATGCCTTCCGCCGCCACTAACTCATTCATTAATTCAGACAAAGAATAAGTCTGAATTCCTTGAATGATTCCGGTAGTGACTGGAGTATCATATCCACTTGGGATTCTCCATCAATGTCGGCACCTAAAACTTCTAATGTATTCAGATTAGAGATCATTGTAAGACAATGCTCCCTCACTGAACTACCTTCAGCCATCTTGGTATTGTAAATTTGCCTCATGGTTTCTTGCCTTGCTGAACGGCCTTGCTCACCAAACATCTCCTTCAGACTTAGCATAATGTCCGAAGCTAGTTCTACATCCTGCATTTGATGCTGTAGAACATTTGAGATGGACGCTAGGATGTAGCACTTGGCCATTTCATTAGATTTCTGCCAACGATCATATCGTTGTTTTTCCTCAAGAGGAGCATCTAATGAAGGAAAGCTAGGACATGGTTTAGTAAGCACATATTTGTGCTCTTCAGCAGTTAAAACAATGTCCAAGTTTCTTTTCCAGTCAACATAGTTGGATCCAGTCAGTTTGTTTTGATTAAGAATAGAAACAAGTGGGCTAAATGATGCCATGTTCAAATCTGAAAATAATAAACATGAATATTATAAGTAAATTGGACATTATCTATTTAGCATATAAGCATATAATATGGAACCTTAATAAAACCATAAAATAATATATGCAACGACAACCCAATCCCATGTTTAAAATTCCTTGGAAGCAAGTAAATTATAAACACTATGATTGATTGAGAACTATTCTCATTATTAGTGCTATCATGATAACTCTTATCAAACACTAATAACATGCCGTTTCTACTTTAGCCTCTAAGTAATAATGACATAGCTCCGAAGGGAGATTAACATTAAACTTAGTCTAGTGTACACCATTGACTGAATTATATGTGAGTCATAAAGTAACTCCACGGAAGCGTGGTCGTTCTTTATCTAAAAAACACATATTATTCATCATAAAAAAGTTTAACCTGTAGTACCGTGAATCAAACACCCTCCGAAGGGAGTAAGGCATATACGCCAAAGCGAGGTGCTTAATTACACTACAATAAACCGACAATGGAGGCCGTGAGATCCAACCCTTGTATCTCTCTCCCACTAGATGTTTTAAAATAAAAGTTTTTACATAT
Organism: Castanopsis chinensis; assembly: GCA_032878915.1. Classification (NCBI taxonomy): domain Eukaryota; kingdom Viridiplantae; phylum Streptophyta; class Magnoliopsida; order Fagales; family Fagaceae; genus Castanopsis; species Castanopsis chinensis. Next base: position 7,570,032 of record JAVQMG010000106.1, read on the forward strand.
AAAACATGCATAATATAATTACACATATCCTTGATCTTTTATATATGGAAAAACACTTAGGAAAAATTCTGGATCTACAGTTCTCGATCGATCCTCGACAGATTCTCGATCGATCCAGAAAAGTTCCGCGAAGCTCGACAGATCCTCGATAGATCCTCGATCGATCGAGAAACTTTCTGTTTGCTCGATAGATTCTCGACAGATTCTCGATCGATCGAGCTTCGCGAATTTTGAATTTTCCAGAATTTTCTAAAAACAGTTTTTCAACGTTTTCATGTACAAAACTACTATCATACAATCATTATGAACATGAATTGATATCTAAACTGAATATCAATGATGTTATAGCCTTAAAATTCAGTTTAACATACTTAAACTAAAAATTAAACAACATCATAACATCAAAAAACAGTTTTCATCAAAAACAATGATTTCAACAACCATGCAGAAAACTATTTTCTAACAATCATGAAATCATTATCACTAATTCCAAAACTCAAAAACATGTTAAACAGATATGTAATGAAGACCGCTCTGATACCAACTGTTGGAATCATACATGCGCAGTGGAAGAATATGTAATGTAAATGGATCTACTTCATACATACAAGTTAACATGGGCTATTTAAGTTTCAGAATTAGAGAACAAGAGAGTGTACCTTGGAGCGGTGAATTTCAAAAACTTGAAGAACGGAAGCACTTGGGAATACTTTCAATCTTCACTCCAATTCCACTAACGCCCAAGATGTGTGGTCTCTCAATCAGTTTCAAAGGGAGAACATGAAAGTGTGTCTCACACTCTCTTTTTCAAACTCTCTCAATTATCTTTTTAATCTCTACAGAAAATTCTGTATGTTTCTCCCTTTGTATCTAACTGATTATCTAATTGGGCTGGCCTTTTGGGCCTTTCCAATTGGGCTTAAGTATGTGGCTTGGAGTGGGACCAAAAGGGACCAATAAGACACTAGCTCCAATGGGCCTTGGGCTTTTCTGTCAACTCTTGACAAGTCCAAAGTTACCATTAACTATATTTAATACCACTATATAAATATAGTTGCACTCTAGGCCTTATTAATAAATTATATCCCAAGACTTTATTATACATGCAACCCCTTCATAAAATATTCATAGTAATACAAAGTCATGAAAGAAGACTGCCACTTTGTATATTACTACATCTTTATTCCTTGAGTACCCGGTTTAATCCTTTAAGTTATTCATCATATATTTATGAAATCCAATTCCATAAATATATACTTTAGTAACTCCTTACTAAAGTGGTTAGGCCCAACTCTCTGAATAACAAACACATTAAACTTATCTCAAGGGAATATTTTATATCTCCGTTAAGAGACTATGAATTCCATCTTGAAAATATATGTTCCATCAACACTAAATATGGCTGCCCAACATACTGAGATTTTGACCTTAACCATAGATCTCACTCCTGATATATCAAAGCAACCTACACTTCATGATCAGGTCCATTATCCTCTCAGGATTAAGAGTTCATGCAAATATAAGTCGTGAGTTTATTATTCATTTGACAGTCGTTAGGAGAATAATAAATCTCACACCGGTCCAGTTCAATATGTCTTAACTCTTAAAACATATCAACATATCAACTAGAAATCTCCATTTCCATGATCAAGACAAATCATCTTAGTTGATATGTTATAGTCTTCGCAGATGAAATGCCCAATTTCATCACCGACTACGAACTATATTTCTGAGTTTACAAAGAACTTGTGATTTATATCTTCTGTGACTAAATCACATAAATCACATACTATGCATCTCATGGACTATATGATAATGTCCCAATATTCATGTTACCAATATTTTCAAATAATAATACAACTTTATTAACCAAAACATTAAGTCATACATAATGTCTCACATAATAAAATACATAGCATCATACAATAGGATTTAAGGACAAATATCCCAACAGTTGGTTGGTTCGGTGGTATGGGTTTGTGGTGAGTGGTGGAGTGGTGGACGGGTTTGTTGTTTTGGCCATGGGTTTGCCACTGTGGGTCTAGGTTTGTGGTTGTTCTTGAACAAAAAGAATGAGAAAGAAAAAAATAAATAATGTGTTCTATTGTAAATGATGATGATTTTGGGATATGAAGAGGATTAAAAGATGATGGTGACAGATCCATTTAAATAAAAGTGACGGTGTTAAGTTGATGGGTTGATAGTCAACGGATCAAAGGTGCACGGACACAGTGGGGCGGACATAAGTGACACGTGTCATCCATCTGTTTTGATTAAGCTCTAAGGAATTCTAAATGGAATTAATTTGTGTCTCATGATTAACTTTGAAGAATCATAATACTAGAAGAATTCTAACTAGCAATAAATTCTGTAATATACGCTTGATAAGGAGGATCTTCCCTTGAAGGAAACGTATTGATGCGCAAGAAACGGAGGCTGATTCTACTATAAAAACCCATGAACCCTTAGAATACAAGGTACGCATAATTGATCATAGCTCTAGCACTCTAGAGTTGTGAAAAGTTTTAACTTGACATTCGGAGGATTTTTGGCCGGCACCACACCAGTGCTCTTTGTTAGGTCTTCTCTTTTTGTTGTGCAGGTGTTGTTTCGGGCACGTGAGGCCCGTGTGACTAACTGGTGGATTTTCGGTATCATCAGTTGGCGCTGTCTGTGGGAACAACGACGTTAAACTTGGAATAAGCCATACGCCCCGCTTCTCGAACAAAAAGTTGCATGGTACTCACGCGTTTAATGGCAATAACCAACAATAATCAGGGGGAGGAACCACACGCTATGGCCTTGGAGAGACAAGTCTAGATGCTCGCGGCGACAGTCGAACGATTAACCAAACAGAATCATAACTTGGAGGAACAATTGCGGCAGAAGAATGTAGGCCTCGGTACATAGGAGGAAGACCAAGAAGGGACAAGCACTGAGAGGAGGAACCAGGAAGGACCTGAGGCCAGCAACGCTTCGAGCAGACCGGAACGGTAGGACACAAGTCGGCCATGTGCCACTGATAGTCTCCCACCTCACATAGCCACCGAGATGCAGATTATGAGGGAGCGGATGGATTTGATGATGAACACCCTTAGAGGTCGAGTATCCAGCGACCTTGATAACCTGGTCTAGTGAATTGATTCGCCATTCACAGCGCTTGTCAATTCATGCCCCCTTCCCCAGAAATTTTGCATGCCTTAGATAAAGAGTTACGATAGGTCCAAGGTCCCCTTAGACCACCTAAAGTCTTTCAAGACTATAATACACCTTCAAGGAGTACCAAACGAGATCATGTGCAGAGCCTTTCCCACTACGTTGAAAGGAGCTACAAGGATCTGGTATAGTAGGCTGACGCCCAACTCTAATAGAATTAGGCGCTCAATTCGTGTCGCACTTTATTGGGGGTCACAGGTATAAGAAATTCACCACGTGTTTGATGAACATTAGGCAGCAAGAAGACGAGACGCTAAGATCGTACATAGCTCGCTTTAACAAAAAGGCTCTCTCGATAAACGAAGCGGAAGACAAGATACTCGTGGCAGCATTCACCAATGGTCTGCGGAAGGATAAGTTCTTGTTTTCTCTGAACAAGAATGACCCGAAAACTATGTCAGATTCACTTTACCGGGCGACCAAATTCATGAATGCGGAAGATGCGTTACTGGCCTAGTAACAGAAGCCTAGGAAAATGGAGAGACAGGAAGATACCTGACTGGACGGAGGGGGGAAAATGGTCAGGACTAGAGAACGACGAGAGGACAGACATTCCAAACCACTTACAGAGAAGTTCACAAGCTTCACCCCTCTAACGGCTTTGATCAACCAAGTGTTAATGCAGATAAAGGATGAAGGAGCCCTGACCTTTCCCAGCAAATTAAAGGGGGATTCTAACAAGAGGTCAAGGGACAAATATTGCCATTTTCATCACGACCATGGCCACGATACAACTGACTACTATGACCTGAAGCAACAAATCGAAGCTCTTATCAAACAAGGAAAGCTGCAAAGCTTCGTCAGCAAAGAAAATATGAATCTGCCACAATATCAGGCCCCCCGACGTGAGAACGAGTGTCCCAGATTGCCGATAGGAGACATAAGGATGATTGTTGGGGGTACCGCTACGGTAGAGTCGTCTAAAAAAGCTCATAAGACATATTTACGGATGGTTCAAAGCATCCAACTGACGGGCTCTACACTAAAAATAGTGCGAATTAATACCTCGATCATTGGGTTTTCTGAAGAAGATGCACGACGCCTTCACCATCCATACGACGACGCACTTGTCGTCAGCATACGAGTAGGAAACTACAATATGCATTGAGTCTTGGTTGATAACGAAAGCTCAATTGATATCCTCTATTACCCCGCATTTCAGCAAATGGGGATTAGTAGAGAATGGTTGGTTTCAACAAACTCTCCACTCGTCGGCTTTGGGGGGACAAGGGTCTACCCTCTTGGTGTAGTCACATTGTCTGTAACGGTGTGAGATTACCCACAACAGATCATGAAGGATGTGGCTTTCCTTGTGGTTGATTGCTCATTTGCCTACAATGCTATCCTCAGGCGACCTACTCTTAATGCATGGAATGCTACAACCTCGACCTACCACTTGATGATCAAGTTCCCTACTGAGTATGGAATAGAAGAGTTGCGTGGAGATCAAATTTCTGCGCGCGAATGCTATATAGCGATGATGGAGATAGATGATCACCTCTCAACTATGAATATAGAAGAATGGCGGACGGTAGTGGAATCGATAGAAGAATTGGTAGAAGTACCCCTTAACAATTCTAAGCCAGAATGAACCACAAGAATAGGTACTCTAGCTAGCCCAACGGTACGACAAGTAATCGCAGCATTCTTAAGGAAGAATCAGGACATATTTGCTTGCAGTCATGAAGACATGTCGGGAATTGACCTATCAATTTTAGTTCATAGGCTGAATGTGTCGCCCCCATTTTCTCCCGTCAGACAGAAAAGGTGAGTGTTCGCCCCGGAGCGAGACTGTGCTATAGTCGAGGAAGTTCAAAAGTTGTAGGAAGCAGATTTTATAAGTAAAGTGTATTATTCGGATTGGCTGGCAAACGTGGTGATGGTGAAGAAAGCCAATGGTAAGTGGCAAATGTGTGTAGATTTCACAAATCTAAATAAAGCCTGCCTCAAGGATAGTTACCCGCTGCTGCGTATCGACACCTTGGTAGATTCGACCGCAAGACATGAACTTTTGAGTTTCATGGATGCGTTTTCCAGCTACAACCAGATAAAGTTGATTAGGAGAAGACTTCATTTGTTACAAGCCAGGGGCTCTTCTACTACAAAGTAATACCCTTCGGACTTAAGAATGCAGGAGCCACATATTAGAGATTGATGAACAGGATGTTCGGACATCAGACTGGGAGAAATGTGCAAGTTTACGTGGATGACATGCTGGTGAAAAGCATCTAGGAGTTTGACCACTTGAGTGACCTACAGGAGACCTTCAACACTCTTCGATCTTACAACATGAAATTAAATCCAGATAAGTGTGCCTTCAGTGTAACGGCAGAAAAATTCTTGAGATTTATCGTATCCCAAAGAGGTGTCGAGGTCAACCCGGAGAAGGTAAAGGAGATAATGGAGTTGGCTCCGCCAAAGACGGTAAAAGAAGTATAAAGCCTGAATGGCAAAATAGCAGCCCTAAATAGGTTCGTATCAAGGGTGATGGACAAATGCCTTCCTTTCTTCTGCACGTTGAGGAGATCATTTGAATGGACGGATGAATGCCAAAAGGCATTCGAAGATTTAAAGGTGTATTTCTCTTCTCCGTCATTACTCAGCCCTTCCAAGTTGGATGAAGAGTTGCTTCTATACTTAGTCGTCTCCCTAGTGGCAGTCAGCGTGGCTCTTATCAAAGAATAAGATAGGATACAGCGACCCAATATACTTTACAAGCCGAGCACTCAGAGGAGTAGAAGAAAGGTACCCTCAGATGGAAAAACTAACACTCGCATTAGTGACCGCGACATGAAAACTCAAACCATACTTTCAAGCACAGATCATAAATGTCTTGATGGATAAACCCTTACGAAAAGTGATGAGTAGCCCCGAAGCTGTGGGACGGATAGCATTATTGGCGGTCGAGTTGAGTGAGTTTGACATTCGGTACCGACCATGAATTGCTATGAAGGGACAGGTAGTAGCAGAATTCATCGTTGAGTTCACTTTCATAGAAGACCCAGGGGCAGAGGAAACTCCCATGTGGAGCATCCACACAGACGAATCTTCTAATAAGCATGTAGGAAGGGCCGGCGTGGTACTCCACACCCCAGAGGGAGATAAGATTGAGTACATGATCCGTCTAGACTTTTCCATCACAAATAATGAAGCAGAATATGAAGCCTTGATAGCAAGACTAGACCTCGTAATAGTTGCAGGAGCCAAGAATATGGTCGTATACTCCGATTTTCAAATCGTGACCAGTCAAGTTAATGGTAGTTACAAGTGCAAGAATGAAAGAATGAAGAGGTATCTTGAGAAAGTGAAGGGTCGAACAAGTAAACTCTAGATCAAGTTAGTTCAAATCCTAAGGGAAGAGAACCAAGATGCCGACTGACTTGCAAAAGCAGCTTCCGCAGAACCTATTAACGTCCCCAACCAGGTAATATCCTTCGTCTAACTTTCATCATTAATAGACAGTATTGGTGTACGAGAAGTAAGCGATGAACACTGTTGGATGATCCTGATAGCCGCCTATCTAAGGAACGGCAAGCTATTAGACGAAAAGGAGACTGCAAGAAAGTTGAAGGTTAAAGCGGCCTGATTCATCTTGATTAAAGACATCCTGTACAAAAGGGGTTTCTCCTGACCCTACCTAAGGTGCCTTGCCTCTAAAGAGTCAGACTATGTTATGAGGGAGGTCCATGAAGGAGTTTACAGAAATCACTCTGGATCAAAGTCTTTGGTGCATAAGCTACTCTGGGCAGGATATTACTGGCCAACAATGCAAAAAGATGCCGACACATACGTCAAAGCCTGTGACAAGTGTCAAAGGTTTGGCAATCTCATAAGGTAGCCAATAGAAGAGCTCACCCTTATGATGGCCACATGGCCGTTTGCACAATGGAAGTTAGATATCATGGGCCCCTTCCTAATAGCAGTAAGATAGTTGAAGTTCCTTGTGGTCAGCATCGACTACTTCACCAAATGGGTGGAAGCTGAGGCTTAGGCCACTATCACAGAGAAGAATATTCGAATTTTCGTATGAAGGAACATCATTTGCAGGTATGGTATTCCTAGGGTGCTTGTCTCAGATAACAAGAAATAATTTGACAATGACACATTCTGAGATTTCTATTCATAACTAGGAATCAGAAATCACTACTCGTCACCCGCCCATCCACAGGCCAACGAACAGGTTGAAGTCACGAACCGATCCTTACTCAAAATCATCAAGACTCATCTTGATGAGGCAAAAGGCATATGGCCAGATAAATTACGAAGTGTTTTATGGGCCTACAGGATGACGGTAAGGACACCAATAGGGGAAACACCGTTTCAACTAGCTTATGGTAGTGAGGCGGTCATCCCGGCAGAAGTAGAGCTTATGAGTTACTAGGTTGGACACCACGACGAAGGCAAGAATGATGAAGCCATGCGCTTGCAGCTTGATTCAGTGGACGAAGTCAGAGCAACGGCCGAGCAAAGATTATCACGGTACCAAAAGCTCATGGCAAAGCATTACAACTCCAAGGTCAAGCACAGGGACTTCCATGTTGGAGATCTTGTCTTGAGGAAAGTAATTGGCACTACAAAAGATGCCTCTTAGGGTAAGCTAGGACTTAATTGGGAAGGATCGTATATGATCACCTTATGGCATAAGAAGGGAACGTACTACCTAGAGACATCAGAAGGACAAAAATTGAATCACCCATGTAATACAGAGCACCTAAAGAAGTACTACCAGTAGACGATGAGCAAAAGACAGTATCACACTCCTCATTTCCAGTTTATCTTTTTCAGCAAATAGTTGTAGTTTTTATTTTCTACAGTAGTATTAGAACCCAAAGGACAATTTTCTTTTTTGTGAACATTATTCTACTCACCCATCATAATAAGAGGAGTTTATTTAGAACATATTGATTTTTTTTTACTGAGATTCGTCTACAAAGTGGACAAACCATCCCATTAAGGATGAAAATTTCTAGTCCATAAGTGGATGAATCATCCATTAAGGATGAAAATTACTAGTCCACAAAGTGGACGGATCATCCATTAAGGATGAAAATTACTAGTCCATAAAGTGGACGGATCATCCCATTAAGAAAAGTGGATGGATCATCCCATTAGGGATGAAAATCACTTAGTCCACAAAGTGGACAGATCATCCATTAAGAATCATTCCATAAATGATGAACATTATTGAGCCCATAAAATAGACGGATCATCCTACTACGGATGACATGTAGTAAAGCCCATAATGTGGACGGTTTATCCTATGAAGGATCATCCCATAACAAGTCCTTGAATTGATAGTCTAATGGACAAAAGCTACAACTATAAATCTAAGAAAATGGACGGCTCAACAGTCATTCAAGTCAAGTAAACAGAATAAATAATCGAACTTTGAAATATTTAAATCGATCATTCCCCGTATTGAACGAATGCAATAAATGTTTACAAAAAGTTTGTAAAAGGCAACGGATAAAAAGTAAACTGTTCTCCCATACATACAAAATTAAACAGAGATAAATATATATATATATATATATATGCTACTCCAGGGTGACGGGGTTGTCCTCCTTATCTTTAGGCTGCAGGGTTGACGGTTGACGGGCAACATCTTCAACAGACCTTATCCTTTTGAGCTTCACCGTCACTAGGATCTTCACCAAAAAGTTCGTCCGTTCCTTCGGAATTGACGAGGCGTGCAAGGGTCTGGTCGTCAGCATCTATAGTAATGTGAGAGAGGTTAAGGTCAGGAAAAGAAGCTTTGACTTAAAGGATGCAATCATCAAAATCGTCAGCAAAAGAGGTGCCCAGCTCACTTAGAAGTGCGTTGGAATTACGATACTCTTTAATGGCATTAGCTTTGGCATGATGGAGGCTATCGTCTTTCTCCATCAAGGCTTCTTTCATTGACTCCACCTGCTTCTCCAACTCACCTCAAACCTACTCGGATAACTTCAGTTTCTCCTCATGACAAAATTTTTAGGCCTTTAGCTCCGCCAACTCCTCTTCCATTACATTTGGTTTTGCACGGATTTGCTCCACCGTCTTCTCTTGGGCAAGGCAACGGTCCATTAATCCTTTAGCCATGAGTACCCCCTACACCAACATCAAAGAATAAGTATGAATTGATAAAAATATGACGGAACATATAGTGATGGGTACCAACCTGGGTAAGGCTAAACAAGGTCGTTTTCCTCATGGCTTCTGTAGCATGATTACCCAGATCCTCGTAGTCCTCCTCTTTGATGATGGAGGTCACTTGGTTAAGGGCATACTGCGAATCTTCCCCAAGAAAGACGGGAGGTTTTTCCTTGGCGGGGTCTGGATTGACCATCAAACGCTTGCCCCTACCAGGCCCAAGCTTGGGAGGCAACTTCAACCCGCCGGATCCTTGATTGGTAGGTAACCCCGTCACCACTTTCTGTTTCTTGCTATGACGATCAAATTTTTCCGAAAAGGGTTTCTTAGTAGACGGATGAGATGAACCTGTCTCGAGGGGAAGGTCGTCCCCTTGTTTTTTCTTGGCAGCAGCCTGCTGCTTAATGATTTCCCTTCTCCTAGCATCTTCCATTTCTGAGAAGAGAGGACGGGAAAAAAATGACAGTAATCAATAATAAAAACAAACATAGGGCAAAGGAATTACGACGATGGATTCGATTGTCGTACCGACGGGTTGTGTTGGTGGGTTCAGGACTATCACAATACCAATGTAAATTGTCCAATGTAACCAGCTTAATCCACGTTTTCTTCGACAGCCTAATGGTCTGGAAGATCTTCTCCAAAAAACCAAATTGTTCGGTAGTAACTGGCGGACAGTCTCAAGCTGCAAAAGGTAACGGTTAGAGTGACTTAAACAAATTATACAACAAAGCTAAGGTAGGCGGACACATACTGGACGGAGGCATTATGCCCCAGGTCTTATCTACAGGTATATATTCTTGGTCGTTAGGGTGACACATTAAGTTGTCACCTTGAAGGAAAAAATATCGACCCTTCCAGTTCCGGTTGGAGTCCAGGGTCTCGCATACTAACCTAAGCATTGGACTTCTCAGCATAAAGTTGTACATACCCTTTGATTGGGCAATCTCAGATGGATGGTAACAATGAAAGAACTCCTCTAGTGTTAACCGTTGCGCACCATCAGACATCACACCATATAGGACTTCAACACCCAGAAAAACCCTCCGGCGTTGGGGTGAAATTTGGGTGATGGATAAACCCAAGTATTGGAGAAGAGGCTGGTGTAGGGCATTTAAAGGTAATCGCCGGCCTGCTTTGAGCATCTGCTCGTAAACCCCGATGTCTTCAAGGCCTTTGTAATAGCATTTCTCGAACTTGAAGGGTAGACAGATAGGTATGTTATCAGGAATATGGTACTTTTGCCTAAGTGTATTGAAGTGTGGTTGCTTGATGGAAGAGATGAAGGCATTCACCATCCACAAAGGGAGCATGATGAATTCCCTGAACCCAGCCGGACCTATGACGGACTAGATGGGAGGGTCTATGCCGTCTAAGTCATCATTTGAGCCATTCTCTGACTCGTACTCATTATGCCCCTCATCCTCCACATTGGAAGGAGAGCTGGCTGACGGTTCCCTCTCCTCACTAGAGGTGCTCGGGTCTGCTTGACTTGACGGGAACACCTTATTGTAGCCTGCTCCCTCGCGGACAAACGACTGACCATGTGATGCTTCACTAGACATCTGACACCTACAAATGAATTAAAAAAAAAAAAAAACCTAAGACTTTAGATCCACATTGACGACGAACCAACATATACGATAACGAAGAAAAATTGAGAGAAAAGAAAATACTCACAGATTGACAGTACGATGAAAGTGACGGAAGAATGGCAACAATGGTAATATTGATTTGTCGAGGCAACAGATTGGGTAAAGTGGACGGTCGCACTCTGATCAACCAAATATTTTCCAAAACGTACAAATGAAAGGAATTGACAGTATATATATAGAAGGAACGGCGCGGAAGGTGAAGGAACGCCTTGATCCCAGCAAACAACCAATCAAGATCCGCCACGTGTCCCTAATGCATTTATGACTCTGTGGTGGCTTGTCAAATCGAAACACGCTTATCAAGAGTATAAGCAAACCGTCATTCCGTGGGTCCATGTAAAATAGTTGACGGATCCATAGAATGAGGGGGGCAACTGAAGAGGATTAAAAGATGATGGCGACGAATCCATTTAAATAAACGTGACGGTGTTAAGTTGATAGGTTGATAGTCGACAGATCAAAGGTGCACGGACATAGTGGGGCGGACATAAGTGACACGTGTCATCCATCTGTTTTGATTAAGCTCCAAGGAATTCTAAATGGAATTAACTTGCGTCTCATGATTAACTTTAAAGAATCTCAATACTAGAAGAATTCTAACTAGTAATAAATTCCGTAATATACGCTTGATAAGGAGGATTTTCCCTTGAAGGAAACGTCTTGATGAGCAAGAAACAGAGGTCGATTCTACTATAAAAACTCATGAACCCTCATAATACAAGGTACACATAATTGATCCCAGTTTTGGTATTCTAGAGTTGTGAAAAGATCTAACTTGACCTTCAGAGGGTTTTTGGCCGGTATCACACCGGTGTTCTCTATTAGCTCTTCTCTTTTTGTTGTACATGTGTTGTTTCGGACACGTGAGGACCGTGTGACTAACTAGTGGATTTTCAGCATTATTAGGATATATTATTTTATTGTGTAGAAATGTTATTTTAATGTGTTGTATTATACAATAAAAGTTGGAATGCTGGAAGATTGTAAAATGGTATTGTATAAATTGATAAAATAGTTTTTAAGATAGTAAAGAAAAATAGGATAAAATTTTGGATTGTAGATGCTCTTAACAAAAATAATCTTTGTCAAACATACACTACTTTTATTTTTTTTTTTAATAAGATTTTCAGATTCCTTAGGTTTCGGATTAAGCTCTCTTTATTTTTCTCCTGAACTCTCTCGTACACAAATGGCCGAATGCCTTTATGTTTCTTTTCTTCTCTTCTACGGGTCCCACAGGCCTAAAGCTGATTTTTGGCTGAAGAGACAAGCTCATTTAAGAGCTTTGACAGTGTGTATAAGCGGAGCTGTACCCCAACACCCAACAGTTGCTTTGTGGCTTTTCCGCTTGTGCAGCTGGTTTAGGGACTTGGAATCGCTGATGTGCTGCTCAGATATCCACAGTACTGTCACAAAAGACAGTCACTCTTGTGCGTGGCTTTTTTTTTTTTTTTTTTTTTTTTTTTTTTTTGCGATTTTTTAAGATGGTGTTTGATATAGGGTTGTCCACGGGTCAAGTTGGGTCGGTTTTCGACCCAACCCAGACTTGACCTGCCAGCGGTGGGTGGAGGGCGGAGTAACCCGAAATCGACCGCCAGAAAATCGGCCGGTTTGCTTTCGTGTGATGGTGAACGTCGATCAGGTTGGATCGGTTTTCGAAATTAAAAAAGGAGTTGAAATTTGAAAAAACAAATCGTTGCTTGAATTTGGAATTTTCGCCAGAAACTAGAAAAACCCGTCGAAAACTTCAAAAAAACTGCTGAAAACTGGAAAAATATTGGCGGAACCTTGAAAAATCGCCAGAAACTGGAAAACATTGTCGGAAACTAGTTTTTTTTTTTTTTTTTTTTTTTTTCCTTTCTAAAATCTGCTTTTTTTTTTTTGGCTAGAAAGTTGTTGAAATTTGGCCGAATCCGGCTAAATCCCACCAAATCTAGCCGTATGTGCTCGAGATCTTGCCGGATCTGGCTTGTTTTTGCAAGATTTGGCACGATTTTTTTATAGCTTTAGTCGAGTTCGAGTTGCTCGAGTTTTGGAGATGCAAACCCGCCACTCGACCCGCCTTCGTCGGTTTTTGAGAATGGTAACCCGTCGCCGACTGACTGGACCTTCGGTTCGGGTCGGAATCGGGTCGGCGTCGGGTGGTTTGGCCGGGTTGTCGGGCGGCGAGCAAGTCTGGGCAGGTAAGGATGGCAATGGGGCGGGGTGGGGCCGAAGGATGGGATCTTCGCCCCCGCCCCGAATAGATTTTTCTTGCCCCATTCCCGCCCCGCCCCGCATGACGGGAAAAATTTCTTGCCCCATCCCCGCCCCTTAAGGCCCCGCGAAGCCCCGCCCTACACATTAAAACTTTATTTCTTGTTAATTTTTCCTACAACTATTACCATTTTTTCAAACAAAATGACATGTTTCAATATTAAAAATATACTTGAAGTTATAAATAAATTTATTCTATAAAATCAAACTAATTTTTAGCAAAAACTAAATAATATTATCTACATGTTTAACAAGACAATGTCACAAAAAAAATCTCATAGTATGACACAATAAAATAATCCAAACTCCTAATAAGATGATGATATTGGTCTCATACTTCCAACATTGCTAGAGAGAAAAAAGAGGTAGAACCACGTTAGGTAGAATAAAATAAGATGATGATATTTTTATTTTAATAGTAGAGTTTTAAAGTATGAAAAAATTACAACTTAACCCTTATTAATGAGGGGCGGGGCGGGGCGGGTTTAAAAAGTGTAAACCCATCCCCGCCCCGCCCCGTGGTGCGGGTCTAAAATCTCGCCCCATCCCCGCCCCATTACCTTTGCGGGGCGGGGAAAACCCGCACGGGGCGAAGCGGGGAGGGGCGGGTCAAGTGGGGCGGGGAAAAATTGCCATCCCTATGGGCAGGCCTAGTTTGACACATATAAAAGGTTACTTTATCCTTATAAAAAAATTATGTTATCAATATTAAATATTATTTCTTTATTTATTTTAATTTTAATTTTATTCATAATTTTTTTCTTTTTTCTTTTTTTTGACCAGTACTTTTTTGGTTTCCAATGGCAAAAGAAGAGAAAAAAAATTTGCATATTCCCAATTTTCATAAAAGAAAGAGAAATTTTGAATAAAAAAAATGCACAAATACTTGTAGCATATTTCATAGAAACTTTTATATTTAAAATATTACTTTAGCAAATACCAAATTTATTTAACATTTGACACACACACCTCATGAAAATGATTTTTTTATTTTATTATTATTATTATTTTTTTATGTTTGCGTGTTAAACCTAATGCTAGTGTTCTATTAGTAAGAGCATCAGCATTGAATGGGCTAAATCCCACATGTAAGCCAAATCCCAATATAGTTTACAATTGAGGCCCAAAATAGAACTCTATTAGATGTTGGGTTTTGTAACAATTGCAAAAAAAAAATACAATAGAGTTACAGTGCGATTCTAAACATAGAACCACATTGTAGTTCAATGGTAAACGTTATATTAATATTTTATTGTAAATATCAGTCCTTTCTCTCTCCACTGTCTCTCATCGCTCTCACTCCATCGCTGAAGCTAATCACACCATGCCTTTTGCTTCTCTGTCATCCCCTCTCTTTCACACTAAGCCTCTCTCTTCTCTCTCATCCCTCTCTCTCGCCATTGTTGTTGATTCACCCTTACCCATCGCTGAAGCTCTTTCAGACCAATCCTCTCTCTATCACTCTCTTTTCTCTTCAAACTGAGATTCTCAAGGGTTTTTGGGTTTGGGTTAAGATCAAAATCAAAATCAAAATCAACTTGTGTTTGTGTTTGTTCATGGGTTTTCAGTGTGGGTTTGTTCATGGGTTTGGGTTTCCAGCGTTTGCGTCGGATTTTGGTTGGCGTTTGGCGTTTGCTGGGTTTGCTGATGGGAGGCATTTGTTAGGTTTGCTGGCGTTGGCGTTTGTTAGGTTTGCTGATGGGTGGCGTTTGCTGGCATTTGGCGTTCGTTCCGATGGGTTTGGTGGGTTTGATGATGGGTTTGTTTCAACGATGGGCGACCCTCTCTCTCTTGCCATCGCTACCGGTGAGAACAGATGGGTTTGGGTTTGGGTTTGGTAAGAATAGATGGATTTGATTTTGGATTTTGATTTTGATTTTGGATTTTGATTTTTGATTTTCATTTGGCTGGGTTTTGCTCAGCGGAGGTGGGTGGTGTGATTGAGAAGCTAAACGGTGGTGGTGGTGGTGGGTGGTTGACAAAGGAAGAGAAATAGAGATCAAAGAGAGAAGTGGCTTTTTATATTATTTTATAGAGATCAGTGAGAATTATTTCTATATTATTTTAAAATGTAGTATGATAAAATAAAAATTTAGATGTTGGTGTATTGTAAAATGGTATTATATAATTGATAAAGCGACTTTTTAAAATGGTAAAATATGATAGAATTGGCATGAGCCATTGTGGATGCTTTAAGGTTTAAACCAAGGTGTCATTTATGTCAACTGTCAATCTCATTGGCATGTTTGGGTTTAGGACGAGAATGTCATATCTGTTGTGAAATATCTCCTAGCATGTAGGGTTACTTATATCATTATACTATCAAAACTCAACTTTTGTCTTGATGGTTATATCATCACCGCACCGTTTCAATTGCCAATTAAATAATGCTATTCATTTCTTCTTTGGACTTCTACAGACTTTGAAGGCCCTATGCATCTGCGTGTTATTAGAAAGGTTGTAAGGGGACTTTTGATAGATGAAAAAGCTTCAGTTGGCTTATTGTAGAATGTGGCTAACCACTTAAATAATAAAGATTCATATATTATCTCGTCCAAAATTTTTGTGTTCCTCTTTGTTCTTTCTTTTGATTTATAACACGTTATCAGCATGACGTTCTAGCCAGACTCAGAAAAAGAGTTGCCATCATTCTTCCTCTTGAAGTAAAAGGTTATTTCTTTGACACTTTAACTTAATTCACATGAGTTACATGATCCATATAGAATAAGTTCACATCTAAATTATGTAGATCAAATATTGTACGGGTTAATTAAATTTTGCATCTAATAAATATTTATCTATTGCAATTATTAATATTGTTACATTCCTGCCATACCAATAGATCATGTCAAACTTGACAAAACTTGAATTCAATGCTCTTAACATATTGGGCAAGAATTATCTATCATGGGTCCCGGACATAGAGATCCACCTAGAAGCAATGGCCCTCACAAAGACCATTAAAGATGGCAATAGAGCTTCCTCACAGAATACGGCAAAGGCAATGATATTTATTTGCCATCATCTCCATGAGAAACTGAAAACTGAGTACCTCACAAAAAAAAAAAAAAAGATCTCTTAGTCTTGTGGAATAAATTAAAGGAGAGGTATGAACACCATAAGAGTGTAATCCTCCCAAAAGCTCATTATGAGTGGATCCACCTTAGGTTGCAAGATTTTAAAAGTGTAAGTGAATATAACTCAGTACTATTTAAAATCACTTCTTAATTGAAATTATATGGTGAAAAGGTCACTAAAGGAGATATGTTAGAGAAACTTTTACTACATTTCATGCCTCGAATATGCTCCTGCAATAGCAATATTGAGAGCGCAAGTTCCACAAGTATTTTGAACTTATATCATGAATTCTGGTGGCTGAACAAAATAATGAGCTTCTATTGAAAAATCACCAATCTCGTCCAATTGGCTCCACACCATTCCCTAAAGTGAATGGAGCAACATTTGAAAGAAATTGAGGAAATAAAAGTAAAGGGCATGGACATGGACGTGGATGTAGTAAGAATAATCAATATAGGGGGAGATATACTCATAATCTTTCAAAGGGGCATAATACACCTTATAATGGTCAAAAAAAGAAAGTGGCAAAGACTTGCAAAATAAATCTTCAAAAGCCCATGAAAATATATGTTTTAGGTGTGGAATGAAAGGGCATTGGTCACACATGTCGCACATGTGTTTGTGTATATACCTAAGATAGAGGTTTTCTTGTGTCCCATGTTTCCTTAGGAGTATGAGAGATGGGCTGGCTGCATGAGAACCATTGAGCTGTGGGTGCTTTACTTGGTGGTGGCCTGCTTGAATCTACTAAAGATGATGGTGGTCTGCTTGAAGCTGAAGTAGATGTTTCAGTTGACTGTGTGTAGGGTTTGCATGTTGGCTGCCTTAGTGGTTGCTTTTGTGGCTGGTTAACTTGCTTGTTGGGTGGTTGGCTTTCTTGTTGGATGGCTAGCTACCCCACTTGCTTGTTGGATGGCTAGCTACCCCACTTGTTGCTTGACTGGTTGTCTGTATTGCTGCATTGTTTACTGGTCCAGGTAGGTGCCTTGCTTGTTGGTTAGCTGCCTTATTTACTGGTCCAGGTGGGTGCTTTGCTTGTTGGTTGGCTACCTTGTTTGAAGATTTAGGTGGCTGCCTTGTTTGCTAATCTAGCTAATTGTCTTGCTTGCTAATTTGTAGCCTAGTTGGTTACCTGGTTGGCTGCCTTATTTGCAAATCTAGGTGACTACCTTGTTTGCTGATTGGTTGCCTGGTTGGCTCCCTTATTTGCAAACCAGGGTGGCTGCTTTGCAAACTTCTTTGGTGGTTGCCTAGGTGGTTGACATGCTAGTTGGCTGGCTGTCTAGTTGGCAAACCAGGGTGGCTGCCTTGCAAACTTAGTGGTTGCCTAGGTAGCTAACTTGCTAGCTGGCTAGCAGCTGGATGAGGTACTGAAGTTACACCCTGACTTGGTTGGTCAGTGCTTGTTCCTACAAAAAGAATTGTCTTGCATTAGAAATAGATTTGTAATATAATTGTCATAGTGAACACATTCTTGCTTTACTTACAATTTTTTTTTTTTTTTGCCTCTCAAGTCTCTATCTCCTTTGCCATGGTGTCTCACTAGTTATTCCAGCCTTACACCTCCTTGAATTATGCCCATCCTTATAACAAAACCCACATTTTATAGGTCTATTTGACCTAGAAACTTTGTATGAGTTGTTTGGCTCATTTGCATCTTTCTTCCTTTTCATTGGTGGCCTGTTTGAAGGCTTGTACACAATTGGAGCAATAGGGGCAGGTTGGTTGGTTTCAATCCATTCATCTTGGCCAGGCAATGGGGTAACCATCTCCTTGTATGCAACCACATAGGCATCCTTTTTATAGCATACATGCACATAATCCTTAGGCCTTTCCAGATTCTTATAGATTGTTGCACTACCATGTTTACATAAGATTCCTATCAAATCCCAAACTCTACAACTACAACACTTTCTTGTAAGGTTAACCACATGCCTCTCATACTCATTATCAACTTCATATATAAAGCAACTTGATGGAACAGTAGAAAATGACTTAGAATCAACTTTCAACTACTTAAGCTTTTGCACTATGTTTGGACATATGTCACTAGTGAACTTTTCAATTCTAGTCCTCTTACTGTACATTCTAGTTATCAACCTAACTCTAATCCATTCTAGCATGGCAATGATAGGCTTATCCCTAGCGTCTAGTATCAGAGATGACCCTTGGAGTGAAATGTGACTTGGTCCATTGGGTTGGTTGGATGTCTGCTAGATACTCCCATGCTTCTTTGTCCAAGTCCTTCATATTTGGCATTCTCTTCTCAAACTCCCTAATTGTTGTTGCTGCAGCACACCTCCATAATGCAACCTTCAATTTTAAACCCTTGAAGTTTAACTTAAAGTTGATGTAAATATGCTTCACACAAAATCTATATTCAACTGTTGGGAATAACATCTCCATGGCAGGTATCAATCCTTGGTTATAATAATTAAAATAAAATAAAAACATCCAAAGAACAAAAATGAACACCATCTATCTAAGAATAAAATCAAAACTTTCAAAAAGCAGAAATGTAATGACTAAGAATAAATAGAAATCTCAAAAAGTAAGTGAATTGTATTACCTTCTAGCTATCTGAAATGAACACCAAATTCAGCTCATCTAACCTCCCAATATCATCTGCCTATCTGAAATGGACATTTGCTTATTCCAAGGCACTTGTTGGTGTTGATGCAGAAATTTAGATGCTGAACTGACCAAACAAGTACCATTGTGATGGGGCCAAATATAGGTATCCGACAGCCTTGCAATGTGTGCCACAAGGATACCTTTAATATGTTTCTCTAGTTTGGGGGGGGGGGGGGGGAAGCAGAACATAGAGTGAGTCAAATGTCCAAGTATGATTAGCTCTCAAAGAACTAACGTGGTTGTTTTCGTCATGTCGCATGAGTGGTCTTTGGTCCTTCAATGCAACTACAAAGGGTGCCTTCAATGATCCTCCCATATCCTGATATTTTTCCCATCTCCTACAATCCATTCATACCTTGTTGTAACCATTGAATGCTGTCATAAAGGACTTTCCAGATGTAGGACCCCTCGGGTTTCTAGTGTAGTGAAACAGACTCGTATGTGGGAAATATTTAGCTTTGAGGACTTTTGCCCAGAGCATAGTGGGATTTTGATACAAACACCATGCCTGATTCACAAGGATTGCCCTATTTCTATGACGACTTGATTGTATTCCCAACCCTCTGGCCTTCTTTGACAGGGTTACCGTGTCCCAACTAATACCATGACACTGTTGGCGCTAGTTGGTATTCCCCCCATAAAAACTACCAACTCAATTTATCTAGTTGTTGACTTATTTTCTAAGGTAGCATCATAGTTTGCATGGCATATATGAGCATTGACGCTACAGAGGACTTGACTAAAATGGCTTAACTAGCCATTGAAAGATATTAGGCTTACCACCCTTCAATATTTTGTTGGATTTTTTCCACTAAGTGCTGGTATGCATGAGCTGTTCTTGTTGGAAATATGGCTAAATAAACAAGTTTTGATTCAACAATACACACCCTAAAAATTTAGCAATGACAAAAATAAATAGATAGAGTTAGAGAGATCTCACAAACTATAGAATCACGCAAAATGCGTTGTCTTTAAAGGTTGATTCGTGCCACCCGGAGTGGAACTCGGTGTGAATGGCTCTCTTGGCCGAACAACCCCCCAAGATTAGACTATAGTAATTTCTTCAAGTTAATCACACACTCAAGCAAGAAGAACTAAGAACAACCTTACTTGCCTTTCCTTTCCAAAATAAAAATTAAGCTGAAATTTTCTGTGCAGAAAATTTCTGTGCAACAAAGATTTTCTGTGCAAAAAAAAAAACAGAACAGAACAGAGAGGCAGAGAGCTACGGTTGGAGAAGAATGAGAAGAGAAAATGTGATGAATAGTGTGTTTTGTAGGGTTTATAAACTAAATGAAGGGAGGGTTGGGTTGCACCAACGGACAGCACAATAAATGCCCCAACGAGCTGAAAATTTAATGCCCAACGAGTAGAAATAAAATGGGCTAATGGAAAAGAAAGGGAAAAATAATGAGGCCCAAGAGAGATGGAGACAAGCTTAAGTCCAACCCATGCCTAACTCAAACCCTTAGCCCATTTTCTTTCAATCTACCTCTTAAGAGGTTCTATGCCTTATAAACCTATATAAGAACTCATCTCTAACCAATGTGGGACACAAGCATAGTTTAAGAGTTTGAAACACACACATACTCTAACAATCCCCCACATGTTACAAACACTAAACTAGGAAAGGCAATAAACTCAAGAAGACATGCATCAATATGGTACCATAAGGTTTTAATCATACTTAGGATAAATAAGTAGGAACTACTAGACAATGGTAGAGTTAAACTCTTTTAACCATGCTATTAGATAACCAAATTTACCACCCACATACCTTTCTTTACTAAGGTTGTTCCATAAGCGAGTTAGCACCTTATACAGGCCATGCGCCACTGGGTTCATGAGAGCTCTAAAGACCTACCCAAGTCTCATAGGAAGCGGCACAACTTCCACTCCCACATAGGTGGCATCCATCAAGAGTGTGTGCAGTACACCCCATCCCAACAGGTAGGGACTATGGATCCATTAAGAGCTAGAGCTCAACCTCCAACGATCGGCAACTTAGCACTGCCTCACACCATAGGGATGGACTCATCACTAATCTCCTCAATGAGATAGCGGAACACATAAAGCTGACAGTCCCCATATGGACCACAAATGACCTCTACTCATTTAACCCCTTGCGTGGAATCACCCATCATAGAGGTTGAGCATTGGCCATAGCGTCACAATTTGGGTATCAGTCCTATCCCCCTCGATGTCTCACTCACTAGCCTTCTTGCTAGTGGCTTGGTCAAAGGATCGGCCAAATTCCTTTTTGACCTTACAAAGTCCAAGAACATTACACCATTATCAATGAGCTGCCTCACAATATTGTGTCTCCATCGAATATGTCGACTTTTCCCATTATAGATTTTGTTCTTAGCATGTGCTATGGCAGCCTGGCAATCACAATGCATGCAAATAGAGGTAATAGAGTTAGTATATAATGGTATATCAATTAACAAACTCCTAAGCCACTCGGCTTCGGACCCAGCCTTTTCTAAGGCTACTAACTCTGATTCCATGGTGGATCTCGCTATGCAAGTCTGCTTGGATGATTTCCAAGAGACAACCCCTCCAACTAGTGTGAACACATATCCATTAGTGGACTTTACCTCATCTGTATCAGAAATCTGTTAGGACATATGTAGTTCAAGTCTGTGAACGTATGTCACTATTTTATGTAATTGGCTTATCCTTAGACAAAACGCACTTTACTTGTAATTGGGTAGATTTAGGATGAGTTTAACACTTCAGTTCAAGGTTAAGTGTTGAAGTCGTCAAAGTCTGTCTAAGAAACAAGCTGAGAAGTGCAAGATTTTAAATCTCGACACATACCTCGACAGATACATCTATCGAGATTTAAAGAAGCTGTTTTGCCTGAGCCTCGACAGCTATCTCGACACCTCTCGACACCTCTATCTGTCGAGAGTTAAAAAAAAAAACAGATTTCCAGGTCTGTTTCAAGTCTAATCCGTGAGTGTGTCTTTGGGACTTCTTTTCTCCTAACTCTAGACATATAAAAGGATTATTTTAAGGGCCGTTAAAATAGAGATCACAGAAAACAAGTTGCACATTCTTTGAGAACTTGTTGTTCATGCAATTTGTGATCTGACAGACAAAGTTCGTGCCCTAGTTCATCCTTGATGATTTGAAGAACTTTGCAGCCAACTCTCTCTCTCTCTATAGTTGGTAATTGAAGTTGCGTACTGGGATCCGCGCATCTGGTTAGTCACGTACTTGGGAGCCGTGCATTAAAAGGAGAAACTGTCACTACAGAACAAGTCCAATTGGGTATTGGGGTAAGAGTTCAACTGTAGGTTGGTGAGGTACTTGGGATTCCTTACTTGTAACTGCTTGTTGTGATAATAGTGGAGTTTCGGGAGTGGTGACCTTAAATCACCCGGTGGGATTTTTGCCGTAAGGTTTTTCCCATTCGTGAACAAATCACCGTGTTATTTACTTTCCGCTGCTTAACTTAGTTTCGGTGATTTGTTTGTGCTGCCACGTGATATTGCATGATTAATTTGATTAATTAAAAACTAGGCTAATTAATTAATCTAAATTATCACAAGGGGTCAACACGTTTGTGGCCTGTCAAGTGGTATCAGAGCAAGCACACTCTGATTAGGTTAATCTATTGTGTGTGATCCATTGACCCCTGTTGTCATGGATAGTCAGTCTCTCATTTGAAAGAGAACTGTGATATCAAATACATCTTGTTTTTCTAATCTCCCTTCCTTGAGTGTCTCAGAAAATACAAGTCTAAAAGTTATTTGATTCTCTCCATGATGATTATTGGAAAAGATCTCAGTTTGTATAAGCAGGAACTAGACTTTCTCAAATTCAAAATGTGCCAAGGAGTATGTCTGAACAGAGTTAAAGTTAAAGGTCTGGCTCGGAGAAGGCAGATGAGAGAAGATACCATTCCCACTGATCTGTTGTCTAAGCATGAAGTGTGTTTCATGATGAAGTCCGCCTTTAAAGTGATGGACACGTGCTTATGGTACCTTGATAGTGGTTGCTCAAGACACATGACTGGAGACCGATCCCTCTTCAAAGTCTTCGAGTCTAAGAAAGGTGGAAATGTCACTTTTGGTGATGGGAGCAAATCACAGATAAAAGGGAAAGGAACTATCTCTCTACCTGGACTACCAGACATTGCAAATGTTCTCTACGTGGATGGCCTAAGAGTGAACCTATTGAGTATAAGCCAAATATGTGATCAAGACTTCATGGTGTTATTCTCCAAAGGAAAATGTCTTGTTATGAATGAATTTGGAAAGAAACTCATAAGTGGTGTACATACTCTGGACAACTGTTACGGATTGGTACTTGATGCTGACATTGTATGCAATAGTATTCGGTTGCCAAATGAGGACTTGTGGCACCAACGGATGGGGCATGCTAGTTACAAACATCTTTCTAATGTATCTAAGCATGACTTTGTTCTAGGGATGCCAAAGCTGAGTAGGTTGAACAATGTTGTGTGTGGACCATGTCAACTTGGGAAACAGACGAAAGCTAAGCATCTAAGCACTCAGACATCAGCTACATCCAGACCGTTGGAGCTATTGCATTTAGATCTTATGGGTCTTACAAGAACCGAATCTCTTGGAGGTAAGAGATACATCATGGTTGTAGTAGATGACTTCACCAGGTACACTTGGGTTATTCTTCTACGATCCAAGTCTGATGCTCCTGAGCACATTGAAGCACTGTGTACAAGACTACAAAATGAGAAGAACCTGAAAATTGACCGAATTCGAAGTGATCATGGTAAAGAATTCGAGAACTCATACATGGAGTCATTCTGCACAAGATCAGGTATATCTCAAGAATTCTCTACTCCCATTACTCCTCAGCAGAATGGTGTAGTAGAAAGAAAGAACAGGGTTATCCAGGAGATGGCTAGAGCCATGTTGCACAGTAAGGATGTGGCTAGAAATTTATGGGGAGAAGCAGTTAACACTGCATGTCACACAGTGAACAGAGTATACTTCAGACCCGGCACCAAAAAGACTCCATATGAGTTGTGGAAAGGAAGAAAGCCAAATGTGAAGTATTTCAGAATTTTTGGAAGCACCTGTTTCATTCTAAAGGATAGAGAGAATGTAGGAAAGTTTGATTCCAGAAGTGATGAAGGGATATTTCTGGGATACTCTACTACAAGTAAGGCTTATCGGGTATATAACAAAAGAACCATGAAAGTCATGGAAACAGTGAATGTTGTTATTGATGAGTCTTCAGATGTCAATTCTGAGAAAATTGATGAGGAACTTCCTAAAGAGATTCTCCCTCCAGAACCTAGGAGAGCTCCAGAGCTCATGGAACAAGAGCCTATATCCCCAAGTACTCCTGGTACTCCTAGTGTTGTAGAAGAGCCAGCAGACATTTCTACATCACCAGATTCTGAGTGTCATGAAGGCAAAGGACCTTCCTCCATAATCAAATTAAATCATCCTCCAGAAACTATTGTGGGAAACATGAATGAACTCACATTGCGGAAACGCACAGTTGATAAATGTGTTGCTAACTTTGTGTCATACTCTTGTTATTTGTCACAGGTTGAACCTACTAAAGTTGAGGAAGCTCTTCAGGATGAAAGTTGGGTAGAAGCAATGCATGATGAACTGCTTCAGTTCCAGAGGAATGATGTGTGGACCTTAGTTCCCAGACCGGAGGGCGAGCATGTCATCGGCACCAAGTGGATTTTTTGAAATAAGACTGATGAGGAGGGCAATGTAATCCGCAACAAGGCTCGACTTGTAGCCCAGGGATACACTCAGATGGAGGGTATAGACTATGATGAAACATTTGCCCTAGTTGCTCGTATGGAATCCATCAGAATCCTTCTCGCCTTAGCATGTCACTTGCAGTTCAAGTTATATCAGATGGATGTGAAAACCGCCTTCTTGAATGGATTGCTCGAAGAGGATGTTTATGTGGCTCAACCAAAAGGTTTCATTGATCCTCACTTTCCGGATCATGTGTTGTATCTCAAAAAGGCCCTCTATGGATTAAAGCAGGCACCTAGAGCTTGGTATGACCGATTGACTCAATACCTGATATCCCATGGTTTCGCAAGAAGAAAGGCTGATCAAACTTTCTTCATCAAAAGAAAAACTAGTGAGCTGGTGGTTGCTCAAGTCTATGTTGATGATATCATCTTTGGATCAACAAAGGATGAGCTTGCTCAAGAATTCTTAAAACTCATGCAAGCAGAGTTCGAGATGAGCATGATTGGAGAGCTGTCTCACTTCCTTGGACTGCAGATTCGTCAACAAGATTCAGGTATATTCATCTCTCAATCTAAATATGCTAAGAATCTTGTGAAAAAGTTCGGTTTGGAATCTGCTAGTTCTGTTAGAACCCCCATGAGCCCAAATGTTCACTGTTGACATGTTAGGTAAAAGTGTAGACTCTTCACTGTATAGAAGCATGATAGGTAGTCTTCTTTACCTTACTGCTAGTAGACCTGACATTAGCTACAATGTAGGAGTGTGTGCTAGATATCAGGCTAATCCCAAAGAGTCACATATGACTGCTTTAAAAAGAATAATCAAGTATGTCAAAACTACTGCCAATTTTGGTGTGTGGTATAGCAAAGACACGAATAATGTCTTAACTGGGTATTCTGATGCTGATTGGGCTGGGAATGCTGATGATAGAAAAAGCACCTCAGGAGGTTGTTTTTATGTGGGAAATAATTTGGTCTCTTGGATGAGCAAAAAGCAAAACTCCATCTCATTATCCACTGCTGAAGCTGAGTATATTGCTGCTGGTAGCTGTTGCACCAAACTCCTATGGATGCAAAAACTCCTTCATGATTATGGTATTTGTCAAGAACATCTCACCATCTACTGTGACAATACCAGTGCCATCAATATCTCTAAGAATCCTGTTCAACATTCTCGAACCAAGCATATAGAGATTCGACATCACTTCATTAGGGAGCTTGTCGAAGATGGTGTCTCACCCTTGAGTTTATCCATACCGATGACCAAAAAGCTGATCTGTTCATCAAACCTCTGCATAGCAAACGGTTTGAGTTCCTTCGTCAAAACATTGGTGTCATCTTCATGGATTGATCTCCTTTCTTCCCTCTTCTTCCTCATGCATGTGCATCTAGTTTTATGCATTGTTTTGCATTACATGTTTTTGTTTGTGTGTTTTCAGTTTTGTGTTTTATTTTTGCTTTTCTAAAAAAAAAAATTTGAAAAATTGAAATATACAAAAACAATGTGAGTTTGTGTGCATTAGTTCGTGTGAACTTTTAAAATGGCCATTGAAACAGAGTTTTCTAAACTTTGTATCATCTATAGCTTAGATGAGCATTCTTTTGCACAACTAAGCAAGTGAGCTTTGTAGCTCTCTGTTTGTGATGATAAGGTTAAGTGATCTCTTCTTCTTAACACTCATATCACTCCTTTTGACGGGTTGAACTAGAAAATCCTAAGAGAAAGGCATAAATAACCATCTCACCACTGTTACTCGCCAATCATAATATGACATCTGTATGCTTCGACATAGCAAAAGTGCAATGTCAAGGACACCTGTATGCTTCGGCATAGCAAAAGTGCAGTGTCAAAAGCTTAACATAATTGGGTATTTCTTTTCTTTCTCTTGTATGCCCATGCATGATATGCTTGTTAAAAAGAAAATATGCAAAGAAATAAAAAGCAAAAAGATTAAAAAAAAAATGCTTTAAAATATGGTTGCAAGCATGTTTTCTAGGAGATGTGGGAGTTATAGGATGTACCTCGAAAGTGATAGTCCCCATCAAACGGTTATGATTGTGTGTGAGTTAAAGTGATTTTCTCATATCTCAAATCGTCATAACATTGAGACACATATGCAATCTTGCGATGTTTTCACACACGACACGCAATACTCTTTGCTATTCTTGATACATGTGCAGGTACAATGTGATTTGGCCATCACTAAGTTTACATGCTTTAATGTATGCTCATTAAACTGTCTGGACTTGTTTTTGAAATATAAAATTGGTTAGACTTGTTTAGTGTGTGTGTGC
This sequence comes from Castanopsis chinensis, assembly GCA_032878915.1. Classification (NCBI taxonomy): domain Eukaryota; kingdom Viridiplantae; phylum Streptophyta; class Magnoliopsida; order Fagales; family Fagaceae; genus Castanopsis; species Castanopsis chinensis. The sequence continues at coordinate 7,597,023 of JAVQMG010000106.1, forward strand.
GTGTTTTGAGATACATGTGCATCAAAATTTTTGTTAAGAGATGAGTTTAAGAGCTTAATGTGTTGGTTGTATCCTTGGTTGAGTTGCATGCATGATTGCATTCATGTCTGTGTTTTTCTTCTTTTGAAAAACTGCTTTTAAAGGCATCTCGACACCTTCTCGATACCTCTCGATACATGAGCTATCTGTCGAGCTCCTTAGACCTTTTCTTATTGCAGTCTCGACAGATACATCGACACCTGCTGGATCGATCGAGAAACTTTCTGTTTGCTCGACAGCTTCTCGATAGCTTCTGGATCGATCGAGGTTCCTTCTTGTTTATTCTTCTTCCTCGATAGCTGATCTCGATAGCTACATCTGTCCATGTGTAATTCTCGACACATAACCTCGATAGCAGGCTCGACACCTCCCGATAGCAGCATTTGTCGAGATTTAATGAGAAGCTATATATAGAGCAGTCGCGATTTTCTTCTCATTTGCTCGATCTCTCTAGCTCGAAACTCACTGTTCTCTCTCAAAATCTTTTCCTTTTCCCTCCAAACCTTCTCCCAAGGCTTTCTCAAGAGTTTCTTTGCGATCTTCATCTCTTGGTAAGCACTTTATCCCTCTTTTTTCATGCATTTCATTGTTTTAAAACCCTAGGTTTTGAGTTTTTGAAATTTGTTGGGAGTTTTCAAAATTGTTGGGGTTTTCATGAAATTTTTGGGTTGTTTCTCTAGTTTTGATCTTCAAAATCACATACATTGCATCACATTAGCATTCTAATTGTATTTTCATGCATTTAGATGTGTGCAACTCTATTGTGTGCTGTTAGGTTTGGATTGGGCTGAGCCCATGATGTTTTTATGTTGCATGTCACATGTTCATGCATTCTCATGCATACGTTCTTTTCATTTCAATATTATTCTGCCAATATTGAACTGTTTGGGACTTTTCTGTGTGTTTTCTTTCTCTCCCCCTCTCTATGGTTGCGTTAGCTGTGTCTATGGCACCTAAGCGTAAGTCCATTCCATCCCAGAATCCTCTGCATTCTAAGGGACAGTCTTCTTCTGACTCTACCCCTCTTTCTGTTCGGTTCCGTGATGAGAAAGCCCGTAAGGACTTCTCGGAGAACTTTTCTAAACGCGGTGTTCATTCGGAATGCCACGTAGTCCTGGCAGACTTTGCCGACACTGACCTTCCCGATGTCATTCACACTCGGGGATGGGAGTCACTGTGTGACGTCTCGGTCACCTGTCCTCTCGTGTTGATTCAGGAGTTTTACTCCAACATCCACGGGATAGATTCTTCAGTACCTTCTTTCTATTCTAGGGTCCGAGGTACGCGCTTCTGTGTCACCCTAGAGCTGGTATCTGAGGTCCTTCATGTCCCTAGGGTGGATCATCCCGATTACCCTAGCTGTGAGCGTCTTTGGACTGTGTCCAAAGACGAGATGATCTCGGCATTCTGTGAGCGTCCGTCCTCTTGGGGAGATCATATGTACACACCATGTCGACCTTTTGCTAAAGGTCCTCGTTTCCTTAACATGGTGATGACTTTTGTTTTACACCCACTCTCTCACTATAACTCTATCACAGAGCCTCGCGCTCGATTTTTGTTGTCCCTCTTAGAGGATCTTTCTATAGACTTTCCTTCACACTTCATCTTCTCCATTATCGATGTCTATAGAGATACGGCCACCCGTGATAAGCTCATTTTCCCTTCCGCTATCACGAGGATTCTGAGTCGTTTTTCCATCCCTTTCCCCTCGTCCGATCTGTATCACGTCATGTCTGCCATAGACGCCGCTACCGTAAAACGTAATGAGGCACAGTTTAGATCGCGACAGACTGACGGTGCCACTCCTTCCATCGGTCCGGCCACCTCCAGATCCACTCGAGCATCTGCCTCTACTTCTTCGAGCGACGTCAGCTTGGGAGACATCATGGCGCAGCTACAGCGCATGGATGCTCGCCTAGATACACTCTCCACGGAGTTGTATCAGGTGAACGTCCGTGTTGGTCGCATCGCCAGGCGACAGGCAACCATGGGCGGCTTTGCTGCAGAGGCTTCTCCTCCGCCACCTCATGTGTCGACTGAGACCGAGGCTGATGATGATGGCGATGATGATGATGCTTCCGATGATGATGATGGAGATGCTAGCTCTTCGATGTCTACTTGACACTCTACCCTTTGTCACTCGTGACAAAAAGGGGGAGTAGTTTTGTATGAGAGTAGTCATACTTAGGGGGAGTGTTAGCATAGGACATAGGACATTTTTGTTAGGGGGAGTGTGCATTGAGGGATGTAGTGAGATGATCATATGTATTTTTTTCTTTTCTCATCTGTATACATTGATCATGTATTGACATACATTGTAGTTATTCTCTTCTTATATATGATGATGTATGTTTTTCTTTCACCTACCCTTCATGTGTTGTTTCTTTTCTATCTTTATACACATATTTCTTGACTTGTATGCAATCTATTATTTCTGTTTCACACAAAGATGCCTTGATGTGTTTTGTTTATAAGTGTTTCAGAAATACAGGTTGTCAAAGTCTTCTTGTCATGAACTCTCTTCTTGCAAAGTTTTTCAAGAGTTTGTGTTAGGATAGATTTTACTGTATGTAACAAGTGAATATGAGTTGAGTGATTTATGACTTCTCTCATATCTTCATTTGTATGTTGTGGTTTTGTCACGGATTGCTAAAGGGGGAGATTGTTAGGACATATGTAGTTCAAGTCTGTGAACGTATGTCACTATTTTATGTAATTGGCTTATCCTTAGACAAAACGTACTTTACTTGTAATTGGGTAGATTTAGGATGAGTTTAACACTTCAGTTCAAGGTTAAGTGTTGAAGCTGTTAAAGTCTGTCCAAGAAACAAGCTGGGAAGTGCAAGATTTTAAATCTCGACACATACCTCGACAGATACATCTATCGAGATTTAAAGAAGCTGTTTTGCCCGAGCCTCGACAGCTATCTCGACACCTCTTGACACCTCTATTTGTCGAGAGTTAATGAAAACAGATTTCCAGGTCTGTTTCAAGTCTAATCCGTGAGTGTGTCTTTGGGACTTCTTTTCTCCTAACTTTAGACATATAAAAGGATTATTTTAAGGGCCGTCAAAATAGAGATCACAGAAAACAAGTTGCACATTCTTTGAGAACTTGTTGTTCATGCAATTTGTGATCTGACAGACAAAGTTCATGCCCTAGTTCATCCTTGATGATTTGAAGAACTTTGCAGCCAACTCTCTCTCTCTCTCTATAGTTGGTAATTGAAGTCGTGTACTGGGATCCGCGCATCTGGTTAGTCACGTACTTGGGAGCCGTGCATTAAAAGGAGAAACTGTCACTACAGAACAAGTCCAATTGGGTATTGGGGTAAGAGTTCAACTGTAGGTTGGTGAGGTACTTGGGATTCCTTACTTGTAACTGCTTGTTGTGATAATAGTGGAGTTTCGGGAGTGGTGACCTTAAATCACCCGGTGGGGTTTTTGCCGTAAGGTTTTCCCCATTCGTGAACAAATCACCGTGTTATTTACTTTCCGCTGCTTAACTTAGTTTCGGTGATTTGTTTGTGCTGCCACGTGATATTGCATGATTAATTTGATTAATTAAAAACTAGGCTAATTAATTAATCTAAATTATCACAAGGGGTCAACGCGTTTGTGGCCTGTCAAAATCCAATTAGCATCACAATATCCTTCTAATATAGCAGGATAACCACAATATGACAAACCATAATCCAAAGTACCCTTTAAATATCTCAACAGTCTAGATATTGCATCCCAATGTTTAATACTAGGATTATGAGTATATCTACTCAATCTACCAACAGCATATGCAATACTAGGGCGAGTACAGTTTGTCAAAAACATCAAACTACCAATGATTTGTGCATATTTATCTTGTGAAATACTATCACCACGATTTTTAAACAAGTGAACATTTGAGTCAAAAGGAGTAGACATAGGTGACATATCAAAGTGTTCAAACTTTTTAAGAATTTTCTCTACATAGTGAGATTGTGATAGTGTAATGCAATCATTATCCTTAAGGATCTTGATGCCCAAGATTATATTTGCCTCACCCAAATCTTTCATATCAAAATTAGAGGCAAGAAAGTGTTTAGCACCATGCACAACATCAAGGCTAGTTCCAAATATAAGTAAGTCATCAACATATAAACATATAATAACACCTCCATTATTAATAAACTTGCTATATATGCATTTATCGGCACCATTGATCACATACCCATGTGTAAGTATAACATTATCAAATTTTTCATGCCATTGTTTAGGTGCTTATTTTAAACCATATAAAGATTTAACCAACTTACAAACTTTATGTTCTTGTCCAAGAACTACAAAACCCTCAGGTTGCTCAATATAAATTTCTTCTTCTAAATCACCATTTAGAAAAGCTGTTTTAACATCCATTTGATGTACTATAAGTTTGTAAATAGAAGCAATGACAAATAAAATTCTAATAGATGCAATTCTAGTAACCGGAGAGTAAGTATCAAAGTAATCCACATTATGTTTTTGCTTATAGCCCTTGGCTACTAAGAGAGCTTTAAACTTATTGATTGTACCATCCGGTTTTAATTTCCTTTTAAACACCCATTTGCAACCGATAGGTTTAACCTTGGGTGGAAGCTCAACTAATTCTCAAGTATGATTAGACATAATAGATTCTAATTCATTATTAATTGCTTCCAACCAAAAAGGTGCATCTATGGATTTAATTGCATCATAGTAACTTACAGGTTCATCTTCAACAACATAGGCAAGAAAATCATTACCGTAATCCTTTTCCTTCCTAGCTCTCTTGCTCCTTCTTATTTCTTGCACATCATCAACAAAGTCATTAGAAATTTCAATAGAATCATGCAATACTTTTTCCTTATTTTCAAAGGAAACACATGCTCAAAAAATATGGCATTTTTGGATTCAATGATAGTGTATGATTCTAATATATCACTTTTAATGACAAGAAATCTATAGCATGAACTATTGCAAGCATAGCCAATAAACACACAATCACATGTTCTAGAACCAAGCTTTCTCCTTTTAGGCTCAAGTAGCATGACCTTAGCCAAGCACCCCCACACTTTGAGGTATTCCAAGTTAGGCTTACGCCATTCCCAAAGTTCATAAGGAGTTTTACCGGTTTTCTTATGAGGTACCTTATTTTGAATATAGCAAGCCGAAAGAATGGCCTCCCCCCTACATGTTGGAAGATAGCCCGGAACTAATAAGCATAGCATTCATCATCTCTTTAAGAGTTCCATTTTTCCTTTCGGCTATTCCATTAGATTCCGGTGAATAAGGTGGAGTTACCTCATGTATTATGCCATTTTGTTCACAAAATTCCTTAAAAGGATTAGACTCATATTCACCACCTCTATCGGTTCTAAATCTTTTAATTCTTTTATTCTTTTGGTTCTCAACTTCACTTTTATACTTTATAAACATCTCCAAAACTTCATCTTTGGTTCTTAGTAAATAAAGTTTAGTGAATCTAGAGTGGTCATTAACAAATATCACATAAAATCTTTTACCACCTCTAGTTATGGTGTGTTTTAAATCACCCAAGTCACTATGTTCCAATCCAAGAAGCTCGATTTCTCTTGTTATGGATTTACAAGGTTTCTTGGTGATTTTAGTTTCGGCACAAATTTCACATTTGTTCATATTTGCTTCACTTAGTGAGTTAATAATTCCACATTCTTTCATTTTCTTTATATAGCCAAGATTAACATGTCCAAGTCTACCATGCCAAACATCAAAGGAATCAACTAAGTAAGCACAAGAAGATGAAGCACTTTCATTAATAACTTGATCAACATTAAGTACAAAAGACCTTCATCATCATAGCCCTTACCAACAAAGACTTCATTCTTAGTTAAGGTAACTATGCCACCATCAAATAAAACTTTAATACCGGCTTTACCAAGTAAGTGTACCGAAATGAGATTGTGTCGAAAGTGAGGTACATGAAGGACATTATTGAGTGAAAGAGTTTTACCAGAAGTTAGCTTCAAGAGTATCTTCCCTTTACCACTCACCGGCATGGACCTATTGTCCCCAACATAGACACATTCGGTGCCTTCCGCCATAGGAGTGTAGGAACTAAACTCCTCTTTGAATGCACCAATGTGTCTTGTGCAAGCCGAGTCAACTACCCATCCCTTCACTTTTGTCACCAAGTGTGCCTCACACACCACGGCCGCAATGATCTCTTCGGTTTGCACCACATTTGCCTTATTTGATGTAGAGTCTTTGTTGTTGTTCTTATTGTTGTTGAAGTTGCCCCTCGCCCTACATGTTGCCACATAATGACCTACCTTGCCACAAATAAAAAAATTATCCTTTTTCTTTTGGATTTGAGGATTTGGGTCATTTTTATTATGAAATTTTCCTTTTCCCTTGAAATCATGTCTCTTATTATGTTGTGGAGGTCTAGAGGGTCCTCCCTCTACAACATTAGCCTTGGAAGTAAATTCCTTAGCTCTAGAAACCTTTTCCGACATTCTATTTGTTTCTTCAATTTGAATATCAACGATAGTTTGTTGAAGATTCAAATAGGTTCTATGGTGGCTATACTGGTGTTTATACTCTTTCCAAGAATCCGGCAATTTAAACACTAGGCCATAAGCCACAAACCTCTCGGGTAAAACATCACCCTCTTTAGCTAGGTCGGATACTAATTTTTGAAAATCTTCAATTTGGCTAGAAACACTTTTTTCCTCAACCATTTGAAAAGACATAAATTTAGCCGTAGCAAACTTTTTAGCACCCTCATCCTCAAACCCATAATGACCATTAAGTTCATCCCATAAATCTTTAGCACAAGTAAAGTGACAATAATTATCAAACAACTTGTTAGATCAACCACACTTAATAGTATGAACACATAATTTATTTGTTTTTTCCCACTTTGCTATATTTTTAGGATCATCTTTGGGTTTAGGCTCATAAAGAACCCGATCAATTTCGGTAAATTCCAAAATGGGCAAAACCCTTTCTTTCCAACGCTTAAAATTATTTCCATCAAAAGCCTCAAGCTTTGTAATTTCCGAAATGACCTTAAGAGAATCAACAACTTGTTTCTTCATTTTAAAACACACTAATCAACCTTTAAAATAGTTGGAAATATGGCTAAATAAACAAGTTTTGATTCAACAATACACACCCTAAAAATTTAGCAATGACAAAAATAAATAGATAGAGTTAGAGAGATCTCACAAACTATAGAATCACGCAAAATGCGTTGTCTTTAAAGGTTGATTCGTGCCACCCGGAGTGGAACTCGGTGTGAATGGCTCTCTTGGCCGATCAACCCCCCAAGATTAGACTATAAGAATTTCTTCAAGTTGATCACACACTCAAGCAAAAAGAACTAAGAACAACCTTACTTGCCTTTCCTTTCCAAAAAAAAAAATTATGTTGAAATTTTCTGTGCAGAAAAAAAAAACAGAGCAGAACAGAGAGGCAGAGAGCTACGGTTGGAGAAGAATGAGAAGAGAAAAAAATGTGATGAATAGTGTGTTTTGTAGGGTTTATAAACTAAATGAAGGGAGGGCTGGGCTGCACCAACGGGCAGCACAATATATGTCCCAACGGGCTGAAAATTTAATGCCCAATGGGTAGAAATAAAATGGGCTAATCGAAAAGAAAGAGAAAAAGAATGAGGCCCAAGAGAGATGGAAACAAGCTTAAGTCCAACCCATGCCTAACTCAAACCCTTAGCCCATTTTCTTTCAATCTACCTCTTAAGAGGTTCTATGCCTTATAAACCTATATGAGAACTCATCTCTAACCAATGTGGGACATAAGCATAGTTTAAGAGTTTGAAACACACACATACTCTAATAGTTCTGCGGGTGGTAAAGATGGGAGTTCCTAGATATGTGCCAATGTGGTTCATGGTAGGGATGCCAAAGATTCCGACCACTTGATCTTTGAGTCGTTGAGAAGTATTAGGGGAAAACCATATTTGGGATTTGTGAGTGCTCATTATTTGACCGAAGCATTGGCAAAAATTCTGTAGGATTCTACTTAGGTTCTAGCAATCCCTCACCTTAGCTTCAGTGAGTACAAATATATCATCCGCAAAAAATAAGTGTGAAATCCGAATCTGACCCCTGAAACAAATTGGGTGGATAAGTCTGTCCCGAACTGCCTCTTCTAACATGATGGACAAATGTTCCAAATAGAGGATAAAAAGGTACAAGGATAAAGGGTTACCCTAGCAGACTCCTCTACTTGGGGTCACTACCGAAAGTAGAACCCCATTCCATTGTATATGGAACCGAGTAGATGAGATCATATTCACGATAAGTGTGATGAGGGGACATGGGATCTAGAAAAACTCTAGCAATTCTTTAACAAAAGGTCATTCCAACCGGTCATATGCTTTCACAAGGCCTAATTTTAATGGAACATACCCAATTCTACCCCTATTATGCGTCAATGTCTACATAATCTCCTAAACGAGAATAATATTATCACTTGTCCTACACCCTGGCACAAACCCTGCCTGGCAGGGATTTATCACCTCGGCAATGTGGGGTTTCAGAGGCTACAAGATGATGCGTGAGACCAACTTATAAAGTGTATTACAGAGACTAATTGGTCGAAACTGGTTAATCAATTCTAGGTGGGCTACTTTCGAAATGAGTACCAGGTTAGTTAGGCCCCATTCAGGCAGAATAGTTAACTGTTCAAAAACCTCTTGAATAACCTGAACAACACTAGGCTTGAGGATGTACCAATTCTTTTAGAAAAAGAGAGCATGGTACCCATTCAGTCCCAGGGCCTTCAAGGGGGGAAGAGCAAGGAGATTCCTAAGAATTTCTTCTGCTTAGGGAATATTAGACAAAGACTGACTATGCTCGAAAAAAAGGACTAGTCAGACTATAAGGCGGTGTCCTCATATGAGCCGATGTGGCCATATACAACTTTTTGAATGTGTTAGTAATGTGACTCGTTAACATTTCCCCAAAGAGCCATAATCCAGTCCCATCTTTTAGAGTCACTATACGAGATTGGCTACGCCGTTGGATAGTTTGAAGATGAAAATATTTAGTATTGGCATCTCCATAATTCAACCACATGATTCGAGATTTGAGTTTCCAATAGTGGTATTCTTGGTGTAACGTGGTATTATATTCGTGGATGAGCTGTTGTTCTAGTGAGTAAAGAAAAGCCGAGGGTTTCCTAGCTAACGCATTCTGGATGCCACGAAGCCGAGCTAAGAGACGGGTTTTCTGCTGAAATAAAAAGTGCGAGTCTTTGGTCCGTATTCAAACTATGAGATTTTTTTCTTCTCTAAATATTCAGTTTATACATAAAAATATTACTAAAAAATGTTTTCCGAAGATATTTAGTTATGGAGCCTCTTTTGAAACTCAATTTTACTAAAATCTATTTCTGTATAGAAATCGAGTTTAGTGAACTCAAATCAATATATATATATATATATATATATATATATATATATGTTGCGTTCAAGTTACACTTAATGGAACTTGAAGTAATGTTATACCACTCAATATTTTTTAAATGAAAGCGAATTTTGATAAATTTACTGTTAGATTATATTATCTTTGTATATTCTCCATGCTTACAAATTTTTAAGGTAATAAAAAATTAATAGTTATGTCATCAATCAATTGTTTAAAATCAAGTTTTGTAGTTTAAAATAATGCATAAAATATGAGTTTATGGATCAAATGATAAATAACATCTAATTGACATAAAAATTAGTATAAATGTTAAGAACATATAGAGCATATAATTCAACGGTGAGATTTTGAACATATAAATTTTATAACAAGTTATTGGGTGGTATAATATTATTTAGAGTTACAGCAGGTGTAATTTAAACCAAACCCATATATATAAGCGTAGATCTCATTCGGGAGTTCATGAGATTCAGTCATGTGGCGCTTTTTTTGAAAAGATAATGAAATAATGTTTAAAGCTACAAGATAAGAACAAAAAAAAAAAAAAAAATAGAGACTTTTGGTTTATTTGATTCAATGCTTCAAGACTTTTTCTATTAAAGAATAAGGATTTTTTGTAAGACTCTTTGTTTTCTTTTGTTCAATGTTTCAAACTAAAACCTCTTGCACTTCTACTTCTTTATATATACATGCCCACAACCCTTCATGCCATCTCATCTCAAATACATCCCAAACAAGAATGATGTTATATATTGTCAGCTTTTCAGTGATATCTACCTAGCTCCAACTTCGTCGTCTCAAATAATCTTAACCCGTATGAGTTGGCTATAACCAAAGAAGAGGGCCTACTTTTTTTATTGAGTGACAACGACTTTTTATCGTTTTAATGTTGAGATAAGATATTATGGGTTCTATAAGGATGTGATCGGCTTTGGGTCTTTTTGTGTTTTGTGTGGGAAAGTCATAATTATATTTTGATTTAGAACTAAATAGAAATAGAAAAAAAGATTATAATTTATAATTGATGAGATTAGTTATTTTTTTAATTATATTTTAGAACTCATAATTTTTAGGTTTCTTAATCTGTAGTTTTTTACTATTATTTAGTGCAATATCGATATGAACTATGACTATAAAAGAGAAGTCAATGATGATTTAAAATGATTTTTTTTCTTTTCTTTTTTTTAATTTTTAATTTTATTTTATGTGGAAGCCTAGCTAAAGGCAATCAAATCTTTAAAAATGGAAATGTATTTATCATTTTTTCTTTATTTTATCACATTCTCTATATGTTGGTACTAACAAATGATTTACTTTCACTGAGATAATGAAATGTGTGTTTGAGATTTGTGGGTGGGTAGTTGGTTGTGAAAATGGAGAAGTTGAAGAAGTGTTTTGAGAGGTTGCTTGAATTTTTAATTTTAGGATATGAAAGTATTTTACGTTTTGAAATTAAATTTGTAAATTTCAAATTTCAATATCATTTAATCAATTTAAAAAATAAAGTCTACATATAATATAATACGTCAGTCTCCTAAAAATGTCCAAAAATCTTGACTGTTCTAGCTTTAGAAATTTAGATTAGTAGACCAATTTCACTCAATATTTGGAAGTCGATTATATGACAATTATTTTTTATATAGATAATATGAATTAAGAAAATTGAGTTTCAAAACATTCAACAATATCGTAGTAAAACATAAATATTATATAACAAAATGAGTATTATAAATTGGTCTTAAAAAACATAAAAATCAATATATATATATATATATATATATATGGGTTCAAGGTACATCTTGTGTAACTCTAAAGAGTTACACATTTTCTAAACTATTGGATTTAAGTAGATCCAACGGTAAAAAAAAGACACTCATTAATACTAATATTCTAATTTGTATCTCATTAATTATCCCTTGTTTATTGCATTCCATACCTATCATTAAACCTAAAAATACACAAAAAAGTGTACATCTCTCTTTACGTTTCTCAAAAAAAAAAAAAAAAAAATCATCTACTACACGCCTGTTTGCCTCTTTGTCTCTTACTTCTCCACCATACTTCCACCTCCACCACCAGGTCATCAGTAGAAAAAAAGAAAAAAAAAAAAAAAAAGACCAAACAATCCAGTTAAGTTATTGAAATAAAGAGGGATGGTTAGAGATTATGCTTGACTGCCTATTGGTAAGAGAAGATGGACGCATGACCGGCCCTAGGCTTAGGCTAATTAGGCCATTGCCTAGGGCCCCCTTGCTAGAGAAGGCCCCAAATTTGGGGACAATATTTTTTTTTTTTATGTTTTATATATAAATATTTTTGGGAGATATTAAAACATTTTAGTTTACATTTTTTTTTTTACTATTAAGAAGGCTTAAAGAATTAAGTAATGCCAGAGATGGAGATAAAACAAATTTAAATAACACCAGTTTGTAGTAAATTTTGTTATAATTTTAGCATTTTCTAAAAAAAAAAAAGAATAGATTAAAAAAAATATTATATAAAATGTTAGTTAAATATTATTTAAGTGATAGCATAAAGCCCCATTTGAAAATTTCGCCTTAGGCCTCCAAAACACTTGGGCCGGCCTTAGATGGACGTGGTCTTGGGCAAGGAGTGATGGATAATCTTCCTATGAATGTAGTCTTCCACATCCTTGTGAAATCCAACATTTCCACAACTCGAAGCTCGGTTTCCAATCCTTTTCCCTTGAGCCCCTCTCTTCTTTCTCATCGTGTTGGTGCTCATTTGAACTATCCATTACATGCATTTGTTGTGAAGAACGCATAGAACTTATCAATGCAGCCACTCCCAAGATCCTTCTCTCCTTTAGCTGCTCCCTCGCCATGGGACTTGCATATTGTGGGCCTCAAGGTTCCTCGGCCTTCAAAATATTCTCAGACCCCGGTTGAAGATCCTAGGTTTGTTCTGATCTTACTTTTTTTTTTTTGGTAAAGTGTTCTGATCTTACAAAGGTATCATTGGGATTCTTCATACTGTCGGAAGGGCAGATCACAGTGCGTCAGTGTTGCTGATGAGCCAGTGAATCTGTTCTACATGTTCAAGGGGCTTGCAGTACTGAATGCAAGAGCAACTTCTTTGAATCTTTTGCATGTAGACACACAGATGCTCGGATACACTGAGCAGCTTGCAGATATTGCTCAAGAAGGACATGTGCTCATCTCTCCCATGGAAATACAGGCTTACAAGTTGGAATTACGGCCGCACCAATGAATAGGTTGACTTTGCTGATGCTAATTGTTCTGGCTTAGTGAAGACTGATTCTTCATAGCACACTGCCAATCTCTAGGGATGAATCATCAACGACCTGCTTTCTCACTGAAACATCTGATCAATCCAAAGCTATGGATGGGCAGAGAATTTTTAGAAGTTGCGGGACATTGTGAATAACAGGGTTGTTAACCATGCTGAGGAAGTTCACTAAAGCATATCGGCATGATATATTTTTGGTGTGCAATTAACTGGATTGTAGCAAAATACTAGATAGAAAATTCTTATTTTTGACTTGCTTGTAAGTACTATGTTTGGCATGTAGCATTTATAATTAGCTCTGTAAACTTCAAATATGTTTAAAAATTTTCTTAGTAGTTAGTTTTTGAAATTTTTTAAAAAATGAGTTTGAAATTCATTTTTTAGTTTAATAGCTTGAATAATAATGTATGAAAAGTATATTATTATTTTTTATTGCCTTATTAATGCGTAATACAAGTTTTTATTTTTATTGTTTCCCCAACTCAAATATCTTTGTTTGATTTTTTATATTATTTTAGTTCAGTAAATGGTTTACAATAAATAAATGATAATTGGTTCTCAAAAAAAAAAAAAAAAAATAAATAAAGGATAATTAATGAGATACAAATCAAAATGTTAGTATTAATGAGTGTCTTTTTTTACTGTTATCCAATAATTTAAAAAATGTATAACTCTTTAGAGTTACATCATGTGTGTAACTTGAATCCATCTCATACATATAAGTAGAGATCTCATGTAGAAAAGTATAAAGTTTTACCAAGTAGCGTATTCTCTGCAAAGAGAATTGAAATATTCCCAAATGCCACATCAAAGATAAGAAGAAATTAAATATTGACTTTTTGTTTCATTTGGTTTAATATTTCAGGAGTTTTCGGATTAAAAAATATATATTATGAGTATCTTTTAATTCAATGTTTCAAGACTTTTTATTACTTACACATACACACAAAATTCTTTATATATATATATATATATATAAGTAGAGACCTCATGTAGAAAAGTATAAAGTTTTACCAAGTAGCGCATTCTTTGCAAAGAGAATTAAAATATTTCCAAATGTCACATCAAAGGTACAAAGAAATTAAATATTAACTTTTTGTTTCATTTGGTTCAATATTTCAAGACTTTTCTAATTAAAAATATATATTATGTGTATCATTTAATTCAATGTTTCAAGAGTTTTTATTACTCACACATACACACAAAATTCTTTGCATTTTAATTCATAATTTTCACCTCTTGCACTTCTACCCCTTTATATATACCCTACTTATAGCCTTTCATGCTATCTCATATCAAATACACAAATAAAAAACGATGTCATTTACCTTCAATCTTTCGACGAAACCTACCTAGCTCTAACATTGTTGTTTCATCTAATCCTAACCTATATGAGTTGGCTAAAACTAAGATAGAAGGGCTTGCATTTTATACTAAGTGACAACGGCAGTTACAATTTTGATGCTAAGGTTGGACGTGGATTTGTGGGTTTTGTAAATGATATGATTGACTGTGATTATTTGTGATATGTATTTTGTTTTAGAATTAAGAAGAAAGAAAAAGACACATTTTATATCAACTTTTATTCTATAAAATTCCTCCAAAGTTTTTTTTTTTGTTTACCCTTATTACTTCAATTGAATATTTGTAATGGATATGTATTTATAATTTATAATTGTTGTTTTTTATGATAAATTCATTACTTATAAAGTTTTTTTAATAATAATGCTATAATACATGTACAACATTCTCTAAATCCATCTTTTATAAAATATTACATCTTTAGTTGTGCATCGCACGAGTAACGTACTAGATATTTTGAAATAAATTTACAAAGCAACTGCTCATCATGCGAAAAATTATCTAGTTTTAAGGAAATGGGCACTCATGTAGATGTCACATTTTAAAATAAAATATCACATTTGGAACTCAAATTTATCAAACATTTCAAAATAAGAGAGGCAAGGCAAAGGTGTGTTATTCTTTATGGTCCACACGGGAAAGTTTTATTTAAAATGTCACATTAGACTGTCCACATCAGTGCCTCTTTGCTTGAACCTTGTGAACTTAAGGGCCCATTTGGTAGAGGAGTTTGAGTAATATTGTTTGTATTTTTTTGATATACATGTGGGTAAAAAAGTGTTTAAAAATACGTGTAATGTTGTTTAAAAACTAAAAACATGTGTTTAAAATGCTCTACCAAACAGGCTTTAAATTTCAAAAGAGAAATAATGTTCGGATGGTGACTTTTCAACAATATTTATTTTCTTGCAAAAACTAAGGCCGTGTTTGGATTAGGGGTGTTTTGAGTCATATGACTGGAAACTCATAATTGAGTTATCAAAAAATGTGAAACCCAAACAATTTTCAGTGTTTGACTTGATTTCCTAATCTTGTTTTCATCACTCAAACTCAAAAATTTAGAGTTTGAGTGATGAAAACTAAAAACACCAAATTGGTGTTTTCAGTTTCTGAGCTACATAACTCAGTGGCATTGCTGTAAATATTCGAACTCTATGGGACTTGGAGTTGCTGTGTTGTCTCGTCAGTTCACTAGAAATACTCATAACTCAATTTTCTTTCTTCTTCTTTATCTCGTCTTCTTTCTGTTCTTTCTTTTTTGTTCTTCTCCCATCGGGCACTCACACGCCGAAAAGCTCTGCGCCGGTCACTCACTCGCCGAAAAGCTCCACGCCGGTCAAAACCAAACACTAATCCACACCATCGAAACACCAAAATCAACCGATTTAAGCCACGCCGACCCATAACCCAATCTCCAAACCCCGACCCATCTCAAACCCGATCTCCAAACGCCGGCCCATCTCAAACCTGATCTCCACCGTAACCCAGCCCCAAAAACCCGATCAACCCACCATCACCAATCTGAACCCACCACTGAAACAACCCACCACTTAAACCCAATAACCACCGATTCAAACCAACCAAAAACAACTAAAGAAACAAAAAAGAGAGAAAAAAAAATCAAATACAGATTGAAGAGGGGAGAGATAGAGAAAGCTGAGAAAGAAACAGAGGAGTGAAAAAAAAAAAATTCAAATATAGATTGAAGAGGGGAGAGATGGAGAAAGAGAGAGACAAAAAATTTTGATAGGAAAGAGGGAGAGTCATAGAAATGAAAGGTGAGAAGCAGAGGAGGAAGATTTTTTTTTTTTTTTTTTTGTTAATGGGACGCGGGTAGCAACAGTAGCATTGGTTTTGTTAATGGGCGGGGTCCACGGTTTTAGAGAAAAGTTGTATAGTTATGTAACTGAGTTATGAGTCCAAACATGTGTTTTGCAATTTTTGAGTGAAAATGAGGTTTGACAACTGAGTTATGAGTTTTGAGATTGAGTTATGGATTTTGAAAACTGAATTATGAAAATTGAGATACCATTAAACCAAACGGGCCCTAAATATTTGTTAAAAAAAAAAAAAATCAAAGCTGTGCGTTTTTAAATGTTTAATCCACTAACTCCAAAAATAGTGTAGCTAAATTCAAATCATTTCCCTCTCCTTGTCATCCCTTCCCATTTTCTCTCTCTCTACGCCACTGGATCAGGAGGATGTCATTCTCACCAAAACCGTGAGTTTTGGTTTTTCTGACCTTATATATACAGAGAGAGTGAGAGAGAGAGAGAGAGGTGTTAGATAAGTGTCAAAATCTTCAATTTAATTTGGGTCCGGAACCGACAAGTTAAGCCTCCTAATTAGACCAGCAGACCATTCTCATGACGAACTTTCCTTCAAATCATTTCCCTCTCTTGTCCTTCCTTCCCTTTCTCTCTCTCTACGCCACTGGATCAGGAGAACATTTTTGTCACCAAAACCGTGCGTTTTGGTTTGTTCTGACTGTTTATATAGGTAGTAGGTAAGTGTCAAAATCTTCAATTAAATTTGGGTCTTGAAATTGGACTAGCAGACAATCATCATAATAACGAACTTTCCTTCAACATTAGAGTGAACAATAAGTCTAAATTTATTTGGATTTTAACAAGTGCAATTTTAGTGGTCAAGCTCTGAGATTCCATGTTTCTGATACCTTCTATGTCATCACCTCCCAGTAAGTCCACAATTACTTGGCCATTATTCATTGCCATAAACATAAACTGTTGAAGTCTCGTGTGATAGCCCTCTGATACTCCAAACTCCAAAGAGCCTTCTATGTCTCCCTTCACACTCATGATGCTAATTAAAAGGCGATCCATTCTCTTGCTCTTGGCTTTTCTGTTAGTGCAGCCATGTATACTTCACTTGTCCCACTCTTCCAACAACTTTACAGATCAATCAGCTCTCATTGCCTTCAAGTCCGAAATCAGTTTTCATCCAAATGATGCAGTCTTCTCTGCTGGTAACTGGTCCACAACAACAAACTTCTGTGACTGGTTTGGGGTCTCTTGCAGCCGACGCAGACAAAGAGTCACAGCCTTGAACTTTTCCAATGTGGGTCTACAAGGCACCATTTCCCCTCACATTGGCAACCTCTCCTTCCTAGTCTCACTTGATCTTGGAAACAACAGCTTCTCTGGTTTTCTGCCACATGAGATAGGTAATCTACACCGCTTAACGGAACTTTGGCTGCCAAACAACCTATTGGAAGGTAGTATTCCTCCCACTCTTCAAAATTGCCAGAAGCTTGAACTTTTGTATCTTTATGGAAACAATTTAAATGGTAGCATACCTAGAGATTTAGGCATGTTACCAAGGCTTCGCCAGATAGATCTTAGTACAAACCGTCTTATGGGTACAATACCATCGTCCCTCAGCAATTTGTCGTCATTTAATTTCTTGTATTTGAGCTCCAATAGCCTCACTGGTGCATTTCCTCTTGTCATCTTTAACTTATCTTCTATAGAGGAAATTGATATTGTAGATAATAATCTCTCAGGAACCCTTCCAATGGATCTTTGTAGGAATTGTCCTAATCTCCAACGACTGTATATTTCCGGCAACAAATTCAGCGGTAAGCTCCCCTCACAGTTTAATAACTGCAGAGAGCTTTTAGAATTTTTTGTATCATACAATATGTTTGGTGGAAGTATTCCAAAAGGTTTAGGGAGTTTAAAAAAGCTTGAAGGCCTTCGTATTGGAGATAACAACTTATTTGGAAATATTCCTCCTATATTAAGCAATTTATCGATGTTACAATTGTTTTTTACTCAAGGAAACCACATTAAAGGAAACATTCCAAGTGACTTCTGGCGTCTCCAAAATCTGAATATATTGGTTGTTGAGAACAATAATCTCACTGGGACAATATCCCAAAATGTTTTCAACATTACCTATCTACAAGTGCTCAGCTTGGTTCGCAATTCCTTGTCTGGAATTAATCTTTCATTAGATACTAAGATCTCTTGCTCTTATCTTTTAAACTTGTATCTTGGTATGAACAAAATTAGCGGTCGTATCCCATCATATCTTTCAAATTGTTCTGACCTCCGCAAAGTAGATTTTTCTGAAAATTTACTCTCTGGGCCTATACCCAGAAGTCTTGGAAACTTAAAACATCTCAAAACCCTTTATCTGGGTGATAATCAACTAACAGAGGAGCCTGGGCATCAAGAGAATAGTTTCCTTACATCTTTAACCAGTTGCACATCTTTAAAGGAGCTAGATATATCTTCCAATCCCCTGAATATTACAATTCCGGAAACCATTGGAAATTTTTCGGGTTCGCTTAAAACCATTATTGCAAGGCAGAGCCAAATACGGGGTCCAATTTCAATGGGAATTGGTTCCTTGAAAAATTTGACCTGGCTTGATTTGAGCTACAACAATTTGTCTGGAAATTTACCGTCAACATTGGGGGCATTAGAGGAATTGCAAAGATTGCATCTTAGAGACAATAATATTGGAGGAAACATTCCAGAAGAGATTTGTCAGCTAATCAAGCTGGGAGAATTATTTCTCTCAAATAACAAAATTTCTGGATCCATCCCAAATTGCATTGAAAACCTCAATCTTTTGCAAATATTAAACTTGAGTTATAACAAACTAACCTCATCAATCCCATTGAATGTGTGGAATCTTGAAAATCTTTTGTTCTTGGATTTATCATCAAATTCCCTCAGCGGATCTTTGTCTCCAAACATGAGAATACTCAAGGTTGTTGAGTACATGAATTTATCTCATAACCAAATTGCTGGAAATGTTCCAAGTATCATTGGTGCTTTTGAAAGCTTGGAAAATCTTGATTTGTCAAAGAACTCATTTCAAGGACACATTCCAGATTCTTTTGGGCAATTGAAAGGATTGAATCAACTAAACCTCGCTAACAATAATCTCTCTGGTGCAATTCCTAAGTCTCTTGAGGCACTTCGGTTTCTCAAGTATTTGAATTTGTCGTTCAATAAGTTATCAGGAGAGATTCCATCCGGTGGACCTTTTGCAAACTTCAAGGCAGAATCATTTTTAGGTAATGAAGCACTTTGTGGGACTTCAATTTTTGGAGTTTCACCTTGCACAAGTCCTAGTTCTAAAGGAGCAAGGGTGAAACAACTTTTGCTCAAATATATTGTTCCCAGCATTGCATCAATTATAATCTTTGCAACACTGGTCATTATGCTAAGCAGACGTCCACAGCAAATTCCAAGTTCACTGTTCACATTACCTACAGTGGATCATAGAATGATATCATATCATGAACTTTGTCGTGGGACAAATAACTTTTGTGAAAGCAACTTGCTTGGAATTGGAGGTTTTGGTACTGTGTACAAAGGGATACTCTCTGATGGGACTACTGTTGCTGTGAAAGTTCTAAACTTGGACTTGGAGGATACCTTCAAAAGTTTTAATGCTGAATGCAAGGTGCTAAGGGCATTCCGACATAGGAATCTGGTTAAAGTCATTAGTGTATGCTCCAGTCCCATGTTTAAAGCTTTGGTGTTGCAGTACATGTCAAATTATAGCCTTGAAAAGTGGTTATACTCTCACAACTACTGCTTGAATCTTGTTCAAAGAGTAGGCATTATGGTTGATGTTGCATCCGCATTAGATTATCTCCATAATGGTCAATTAGAATCCGTGGTACATTGTGATTTGAAGCCTAGCAATATTCTTTTGGACGAGGACATGGTTGCACATGTAGGGGACTTTGGCATTGCAAAGATTTTAGCTAAAAACAAGGACGCAACCCAAACCAAAACCATTGGTACAATTGGCTACATCGCACCAGGTATCACCTCTATTCATTTAATTACTTGGCTAATTTCGTGAATAACTTTAGTATTGGCTAATTTTAGGAATAACATTGTGCATGGTAGTTCAAATCAGCTCGTGTCTAGTCGGATTAAATTAATAGTTTGATTTATCTAGCCAAATACAATTTAACTCAACAGTACTTAAATACTAGACTTGTAAATGCAACCACGGTATTGATATGGCTTGTTGCATCAGTCTATGTAAAATAGGAAAAAAAAAAAAAAACTTCACATTTTACTTAATCAATCCCAGAAACATCCTACATCAACCAATGTAAAATTGTTCAAAAATCTATTTTTGCTACGACAACCATGTAAATATACATAGTTTTGTAGCTTGGCAAATGCATATTTTAACAATTATTTACTTCACCCCATTAGGGAGAGAGGTGTGATTTGAAATAATTTAAAAAAAAAAAATTGGTAAGGAAATAGTATTTTAATGAAAAGTAGTGTAAAATAGATAATT
The DNA here is from genome assembly GCA_032878915.1 of Castanopsis chinensis. NCBI lineage: Eukaryota > Viridiplantae > Streptophyta > Magnoliopsida > Fagales > Fagaceae > Castanopsis > Castanopsis chinensis. The sequence continues at coordinate 7,617,421 of JAVQMG010000106.1, forward strand.
TAATGTAAAGTGTTCTAAAAAGTGAGTATGTAAAATGAAAAAAAAAAAAAAAAAAAGAAGTTCTTATACTAAAATATAAATGAATAAAAAATGCATGGGCCAATGCGAATGCTCTCCCAC